>BCIG01000002.1:243058-889297 GCA_001599915.1 Symbiotaphrina buchneri | reverse complement strand
TTGGCTGCGTTGGCTGCGTTGGCTGCGTTGGCTGCGTTGGCTGCGTTGGCTGCGTTGGCTGCGTTGGCTGCGTTGGCTGCGCTGGCTGCGCTGGTTGCGCTGGTTGCTCTGGCGGTGTTCGCTCTGATGGCGAGATAGTAGGCGCTCTTGGCGAGACAGGATGGTCAAAAAGGCCATCTTTGCGCTCCGGTGCGAAATAGTAGTCATTATCGGAGCCATGGCTCGGAACCTGTGGGCTTGCGCGCTTGAAATCGGCGCCACTGTCGACGTACCAGCCGGAGAACCAAGGCATCCCGACAAGCTCTTCAATTATCGGTCTCTCATCGTATCGCTTCTGCATCATCACCTGAAGCACGTCCGCACAGTCTTGGGAGATGTCTTCACGAAGTGTCAAAGGCTTGTTGAGCACGTCGAGGCGTCGGGCGTTCCATGCTAGCTCGGCCTCCTGAGGATGACGACGCCGCAACTGGCGATCGCGGACGATACCTTCGAAGGGTTCCCTGTCTGTATACGTGAGATCGACCCATGGCGGCGCTCCATGCAGCAGCTCGAAGACCATGATCGCGTATCTCCAGAGCTGTGTGATTCCTGCGTCTGGGTGGACATGGATATAGCTCGTGACTGACCCGTTTGGAGTTGCGTGCATGCTGTAGCCCATGCGGTCATTTTTGGTCAACATGGCAAGAACCATTTCAGGCATTATCATATGTTCCAACATAGGGATGTGCGAAACGGCGATTTGCACGGGGTTGCTGAATGTCACATCGATGTCGATCAACTGAGTCTGCAGATATAGTGTCAGCACGAGAGATGCTTATGATTTTCCTTGCACGGAGCAGGACTTACATTGAGAAGTTCGTCGACGAGATAATTGCGATGAGATAAGTCAGTATGTGTCATGAGCCGATATTTTAAGAATACCAAGGCGGCGAGCAACTGTGAGCTCATCTTGTTGACGAGCGTTTCAGAGTAAGGGTGGTAGACTCCATACCTACCATTATGATTGTCGACTATTCGTGTTTGCAGGTCAAAGAAACAACTGTACCCATCTTGCGGAGCCGCGGCCGCAAGCGTATCCAACTGCGCAGTATCAGTAGAAAAAAGCTCCGTCACAATGTATAACAGTAAACCATGCTGATAACAGGAATGAAGTTTGTGAACCTGCAAGACGCCACCGTCCGAGTCACTAAGCAAGGCGAGCATCAGAGCCTCACTCGGAAGAGACAGTGGCGTGCCGCGCGGGATGTCGTCGTCAGGGACGTGGATAGCTCGAACCTGGGAATTCACTCCCAGGGATTGGACCTTTACCGCATAATACTTTCCTGTTTGCCTTTGCTGGATTGCGAAAACAGCTCCGAACGCTGGCAGGGTGCGCGTTAGTGACATTTCTGACTCTGACAAGGTGCGGATGACTTACAGCCTGCTGCGATATAACCAATGACTCTGAAGACTTGCTTGAAACATGGGCATTGATGATGCATGAAATAATCGGCCATCTGAGCCGGCCGATTCCACCAATCCATGTCATCAGGCATCAGCTCCCGGAAAGGTGGGCAGGTGCACCGCAAAAGGGGCGAACCGCGGCTGAATTCCGGCCGACGGAGAAAAGGTCCACTAGGATGGTTGGGATCACCCCAGATCGCTCGAAGAAGGGGGAAGGTTCTGGCGTCTCTTGATACCATGTTGGGTGTCAATGTATGCGGACGTTGTGGTGTGAGCGACTCTCAAGCAGCTCATGGTGCATCTTGAGGTCTTATATCCAGCCGTTCCCTCACACGCGCCTTACCTCAACTAAAAGAACAGGGTCCCAGCTGCGGGCGTTGTCAGTGAGGGCGAACAAAGTTGACGACAGGACACTAGACTCAAGATGAATGAAGTTGAAAGACCGTCAAAGGAGCGCGTATCAAAGAAGAGGAGCTGTGTTCTTGTTGTCAAAGGGTAGGATCTTTTACTATAAAGACATAGGAATAGGATCCACTATCAAAGGATAATGGCGCACGAAAGGGCAACGTGCCAAAAGACAACGCGCAAAGCAAGATCGATCAAAGGAATGGACAAAATATAGATAGACCATCATAGTGATCTTGTAGATGCTATTGTCCCGTCATCAGCGACCAGCTTTGTGCAGCTGGCAGAGCAGACTGAGAGAGGGCGAGGTGAATGAATTTGAAGGCGTAGCGAGCCAAAATGCACCTTTTCTTTCTACCTTGGGTCTGGTTGTACAAAGGGCAAGCACACATCTTCAACCAACCTGGAACTCACCGGACAGGCCACAATTTCGCTTTGTACTAGCTACGGAGTTCAGACGTATGCAGCACGGATGCAGAGTTCCATTGACATTGAGTACCTATGTTCGCCCTAATCTGAAAACCTGAAAGCAAGGTACAGCCACAGTAGAAGGCAATCAATTGCAGGGATATCTTGCAAATGTACAGGCATGGGACGCGGGCATTCATGCCCAGAAGATTATTCAGAGGCGGACCGAGACACGATCTCCTCCGCCGTCAGAATAGAGCAATCATCGTCAGTCGTCAATCATACCCAAGGCATAAACCCTGGTATCGTGAGGCAATCGCGGGTATCCAAGCGCCCTTTTTGAAGGCCATCCCACTCCCTTTCAACTAAGAAGCATAGACCAGCCGCGCATAAAGAACAGTGACACACTCGTTTGCCACATCCGCAAAGCTTAGTGTTTGTGAGCCTTTGTTTGTGCAGAACGACCGAAAGGCCGCCATGAGCCTTATACACGTCCTTTTTGTGGGCCGTATTCCTCTTTTTCTTTTTCTGCTCCATTATCCAGACTCTTTTGAAGTCCAACGCCGAAAGCAACCCATCCGCCAAAATCGCGCAATTAATGAAGACAAAAGGCCCAAAATGGTTGTTCGTATGCTATGTGCAGTAGATGGTACTTATTCTCGGTTTGATACCGAGCAATCGGCGCGGGTAGTCATGTGAAGCGCTTGGGTCTCCAACGAGCGCGCCATCAGACGAGTGACTACTCAAATCAGCATGGGACTGAGCGGAAGCTAAGATTTCACTTACCGGGCCATACTGCCGCTTTGTCTAGCATATATGCCGTCATGAGAAGGATCTTACTTCCAAAGCCGCACTCCTTCAGGGCGGCAGCAGGGCCAATAGGGCCCGTGCCGCCCATATCCAAGGCGACTTTTGCTTCAGCGCTATTCAAGACTTCAACGATCTTGTCGAGGAGCCTGCAGTCCTCGTCATCGAGCAGCATGATTCCCGGGACTTGGCCATAGTCGATGTCGTCCTTCCCCAGGATGCCCAAGTAACGGCCTACCCGTTCCTGCACCGTAGCCACCCACTCAGCAAGTACTTGTGCACAATCGAAGGCTGCCATAGCACACTGCAGTGGTAATTCACGACATGTGAAGTCCGCATAGGACACGCCAAGCTTGTCTGCCATAGCGAGGGAGTTTGCGGCGTAAAAGGCGGCCTTGCGGAGATGTCGTTCCCTCTTGGAGGACGAGTGTGAGTGCTGCGACGGGGACCTCACTGGAGGCGCCATTGTCTCGCTGATCACGGGTGACTTGATCGGGTGGAGATCAGGAGAAGAAGTAGCTGTTAGAGGTGATGTGGTAGAGGCTGCAGAGGAGTGAAGGGAATCTGGAGGTTCCGAGGAACTGCCTGAACTTGGTGATTGGTCGGCTTGTTGCACGACCTCAGAGCCTCTTGCTAGCTCATCCGCCATTCCGTCAAAATCCCGTTGCCAAAAAGCTTCTTTCGACCTGCCCAGGTTTACGTACAGACGAACGTATGCGAGATCTAGAAGAGGTATGCTATCGGCGGAAAGTGGACCCATGCCACAAGGATTAGGTCTTTCAGCACTGTGCCTGGGGTCACTAGCCCATGCCGCTTGCCAAGCATTCAGGGCGGGTTCAACATGAGCATGCAAGGCTTCCGTCTCCTCGTTGGTCCAAGGGCGGCCCAGGTGGCGTTGTCGTGTCTCCCAGATATAATTGTGCAAGGCATAGATCAATATCAAACAGCCGAAAGCGCTCGGCTTCACCTCGCCATCACCCAATCCTTCGTTCGTTGTTGTAGGCGCGAAGCTTTGGTTGTAAGCAAACTGCTGCTGTCGTTGGCTAGCGGTGAGAAGGGAGCTAAGAGCCGTTGCGAAGGGGATCGATTGATGTCCAGCGCCGGTCATACCTCCCTTGGCATACCAGCTTTGTGCGCTATCAGTAGCCCACAGATCTTCGTCACAAGGCAGATCGAGCCGAATTTCAGAATTCGTGAGAGCTGGGGTGTGATTGTAGGCCATTACAAGCATGCTTGAAAGCACGAACACTGCGTATAGAGTGCGCTTCCGCTCCTCTTTGAGCTTCCATTGTCGCCATTGCTCTTCCAAAGCATCATCTTGAAGGTTCCATGATTCTTCCGTAATGAAAGCGTCATTCATTTGCACGTCTTCCATTTTGACATGTTGCACCGGCTGCCCAGGACCAGCTGCAAGAGGGAAAACAGGCCGTGTCAACTCAGCAGCTCTTGCGAGGCTGACCAACGCAGCGCAATGAGTGCTTGCGATATCCGCAGCTGTTTTATCTCCGCAATTGTGTCCATATATGACATTGAGAAGCATTGCCTGCACTAGCCATAACGGCGTGTTTTGAATGGAATTCTCATGGCTGCCATTAGTCCCATTGAGGGCTGCTGAGAGGTCTGCTTTGCGACGTTCTTCTAGATATAATTGTATCATTTTCTTGGCGGCCTCAAACAAGTCCTTAGATGCTCCAATATCATATTCGTAGAGCGCTCCAATTGCAGCCATGGCAAGTATCAGGCAGCCGCTACCTCCACCGAGTGCTGGCTGATTGGCGTCTCCGTATCCTGAACCGGGTCGGAAGTTGCTGCAGAATGAAGAAGAAGAGTTGAAGTCAAGAGTGGGTATATGAAGGAATGGCAAATGCGGATGAAAATAGTCGATGTAAGCAGTGATATACCGTTGGAGATCGTGAGTACTCGGTAGGGAAGCTGTGAAGCTGCCGGCACGTTGGCTGAAAGGAGGAGATAGAGGCGAGCTGATGGAAGGTTGCGAATACTTGCGATGGTTATGCCCGAATACTGATGGTTGGGACAGACTCGTCAAAAGAGCTTGCCTGGTAGCATCAGTAATTACGCCGGTAGACACAGAAGTCACAGAGCTTTGCCGAGCACTGCCACTGGCGGAGGCGGAAGAAGTACTTGGAGTTTCGGGAAGAAATGCTATCCCATTCTGCGCAAAGTGCGCCTGCAATCCAGGTATGATCGATCCTCCAGGGCTCATTGACGACATACCTCCAGTAACAGAGAATAGTGGCTCGTTGCTGACGGTTTGCGCTTGCAGACTCTTCGGAGAAACAGTGCCGGGAGGTGCAGCAATCTCTCGCATCTCCGGGCCAGCAAAATCCATGTTGAAGGCATTCGATCCCATTTGTTGTGGAATCATGCCATTCTGTTGCCACAAGCCTCCTGTCTGCTGAGGCATTTGATAATTTGAGCCATCCAGCATGATTTCACTGACACCACTCTGACTCGCGGTACTGAAGGCTGAAGGCGACGACCCGTCCACATTGGGGTCGCTTAATCCGCCGAAGTTCAGTTGGGTCTCAAATCCATTCATCCAATCGAACCCCTCGTCTTCGTCCATCATGGGTGGATTCGGGAAAGCCTGGAAAGCTTGACTGAACGGCGATTGTGGATGTATCGCGAGCGGATGGGGTGAATCATTCATATGCAGCTGTGCCGGATTCACAGTTGAGCCGGGACCAGAGAGAAATCCTTCGAAGTCGAATTCTGTAGCAAACCCACCATAGGGAGGCGCTGTATGAAGACCGCTACCAATGTCAATGTTCAGGCCATGAGTATCAAGCTTTGGCAGACCATGAGGGATACCATGGTGGCCCATCACCGCGGACATGCCACGATAATCGTAGGCACCTGACGAAGAGAGGTTGTTCAGGCTTGGATGACGGCTATGTGCTATGACATTGGGCCTTCTTGCTGCATTGGCGTTCGCAGCTGCAAGCATTCCAAGTGTGGAATTGTCGACATGGCTTATCGTGTTGGCTCTCGGACGCATTGATCCAGAAATGTTGGTTGTATGGTTGTTCGAACTGGCCACAGAATTCTTACGGACCCTGCCTGTAGTAGTTACACTCGCTGCACTCTCTCGCCTGCCATTGCGTGGTCTAGACGAAGTGGTGGCTGTCAGATGTAACTTCTGTTGATGCCGAAGGAGTAGGTCGCGGCGCGCAAAGCACCTCGTGCATTCTGGGCATTCGAATGGTTTCTCCTTGGTATGGGAGCGCTCATGGCGCTTGAGATGTTCAAGCCTCGCGAACGATCTACCACACGTACCGCAAACGTGCGGACGAGGTCTGTCTGTCTTCACAGCAGTGGTTGCCATGTTGTCTCCAGTGGACTTTGCCTTTGTACTTTCAGTCATGGTTTCTATCTCCAAGGTCAGCCATAGCCTACGAAAAGAACGCACGTCTTATCACCCGAACACATACCTTCAAGGACCAACGCTTGCGGGGCTTCCATCTGAGATATAGAAGGACTCATTCTACTAATTGAATGGTCTCTGCAGGAGCATTCCCGGAGCGCTTTGAAGTGTATAGGATGACTGTTCTCTGCTCGAGCAGTTGAGGAAGGCTGACGATTGAAGACGTAGGGTCTTGACTTATAAAGTTCGATCCGTCCCAAGACAGAATGTGCGGACGAATAGCAAACAATTCTTTGGCTGAAAGTTGCGGGGAGCCCGAATGATATAGTCCAATATGCCAGTTAATGCGTTGAAATACGGTGTCCACCTTCAGCCCTTCACCGTGAATTAGCATTGAATGCCGGGCAATCAGGCGCTTTAACGCATAGTACGCACCACTTGTATTCCTTGCTTATGCCACAGTTGAAACCGCTTTTTTAATGCTGTTCCTGCTAGAATTGTCGTAGTTAAGCAACTGGGCGTTGCGAGATATCTTTGCAGCGGAAGCGGAGCCTTGGACTACGGCTGCGCTTGAATATGCCGCTATTTCAAGGCCCAACCAGTCACTGGAGTCGCAAATGGCCCGGCTCGATCGTTGCTTTGATTGACTGTTTGTATTAAACCGATCGTATAGCAGTGAATTGGGCTAAGGCGACAGGACTCGTTCCGGCCCAGCGACTTCTGGGAGGACAGGCTTTGTCCCTTGAGGTGCGGCACAGATTGATGTGGAGACGCTGCCGCAGTGTCAACGGGCGTGTCAGATCTTTAGATCCAGGCTTGGTTGTATACTGGCTTCGCAAGCTCGCGGCGGTGGTGAGCTCGGATCTGTTAAAGGAGCGGCGAGCTGTCGAATTGCCGTACTCGGTGGCTCCGCTGAAGGAGATTGTCCCCACAGGAGTCTATTGCCTTTTGACAGTGGATTGCCTCAGACTCTCTTTCCGTCAATGACAAATTGAAGCTCCAAAGGTTGTTCTAAGGACTGGAAGGATAGAGCAAGGAAAACAGAGCATCCGCGGTGTTCCAAGGACTAACTGGCTACGGCGCGGTGCTTCTCCCCCAGGTATGGTATGAAATGCTAACTAACCGGCCGAGTACGACCACTACTACGCACGACGAGCACGAAGCTACTGCAGCCGTGAGCCGTTGACGATAAAAAGCGCACGAGCATGGGTTGGTGGACTGGCCCAGCAGGTGGCAGCACTGGCAGGCGTGTCAGGTGCAGTGCGTTGAGCGACTACCTCCAAGGCTAAGGAAATAACGCCGGCGCCGAGTCTCCATAGTACGAATAGTACATGGTACGAGTACCCTTACGCTTGTACGAACACCAGCGTTACGAAACCCAGCGGCGGCGATTGGTCCAACGGGAATGTGGCTCTGCCCTCCCTGGCACTCCGGGCCTGCGTGAAATCTGAAAGAGGACCGCCGGAATAAGGCAGGCCAAACTGTCGAGGGAGAAGCGCAGGAGAAGCAGCTCGGAGAGTCGGAGACAGGGTTTCGACAGACTCCACGCTAAGAAGCCACCCTACGCTGGTACCGCAGCAGCGTGACCTTCGCCGTACCGAGCGTCCAAGTACCTTTTGCTCTGGTACCGGCGCACTCATACACACTCGCGCACTCAAACCGCCAGGTATCTCCGTACGAGAAACGAACAGTACGAAGAAGTAGTACTCGTAGATTGCAAGGAAGCGGTAAGAACGGTGGACATGGAAAAAATAAATCAAATAATATTGATGACTTTTACATATTACCAAGCAGACCTTGCTCCGAGGAACCAGTTTTAAGAAACTGGTCCTCGCGCTGTGCAGTGTTCACTGCCCTCGGCTTCCTGGCTGAGGGCTGCCTGTCGGACCGGCTGAGCTTGTCACTCCTTACCACCTTACCTGGACGAGCCTTCCGATAGAAACTGTTCCCTCGCGCTGACATGCTCGAGAAGAAAGTTTTCGGCCACCATAGCAGTAGAAGCATCAATGATACATGTATCTTCCTGCTAAAAGCCGGCAATTAATCCTGCGTCCCATGGCGTCAGGCTGCGGCCGCATGGACACGGCGTGGGGTGGGGCCCGTGTCCTGCAGGCCGGTACCAAATCATTATTATTGAACTGCCAGCATGGCAGCTAACCCTTGTGGGTGGCCTGCACGAGAGAGTGCGAGGGCAAGAGAATAAAAGGCGCATACAACAACACAAGGTATGGATGAGACAGCCGAAGGCCGAAAGAAGACGACTTTGGTGTATCCACAGCATGGCCCTGGTTGCCGACATCATCTGTCACCAGCATCTCATGCCCACAATGAAGCCAGTGATACATGGAACCTTTCTGGCTGGTACTCGTCCTGTGGCAGCATCCCGAATAAACTTTGGCCGAACAGGGACCTTTCCACCTGTGCTTGAACCCTGACAAGCTACGCATTCAAGCCCCCATCCTCGTCTGGAAAAGCGTATGAAGATGGCAAAGGGCGGGCCACAAGAATTGCTCCCGCTTGATCAAAGCGTCACCGACATCTCTCCACGACCGTTGCATCACCGTAGTCAGAGATATCTTGAGTGAGTCGTACCTGGACTCAAGCCGTCCCAATAAGGTACGAAGGGATTGATTCATTGAGATGCGGCAATACGGCATTTAGGCGCGCTCGCGGGTGACTGCATCCCCATAACGTGAATATTCGTTCCAGTAGAGTGCAAATCATGGGAAGGCCGAAAAGGTTTCCGTCGAATCACCTGGCCGGAAGGGCGCTGTAACGGTGTAACGGCCATTTACCATGTAATCGTGTCACGGTAGTGGCACCAGTGCCCCACGGAAATCAACACCCGTCTTCCGTCTACGAGTGCCTAGCGTATACGCTGTACACAGTCTTCATCAAATATTGTACATGACGATGTAATTTAGCTTGGTAACGCTCTCGCGAAACCTCAGTTTTCAAGAAGTCAGTCTCCTAGGGCATCATTAGCCGCTTGATCGACTCCAACCAGGCGCTGCTAACTGTGAAGGTGTGCAGGTGACGACTGCTTTAGGGGGAGGCTATGCCGGTAAGAGTTTTGGCTCTGTCCTGTTATGCATGCTGGGAGCGAGCCGCAGTTGAGATCATTTTCCGTGCGCTCCCCACATTATTAATTCAATCTCATTCTTACCTGGAAGGTCACCACCTCCAAAGTCCCTGACCTCCCTGGAGCTGTTGAGGCTTGCTGCCGTCCCGAGTAGGACCCTTCAGGGCCCACACCTACCGTTGAGACAGTACCGATCGATGATTCGGGTTCTCTCTTGTGCAGGGCAGGTGCTTGTGCCGCGATGTCGTGCCCATCGGTAAGGAGGGGGGCTTTGCCGGGACACATTCCTGCTTCGAACCAGGGTATCCCGCGCTTTGCCAAATAGTGCCATCGTTGGCTCAGACACTCTTACCCCGATACGACCGGAATCTGGGGTAGTCGCCCTCCCCTTTCGTTCCCATGCGCAACCGAGGGTCTTCCAGAGTGGGTCAAATATTTTTGCATCGTACCTATACAGGCGCGAAAGGGTATCCGTACCAGCTAGAAATGGCCGTGGGCGAGCCAGCGGCCACGCGAACAAATCATTCAGTGACCGTCAGGACTCACGATGCAGCACAAACAAAGGTCCAGGCCAACAATACCTTACCGTTGGAGAATCTCGCCAGCACTTACACATGAGGAAGGATCGTCGACACGCGGAAGCCCAAGGCACTCCGTCACAGCGTAGCTTTGTCCGCTCACCAAAGGACAAGGTACCTACGGTAGGGGATTCGTATTCACACGAGGGGCCGTGCTTCTCGAAGAGAAGGAACCTCTGGCTTTGTTGTCACTGCTTGTTCTTCTATTGGCCGAAACAGCTCGTCCGTCCTTCTAGGAAAGAACAGTACGGTATGACTTGAGTGAGGAATGCCGCACCTGGTTCTCATCCCAAGACGGAGCAGTGCACATGATGCGCCACGCTGCCGCTAATCAGCCCAGTGGCTGCTGCCCATTGTTGTCGTGCCCCTGAAAAGTCTTTCTAATTTCCTCACTTGTTGGTTAAACCGCCGTCGCCCTACTTGCCCATCGCTATTTGTGCCTTACCTTGGGCCCTTCATCTTGCGCTCGCTGGAGGCCTAAAAGTCAGTTGCTGCGCACGCACTGCGGATAAGCCTTGTACGGTATTTTGGCCCATCTGTACTCCGAAGGTACCTTACGCAGGAACTTGTACGAGACGGAATACCTGCCTCGTACAGGTACTGCAGACTAAACGGGAATCACCGATTCTGGACACCCGCCCAAGGTTGGAGTGCACGCCTTCTCATGGAGTTATCCGTCCTCCATGCAACCATTCCGAATGGTTGTAGTGACCACTGCGGATGAGCACAGAATAGTCCGGGCCAAAGAACAAGAGTTGTGAGTAGAGAGTGGCAGATGCAATGAAATATAGGACACAGAAAAGGAGAAACGCCATAGTGGAACATGATGACAGTGTTCTTGCTCCTGAACACTTGGTTGAGGTTGTTCAGCCGTGCAGAATTTAGTTTTCGATTATAAAAATATCATTGATAGTGCCAGCTCTTTCTCATGGGCACATATCCAAAGATTATGTCCACCTGTGTTTCTGCCGTCCAAGGGGTCGTTGCACAAGGAGGGAAATGGTTCTAATAATTGGATGGGCAAAGGGCCGACACCGAGTGACGGTACTCGTACGCTGTACAGGAAACGCTTGGACTCTTCGTGCAGGAAGCATTTTGAATTTTTGATGCCTGTCCGACCAGCTCCAAGCCTCCAACTGCCTTCCACCTGCTAAGTTAAGGTAGGGATTTGGCACATCGTACCTAGGCGACGGCGGGATGTCACCCCAAGGATACATAGCCCGCGGCCAGGGAAACCAGAGCCAAATACTAAGGTACTTTTCGCAGACGATCATAGTGTTCGACGGCACCGGTCTACGGCCCCGACCGGCGGCTGCTCTTGAATCGAGGCCGCACATACCGATGGGTCGAATCACGAATGCGATCATCATAGGGCCCGCCGATCTCGTCCCGCTCTTTGGACCGCCGCTATGAAGGCCGTTGCCGCAGCCTCTTTTCCCACAACGTGGCAAAGAAAGTCCAGAAGAGCCAGTCGCTCGTGTGATCTTCATCTGAAGATCAACGATCGCTGCCGGCAATCCCCCAAGCCTTGCCGCGAGTATGGTCAAACAACTCACTCCAGAGCATCCAAAGCAGCACGGGTGAGATATTCGAAGGAATTGACTACATACGAGTCTACCTGCATGCAGGGGGTTACTCGTGAACCTTCTACGACGTAGTCCGGAAAAGCGCCCCTGGTTGCACACCTTATGCGAGCTTGCCATAACGCGACCATCAGGAAATTCTCTTTTGAACCGGCACTGAGACGGCCGGAGCATTCTTGACGAGGTCCTGGAGAAGCACTATTGCAATCTCCGGCCACCGCTAACCATGAGGCGAGCTACCATATGCGCTGCTGCGGCGCCGGTGCCGGCGCGCCACCTTGGGTGGACAAAGCTTGGAGGGTCAAAGCTTGCAAGGTCAGCTGCTTCACCCGGCTGTGCCTGTGTTTAAGATATGGAAAAATGACTTTTCGAGGCTTGGACGAGGAACGGACGGCTCCCGCTACCAAAATGACCGATGTAAAGTGGCAGGTACGAACTCTAACCTCGCAATGATGATCGCCAAACCGGATTGTCGCCAATCAAGCGTCTACGCAGTACATAGCTACCAAGCTTATGTCGACGATGCTCAATCGAGACCGGAAGATGTTGGAGCCAAGCGGGCATACTCGTACAAGACGTCAAGCCTCTATACCATCATTTCACGCATCTGCCACTATTCTGGTCACAATTACTATCATGTACTACCTATTGTTATTGAGCGAGGATGAAACAGCGACGCACCGCGAAGCTACTTCGGCTGTGCAACATCCCACTTGGCGCGAGAAAGCTACTGCCCCACCTTCCTGGATAGGTTCAGCTGGACTGTTATCGCTCGATAACAGTCTAGTCCAGTCCAGTGACAAGGGACCCCTCATCTCACCCGCTCGCTATTGAATTCATAAGAGAGGGACCATCTCCAAGTTCAGTCCAGAAGCCCAACGATGTCGCACATGGACTGCCCTTTGATCGTCCTCGGAATGTCGCCTTTGCACATCTTCGATAGACGCGAATGCCGATTCTGGCGAGATTCCCAACGACCGCGGGGCAATGATGCGGTAGGTATTATTGTGAGCTCACCAAAGTCTCCTGGCCCCACCAGTTCCATCCCCTGCGTGACACTTTGCTGGCACGCCAGCTCACCGCTCATTGGCCCACAACAGGTGACTCTGCAGCAGTGGCACCTGCAGTAACGAGGCCACTCTCTCGAGCGGCCATGATGATTCCACCTTAGCCGACGATTCAGCAAGGAAGGTATCCCGGATGAATGAATGCCTATTGGACCCATAGGCCCCTGACGGCCCTCTTCCCGCGGTGAGGATCTGGACCCCTAATATGCCGACATTTACGTACTACGATGACCATACTGCACGAGGAGCAGTGCCTGACGGCTGGGCGCCCATGATGCGCAGGTTGGACGGTCCTGCAGTCCAGGGCATCCCTAGTCATTATTGACATTGACGGCAGTACAACGCACATCCAGCCAGCCCATTTGGGGGTAACCCTGCGGTGCAGCGCACTATACTTGTGCACCAGTCATGATCCTCTCTCTCCCGTGGCCAGCTCTCAAGATGCTCCTGCTCCAGTCATACATCCACGAGACGACCAGGATAAACACCATTCACGCCACTCCAAAGCCTTTTCCCCGGCCCTGCTGCATATTACACTGCGTATCTCGGTAATCGCAACCTATGGACAGTGAAGAAGCCTAAGAGCTCGTACGCGCACCACCTTCTTCGTTCAGGACCTACGTCATCCGAGCAAGGGAGCACTGCAAAATGGACTACAGGAAAGGAAGTCTCGGGTGATCGTGAACATGACCTCCATTCCTTCTGGCCATCAGCTCACGGTCCGCCTTTTGCACCTGCCTCTAGCAGCCAAGGCCAAAGTAGTAGTCAAGTTACATGGTCAATCTTCCCTGCTGGCTAAGGTATGGCTAAGGTACCCACTAGCAGGTGCGACTCATCGAATAAATCTGCCGGGACGCTGGCATAACACAATGGCACTCTCGGTGGCATCCTCACGATGCTCCCAGGTGTCTCATGAAAAAGCATGCCACCGGTGCTCTTGTGACGCTTCCTTGCGCATCCCACCGCGCGAGAATCGGTCCGAAAGGCATTCTCTGCTTCTGTCGCCCAGGGGGATTGACCCCCAGTCAGTCCATCAGAGACGACTGCTTGATTGCTCAGCCAGTCTCTCTCTTCAACCTAGGAGCGAGAAAGCGGTCTGGATCATCTCAGAGATTGATCTTTGAAAGATATATCCTGTATTGGTCTGCACTTGTATGATCGACTTCTTCGGATCCCATTTATATTCAGAGTTTGAATGGACTGACGTCGTCCTATATCTCGTCGGGCTGACCTGGCCCCTGTCGACGTTGATATATACTTCGATCGCCTGTTGACGCAGCGCCTGTTGACGCAGCGAGGATGGACAATCTCCTTTTCTCTCGACATCTTCGATGGCGTCCAGAGAAAGTCTTGTCGCCGCCGCGCTGTATATGTGTGTAGAATCAAACGACAAGTCCGGCCAGGATGACTTAAAGCCGGCTGCTGGCCAGATAGATCTGCACGTCTCACACGCGCCGGGAGGCGCTGGAGAATCTACATACTCAAGAGTCCTGCACAGGATGCGAGCAAATAGATTCCATATCATCTTTCTCATCAACCGTGATGCCGATATTCAGCAATGCAATATACACAAAAACCAATATCTAGATGTCTTGTCCAGACTCCAAGAATGTGCGCCAGAAGTATGCAAGCCGTCACGTAAACATAAACTTCGAATCCCAACAATGACCTGAAGTCGGATGCAGTCTGTCTCTAGTCGTCACGTCCCCATCCTCGTCTCATGCAATTGCCACAGTCTAAACAGCGCCATACCCCGCCGCTCCCGACGCCTCCCTCCGTATCAACGCATCTCCTTCTCTATGAGCGTGTCTCTCCGGGCTCCTGCCGCGGCGCGGAGACACGCTGGGAACCCGCCCCCTCATCCAGCCACTGACTCGCCTCCAATGCCACCGGCCGCCTTCCTTGACCGCCACCTCCTTCTCCTCGCCCTCGCCAAATACGAGGAACTGCACCCCCACGGCGGCGTCGAGCGCCAGCACGCCCGCCGCACCCAACCAGAACGGCGCGGCCCGCCCGACCCACTCCCAGCGCCGGTTGCCCTCAGGGCCTACCCAGCCGCCGGCGCCGTAGGGAGGATAGTCGGCCCAGGCGCATTGGTTGGCGATGAGGGAGGCCGAGTAGAAGAGGTTGCCGAAGAAGGAGGCGATGAAAAGCGCCGGAGACAGGCCGGCGGTCGAGCGTCGGGTCTGGTTCTTGTAGAGTTGCGGCAGGCGGAAGCCGAGGTAGAGGGCCGTCGAGACCCAGGATAGGAGGCGCCCAGCTAGCTCGACGCGTGTTTCGGCTGTGGATTGAGCTCCTGGATGGGCGGAGGAAGGATGCGCTCGAGTAGGCTGGATGGAAGCCAGGCATATAACGAGGGTGATGTAGATGGCTGTTTTAGGGGACGGTCCAGGCGAGAAGGACAGACTCGATGGCGGCATACGCCTGGGAGAGCTCGATGATGGCGTCCCCTTTCCTTGTGGCCAGGCATAGTCGGGTACTAACAGGCCAGCTTTGTTACCAACATCCTTCGGCTGCGAATGCTCGTCCTTAATACTCTTCGCCTTCCCTTTATCTGGCTCATCATGGCCCATGTCGCCCTCTAGCCGTTCGTCAAGCAGTTGGCTCATTGAGGCCGTTGGGCTTCCGTCAAAAAAGTTCCCATCATCCCACTCTTCGACGCCTTCTATTATCAGGCCGGGTTTATAATAGGTATACCAGAAGTATTGCACAACCAGCGCTAGGTCAACGAAAAGATAATATGACGCGATAATCACCTGCCATGTAGCTTGCCTCGTGAAAATGGCGCCCAGAAGGTTTGTAGCGTCTCCAAGACACCATTCGATCAAGAAAAACATGCTCAGCCCCGCGGTAGATTTAAGATTATAGTTCTTGAAGATCTGAGGTAATTGCGCGCATAGCCACGAGAAGATGCTCAATGTTCCGAGGACTGTGGATAATAGCGCGAGATATGAAGGCACGCAGACGTCAAAGAGCGCTGAGAAGTTGGCGAGAAAGACTGTTGCAGGCGCGCAGTGGTCCGGCAGCTCGTTGGCCATGAAGGGCTGCCATGATAACGAAGCCATATTGCACTCGACGCGTTTAACACGCTTATCGGGAGGAAACTGGCCGAGAGATCGGGGCGTATTCGATCATAACACGCAAGACAGTGGAGAAAATGCCGCTGGGAATGGCAAACAGATATATAGTGGTGATTATAGATGAGTCGGGGTCCGCATTATCTGGTGCCTGGGGAAGCCGGTGGTCGTGTGGGCTGTGCCCCGCGGTAAGCGCGTGCTCTGCTAGGCCCTGATATTGTCTTATGTGAGCCGGGTCCCGTGTGCAGCTGAATGAGGGCGTGTGCGGCCTGTCCTAGCTGATTCCCATATAGTCCGAGATAGAGAGAGTGTGAGAGGGCGATGCAAAGAGAAGAGGTCATGTAGGAAAGCCGAATGATGAAAGGTGAGTCTTATCGGTCGAGGTCGAAGCATGTGGTACGCTTGCAGCCACTACTGCTCCGATGAGGGCCGCGATAAGATGGGGTGGTACGATGACACACCTCCAATGATAATCCATCATGCCCGATCAAGCCCGAACTCGGGTTAAAACAACAAGAATGCAACAGATCGACATAAGGAAACGTAACTGAAAATCAGCATCTGTGTAACAGATTCAAGGAAGCTCCTTCGATATGGATAGAGACCTCTGAAATGCGGTAGCGCTCCTCATCATTATTCCGGATCGATGCCAGCAGGCAGCGTGAAGTAGTAAGCCTACCTTACCGCCTGAAGACCACTCGAGTCACTGGCGAGAAAAGATGTGGCGCCTCGGCGCGTTGATCCTGAGCTGCCTCTCCGTATTCGTAGTCGCACATACGTGGATCGCATTTCCAAGGAGGCAGGTGAAAGGTAGGCGACAAGGGCATCTTATATCCACAAATCCCCATATTTTCCTTAGGCAGACATGGTGAAAAAAGCACGAAGACAATTCGCGGCACTCGTACATAAGGTAAGGCAAGGTACCTAGCTGAGATGATTGGTGGTGGAAGGTTCCGTGTCGGCGTTGTTGTTGTTTGCCCCGATGCAGTAAGGTGTGTGCGTGTCATGGTCCGTTGGAGCTTCCACCTCCCTTGCCCTTTCCCTCGCCCTTGATCCACTCAGAACCCTGCCTGCCCACCGTCGTCTCGACAGCAAGGCGAAAGGCTAAGATAAGATCGCATTATTGTTAGTGTCGCCCCTGTCCGCATCATCATCGTTTTCGTCTTCCTCTTGCTTCCTTTTTATGTACGCAAACGAAAGACAGAGGTATCGGGAGCTCATCGACGACTGCGCCCTCCTCCTCGCCCACGCCATGGCTTTCGACTCGAGAGCCTTTCCTGCGGTAGCCGCAGATTATCGTCTCAAGTCCTCTGCCTCGACACCCTCTCTGCGCTCCAGGGAATCAAGTGTCGTCCCAATGCGGACCGCCACTCCAGACAATGCCGGTGGAAACGTGCGTGTGGTCGTGCGCGTTAGAGCCTTTCTACCAAGAGGTCAGACATGCTGCTGTTGCTGTTATTGTTTGAATGCCTGGAGGCTGAAACTGTCTCACAGAAATTGAACGAGGAGCACAATGTCTGGTCGACATGGATCCCGAGACTCAGACAACAAAATTACTCGTGCCAAATGCATCGGATCCGGCTAACGCCCGAACAAACAGCCGCAAGGTCATCGAGGAGAAGTCCTTCACGTTTGATAATTCTTTTTGGTCGCATAACAAGAGTGACCCACACTACGCTCATCAGGAAGATGTATACAACTGCTTGGGAGAGGAATTTCTGGATCACAACTTCGAAGGCTATCACACTTGCATATTTGCATACGGACAGACAGGGTCGGGTAAGAGTTATACAATGATGGGGACGCCGGATCAGCCAGGTCTGATCCCTCGAACATGCGAGGACCTATTTCAGCGGATCGAGGCCAACGACTCGCCCAACGTCAGTTATAGTGTGCGTGTGTCATACTTCGAAGTTTACAATGAGCACGTCCGAGACCTCCTTGTACCACGGACGGATCCTCCTTTCTACCTGAAGATCCGCGAGTCACCGACGGAAGGCCCATATGTCAAGGATCTGACGGATGTGCCTGTGAAGAACTACTCGGAGATAATGAGATACATGAAGATGGGGGACGCTAGTCGGACCACGGCATCCACAAAGATGAATGATACCTCTTCTCGCTCCCATGCCGTTTTCACCATCATGCTCAAGCAAATCCACCATGACATGGATACAGACGAGACAACAGAGCGTCTGGCACGGATACGGCTTGTTGACCTTGCTGGCTCGGAACGTGCGAAAGCCACCGAAGCCACTGGCCAACGTCTGCGCGAAGGCTCCAATATCAACAAATCTTTGACCACACTGGGTCGAGTAATTGCTGCGTTGGCAGATCCCCGGAATAGCCGGCCTGGTGGACGAAAGCACAAGGATATTGTCCCCTACAGAGATTCGATCCTCACGTGGCTCCTGAAGGACAGCTTGGGCGGGAATTCCAAGACTGCAATGATCGCCTGTATTGCACCTTCGGACTACGACGAGACCCTGTCTACACTTCGTTACGCAGACCAAGCCAAACATATCCGCACCCGTGCCATTGTCAACCAGGATTCTGTTTCTGCCGCCGAACGCGATGCTCAAATCGCCGAGATGCAGGAGACTATCAGATCACTCCAGCTCAGCGTCAGCCAGCAAGCGGTCGCCAAACGAGAAAACGATATGCAGACCGCCCAGTTGGAGGAGTACCAGAAGCAAGTGGAGAAGATGCAGCGATTGATGGAGGAGCAGCGGCAGGTCAGCGAATGCAAGATCAGGAGTCTGGTCACCCAGAATGAAGCCCTGCGTTTGCACCTGAAGCTTGCAGTCGAGAGTCTCAAGAATCCCATTCCTGATGTAAAACCGAGCCAGGAGGCAGAGAGGGAAGCATATGAGCAAGAGAAGGAGAACCATAGTCAAGGACCGTCGACGCCGGAACTCCAGTCGGACGACGAGGACGAGTGGGAAGCGATGGACGCCGCTAGGGAGGCGGAGGCTAGGGAGATGCAGGAGAAGATGGAAGACTTGCTGAAGGATCTGGGCCTCTTCAAGAGGAAGGTCGCAGATGACCATCAGCGCTTCGTGGCGCCGCTTGGTGAACGTCAGGCCAACTGGCAATCCTAGTGGATCGTCCGTTACGTTATGAAGTTATGTCTTTTCTATGGATGTTCGTTTAGCGGGGCGCGTGGGGATTAGCAAGCGGCAAGGCCGTTCACGGTTTATTCAACAAAGAGAGGGCAAAGCCGGTTCAGTCAGTTAGCAACGGAAGTATGTGCATTGCAGACTGCTCCTACTTTCAGAAGCAGATACAATACCCTCTCGTTTGTCAGATAATACAGTACACTCATTTCGATCTCAGCTGATGGATCATGCGGTCCAGTTCAGCCACCGTGCCTGCCGTAGCCTTCCCCTTCAAGCTCTCTAGTGCGTTGACATCTTTGGCCCTGAGAGCTTCCTCACCCGCCTTGAGGACCTGCCCGCACTTGACCCACATCTCCATCCGCTCCCCGTGTGGCAAATTCGTGCACTTGGGCACGAACAGCGCCGCGATCTTGGAGTTGCCCGCCGCCAGGATCTCATTGAAGAAGGGCTCCCAGCCGATAGGCGACTTCCTCGTCTTGGCCATCTCCTCCAGCTCCAGCCAGTCGCGTTTGGCGACCAGAGCGCGCAGGCGGGTCCACCAGTACGTCCTCTCCGGGATCTTGAACTCGCTCTGGACCTTTGCCGCGCGTTTGGCGTAGCCGCCTCTGATCAGACGGAAGACGGTCTCGTTGACGGAGAGGCCGACGAATTCGCCTTCGATGTCCTTCTCGAAGGCTTCCTGCATCTTCAACAGGCGCTGCGTCTCGTCCAGGGCGCGCAGCTGCAGTTGGTGCTCCTTCGAGTCTTGCAGGAGCTTCTGGGCCAGCTTCATCTTGTCCACTTTGGCGCCCGTGTCTTTCTGCTGCAAGGCTTCTTTGACGAGCAGCAGCGCTCCGTCGAGGCGACGGTCGTCTTGGTAGTACAGGTCTTTGAGCAGCTCGTGGTCGGTCTCCTGCGCAGTGCTCTCCACGAGCGCGGTGGCTGCCGGTCGAATATTGACCACGCGGAAAAAGCTTGCCAGAGGCAGTTTCTTCTTCAGGTGCAGCAGCACGAAGAGGATCATGTCCGCATCACCGCTTTGGATGGCCTTGTCCAATGCGATCTCATCTTCTTCCATGCTGAGTAGTAGAGGGACCTGCTTCCCCGCTCTTGGTTCATAGTTCAGCAGCTCTGTGGCTAATTGCCCTCGGCCTTCGTCATAGGCGGCACGAGCAATGGCTTCGAATGATATCCCGCGCTTTCCTTTGAGTTTCTGGACAATCTGGTGACATATAGTATCTTCAGGCTCCGATGATACTCGTACTTTCTGGCTTGCCCAATGGACGTATATGCTGTTAGTAGGAAGACGGAGGTATTCCGAGATGCGCAGCGCCAGCAAGTATTCACGGCGATTGACAAGCCGTTCCACCAGCTTCTCGGGGGTCAGGCGTAGATATTGTTCGTAGGATAACGGAAGCCCGATCTCATAGAAGCGCACGGCGTTCAATACACGTAAGGTCTCGCACATGTCCACAAAGTCGTCGCTGTTGTACAAGTCAAGAACCGACTTCCCGAAAGAAGCGGCCTTGAGTAATTGTTTTTGCCAGTGGATACTAAACTCGTATCCGGCTGCTTTTACGCAGGTATCTACGGCTTCAACAAGGTTTGCTCGGATTAATTGTATGTTGTCGTCTGCTTTGGGAGACCCTTTCTCCAGCTGCTCGACTGCGTCAACAAGGACTGATGCAGGGGACTGGGAACCAAGCATGAAAACTTCCTCGACAACGTCTGTGACTATCAGCTTCAGTTCTTACAAGCAGTCGGAACTGACTTACCAGGAAGTTTCTGTAGAAACTCGCAAACGTCATTCGATATTAACCGTACCCCGTCAATATCAGCTATGATGTGTACTCGCCCATCATAATAGTACCTTAGAACGTCAGCAACGGTCCAATATGCGAGAAGCAGCGATGGACATACTTTGACGCCGCGCCATTCAAACCGAGCAAATGTAACTCATCCTCCCAAGCAAGCACGACCGAGTCATTGCCGCACCACTGCACATCGTTCGGAACGGTTTTCGCCTTCGAGTCATACTCGCTGAGTTTGTTTTGAAAGTCGCTACTGATGACCCATACTTTCCCGTCCTGCGTAAATAAGCTGACAGATCTTCCATCTGGCGAGACAGCGGCATGCTTGAAAGGACCAGCCTCTAGCATGCGATCCTCGGCTTCCGTCGGATCTACCACATAGATTGTTTTCTCGATGGCCAAGAGAACTTCTACAGATCTCGAGAGCGTAAAAGCCGGGGATATTATTGCCCATGATTGCACCTCTCCAGATGGAGGCTGGGCAAGTAGCTTCGGTCGGGGTTCCTCATAGCGGGAGACGGCAATGAGTTGATTGTCTGAAAGTAAAGCAACAAAGCCCGTGGACCAAAACCGGCAGCTTTTAACGCCGTGTTCTTCAGCGCCCTGCGGAAGGAGCTGTCAGACACATATCACCATGGTATTTCCGGGGGGAACTGACATTGCCTAGGGAGAATTGTGTGAAGTCACCCTGCAAGTCGTAGTAACAGCGGACCGTGCCATCTTCGGTCACGACGATTAGTTGTTCGCTTTCTGACCATCCTAGCCCCCTGATTGACCCTTTATCCCACTTTGTTCGTCAGCTATTCGCTGATCGTCGAACCTTCCAAGTGGACCGAACTTACGTTGATGCGCCTTATCAGCTTCCCAGCGCAACTGTAGATATCAAGCGATGACTTCGACGCTTGGGTTCCTCTGTAGGAATGAAGCTTCTGCTCATCACGATATAATGCTGGTGAAAACTCAGAATGCGTGATATTCGAGCAGAATATTGCTCGTACCTATTGCACCGCCATATGGGGCGCCGACGACAATGTAATTGTCGAGCTCGAGGTCTTGGTCGAAAACCTCGGTGTACAACTGCACCTTCCGGTAGAAGCGGTCTCCCACCTTTTCCCACTCCGCTCTAGGACTTGACATGGCCTCCTCGAGTGTTTGGAGGTCATCGGCGCATTTTAACCATTGTCATCGGAGACGGCGATTGTTTGGCCAGGTTGGAATGACGCAGGTAAGGCTGAGAGGTGGAGATCTGGAGCTTGTGGACCTAAGCTCTAGCGACTACCACTTTTGAAGACATGGCAAGCATGGACTCAACCAACAGTATCTAGCCGCAGCAACAAGGACCATGCAGGCCAGACTTTGCCCACGACGACGAGCTATGAGAGCACACCGGCTTCAGAAGTCCGGGGCCTTGGCCGCTTAGTGCTACTCACCGGCATGGCTGAACAAGACGTGCGAGACAGGGTCGCGGAGCTGAGCGATCTGGAGCTCGCGGCGGTGCTATGCTTGACGGCACATCAGCATTGCATTATTCAAGGACGTGATGAAGATCTCTGGACTTTGGGGGAAAAGCTGCGGCTGGTGAAATCCGATCAACTGATAAATTAGAATATATCTAATCCTTACTACAGATCGCGGCCAATGTACTCGGTCTCTCCTTCACAACCCTTGATTGCTCAGAGACGACAACCTCAGATGACTTCAGCAGCAACGTGCTCATAGATGTTCCCAACGAACCGTCCCTCTACAAGGCTCCCTCGAAGAGAGAAAGTCGCGATACTTCATACTTCCAGCTCGGGCGGCCTTCGCAATCGCGTTCCCGTTCGCGGTCACCCTTCCCCGAGCCGCAGCTAGAGACCAAGACAATCCCCAATGTGGTCGTGGCGAGGTATCTGGATCTTGCACCGCCGCAGGTACAAATGCAAGCTTTAGAGCTGCTACGATCTAGGCGAATGTTCACTCGCACTGCCGTCTATCCTGCTCCAAAGCAATTTCTGTTCATTGCTCTGCTGTCTTCAAATTCGGGCGGACTGATATCCCACTTGAACGATCAGATCTTCCTATCACATTTTCATGCCTCCGAAGATGGATTCGTCAACCTAGAACAGGCTCAGGACACTGTCAGGGATAATGAATCCTATCAGTCTTCTGTCGTGCGTACGCCGCTTGTACCTGAATACACAGCCCCTCTTAAAGCGCCTTTGTTTTCTGTTCATGTATGCACTCCAGTTTCATTGCTACCAATGGAGCTAAATGCGATACTAGGCCATTGAAAAGCTCACAGCTCTAAGCCAGCGAGTAGTAGTCAGCGCTGAGGTCCGAAGATATATGCAGAATACGGTCACTTTTCTTAGGCTCCACCGAGCAGTGGCGGGAGGGGTATCTCCACAAGCTACAAGACATTTGGAAGTTTTCCTGAAGTGAGTCGTCTTTTACTGGGGTTGTCTCTCCGATCTGACGTTGCGAGGTGCCTCGCCGCCGTACATGGTCAGAGTTACGTGACCCCTTCCTTGGTTGGCCTTGCAGTCAGAAAGATCTATCGTCATAGAATCGTCCTTGCTACCCCGGAGACTGAGCGCAGTATGCAATGGGGAAGCGATTACTCGGTGGTGGCCGAATACTTGCAGCGGATGGTACCAGAAGATGCCATCGATGATGTACTATCATCTCTAGAAGCCCCTTTGTGAGCAGTAGTTCTGCTTAGCCCGGGCAAACAACAAGGGGAAGGCAGACGGGTCTATCTGTGCACGCTACTAGCCCCTATCGTCGCAAGGGAACAGCGATAATACTCTGATCAGCCCTGCATCTATCCGAAGCAGTGCGGCGGCCTGTCGCCTGTAGTCCCTTGGTTGCCTGTTTCTGAACAAGATATCTGTGGTGCGGATCAAATGGTTGGTGGATCTAGCAGCTTGGGTCATGGAACCGGCACGTCTGACGGGCTCTTGAAAGGAGGGCTGCGAGGCGCAAGGGAGACAGTCGACCGATCGACAGCATGTCCCGGAGAAAACATAATCTCTCTTGATTCCAGAGCCAATGTGGTAGAACAGATGCGCAACACGCTGTCCATCTACGACAGGTTGTCGCCCAGTGCGAAACATATCCAGCTCCTTGGTGAGGTCAGATCCGCTACCTCGTGGGTATCAAACTAAGTAAGAAGAGAACTCGAACAGCCAACTCTAGCCCTACAATGATTAATCACGACGCCACGAAGTCTTGTCCCTGCTTCTGCTCCTGCTACTGCTGTAGTCCCATCTCCTACTTCGCGTGCTCTCACGATCTCTCCTCCGATCATCCTTGAGTTCGGAGTATCCCGCTCCAGGGACATAGCGGTCTATATCCGAATGGCGGGGCCTGTCTTCTCGCCGACTGTCGTCGCTTCGATCCATCCGGCCCAAATGCCCTCCCCGCTCATAGGTTCTGCTTCGATTACTCGGCCGATAGGTGTCTACATCAACAGGACTCCTCGATTCTGAGCGACGCCGCCGACGGGTTGATGGAGACCTATGATCGCGCGAACGTGATCGCCCACGGTAAGTCTTCCGTGACGGTGTTCGCGACCTACTCCTCCCTCTTCTTCTTGTCGGTGAGCGAGACCGTTCCCGACGTCGGGATGGACTCCTTGAATAATATCGATGTGAGGATCTTCGTGACGATACGTAATCGGCTTCCTTCAATTTGCTGTGAGGGCCATGCTCTGTATTATAGTCTTTGTCTATGCCCTCAGGTTCTTCTTTCCTTGCGCGCTTGTAGGCAGCTGCTTCTCTCTCCCGTTGCGCAACTTGCGCCTGCTTCCAGGCTTCTTTCTCCGCTTTGACCCCAACCTCGTCTTGTTCATCTTTGCCGTACTTATACTCAATTCTTTCCTTGTGAATGCCGTGGTCGCGAATACCCCGAGGGCTCTTGTAGTCATAACGATCACCATAATCTTTAGTATTCCTGTGGTTTTTCTGTAGTGTAGTGCTGTCATATCTCTCTCGAGTGTTAGTTTCATGACCCTGGTCATAAGTCTTGCCGCGATCATTGTAGCTGATATCCTCTCTCCCTGGCGGTCTAGCTCTTGATATTGACCGGCTGCGATGGACACGGCCGCGAACGGCCGATTCCCGACGAGAAGGTCGAGGAGACTTATCCTCCCGATCAACGTTCGCAGGAGAAGGGTGAGAGGTCTCCGTCTTGGGCTTCACAGATGTATCGCGTGTGACACTTCTTCCGACGACTCCGCGGCGTACGGGTGGCTCTAATGATTCTGACCGTTCCAGTTCCGGGCGTTGGCGCGCTTTGGCAGCCAGCTCTTGGCCTTCTTTCAGGAGGAGCTCTAAGGCTACCTCGTCCAGATCCTTCTCCGACTTTATGCCTTCCTTAACGGGCGGGGTGGACCTCATCGGACTGCCTGCTGAATTATTGTGCCACTTGTTATGATCACCAGGACGATAGGGTTCTCGGTAATCCCTTGTTTCCACTTCGTGCCCTTGCTGGTATCGACGGTCCCTCTCCCTAATCTCCTGCCGTTCCCGTTCTGCCTGTTTTTCCCGTTGTTCGAGCTCAGCCCGTCTTGCCTCATCCTCAGCCTTTGCTTTCGCCTCTTGTCTCTCACGTTCTCTCCTTCGCTCCTCTTCAACAAGCTTACGCCTCTCTCGTTCTTTTGCTCTCTCTTCCTCTAACTGCTTTTTTCTGACCTCTTTTCGCGCTTGCCTTCGCTGCTCAGCATCCCTGGCGTACTCTTCGTCAGTCTTACTCCCTATTCGCTCCTCTTCCGTCGCTCTTTCAAGCCCAACATCATTCCGCCTGATTTCTCGTAAAGCGTTCAAGATATGGCGGCCATTCTCGGTAATTAGAGCTCGAAGGTCACGCTCTACGGCCTTGTAAATATCCGTCCTATCCACAGCTCCTTCTATCAAAGTAGCGGCCTTTCCCCGATCTTTGGCCAGCAACTGTGGGTCGCGCTCAATCTCAGACTCCGCAAGTTCAGTAAGAGCTTGGCTGAACCTGTCTTTGGAAGGCTACGGGGAAAATATTTAGCAGGTTGTCGTGGGCGTAAAGCTCGACGCCGATATTGAGGAACCATATCGCACGACACAGTAAGAAACTCACGCTTTCACTGAACTGGGCCCACACGGTTTTCCTCAAAGCGTCAAATTCCCCCTTCTTCTTGAAAGTATGCAGTAAGCCATCGATAGCGGAGCGCTTCGCAGGTGACAATGGCAGGTCCGTAGATCTGATTTTTCGCAGTAACGTCGCATCAGCTTCTCCATTGGCGCTGCGGGCGTGCAGTGAAGGCGCATCCATCATGGGACGAGGGGTTCAAAGAAGCGGGCGATAGAGCGATGGCCGGTTCATCGCAGACGGTACACTGAGCGACTCTGTGCGCCAAGAGCGATTGTATGAGGACAGTGAAAGATGCGAAGAGTGCGGTGGAAAACGTGGGGTAAGATGTGTGCATGCAACAAAGTTCGTAGGGGACGAATATCTGTGGAGTATTTGATGAAGTCAGAGAACAGCCAATAATAATATCACCCGGGCCGGGATCTACCGGACCATCTACGCTAGCCCCATCACGGTATGGCGCTTCTTCTCCTGGAGCACTTCATATCATCGTGCTCTCGGTCTTCCATCAAAGGCAGCTCCTCCTCTAAGGGAAGGCATCACGGTCACAAACGGTCATCACTCGAATACGCTTCAATTTTCTCTCGTGTTTCCTTGAGTCTCGACTGCCTGCTCTTACAATGGTCCACAAGATCCTCTTCTGGAGCGGCTTCGGTGAGTGCTTCCATCAAATGATCCTCTGTGCTTTGGCACGCAGTCGCTGATAGCATCGGCGTCTGTAAAGGGGTCGCCGTGCGTCTCTGGCAACTCGGAATTGAAATGCGTCCGTTCTTCAACCGCGAATCGCTGTGGGCATATCCGGTCTTTGCCGCAGCTGGTGGGAGCTTCGGCTACTGGTTACAGGGCGTGGACCAACGACAGATGAAGATCCTTGCGGATCGGAGGGAGTCGCTGTTAGACAAACGACGACGGCGAGCGGAAAGGGAAGGCACATTGTCATCAAAGGCGGAGGAAGGTGGCATACTGGCCAGCACCTCTTAATCCTGCATATGAAGTGGGCGTTGCAGGCGACGGGTAGCCACAACCTGGTATATCTGAAGAAGTTTGTCCATCCTGGAGTCTTCAATTGTCATAAGGCGAAAACGGTTTATGACTTGGGTTGTGTTCAATCTCTCCGTGATGCTTGAAGAGCGCAATATTATGGGAGGGTGATCCAGGAAGACCTCGGGCAGCGAATCAGCCAGCACAGACCACGAGAGTTCATCAAAGCTTGCATCGACAGCAATCCAATACGAGAACATGGAAAATGTCTTCAATCGCGACTTCTGCTATGCATCCTTGTACTCCCAATTGTATGTACACCTGTTGACCGCTTTCACTCATAAATAACCCGAGTATACCCCCACAACTCCTGCCGTGTATCCGACCCACGATTATGCTTTGCATGATTGACCATTTGTCCAACGTATCGTTCCATGCGACAAAAAGCCCCAACGGTCGCTCAGGGCACTGCCACCTATGATAGGTGCTTCTTCCGCTCGGCTTTGCTATCATTTCTGCCAAGATGAATCGATGGAAGCATGGCAACTACTATGCCAGATAAGTGTACGTATTGCCCTCTTCTCTTTCCATGTACTCCTTCTCAATGAGTCTAACGGCACCTTAGTCGAGTCCACATGAATGGGGTAAGGGGTGAAGCATACTTTTCGATATTCTTCTTGATGTCCGCAGGATCTAACACGCCGCGACTCCTGGTAGCTTTGATGACTTCTGCCACCAAGTCCGGATGGGTGATGGTCTTGCGAGCCTTCATGATTCGAACAATTGCAGCCTGGGTTTCATAATGTCTATCTGCGGCCACTCTCTCGTGTGTCTCCTTGTTCTCCTCTTTGGTCTCTTTCAGCTGGATCTGGTTGATCTTGACACGATACTTCGGATCCGAAAAGGCCAAATTGACGGAGAAAACATCATCTTCGTTCACGTCTCGCCCCTTTGGTGTCTTCGACAGAACTCTATACTTGGCACAAGCAAGGGACTGCAGTGTACGCTTGAGCTCAGCGTCGGCTGTCCTGTCAGTATAGCTACCTCTTCGATAGCGAGGAAGACTTACAAAGTCCAGTCGCTGTCTGGATTTCCCTGTACCCCAGGTGGCCTCCGCGTGGAACGTCGTTGAACAGGAGCATGACGATGGCCTGGAACGAACTAACGACAAGTTCTTTGTTGCCCTTAGGGAAGACAGCCTTCACAATAGAATGTGCCAATGCATGTTTCCACGCCAATTTGCGGCCTGTATGCTTGGCTTTGTAATGCCTCTCGAAGTCCTCGATTGCTTGTCCGATGATTGGGGGTATGATGACTTCGATATCAGGGTAGGTCGGCCAAGCCGAAGCTGATAGTACATTGACATTGAGATCAAGCTCGGGAGTTTTGTTTTTCTCCTCCAGCATTGTCTTATAAGAAACCATCTCATCGCGTGCTAAGTCAATGTCTTTGAACATTTGTTCAAGGTTGTGAGTAAAGCCAGCACCACACTCTATGTTCGTTGTAAGCATCTGCTGCAAGATCTACACCGTTCGATACGTACCAGTCTTCAACCTTGCAAGCATACTCCTCTCCGCATCTGCACTAGCGCTACGGCCCATTAGGAGGCGCCTTGCAAGGTCCCTCTTGTAGAACGCCTCAAATACGGCTTTTCCGTGGACAAAGCGGAAAAAATCAAGCACCTGATCGAGCTGTTTGTTGATTTCGACATCTTCCTTGTCTCCAGCTTCGTCCTCCTCCATGTTATTATTCGCAGCAGACGAGGCCAGCGTAGCCGGAATCGCCTTTGTGCCACCCTTGAGGAGCATGTCGACATACTTGGCAATCATTTCTCCGGGCTTGTTGTTTGTAGTGCCCCAGTTTGAAGCGGTTTTTTTGGACTCGTTGATAAATGTCTCGAAGGCCTCTCTTAGAGCATGCCCAAGCACCTCATGCTTATGGAAAGCAACTTGACAGATATTGTCCAGATTCTTTTTGAACTCAAGGAGACGGACTACCATCTCACTCTCTCGCTCTTCATCAAAGATAATGTTTCTTCCACAGTGGATTATGTAAGCATGGAAAGCGGGGCGCAGCTTCACTCCTAGTCGTTCCCGCTCCAGCAACAGGTATAGACTTTCAAGCGTCTGGAGAGCATTTGCCTCTAGAAGTTTGGCAACAGCTGGTTCATTGACAAGAAAACTCTCGCGTTGCCGAATCAGAACATTCTCCAGTTTGGCGAGAACGTCTCTTCTTGTCGTGCCGGCAAGATTGAATTGATCGCATCGTCCCAATTCTCGCGAGATAAGATCCTCACTTTCCCGGACATAGCCCGCAAGCTCGAGCGTGGAACTCTTCTCGGACGCCCACCGGTCGTAAAAAGCCTGGGCCGAAGCCAACATGACTGGTTCAAACTCTCTACTGTATATCCCGAGGTCATAAAACATATTGACCGCGCGCTTGAACAGTTCATTATCCGCTTGAGGGAATAGCTTCTTTCTGTCGAAGTCGATGAGCGTGATCGCGCCACGCATTACCCTCTCACCAATGACTTGATCGGACAGCACAGAGCTCCTAAAAAGGCCCAATGCCATCTCATTGAGAGACGGCTCATTCGAGTGAAGTAGGTAAGAGCGGTCAAGATAGAAGAATATGGAACGGATGGTGGTCTGTTGGACTAGTAATTAGATCAAGCGGCGCGGAGTGCCATCTCGAAACTCACCAGCTGCCGATTCCACAGCATCCATGCATCTAGAACACCTCGGAGGAAGTCGACGTCAGTTTTGTCCTTGGCTGTTGATATGATCGGTTTTCTCAATGTCGTGGAGAGATATTCTTTGCATCTCTGCGAAAGGTTCAGGTAGACTTCAGGTGCTTTGCCTTGGCGACACATGTTCTCCACAGCCCGATACAACTCTTCAAGTGACTGTGGAACCTTGCTATCATCGAAAATGGCTGTTAGGGCTGTATTGACCTGACCCCAAGCCTGTGTGAAATAGTCATTCGGGTCTACACGGGGAGTCCTCCTGAGATTCTTGACGACCAATCTTTTCGGTCCAGTGTGCGGATTGAAATTGCATGACTTATTCACTCCGTTAGGCTTCTTCAAAGGAGACGGAGTGCTGCGGGCATTCGGAGACTGCGTGAGGTCGACAACACTGCTGGCTTTTGGGGTAGAGGAGCTAAAGTTATACATCCTTTCAGCAGGTAGGGCATTTCCAAATTCGGACAATAGGTGATCAGAACCGTGTTTCGGCCTTTTGTTCGAATGTAAGATGCTGGGGTCCTGGGGCCGATTGGCAGTTCGATTACTACTGCTGGAGGATGAAAACAGTTCCGAGATGCTGCTTTGCCTGGTGTCTCTGGTATCCGGACGGGTCCTGTCGTCAGACTCGCGGGTGGATATCTTCCGTTTGGAGGTAGATCGATTACTGGAGCCTGAGTAGTCCGCGCTCAAGCCAGCTGAGTGCTGCATCTATTTGTGGACGTCCCGGCAGGACGTTGTGTACTCTGCTCGATTTGGGCCGTTGAGATAACGGCGAAGCTCTGGTGGCTCTGGGAAGCTCAAGCTCGCCGGTGCTTTGGGGGAGAGAGGGGCGCCCGTTGGCGGCGGCTTCCAAGCCCGGACTTAACTTAAACCGAGCACACCCGACAACTTGCAGGTCATCTACCGATATCTTACCTACGGGATGTACCCTCTCTTTCCACCACCTATCTTACTTCTACTTCACACCTTACACTGGGGCATTTGGTGCTATCAGTGCCATATTTATTCCGTCAAGGAAATAGTAGGCTGGAGATGGCGCCAACAGGAGGCCTCAAAGGTTTGTTTTGAAGGTGTTGTGTAGAAGCTATCTAGAGACGGCCGCTGGACGCAGCACCCTGGCGAGGCCTGCCTTGGTCTACCCCTGTTGCTGATGACGAAGATACTCGGCTTGATGTGATCAGACTGGCTATGAGAAACCGGTCGAATGGTTTGCGGTAGAATCTTCCTCGAACTGTAGGGTTTTAGAAAATCGGTCATCGTTTGCGCGGAGAGTCGGCCACTTACATCTAGGAATTTAGATACGGTGATCAAAAGTACTAGATTTTCGACCAGGTCATCAAGACGTTCACTGCTCTCAACATGTACGCCATCTATACGAGCACGTCGCTTGAGCAACCCCACTATTGAAGGCCTGTGCTCTACAAGAAACGTTCGCACGGCTTCCAGCGTCGCTTCATTTTGAGGCCCAGCAGCCAGGACCAATGAGTTGATGACGCGTGTTATTGCAAGCAGCAACTCGTAGTATTTCCTGAGGGCTTGAGGATTATCCATTTCTGAGCCGTGTGAGCAGACATTCAACGAGATTGTATGTTCGTGAAATAGCTCACCAAGGCCCAAGTCAGGATCCACCGAAAACAGCCGTGATTCCTTGATTGCCTGGAACAGTCCTGCATTCACAATATGATTTGCACCTAACCTGGTCTGTGAAAGGCGCTGCAGCAGAAACAATTTCGCATCGTAGAATGAGAGCAGCGAGGGGATATCTGCTAACATATTAGTCATGGCTGCCGGTCAGACAAAAGATGACAACGCCTACCAGCAGCAGCTATTGTGCTCAGTTCTGCTGGAATGAGTTTGATTGAGTCAATCAATATTCCAATAAAGTTCAGTCGTAAGAGCGATTCAACAATGTATCTGGAGTTTTCTCTGTTTGCCATAGCTGCAAAGGCATCTATCAAGAGGAGCGCAGAGAGCCGGCAAGTGCTCTCACCGGCATACACATCATCAGAAATTACCTCTATGAGTCTTTCTCCTGCAGCCTTGATTGTCTTCGTACTATGCCGTTGTATCAAGCCGCGTTCTCTTCCAACATCGGACATGCCAGTGATGTACCTGTAACAGATGTTATAGAGCAGTTCCCGAAGCTCTGTGCTAGCGACAGGAGACTGTATGCCCCGAAGGCATACCCTGAACAACTGGAAGAGCCGGTCATAAGCAAGGTCGGTTGCTGTTCCTCCCTCAAATGACACGACAAAGTCAAGCTCGAATATCAAGGCCTTGGCAAGCCGGGTGAACTCCAATGCCTCCGTATCGTTTTCCAGGATTTGTTTTTCAAGTTTTGGCAACGTGACCTGCAAGGCTTGTAGCACCAAGCTGAGCTTACTCGGCTGATCAAGGGCAGAGTTCCGTAAAATCACTATCAGGAGCTGCACCCACGCTTTGAGCGTGTCAAGGCGACACACCAGAAGCTTCCTCCACTGATTGTCCGCTTGTAAATAAGCAAGGACATTTTGTGCTTCCACGCAAATCTGTTCATCATCCCGTGTGTCTGCTGACCCACTGGTCCGTCTTAACTCATTGTGACGCAAAGTCATGAGCTCCTCCACACTGGGAAGGTTGTAAATCGGCACTCCAAGATCATCATCGGAGAGGCAGATAGTGAAGTCAAGATCTGCAAAGAATTTCAACTCTGGCTGTTTAAGGTCATTGGAGACCTCCAGTTCTACAAAGTCAAATAGGTCAAAGACTGTGGGCAGATCCACCATTCCGGAAGGAACCCCTTTGGAAGGCCCAAACAAGGCTGAAAGCAGCTGAGCTTTCAGCGAAGGGGAACCCTCTCTCGAGATGATTCGCATCTCTGTCGCCATGTATTCGAAGAGACAGGCCCGTTGGCGAAGAAAGTCACTGAAACAGGCTGCAGATTGTGAAAACAGGAAATCCGGATCTTGCAGCTGCCTTCCTTCCCAATAGGTCTCGGGGCTGACCAAGACCTGCTGAGCACATTGCGACAGGAAGAAGTCACACGCACGGAGTTCTGTCATAGTCCAGACTGACGATATCGGGGACCTCCACAGATTCCGCAACACCTCCCAGCATCCCTCTTTAATGCGCATAAGCCACGCGAGGTAATCACCATCCAGACCATCGGGATACTGGACTAGAAGCCTGACGATCGAATGAAACAGTGACAGGCCCTTTGCAAAGGCGCTGTCTTCCTTAACATCCAAAGAAGTGCCGTCGCACGTGAAGCCTAGCATAAGGTGGGCGAGATTTGGCCTATCTCGCAAAGTTATGAGACTGCTATTGAGAAAATCAACCACATTCGTTTTAATGATAAAGCTCGGCGAGTCAGGGCCCTCTTCAAGTTGTCGTGCATCTGACTCTAGCAGCGATGCAAGTGACTTGGCAATGCGATCGGTCTCGCCGTTCATCTCTAAAACGCCGATAACTTTATTGCGATCAACCTTCGTTGAAAAGAGCCCCCGCGCAGGTGTATTTAGTTTCCGGGAACTCGAAAGTCTTCCTAAAAGCTTCAAGGATGCGATGACAAGATCCTGGTGACCTGTACCGCAATATAGCCCCACGTCAACCACAAGTTGTAAATTGTTGACCACGCTGTCTTCGAAGGAGACAAGGGCAGAATCTGCTACGTCTGTCCTGCGAGTACCTGGGCTCTGGTTCAGCAACGGTCGGACAATGTCGACATATGTCGCCTGTAGAGCCATGATATAATTCATAACCTCAACGCTCCGTAGGACACCTAGGACCAGAGGCGAATCTGAATCTGCCGCTGTCACTTCGTTTACATCCTGACGCACGGCTGCAAAAAGCGCTTGTAGAACTCTCTCGTTGAAAAGCCATTCCATGGTACGCGAGAATGGATGGAGACGCACATAAGAGATCAGCGACGAAGTCTTCATGGCCGATTCTACGGCGATGTTGGATCTGTTAGCAAAGATCACGAGATCTTCATTGAAAGTGGCCAAAGACGCCAGTATCAGCTGAAGGCAGCTCAGCCGTAGTAGCCGCAGATGGACAAGATCTTGAAGTTCAACCGACTTTCCGGCGAAGATCTCTCCGATTGCGAAATCTATGTATGGCTCGATCCCAGGCACCCGGTAACCTGAACCCAGACTCTCTGGGAAAGGTAAGGCATCATTTAGATCGGCATCTTCAACAGATGGCTCAATGAGCGATTGTAGTAGATTGACAAATGCATTCGGTTCTTCAAAACCGCCTGAGATATTCTTAAAGATGGCTCCATCAGGCCAAAGCGGCGCGTTTACCATATGAGTTGTCTTTGCAAAGTTCGACGCATGTGTAATACCTCCCGAGACCCATTGGTCCAATATCAACCATATGTTTTCTCCTAGCTCTTTCGTCTTACAAGTGAGGAGACCCTGCAGAGTATTGAATGCAGAAGCTCTGAGCCGACTAGGAATTGCGCTGCTGCAGAGCTGGAAAATAACGTCAATGAGATGAAAACTTGGATGACTAAGGATCCAAGTTCTTGCAGCAGGACTCTCCCTGCACATGTGCCCTGTGAGGCGCAAATAACACTCGAGCATCATTGCACTTTCAGGCTCGTCCATGTTCTCAGGCTGCCCTTTTCCCACACCAGATGCTGCTGGCTGTGGAAGAGCCAGGCGATCACGAATCTTCGAGGCATAGAACTGCAGTTCCGAAAATATCTGGCTCCAGCTGATCGCACCAGTCCTCCGAAGTTTGCCTGAAGAAGCCGGCCCTTCTTCCATGAGGAATTTGTGAGCTGCGTCAGCACATTTCTCGCCTTCGGAAAGTGCCTGAAGCATCTCGCAGAAAGCCGCCACACGAGGTGTAGATTGGCGCTTCGAAGCCCACTGCAGGAAGCCGAAGAGGCTGCTCTCTGGGTCAGACCAAAAGAACTCAGATGCTTCCGGCCGATGCTCAAATACGTAGGCAATTATCACCAAAAATCGTTCCAAGTAAAGATCGTGTTCAAGCGGGCCACGGTGTTGTAACCCTCTCTGAAGACTGCCTTGTATCTGCTTTCTTTGTTGGTCCTCCTCAGTTCTTAACTTCCGCAGAGTGTCAGGCATGTTGGTAATGAAGGCATCGACAACATCCTCGAATTCCCCCATTAACAGCAGTGTAAACCAACTTGAGGGTTTCGTTATTTCCTGCGGCAGTGTAGGCGCATCCCTCAAAAGAAAATCGCGTAACCCCTGCCTGGCCGGGTCATGCCAGTATGTTGGTCGAAGATCGGCGGACAGAGATAGCATGAATTGAAATGCTCCATCCCGAAGCGCGTCAAGGAACATTCTAGACCAACTCTCAGCTTCTTCGGCCAAATCTACCCCCTGCAGTGTTGAGCTGATATCGGACGCGTAATCCAAATACCAGCCACTATACTCAGCAAGCCACCATGCTCTCGTCGCTGCTCGAAGGTATGGCAGACCCCAATTGTCACTTTCACCAGTGCCACAGATGCGTTGGTGAATGGATCGCACCTTTGCCAGGCTCGGCGACCCTTTATGAGAACCAAAATGCGAAGTTGAAGCTACCAGCGCCGGTATGTAGTGCAACAGCAACACGTCGTACTTATCGATGCGTTTCAGGATTGAGATCAATTCGAAAGAGTCTTCCATCTCAGTATGGAAACCTTTTATCAAATAGGTGATGATTCCTCCAAGGGATTCATGCTGTTGTACAAGATTTGACTGTTGAAACTCAATTATCTCATCCACCTCAGTTTGTTGAGTCTGCCCTAGGACAGATGCGCTTTGTATCTTCTCCCCAAGGGATTGTAACCATCTGCTGATGTCCATCATTGCAGATATGCACTTCCTCATAAAGTTGATTTTGTTGTCCGTTGAAGTCTCTCCCTTCACTATTAAGCGTACCACCTCTTGGAATATGTTATGAATCACTTCCCCATCATCCACAGTATCCGGTGACGCCCGTTCGAGAATCAACCGGAGGCACTCGAGAAGATACTGTCTCCGCTCATGAAAGCGAATAATGGCACTTTCTACCGCTGCTCGGTCCAGCACCTCTGCATCTTGGCGGGCATGTAGAAATAGTTTAGCAGCCTGAAGCTCATCCAGGTCTAGAGCTTCAGCAAGCTGTAGTGTCCCATGCTGGAATTCTTCATTGATCGAGTATTGCGCGTCATCCACAAGAATGGTCCCTAGTAAGAGGAGAAATATTCAGTAGGTGTTGGATGCCAGCAGGGCAGCATCGCCCCCATACCTGACAATACGACCCGTCTGCTCTTCTCATCCTTGGGATCTTTGCTCAGAAGTTTCCTGAAGTCTCCTAGCCTTTGTTCTAATTCCAGGCAAAGTCTATCGACGTTGGAGAGCCGATGTTCTGACAGAGCCAGCAGATCCTCGTGCAAGGCCTTTAGATCCTCTAAGCCGTCCGGACTGTCCATTCTGGTCAAGCTCTTTGATTCGCCAGCATGTTAGGTGAGAAAGGGCGGGCTGACTGTCACCACGCCCATGAGCTCGAGTGTATACCTAAGGTAAATTTGTGAGGGTCGCGTTCCTGTCTAAAATCGCGTCGCAGCGGTCCGCAGCTCCCCCAAACTTCGTCAGTGCATTGCCGAGCCGTCAGTGGCAGCCGCTCGTCCACTCTGTTTACTGTCTGCTCTGGAACCCAACGACCTATCGGTCAAGTCTTGGATCTGAACAAACAGTCACCGCAAATGCAAAGCAGACTTGCTGATGGACCATAAGGGTGGTTGTGACGCAAGGTGGTCGCACTGCAGTTTCGCTCTGCGCGCTGCTTCTTCCCTCGACGATGGGCGAAATCAACGTTAATGAGGCAATCGGTATGATTCTAAACTACTGTGCCTATAACGTACATCTGACTTCCTTAAAGAGAAGATACGCTCTGACAGACTCAAAGACCGCAACGAGGGCATTGCTGGTACGCTCTGTAGGGTGCGCTCTTAGAGAGTTCGCTGAACTGGGAGGCAGATCTTAAGCACATTTTTGCCCAGAATAAGAAAAGCGCTAGACTGTAAGACTGTATTCCTTCAACTCCTGGCTTTAGAGCTTACAGGTTTATTGCAGCGATGTTCTCTCAGATAAAGGGTACCACAAAATTTACGAAGCCGTGTTTAGAATTGTGTCGAGCGAGAAATCGTCATACTTAAAACAAACCAAGAGCAACCTAAAAAGTCAGGCTGCATCCAGGCTGTCGTCCTGCGCCTCATTACTTCGAGTCGCTGTCGAGGCAGGAGTTAAAAAGCTAAAGCCCAGGACGGTCAAGGCTGTCACAGATCACATATCACAAACATTACCTACGGGGACTGAAGGATATTGTGAGCCTCTAAGCCTTGACTATCTCAAGTGTCTTGGAAGTGTGCTTGAGTACCAGCCACACGTGGACCATCTCTCGCGGGAGGAATGGCATCATATTGCTGATTTCTGTAGTCATGGAATTTCAGACTCTGCTGGGGGCAATCACAGTCGCGGATCGGACTTGCCCTCAATCTCCAAGGGCAATGCGGAGGAATTGGTTCTCTGCTTACAACAATTATGTTCTGCTCCTAATGCTCCTGTCCTTGAAGAACCCCCTTCTCTGTTATTTCCGCTGCTATCATTTTTGCAATACTTCCCAACTGTTGGTCGATCACATCAGGCTGCATTCTCTATCATAAATGTGATACTGGGTAGAATCACGACGGAGAACACTTCACTGGCAGCGCAAGTCATTAGAGAATTGTTTCCATTAGCCAGAAGGTTATGGCTGACCAAAGTGACTTCGCTGAAGGAGGAAATACTAGTGTCATTGATACTTGGACAACCGCACTGGAAGACTGCCCTGCAAGGCCAGCATGCGGAGCAGTCGAGATTGGAAGTTGAAGGCTTGATACAAACCTTCCTATCCGAATATTCAGCCCGATCCGAGAGGGAGATCTTGCAACTGGATGACATGCTTCTAGAAGCTTCAAACGACAACCTATGCCAAACCACAGCGCTTGGGACTAGCGCATTTCGTCTTCGCGATGGGATTACTCGAGCTGAGTTCAACTGGGGCATTGTGCACGTCCTGGCTTCTCTGGTATCGCTATTTGACCGAGAACTGGACTTTCTGAGGTCAGATGTTGAAAAAGGAAGGAATGAGGGGCCGAACAAGCGGAGGCGGACATCTTCTCTTTTGGACGAGCTTTTGCTGCAGTCAAAGGCACCTTCGCCTGTGCAAAGGATATGTGCTCTGCAAGTCATATGTATGATGATGGGACATAGGAACTTGACTAAGGAGAGAACAAGATCCATCATGGATACGTTGATGGCTGGCTTCTCGGATGAGAACGCTGTTGCCACTTCCTGGGCCATGGTTGGAATGACAAGGTGAGTTGACTATCTCCTACCCGTACAGAAGCCTTACAAATCTTATCGACTACAGTTGCATCTTCTGTGAAGGAGTAGCTGCAGATGGTATGCAAACGCTTTGGCTTCAGGCTTGGCAGCTAGCGTCACGCAGTATTACATCCACTTTGACTTGCCGCGCGGCATGCCATCTCATGCGTACAATAATTGGCGCGGGGCTGATCAAGGACACCTCAATCGCTGACACCGTTGATGCCATGTTCACCGCCCCCGACGTCAACGGCCCTGTTACACTTAGTGGCAATGCAATTTCCTTGTGGATACTGCTTCTCCAACTGAAGAATTCACAAGCTCCCAACAACTTGTCGAAAGTCTCAAACCAAGTCCTTCATTGGTTTTTCACAAAATGGACCCCAGGTATGGGCATGCAACCTGTCCAATCTCACTTTTACTGACATCCCGTCAGCGAAGTTTGTCGACAGGCATTTTGCGGCTCAGTATACACAACAGCTGCAGACGGCTGATGTGCTAAATTTGCTGCACGCTTGTACTGGAAAGCCACTACTTGCTCATCAAAGTAGAACTCATTCGATACTGGGACCGATTGGACGGGCGCTGCTTCGGTGTCGACAACAACATGCCATACTGGACTATCTGCTACGGCTGCAAATCCCAGACTTTCGGAGCGATCCAGAGCCGATCTTATCCCAGGCATCGCAACTACTCAAGAGTTCGGGGAGTACCTACCCAGTGAATGATCAATTCGTTGTCAAGTCACTAGCTTTAGAAATGCAAAGGGTTCGAGATGCTTGGGTAACTCAGACTGGTGAGAGGAATCACTACATCAGTTCCGATATGGCTCATACTGTAGCCTCGGCCTGCGCCATTAGCGCAGTAGTCTTGAGCAGCTTCGTTGGAGCACAAACTCATTCAGCTCTGACGCTGCAAAAGCTCGTCTCTGGTGTTACAGATTATCTCGCTGTCCATATATCGAATTGGAGGTGTGATCAGACGGTATTCGATGCGCTTCTGGGCGTAATTGATTCACACTTACCAGATTTCAAGCCTGGATGCCTCAGAGAAGACGGCGCATACCTGGATCAATATATCTTCAGCATCGCATCAGTCCTCCAAAGGGCGATCCAGACTAGGCAGGATGCCTTAGGACACGAAGTAGCGCAGAGTGGACTAGATATCATGGAAATCGACGGCGATTTTGATTCTCAGACAAGCCAGGCCAGAGATCATATCTCAGCCCTCGATTTTCCGCGTCATGTACTCGCAGCGCAAACTGATATAATGACCATTCGAGAGACGGCTCTAGCTCGTCTTACTGTATGGTCGCATCTCATTGGAAAACAGTCTTATCAGAGCCATATCTCCAGAACCTTCGTGGACTACGTCACTTCCCTAAGAAACACACGGCTCCTGGCTTGTTGGCCCTTTTTGAAAGAGTTCGTGGATTCTGATGCATCATTGCTGGATCGTCAGGATGCATCTAGGTTACTTGAACACCTTGCAGAGGAGGTATTACAGTCGTATGAATATGAAAGATGCGAGATATCCCTAAGTCTGTGCCTCGACATGATGTCCGGCCTGGCTGAGTCATTTACACACGCAGAATCAGATGACCTTGCGGAAATTGGCTCTGCAATATACCGCTGGTTTATAGCTACTGTCTTAGAGAAAGACATAGCATCGCCGGACGTGTACATAGGTATTGCATTTATGCTCCAGCAGGTACTAAAAGCACGGCCGGATTATGCGAAGTCTCTTGATCTCCCGTCTCCTCGTACAAGCCTCTTCCTCGTCTTGCGTGCAGCAGATATTCGCGTCAAATTCGAACTTTCTCAAACGGTGTCAGCCATATTCGCACAATTCGTGTTAGATGAACATGATAACATTTTTGGAGACATCATTGAGAGTCTACCCACGGATGGTGATTTCTTGGAGGGTATTGCTCTACGGCTGTTTGTCCTAGGCCAGTTGGCGTCAGATTGGTATACCTTACGCCGGCGTGCTATATATCACATCTTCGAAACACCAGGGAAGCTACCTGAATACTGTCCTTATGCCCGGCGCTGTCTAGCTCAGGTCACGAGCGCTTTGGGGCTGTCTGATCCTCGTCTGGTCCTTCATCTCTTTGCTTCCCAACTACTATACACTTGGCTTAGCTCTGGGGAGCGTCTTGATAGTATTCCATACTCTATCTTCGGTTATGGCTCGCTTTTGGAGCTCCTCAGAGATGTCAAAGCTGAAGCTTTCGCACAACTCATCATGTTCGGCGACGAAAAACAAGCGGGTGAGCTTGCTAGACTGTTGGACACGACTACTGCCGATCTTTTGACGGAGTCTTTTGATAAATCGGTTGCGTACAGTATCGGGGCGAAATTTGGCAAACTTCCCGCCGCGAGCCCTGCATGGAACCCTGACTCTACCGGGGAAACGTGGATACGCACTATTCTAGGAGAGCAAAAATACATCGCTCTTATCGAGTCTAATTTTGCATCTATAGTGGGAGTCCTTGTCAAAGCCATGGAGCAAGACGACCTTGTTGAAAAGGCGCTTGCAAAACATCCCGGTTTCGAAACTCAGACGGCAAGATTCAGAGCGATCAAGAATGCCGGCCGAATGACGCGGCTACCTCCTGGTCATCAACCCTTCTTCAGTGCTCGCTACATACTCGACGAACTGAATGATATCTGCAGGCGAACGAGCCACGAACTCGACAAATTGTGGACACCCAGTTTGCTCACTTTCGTTCTTCGTTCTGTGCTAGACAACATCAACCCAGCTTTGGGTCCATTACATGCGTGTTCCATGATCCGCAAGATCAGGACCATCGTCGCTCTTGCAGGTGACTATGTAGTACAAGATTATCAACTGGAAATGCTTCTTCAAGCACTGAAGCCGTTCGTTACTGACGCAAATTGTGCTGAAGACACTATCGGGCTTTTCAAGTACTTGCTGAAACAAGGGAGTCTATACCTAATTGAAGTGCCTGCATTTGTTGCCGGGTTGTCCCTATCCCTCTTTGCGTCCTTGAAAGGCTTCTTCGAATCAAACCCCGAGAGTACGACACAGGAATCGCAGTTTGTTTCCACAATCTCCGCCGCGCGATCTTTTCATGAGTGGCTGGGGCAGTTTGTGGACAAGTATGAAACCCCAGCCCTTAGTGGAACAGCCGAAAATGCATTCAGAACTATAATGGAATCAGCGCGTAATATGAGAGCCGAGGGAAATGCGACAAAAGGGACATACGAGGCTGCTCTTCTGAGAGAATTACTTGAAGATGGAAGGACTAAACGATACTTACTAAACCCGCAGTCCCAGACGGCTGCGTTTGCTCTGCTATGCACTGACTTCAAAGCTCCAACTTCCGTTAAGGAGGACATTTTCGGTGCTGACGTGGACGCTGTGTTGTTCGGACCATCTGTCATGGAGTCTTGCTCCCGCGCTAAGGTCAGTGATAGCTACCTTCTCTGGGCAGGCCGAGTTTTAGGTCGCGCATATGCTTCCACGGGCCATGTCCCTGATGAGCTGTTGCGTGAATCAGGGTTTGAGGACTCCATGGACCCCGCTGGAAGAGGCTCCATTCCCTCTTCCTCCGAGGGCTTCATCCTCAAGAGCCTAACAGACTTATTGCAGAGCGATAAGCAACAAGATGTCGGCTTGGCCGAAGGCGTACTGCGCTCTATCATCGCGAGAGAATCTCAAATGGGAGGTGTCAGCATCTCTGAACAAGTGCTCCCAGAATCGGTGTACCGAGCTCTGGATTGGGGAGAATACCATCAGGCCTCTATTTCTGGCCGGTTTTCGACTTCAGGATCAGACGTAAAGCACGCTGCATACCCGAACAGTTCGCTGACGGTGTCCGAATGGGCAATCGCTTTGACCATTGCACTGGCGGAAGCTGCAGCAAATGAACCCATCATCGGAGCTATACCCATCATATTGTCTAAAGTGACTGGTTTCGCCGAACGGATCTTTCCTTATCTCTTACATTGCGCATTACTGCGCGAGTATGATGGGAAACAGTCGCTCAGAGAAGATATTAGTGAGGCGCTGCTGAGCTGGTTCAGAAATGAGAGGGAGAACAGCTGGCCCCACATTCGGCTTCTGTTGAATAGTCTCCTATATCTACGCACGAGACCCATTCCACGCGAGAGTACGACTGCTGACAGGGAACACTGGCTCGACATAGATTACTATAGTGCGGCTGGGGCGGCTACCAGGTGCGGTATGTACAAGACAGCTTTGCTTTTCTCCGAGATTGCGGACTCGAATCTTCTGCGGAACAGCCGACGTCATTCGGAAGTCGCGCAAGATCACAACGTCTCAGAAATCCTTTTGTCGGCCTACAAGAATATTGAGGAGCCAGACTCATACTATGGCGTCAAGCAAGACCCGAGTCTGAAGACGATTGTGAACCGTATTGAATATGAGCAGGACGGTAGTAAGATGCTCGCATTTCGCGGCGCTCAATATGATAGTAATCTACGTCAAGGGGTCACAGGCGCCTCAAAGGACTCGATGGCGATTATTAATGCTCTTGCAGGCCTAGATCTCAATGGCATATCGCTGTCATTGCTGAACAGCGCACATGCAGGCAGTGACTGGACTGATCTGTCTAATGTCTTCTATGATACGGCTCGGAAGCTCGAACAATGGGACCTTCCTGCTCCTACGTCTAATCGAACGGAGGCAACTGCAGTCTTTGCACTATTTCAAGCGCTAAACAATGCTGCGGATATGGAAGGTATTGTAGCTACCCAGGGTGAGTATTCTCTTGCCACGGTAAAACGTCTGGTGGCAGTGGATCGAGCCGCCGCGAAACCCCGGGCTGACCTGAGGACATTGGCCATTCTGAGCGAGATCCATGATGTGCTTAATGTCAAGGGTTCCGAAGAGTTGGGAGATATATGGCACAACTTTTCTGAAAGGACGAAGTGGATGTACCTGGGCCAGTAAGTTCCAAGCACCCTACAGCATTCGGCGTGTGGCCATTAACGCCATGGTAGTATAGTAGATGTGGGGCAGATATTATCATGCCGAGATACTCTATTTTCCTCATTGTGCCTGCAGCCACTGTTACAGGACCATATCCACTGTGGCATGCGTGAACTACGTTTGTTGAGCGCCCAGAGCTTGTTGGCATCCGCGAGGATCAGTCGGGCGCATCTGGTTATGCAGAAGGCTCTGAACGCTGTCACTTACCTCTCCACTTTAGTTGAGCCTTGCAGTCAGGTCGGCTTAGCGATCTCTGCAATTGTCCAATCCGAGACTGCCAGTGTTCTATGGGAACAGGGAGAGATGACTGCTTCCATTGACATGCTGCAGCATGTCATTAACCGGCCTGATATACGCAAACAGACTATCCCTGTTGGGAAAGCCGGCCTCCTTGCACAACTGGTAGGGAGCATATCATATGGCACGGATACTGTGATTCACTGACATTATCACAGGGCCACCAGATATCCGAGGCGCGGTTAGAGAAGCCCGAGGAGATTATGGCAAGATATCTGAAAGCTGCCATAGCCGAGCTAAGGGACAAGGTGGATGGTGACGAAGCAGGACAAGTATTCCACGAATATGCTTCTTTCTGCGATCGCCAGTTGCAGAACTCAGATAACCTGCAAGAATTCCAACGCGTCCAGAAACTTCGACATCGCAAGGAAGAAGAAGTCCGCGATCTCGAGAAAATGATGAAAACAGCAGGGTCACAGACAAAGGACAACCTCCGCCACCATAGAGCCAAAGCAAAACAATGGCTGGAACTGGATGACAGGGAATACCAACGGTTACTCAAGACTAGAGAAGCATTCCTCCGAACAAGCTTGGAGAATTATCTTAGATCTTTGTGCGCCTGCGAAGGGTACAACAATGATGTGGTCAGATTCTGCGCCCTCTGGCTTGAACATACGGACAACGAAATCGCAAATCAAGCAGTCTCCAAGTACTTGAAAGCGGTTCCAAGTAGGAAGTTTGCGCCTCTTATGAACCAGCTCTCGTCGCGTCTGCTGGATTCCCAGAGCTCTTTCCACACTCTATTATTTTCATTGGTATTGCGAATTTGTGTTGAGCATCCATATCACTCAATGCACCAAATTTTCTTCAGCAGCAAAATGAAATCAGGTCGGGACGATCTAGTTGTGTCTAGGAACTCAGCAGCCACGAAGATCGCTAATCTTCTGAAAACACATGAGCGCGCGGCAGGTACCTGGCAAGCAATCCACGATTCTAACATATGTTATGTGAAATTGGCTTTGGAGAAGCTTGACCCAGCGAAGTTCAAACAAGGTTCAAAAGTTCCCTTACGGAAATCCGAGTGGGGCCGCCGCATGGAGCAAGAGGTGATGACCAAAAATGTGCCTCCTCCTACACTGAATATTCAACTTCGCGCGGATCTGGACTATGGACACGTTCCTGTGATAGTCAAATTTCATCCTGAGATGACCATCGCCTCTGGTGTTAGCGCTCCGAAGATTGTGACGGCTATTGCCTCGAATGGCAAGAGATACAAGCAATTGGTGTGTCGTCTCTGATATCACTTGTGGTCTTTCCTAATGTGCTAACAATCTGGCCAGTTCAAAGGAGGTAATGACGATCTGCGGCAAGATTCCATCATGGAGCAGGTATTTGAGCAGGTCAGCAACCTCTTACAGAAAGATCGTTCGACCCGTCAACGCAACCTGCGTATAAGAACATACAAAGTTCTGCCCCTCACCGCGAATGCTGGGGTTATTGAGTTCGTACCGGATACCATTCCCCTTCATGATTTTTTGATGCCAGCACACCAAAAGCATTTCCCCAAGGATTGGAAACCTAATGTCTGCCGAAAGCATATTGCCGATGTCCAGACACGGTCTGTGGACGTGAGGATAAAACAATACCGTCAAGTTACTGAGCATTTCCATCCGGTGATGAGACATTTCTTTTTTGAACGATTTCTAAAGCCAGACGACTGGTTCGAGAAGCGCTTAGCATATACTCGAAGCACCGCCGCTATTTCTATTCTAGGCCACGTCTTGGGCTTGGGTGACCGGCATGGCCACAATATCCTGTTGGATGAGAAAACAGGAGAAGTTGTGCATATTGATCTTGGGGTGGCTTTTGAACAAGGTCGTGTCCTTCCAGTCCCAGAAGTGGTCCCATTTCGCCTCACACGGGACATCGTCGACGGCATGGGTATAACGAGAACAGAGGGTGTCTTTCGCCGTTGTTGCGAGTTTACACTTGATGCACTCCGAAAAGAATCCTACAGCATCATGACAATTCTCGATGTCCTCCGTTATGATCCTCTCTACAGCTGGTCTGTATCACCTTTGCGGGTAAAGAAGATGCAAGAGGCGCAAAGTGAAGTTGTAGCTCCGTCGGCAGGAGACGCGACCATTGCCGCCAGTGCTAGAAAGAAGGATGGCGCCGACGAGGGAGAAGCCGATCGCGCCTTGACTGTGGTGGCAAATAAGCTCTCCAAGACTTTGAGCGTTACAGCTGCTGTCAATGAGCTGATACAGCAAGCCACCGACGAGCGAAACCTCGCCGTTTTGTATTGCGGTAAGTCATCCTCCGCAGTTCCCGTTCTTTGGTCGAGACTAACGGGTCGTAGGCTGGGCTGCCTACGCCTGAATCTTTCACCTATCGATAATGTTGATGTATATGCTGAGGATGATGGAGAGGCTCTACGATTATACGACATGACTGATGGCATAGCGAACGGCGTCTGCGGTTTTCGATCAAGGGAGAACAGAAGATCTTTTGCATGCATCTTAGCAAGCCAGTTTTAAGAGATTCTATTGCATGATTGCTTGCAACATTATGGGGTAGCACACTGCATTGTTTGCATGAGAGCGAGTAACTTTCCAGCAACCGTTTAGATAATAGAGGTGGACCCCTGAATCACAGAGCCGCAAGCAGCAGGTCCGCTTCTTGCAAGTACGCCACATGGCACGACGTATCGTCTCTTACCTCGGGCGGGCGCATTCCTCAGCACTGATTGATTTTTTATAGCTGCCTTGGTCAGATTTGACTGCGTCAGTCATGATAGGACGATCGGTAGTGCGCTATTCCTTCGTAAAAGACTCATATTCCTCGGCACTCATCAGGCCATCCACTTCTTTCGCATCCTTGATCTGGATCTTGGCGATCCAGCCCTTGTCTTCTGGACCCTCGTTGATAACCTTCGGTTCATCTTCGAGGATGCTATTCGCCTCTATGATTGTGCCAGATACGGGCGTCAAGATATCTGAAGCGGACTTCACGGACTCCACGGCCCCTATGCTATCGCCTGCGCTCGCCTCTGTTTCAAGGGCCGGCAATTCAACATAGACGACCTCGCCGAGGGAATTTGCGGCATACTTGGAAATGCCAATAGTACCTGAGGGGAATTTGACTGTCAACCGATGTCCGGTAGAAATGCGAGTCACCCATTGGGTGTGAGCATACCCGTTGAACCGTCGTCCGACAACTCAATCCATTCATGGTCTTGGGTGTATTTCTTGAGCTGCCCTGGAGGGGGTACATTAGTGATAACAATTCCAGCAAAAGCTCGCAGTCGAGGGTCGCTCACTGGCAATGGACACAGTGAAGTGCCGGGTAGCAGAGGTCCGCCAAGCCGGTGCAGCTCTGTATGACGCCGACCATGAGCGAGCGTTCACCCGTAGGCTCGCGCGGCATATAGTTCGAGCAATTGAGGCCATTCTGCCTGGTAGAATAACGCCAATGAGGACGAGGTGAGAGCTTCTGAACTGGAAACCGGCGAGCCGGTTCATGTCATCTCGGACGGGGAACTGCGTTAGCCAATCTACGACGCGGAGTTGTCCGCTTATGTAATCCAAAGTTTGTCTTTCGGAGCTTTGCATCGACTTAACCTTTGACCGTGAAGCGCAACATTCTGTCCAATGTGCACCGTTGCCACCAGTACAGACATACAAGATGCTGTACGAATTAATAGCGGTGGTAGGTTCCAGGCTTTACCCCATAGCCCGAGTTCATAGACTAATTGATACAGGTCCGGCCGGGAAGCCTACATGAGGTCAAAGAGTAGGACTCTTCCATCAACCTGGCTGCGACCAACATGGATCTAATCTGCAATGCAGGATTGCCCGGACGACTGGGAACCTGGTCCTCAACTCTGGCGGTGTCATCCGCGGGATCACAAACTGGGGTACTTTCCTGCTGCCAAAGCGGACAGTCGTACATCAAGCCGCCCATCATAGTGGACACTACTTCGTCATGAGGTTCGATTCGACCGGGAGGGCGCAAGAGATGGTCCGGCGGACGCTTGGGCTGGACCCGCGTATGATCAAGCACAGCATTGTCAAATTAGATAAGAACCCTTTGGCACCGCATACTGGAGGGAAGGCGGAGTGGAAGAAGACGGGTGACGAGGATTGGAAAGAGCGTTTGGGCATCAGTGCGCTTGGGAGATTCTAGAGAAGGACGTGGGTGCGTGAACTCGGATGATGAGATAGAAATAAAGCATGGCATGGAAGGCGTTCAGGGTCAAGTTGGTGCAGCAGGATTTCGCAAAGGAGAAAGTCAAAGGGGCTGGGGGAATTGCTCATCGTTTCGGGTATAAGTGGGGTCGAGCATAATACTCGCTGGTACTGGTAGCAAAACAAGACTCCGTGGCGGCTGTACAATAATTGCGAAACAACCACGACATGCAATACCCCTCCTTCCAGCAGCGCCTTCGTTACGTGAAACAGAAGAGATCTAGTGATTTCAAAGGGGAGGATGACATGAGGAACTCCCCATCAAAACAGACTCCAACTTGTGCGCCTGTCTTTTGGCGCGGCGGACGCCTGCGTGTTGGCAGCTAGTCTCCGGTTGCCCGAATCCAGTTGCCGCAGACTGTCCATTTTTTCGAGGACAAGCTGAAGCATATCCTTCTTTTTAATAACATCAAGGTGCTTCCGTACTCGTGGATCCTCACGAGCGAACCGTTCAATCTCACTATCTGAAAAGTGACGTCCTAACCGTGCATCGAGCTCTCGGGGAAACTAGGACCGGACAATCAGCATATGTCAGTAGAATAAATGGTGCCGGGTAGCCTCACGTGATAGTAAAACTCGGAAAGGAGCTCGACGTTCAAGAACAGTACCGCAGTTGCAGTGAGCTTGTCGGCAACAACGTCCAGGAATACCTCCGGACAGTAGTATTTATTTGTCTTGACTGCACACTGTTTTGACTTGACAGCGGCCAACCGCATTCGCAGAATGTCTGCGCGATCCCTAAGGAAGACCGCTTCTCTCCCTACGGCGATTTGTGTTCAGTAGGTCATAGAAACAACGACAAATGATGGCGAGGAGCCTACCTTTCTTCAGGAGATCTGCGCTAAACCCTCCAGCGCCGCCAATACCATCTCCCTCAAGCACCACTTCTCCTTTTCGGACTCGATCAACAAAGGCCATGACGTCCTTGAGCTTTCTTTTGCTCCCGAGATTCTGTTCAACAGATTTCATTGCCCCTTCACAGGCCTTCAACTCGTCAGTCAGTACAGCACTGACATCTTTTCGACCTTTCGCCCATTCACTATCTTCAACTTCTATTTCGAACTTGTATGGTTTGATACAGTTTTCAACTTGGTCGCTCGTGCTGTAGAATCGATCGTTCAAGATTGTGGCGGCTGCCTCGATGATCGCCTGCCGAGCAAAGGGATGCGTGGCAAACTTAGAGGAGGCGATGAGTCGATCGATATTAGCTTGAAGAGCATTAGTGACTACGGTCGTAGCAAGACGCCCGATACCGAGCTTTGTCAAGGCCGAGGTAGAAGCATCCAGCTTGCGGTGCCACAGGAGCGAGTCTGGGTCCGCTTTTGGGAGTTCCTGCAGAGCCTCGGGCTCGGGAAGAGGAGGGGTAAGGTCGGTGATAGGTTTGTTCCAATATCGTTGGGCAAGGAGATCCATGACGCGCTGATCAAGCTCCTGCTTGAGGAGTTCGCGCATCTGTGGGCGTCCGAAGTGTTCGGTGAACTCTTTGAACGATCGCTTGAATTCATCTAGACTCTCCGCGAGGTAGGACTCGGCGCTGAGTGGCCGATCATTGTACTGAACCTTGAATTCATAGGTTGCCTCTTCAAGTTCTTGTTGAATTGCGTCCCTCGTGGTTTGGAGACTGGCAGCCATTGTCTGTTCCAATACCTGCATCAGTTTCTTCCGCAAAGTCGCCGTGCCGACGCTGAGAGCGGACTGGCCACCGAACTCTTGCGGATGGGCAGAAAAGTATGCATTCTCGTTCCTCATAATCGCAGTTGTGAGGTTACCACTACCCCTTGAGAAAAGGCCACCGGACACGTGTGGTACCCGGCAGACGACTCCGACGTATCCAAGCCTTAAGGGGTATTTTTTGTCCGTCAAGATACTGACCGCTCTTTCGGGATCCACAAGGTCCAGTTTCGTGATGACGCCGATTGTACGCTCGCCTCTCGGATCAACTCGCCGACTGGCGCGCAAAGCGGTTGAATTGGCCAAATCAACGTCAGCCGCTGAGATCGCCAAGATAACATTAGGAGGCTGGATGTATTTGTCGCAGAGGTCCGAGATCTTTTGCTTCAACTCCGGTGGTTGGTTAGCGCCGGAGACCTGTATGTAGCCAGGTAGGTCTATCAGTGACAGATCCGGGACATTCGGGGAGTAGATGGATAATTGGATAGGGTCGTCTGATACACAATCCTTTTCAGGGACTGCGAGGTTGAGATCGGTCAAAGTCTTTTGTATCTGCGAGAAGTCCGTGATCTTCCCCAACCCCAAAGCCGGAAACTCGCCATATTCGGCATGTGCGTCAGGGGTATTGACCAATGTTAGCTCGATTGGTCGCCGGGTAACCATATTCGACCCTTTAGGCAGAAACTCATGCCCTACAATTGCCTCCAAAACCGAGCTTTTCCCTGACGACTGCGATCCAATGACGACAATAGACGGCAAGGTGAGCGCTCCGGATTGGCCGACTGTTTGGAGGATACTCCTTATCTCTATCATCTTCTTCGTGAGCATCATCATCTGGTCATCCCGTGCCGCTTGTTCCTCGGATCTGTCATCATCTTCTGGCGACTGAGTATAGCCGAAAGCAGCCCCGGTAGCACTGGCCGCAACGGCAGTGGCTCGACCTTGACTCGGTGGCTCATTTGAAGGCCCGCCTTCTCCACCGGTTCCGGACTCTTCGTTTTTGCGTAAGATCTTCTGAAGCCACCCTGGTAGCTCGACCTCATCTTTGGTTTTCTCCCATCCGCGCCACGTCTGCTCCGCAATATCCTTTGCGCTTCCAAACACTGTACTGGCTGCATCGTTGGCACTTTCTCCCGCTCTTCGGAACAGGTCCAGTGCATAATTTCCCGCCTCTAGAGGTCCCATAAGGTTAGAGGCTGAAGCAGTCTCAGAGCTGAGGGATCTTACGTGTGGCTTGATACTGCATATAAGCCAGGCCCGCAATAACGGCACCGCCGAACATGGCTGGCACTCTGGCAAGCTTCACAAACAGTTTCGGTAGGATCCTCGCAAAGGATATAGACCGCGCAGCAGGGACATTGTGCACGGAGTAAGAACCTAGAGGCCAGGGTCTTCCCTTTCCACTCCGCATGAGAGAATCGGCTCGCAGAAGACCGCCGGCGTTTGAAGGCGACTGATGCATCCATCGACGCGCAGCAAGGAGGGGCACCCTCTGGGTAAGGGACCCCATGCGAGAGAACAGAAGCCTCCCGCTCATTCTGTCGGAAAGACGCCTATGATCAGGGCTCCGGGAGGGCAGATTTGAACAACCATCCGTTTGGCCGCAGATGTTTGATCTCGCCGAGGTGGTATACGGTATGCAGCTATACGGTGTTTCCCACGTCAGAAACGGGGGCAAGGCAAGTTGCATGTGTCCTATGTGGTGTACTGTACGGTGTACGGTGTAGTATGGTAAGCTAAGGTACCTAAGGTAAGGTACCTTAAGGGCAGGCAGTCTGTTTAACTGCTTGGGGTAGATGACACGTGATAAGGGTTCGCTTCCGCGTGATTCAAGTCCAGACGGCTTTAGATTGATGTTCGGCCGAAACTAAGGTGACTAAGGCACTCGTAGCTTCGATCCTCATAAACTGACGTTGGGTGGTTCCTTGGATGTCTGAATCGCCAAATCATCTGTAACCTGCCGTTGTCTCTAAAATACAAGGCACAAGCCGACCAACAAAAGGATCGGACAGTGCCCCAGAGGTCGATAAGATCCTTAGAACAGCTGTTTATGCATCAACGCCCCCTATCGGGGCTATCGAGATGTGCAGATTCCTGGTGCGTGACTTCCTCGGCTTCGCTCAAGTGGCTCAGGACTCCGGTTAATTGAGCTCGTCGCAGGTCTACAAAGGCAAAGACGAGATCCTGCTCTCGAAGTTAATCCTTGATCCGACTCATTCTATCCTCACACAATCGTACGATTCTCGCTTGCGACTGGACACCCGTCGCCCCCATAATGGAGACGGTTTTGGTATTGGATACTACACGGACCCCATGTTGGGCCCTGAGCCCTGCATTTTCACGTCCACGATTCCCGCCTGGAACTGCGTGAACCTTGAGCGGCTGGCCTCCAAAACCACATCATCCCTCATCTTCGCTCATGTCCGGGCTACGACCGAGGGAACGCTTTCAGACAGCAACTGCCATCCGTTCAGCCATCGTAGTCTGATGTGGATGCACAACGGCGGGATCGGAGGCTGGAAATACGTTAAGAGAAAGCTGGCAGACTCTTTAGGCGATGAATGGTTTCTTGGGGTACAAGGTGGAACCGACTCGGAGTGGGCATTTGCTCTCTTCCTTGACACTATGGAACGCATGGGCCATGACCCGAACTGTGAACCTGGAGAGGGTGGTTTCGGACATTCCGTACTGCGAAAGGCAATGCTCAAGACCATTCAGAGAATAAATCAGTTCATCAAGCAAATACCCCCGCATGTTGGGGAGAAGGAAGATTTGGATACCAGGAGCTTGTTGAATTTCGCCGTCACAGACGGCCATAGTGTTGTTTGCACACGGTACGTCAGCAGTCGAACGGATGAGGCTGCTAGTCTCTTCTTCTCCTCAGGAACCAGCTGGAAGGAAGATGGTCCACGTGGCAATTACAAGATGGAGCGAAGAGATAAAGGTGCCGATATCGTGCTGGTGGCCAGTGAGCCTCTCACGTTTGAGCGAGGTACGGTCCTTGTTACTCTCACATAACAGTGTGGATCAAATCTGACGTGTCGTTAAGATAACTGGGTGACTGTACCCACAAACTCTACTCTTACGATACATAAGCAGACGGTGATGATCCATCCGATAATGGACGAATACTATAACTCTGACCCGTCATATACCCGTTCATCAGGGTTCGCGCTGTGCAAGGGTCAAAGCGTTGGCACGAACGGTCCTGGAGCAGGATCAGTTCCTGTTGCTGATATTGATGCCGAAGGAGCTGCCAAGGGTATAGATGCCGATAATGCCACGCTGGCGACGGTGAATCTGGAAGATCTGGCTAGCAAGGTCTCGAATTTGGCGGTGAGGGGTTGAACTAGGTGGAAAGTTCTTGCATTTCGTCATGGCGTTGATTGCAAAGGTCAAGATACCCTTCGGCATCTCAAGGTGGAGCATGGCAAAATTCGACTGCATAACATACAATGGAGTATTTGCTTTGATTTTGTTTTTTCAATCAGCTATCCAGCATTTCATCATAGATGGAACAAGTTCATCGTGAGGCAGCTGCCCTCCTTGTTTGGCGTACAGCCTTTGAGCCAACGTCGGTGATCACCCCTACCCTCAACTCTGTTCTCGCACCTTTCTCCGGCGGGGCGGATCCGTTTTGTCCAGACATTTTCCGAACCACCCTCTCCCGATGTGCTTTGGCCTCGGGATCCTCGTAAGTCACTCTCTGGCTCATGACCCCCTCGCCCATGTCTGCTCCAATACCGGCGCTCCCTATACAATCCGTATCCACAGAACTTGCACGTGAAAGTGAGCCGGAATTGCTCGCGGGCCGTGCTGTAGCTCGGCCTACTAACTGCCTTTTGCGCCGTAACGCAGGTTGCTCCGCTTGTTGGGATTTTGAAGCTTGCTTTTTCGCTAGCAGAGCCACTATATCAGGTTCAAGGTCGATTTGTGCGTCTGGCACCTCGTCCCCTGCCGGTGAGGGCGGACGTTCAGCGCAATCGTCGCCTGTATCTTGGATTGATCCATTTGCCGATGCTTCTTGACTTGGCTCAGTTGATCTGTTCTGCGCGTTCACCGCGGCAGGAATGTCCTGAAGTGGAGTTTCGTCACGAAAACCGTCACCCAGATCGCCTTTAGTGAAGCCATCTGAGGTTTTGTGTTTGATTGTATCTCTTGCTCGTACTTCTCGCCTCTGGCGCCTGTCAGGCCTAGCCAAAAGCTCCCGCTCCTGCCTGTCAATATTCAGCCTTGGAACCTCGTGGCCTTCCCGGGCCCATTCCCTTGCCCCGCCCTTTGGCTTAGGCCCATCCACCAGATGTGACAATTCAGTCATGTCTCCTGCATCACCGGTGACATCTGTCCTGACAGCTCCCGCTGAGTCTTTCAACCCGGGTACAGGATAATCGTCGAAAGGCCTTCCTCGTCCATGCATAATCGAATCCCATAGCCATTGCGAAGAAACGACTGGTATTCTCCATTTCCTAGCAGCTCGCAGTTTGTCTTTCGAATGAGGATTGGAATTGCAAATCAGCAGAGAGACGTCGGATGATAAGAACTCTTCATAACTTGCCCCTGTGTACTGGTCAGTAAGGTACTGCGCAAAGTACTGCATGTATATAATCACCCATTAGCTTTATGACTTTCGAGACGTGCAGCAAGTCAACGCCGCCAAAGCCGGTAGAACAAATCCTCAACTTCCCAAAGCCTGTAAAATATCAACTTCTGGAAGCGTAATATTGGAGTTAAAGTGCTTCACCTTCCAATGGATATTTTCCGAAAGGGCTATTGATAACATGGCTCGTTGGTAGCTGGAAACTCTTTCCATGCAGACATCTCTCCACCCACAATTCCGTCACTGCGGACAGTCGACCCTCGCCGTATTTGGTGATGTCTATTTTCTTGTACTGGTCATGAGGGACTAGTAGATAAGCTGGGTCCGGCAAATCCGTTACTTCATCGGCTACAGCCGTGACAACAGCTCCCTCTTTCAGAAGTAGTGTCTGCAAGATTCCCACCTTGAGAGGCATGTCAGCTGCGAACCAGTATCCACTTCAGGCCTAGACTAACTTGTTTGTCATTGAACCCATACAGAAAGAAGCCCCTTCCGGCGAATAGGCCGGAGCTTGGAGTGGTGTTATGGTGCATTGAGACGTCTCTCTTGCTGGCGACAGCAGTTGGAGGAGCAGTATCTGTTTCCTTCACCGTGACGAGTGCTGCATCAGCCTGGGGTAGCTCTTCCTCGATGTTCGGCTCATTCTTCCACTTGTCCGGGCATTCGGCTTTCACACCAAGCTCACAGCCCATTATGTCGCCCCATAAAGTTTCATTCTGGCTTCCAATTTTTAGACTGACTGTCCTCCGCAACCTCCTCTTGCTACCTTCATGGTTTGCTTTCGAGGCATCGGGCTCTCTTGATCGTTTGCCAAGAGTGGTTGGTGGGACTGTTCGTCGAATCCAAGCACCTTTGCCTCTCTCCTCAAGCGGGGTCAAAGGGTGATACAAAGACTCGTCAAGTATCATCCCTCGCTCAATACTATCTGCAAGCCACTCTTTTGCGACAACTTTGACGCCCCATTGTGTTGCATATTCATATTTTCGACTTTGCAGCCCATTCGGATGGGCGACGAGGTGCGTGACCTCTCTCGTCAGATCCCGATTATAAGATGCACCATTGCTCTCGATCACGTCCGCAATGTGGCTACGTTCAGCGACTGTATCAGCAACTGTTAGCATTGATAGCCCCGCGAGCGTCCAGTGAGCCAGACGTACGATCCTCAAACCCGGTGACACATATTTTCAAAGTCCACAGCGCTGGAAGACGGTACTGCGCTTCTAGGGCCTCGACATCTGTCTCTTCACCACTCATCCATGATAGGCGGACTGCCTCCACCCACTCGGCTTGTAGCACCTTTATGTCTGGTCGTTGTTTGACTACATATCTGTACTTGTCGGTGTTTACGTCCCCCACGATCAGGTGAGTCACGTCAGAAGTGAGATCGAGTTTGTTGACAGCTCCCATTTCCGAGGCCTTCGAAGCCAAAGCGGTCTATGTGAGGGCGGAGTCAGCCATTGCCGAAGCAGTCCGACAGTAGGGGGTTGTGTGAGCCATGGCGGGCATAACATACGCGCTCTTCTGGCGGAATCGAGGTACAACACAGAGTGACCCCAGTAAGAGGTCTTGATGATCTGTCTTCATCTTGTGAGCTGGGTTCAATTAGCACCGTGCAGGCCTATCGCAGACGTACTGGAATTGCCATCATCTGCCATCCTGCCCTGAGCACATCACGTCGAAATATTTCCCCACACGCGTGCAGCTTTGCGGTTCTAGTTGAACCTATAAGGTTTACTGGGTAGACATAGGCTTAGCGAAGCGGTGCTCAGGTACACTAAACTGCATACAAATAACTAGCGAACATAAGTACCACTAAACTCGAAACTGCAACTGCTGTCTCCGTTGAGGGAGCGTTCGTCTCCCCATCTTATAGGCGAAATCTCACCTCCCTACAAGCTCTGATACCGCAGTGAATCACGCAATAAAAATACGCAATCAGTGCTCCGCCCCCTATCTAGATCGGCCTCCTACAAGCCACATTTATTCAACCTTTCTGAGCGCAGTATCACCGTGTTTCTAGGCCGGCCGATACGAGATAGGAATAGGGTGCCAAGCCCTCTAGCGAAACCTTCAAAGTTCAAGTGTTCTCGCGTCTCCGCCTGCTCACGTGATTCTGTACCTTGCGTAAAGACGCCTTATCGCAATCCTTATCGATATCCTCCTTATCGAGCGGTCGACGGTCCGCCTGCGAATCGGGATACTTTACCGTATTCCGTAATGTAAAATCGCGTTTCGTGGGTGTACGACCTTTCCTTGCAAAGGTCCATTGCCTCACGGAGCAGGCTTGCGGACTTCTCATTCACAAAAAGCTTGGGAACGACCATTGGCCTCGGTCACAAGATAGACAGAATGCTTGCCGATACGGGGCAGAGGACAGAATGACAGTGCGGCATGAGCTGGTCGATTGCAGACGGTAATACTTCTTGATGAGTTCATGATCTGTATCCTCACGGCAGGCCGTTGCCGATCTGGAAAATGATTCCGGGATCGTCGTCTTTCAGAAGCCCAAGTCTCGGTAAATGCGAGCCCGCCCTGTTGATCCCCCTTTTTGCCCGATGAACCAAGGGAAGGAGAGGTGGCCATGTCATTTCATTGAATTCGAAGGTTGTTCACGTATTTTACCCAGCGGTCATGATTACGACCGCAAGGACTCGTTCACTCCAAGGACTCGTTCACTCCCTGTATCTCACATTGCCATATGCCATCTCTTCATCTGGGACCTATTAGCCCCATTTGTGCTTCGCAAATATTCGAGATGATTCTTGCGGGCCATTGGACTGGGAATTCGAAGAGTTGAAAGGAATTCGAAGATAGCAAAAGGCTTAATATGATAACTACTCATACATAAGGCAAGGTACGTACGCTCGAACATCCTATTTCTACTTATCAATTTTACTCATGGTAGGAGCAAAGATCGCCGACAGACAAGGAAAGTTGGTTTACGGCCCTTACCTAGCTGAGCCGGGCAACTCGGGAGCAACGGCCAATGGCCAATGGGGAGTCACGGAGATGGAAGAAACAAGCCTTCCGATTGCGAACCGATTGCGACCGACATACATCATGACTGGGCCAGAAAACCAGTAGGCGAGCGTCCGGATGCCAGTTCCAGGGCTAGGTACATACTGCCTTACGCTAGGTAGGTACGTTAGGTTTTGCGACCATTCTCCACACTTCGGTACATCCTCCCATATCCTCGGAAGATCGCATTTGCTTGTGATTTGGATCAAGGACGTGGGGGAGGCGACCCGCACCACAACCCATGCCCTTCGGATGCCGTATCCTGGCAGTACGAGTAAGGTAAGGTACCCACCTCAGGTAGCGATGAAGAGGCCAATCTCAGAGTTGAAAATTCTTCATACGTCTTAGGACAGTAATGACAGGTACCACGTACGACACATACTGGGAACACTAGGGCAGCGAGTTTCGTCTCCTGTACAAAGTCAGGTAGGTACCTTAGGTAGGTAGCTGGTAGAAGCATTGGCCATCCATTGAAGTCACTCCCAGTCAGATACGAGGCATTGAAAGTTAAAGTATTTATTCCATGAGAGACCCCGGAAGTCCACAACTCCTCCCGTCACTCATATCGGTAATTTTCGGTCATCGATAATAATAAGAGGAAAGGTACCTTTCTATGATAAGGTACTAAGCAGAGTCCGGCACGTACCCGAGACGTCGACGAGGACGGTAAGGCTCCACCCTCGATACCTGTATTCGTACTGGAGGAAGCAAGCACTCCGCCTTTTTTGTTCCCCCCTCTCCCAAAACAGGTGTTCCATGCTTGTCTGGCACTCACCCCCGGTACGGTTCCGTCCATGACGAGTGCTTGCTCCAGCTGCTCCTTCTGCTCCTGACCCTCTCCAAAACACTTTACACATACTCAGGCACACGACCTGTTGCAACGCTCTCCCTCGCTCTTTCCCTCTCTCCGTGAGAAGATAGAAAACTCGACGCAGCGCAAACTCGTCACCGCCTCGCGCGTGAGTGGGTGGGACCGGCCCTTCCTCATCATCCGTCGCTCCCGGTCTAGTCCATGCAAGGCTTGACGGACCTCGCAGCTACAAGAAGGCAATACCCAGACATTGGAAAGCGCTGGGAATGCAACCTTGACGATCGACATACAAAGGAGTCGCGGTGTGCCGGAAATAGGCTCAAGGTCGACTGAAAAGTAATCTTTGGCAGGTACGTTGACACGCTTGCTTCCTTCCTCCACCACCCCGTACATTGCGTTGGCGTTTGCCAGCTGGTTTGTGGCTACACCGCCTCTGCCACTTTCTCACCACATGACCCTCAGCGTCCGGCAGGCCGCACGCGGTTGAGGTTTCTCAACCTGGATGTGTGACCTGCTTTGTTGCCTGCAGGGTCGACCATTTGCGAAACAAATTACACTTGTGGTCACCTCCATGTTTCCATCACCTCACGTTCGTTCTATGTTCAATGCTGGCAACAATTGCTTATCTGTTTCACCAAAATGACAGTTCCCAACTTACGCCGTCCCGGCAGTTCCATTACATTTCATATCGCGACACCAGCGCAAGACGATCTTCCCGGCAGTGCTCTAGTCGGAAGTTTCAGACCAAGACACTGCACTATCTACGCTTCCGGTTCTGCACCGGGGAGACGTAGTGCTCCAGGATTGTCTTTTGACACGAATCATAACTCGATCACCGAAAAGCTGGCGAGATCCAGAGAAAGCGCGAAACGATTTTTTCGTTCCGTTACTAGATCACCTTCCAGGAAGCGGAACTCGATTCAACCCCCAACAGAGCGCAGACAGAGTGTCAGTCACCAAGGGGGCGAAGGGATGAGAGAGGACAGGATTTCGCCTGATCGGCGCACCCAGGTGGGTGGTCCAGTCAGCGGAATGGTGTCCAGACCTTCTCTCGTAGAGAGCGTCAGAACAGCCTCCGGCAGGAGCTCCATATCACATTCCAGCCACTCCAAGCACCATCCGATCAATGAAGAGAAGCCGGTAGCATCTGGAAATGGCGTCTCGGTCTCTATCTCTCTCGCAGAGCCTGTACTATTTCTGCAGGGGTTCGAAGATAATGAATCAAGCAGCGGAAAGACTACAATGCTGAGAGGCAACCTACATCTGCGAGTAACCAAGAGCACAAAAATAAAGGCTATCACTCTCAACTTTCGAGGTCGAGCAGAAACGAAATGGCCTGAAGGTGATTCGCACTCCGTTCCTTCCTTTATCAAGGCTGGCGTCATAAGTAGCTTACATTTTGCAGGCATCCCTCCAAAGAAATCGGAATTTGAGGAGGTCGAGAGCATCATGAACCATACATGGCCTTTTTTCAATGCTCAATTTCCAACGGCGGAGCACAGCACATGTGCCGACACGGTTTATTTGGCTAAAGGCCCAGCTGCCACTGTCACCAACCTCGGTTCCGCTTTTGACCATTTCGCCCGGAGTAGTTCGCCACACCGCGCAAATCTCAGCTCGCGTGATGCGAAACGACTGTCCCTACAGCTCAATCAGTCTCGGAGCTTTGGCAGGGGCGAAGCACCGGCAAGTGGTCCTACGGTTGCCTCCAAAGGGTATCGAACATTTTACCCTGGAGACTATCTGTATAATTTTGAATTGCCCTTGGACGCTCGCCTTCCGGAGACGATCAACGTCGAGCTGGGGTCGGTCAAGTACGAATTAGAAGCACTCGTGGAGCGGGCTGGTGCTTTCAGGGCGAATCTCGTCGGCTCGAAAGAAGTCACACTTATTCGTGCGCCATCTGAGTCGTCTCTGGAGCAAGTTGAACCTATAGCCATTAGTCGCAATTGGGAAGATCAGCTCCATTATGACATTGTCATATCTGGAAAGTCCTTTCCTCTGGGTTCTCAGGTGCCCATAGCTTTCAAACTCACTCCCTTGGCAAAGGTTCAGTGCCACCGCATCAAAGTATGTGTTACTGAAAATATCGAATATTTTTGTCATAACAAGCGCGTCCACCGCCTGGACCCTACAAGAAAGGTGCAACTATTTGAGAAACGGGCAGACGGCCCAAGCACAAGTACCTATACCGGCAGCTCTATGCGGATTTTGGCTGGAGGAGGCGTTGATTATGATCATCGCGAAGAGGCTGCAAGAGGTGTCGAGCAAGTCGTCCCGGGTGCGACCAATCTACTTGGTAATCTTGAGGGTGAGGTCAATGTAGGCCCTACTGAGATGGAGTTCAATGTGCAACTGCCGAGTTGTAAGGAGATGAAGGAGCGAGATCGCGCTCATCGACTGCACTTCGATACTACCTATCAAAACATTCAGGTGCATCATTGGATAAAGGTAAGTGCCCCCGATCGAATAACTTTGGCATTGCGACCATTTTGCTGAGCCTAAATTCAGATTATCATGCGATTGTCAAAGCCTGATGCCGAAGATCCTAGCAAACGTCGCCATTTCGAGATATCCATTGACTCCCCCTTCCACATTCTTTCTTGCCGCGCAACCCAAGCCAACACATCCCTTCCTGCCTACACCGCTCCGCGTGATCAGTACCAGACTGGTGCCGATACCGCCGAGTGCGGCTGTCCTGACGCACCAAGGCGTCACCATAGCCCCGGCAATTTTGCGGCAACCTTGAGTTCGGTCAATGCAAATAGAGATGCGAGTCCGGCTGCTACTGATAATGTTGGCTTGGCGACTCCGCAAGCGGCGCATACTAATGGTGGCACTGGAGGTGTCCAGCGGCCGATCCATCTTCTCAGAACTCCTTCGTTCAATCCTCCTGCCTTCGATGCCGAGGAACCCCCACCACCTCTCATCACACCACCCCCGGAGTATGAGAGTATTGCAGGTAACGGTGGCCAGGGACTCGCCGACTATTTTGCACGATTGGCGGATGAAATGGGAGACGAGGAGGGTAGCGACTCGGAAATGAACCGCTCCAGAAGTAGAGCACGTCTGGATGTCCCCTTGACCCCTGGCGGCCGACTTAACAGGAGCATGGACGAGCCACGTACTTGGTTGGCCTACAGGGCTTGATTTACTTTTCTCACGATGAGACATGTATCATGACCGGGGGTAAGGAGAGGCTTTGCCTTGGCGATCGGAGTTCTCGGGATGGCACTTAAAATCTTCCGACTGATTTGGCGGGAGATCCCAGGAGCATGCGGATTTATATTTGAGCGGAAATGACATGGCACATATGGTTGGATTCGAGGACACGACTAAGCAGGGAAGGTGGCGCATCTACCAAGGGGAATTCTATTGGCACCTTTCAACGTGCCTTTGCAGCCATGGATACCGACGCAGCAGACTGCATTTATTTCATTGTTTGAGGGCGGCGCTCGGGGGAGAGCGCTTCAGCGATGAGATTGCCGACTGCTATACTTTGAATATCATACTTTCTCAATTGAGGAGCCCATTTCGATTGCGTTGCCATTTCTAGCTAACTACGGCGAGACCGCCCTGAGTAGATATCACGTCTCGCTGTTACGCCGCTATGCTCACAAACCAAAACGCTGCCATCTACTGGAGAAATTATCCGACAAAAACTCCACCTCCATTATCCAGAATGCACAGCAGAATTGCCAATTTTCGGACTTTAACCGAAAACCTTAGCAGCCTTGTCCTTCAAGAAAGGAATAGACATTGGCCGTTCCTCGAGATCTCCGCCTCGTCATCAGTACCCATAGCCGCCATATGTCGAGTTCCGGCGGTACATGCTGCTGTCGTAGTCAGAATCGCCATAGCCTACATTCCGGTTTTGGCTGTCTTCAAGCAGCTCCTTCACTTCCCAGGTGTTATTCTTCACACCGACACTGAACTCGAGATCTTCCTTAGTAATGGAATCCCAGTACTACGCTCACGGTTAGCGCCGTCGGGGTTCTAAGCGTTGGTGTGGTGGGGAAACAAACCTTGTAGACCATCATGACTGCCAGCAGATTGGTGACGGTTGTGAAGAACAATCCATCGAGATAGTGCTGAGTCCCTTCGCAGATGGCGTCGCTGAAAACGTACAGCAGAACCTGACCGGCAACGAAAAAGAACACTCCAAAAGCGATGCCACCCAGGGGCCACATATCCTGCAGCGTACCTACGACCAGGATGATCTGCATGACAACGTACACCAACAAGAAGAGCCCATTGATGATGTAGAGGATAATGAACATGCCGATTGTATTCGTTGGCGAAAGACCAGCCCAACTCTTGAACGTCAACAATGAGACTAGCCCCGAAATGACGAACATCCCCAGCGACGCAGACCTCAGTAACCAGAGGGATAATCTGGTACCATCCTCGTAAAGCTGGAATCCCACGAAGCCGTTGATCAAGAGGCAGGTACACAGCGCCGATGCAAGGCCGTTCTGGACAGCGGTGAACCATGGATACGCTCCCGAGCCCGGGGGCACCACTCCAGCATCGAGGATGAGCGAGTCCATGGTGAGGAGCATGTAAATGTAGAAAAAAGTGGTGATCTCCTTGCGACCTATAAATAGAACATCAGCATCCGAAGGTCTCCTTGCAGCGGCTGGGGGCCGTTGGCAGCATACCGACAGCGGTGAACTTGGACCGAACGTGCACGATCATGATAGTGGTCATAATCAACGCAACTATATGCGCAAAAGAAGTGGCGCCCTCAAAGATGATGGTGTTGGCCACGTCGATACTCCGCGCATAGCAGCTCGGTTGAATACCAGCGGAGCCCATGAGGCTCGACGATGGACCCACCAACGAACATAAAGGTATCGGTGCCTTTTGGCATACTGTGTCGTAGTCTCCGAAACCCATTTCCTACCTCCGCAGTTCAGTGAAGGGGGGAAGGGTGGTGATCGTTCAACGGACTTATTCACAACGTGTTGGAACCGATGCCCTCTCGGCAGCACCAAGGGAGGTCAGGCAAGGTTGTGCAAACTGTTAATTGTTCAACGACCGTTCAACCACTCCAGTGATCGTTAAAAAAGAGTGGCGAGGTAAGGATAGAAGGTAGGCTATAGCTGCACGATGAATATGGAGGAGAAGGAGGAGGAGGAGCAGGAGGAAGAAGAAGAAGGAGAAAGAATGATGTTTCTGTTTCAGGCTCAGTGAGACAGTACCTGTATCTCGTAGTGGCAGTGTATTTTGTACGAACCGTTTCCAGGGGTATCGGCTTAGTCATCATTGAGCCCCGTTGGCAGCGAAACGGACCAAGAGCGAGCAGCCGACAACAGATTCCCGCTTGGAACGGAATATTTTACCGTCATTGTTGTTTTGCAAGTCTACCCGTCCCCATCCGTCCCCATCTTGAGCGCAAAATCACCAGCTTCGCAACGGATTCAAGGCCGGCCCTGTCTCATCGGTCGGGGTCGGCCAGAGCTCGTCCGGGAAAACAGGCTATCGAACCAGAACACGTCGGTGGATGGTGCCAATGAACCCCGGTCATCCAATCCGCCATATTGCCGGACTGCTGGCGATTTACCGAACTCCTCAATGAAAGGTGGACCTTAGCGGACAAGACTCCATGGGTATTCAACAAGCAGCACTACCATGTAGGACCTTGTGGGCCAGCGAGTCAGGAACAGATCTCCCAGTGCTTATAGTGGAACTCAAAATCAGCAAGCCTCAATGGAAATTGTTCAACATCGTCTTCGGCAAAGTCAACGACGACACCTTCGTTGCGAGGCCATTCGTGTGATTGCTGAGCGACGGTGGCATAATCGGCCCATGGGAAGTGCCATGCATTTTGACCAGGGTAGAGCGATGATGGCGATTCGTGACATGCAATTATCATCCCACATGGCCAAGCCTCGCTGCGGAGATAGAACGTGCTATGGCGGGAAGGATGCCGTCCGGCGCACCGGGATTAGTGCCAAGGGTGCTGGTTGTTTTGACGTATTTCCGGCAAGCAGATCGTGACATGCTGCTCTGGATCTGTCGATGTTCGCATCCGGAGAATTGCCCGGGAATTGTTACTTGTCCGCCTCCTGTGCAGGGCACGGAAGCAAGTGACCGTAAGAGCAAACCCCGCATGACCGAAAAGGGCGACCTGCTTGGCAGTGTGCAATTTAGATACCAACCATGTCAGTACTTGAGGACGCTGCAGGACACTCCGGGTGTTATCCTGCATCTGGCTTCATCTCGGGCTTCCAAGGACAAGTGCACCCTGGATGAGCTTCAAAAAGTCGAGCGCGCGCTTTATTCTTCTGGCAGGGTTACCGCTGTCATGTCTCCATTAGAGTTTTTCCCGTGTCGACCGCTATTTCCTTGACCGGTTCATACGCGCCGTTCACAGATTGCCTGCTTGCCTGTTCGCAAGGAGGTCCCTATCCTTGTGTTCCATTTCACATGATGAACCATTTCCCTCCCCATGCGTTATGTTTCTGGATTCCAGTCTATCTTTATCGTTTGTCTTTCGAGCGGCCTACCTTCCGCGATTGTTTCGGCAGAGATCCGCTTCTTTCCATCCAGTCTTTAACAGCGCAGCTGTCATGCCGTGACTGGGAGTCCTTCCAATTTATTTAAAAAAGAAAAAAAAAGAAAGGAAGTAAGGAAGAACGGGGACTGCCTGAAGGCCTATTGGCGCTCTGCTGACGACCTCCGGCATGTACGCTTCGAGGTCTGTGTTTTCTGAGGCTTTCCTTTTGAAAGTAGTACTGGAGATCCCATGTCTGAGCAACACAGTCACCTGGGACTGCCCTGCTATTGAAAGCAAACAGGTGGGCCCCAAGTAATGAACCCGAACTAACTCTACCTGCTCCGACCATCCCCTGCCGAGAATATTATACGCTGATGGCATTCGTCGATGTCAAGATCCCTACTGCGGGTAGTCACAGATACTACCGTCTCCTCTTCCGAAATGGTCATCTTAGGCTTCACTGTCAGCTGCAGTCGGCAGCGGGCTGTCTGCATTGAAGGGTCATCCTTAAGCAAGCATTCTTGGGCAGCACACCGACTCCTGAGTCGACAAGGATTGCAACCCTGCTTTGCCGGTTCCATCAACAAAGCAGCAGTTTGTTCCTTAGAGATAAGACCAATGGCACAGCTACGTAGGAGTCGATCAGTTATCTTAGGGGTCGACTTCAGACCTGAGAGGAAGAATCCAATCCATCATCCAGTTGTCCATAATCCTTCTTGGGAGTCGCTTCTACATCGCCCAATCGTTTTCGGACGCTATTGCAGGGATAAGGTCAGGTTCTCCTATATAGTTGACTGTCGGCGTTGCTCTCATAACATGTTTAGAAGGCGAATACCCACTATCAAAGGCCTTGAGGTTCAGACCCTCGCCACGCCGTTGGTGCATACGATGTGCGGATATGTCAAATACTTCTTTGTCTATGCGAACTGCGTTGACCCAGGCGCACATTTCATTGGTACATCTACAGATGGTGATGCTAGCAAACATTGTCATCAAGCTCCGCATGAACGCTTTATGGTTGTCCCGGGGAGCTGCCCTCTTTGTTAAGCGTTAAGTTCAGCGTTGCTCGCTTTTTTGTCAAGGGTACCAGCCGAGCTTGGATGATTGCTCTTTGCATTCGATATTTCCGCTATCACCGACGGCACGCTTGTGTCCTACAGAAGGTGTACGGGGGAAGACCGATACCTCCATTTTACATTCGCCAGGAAGCGGGCCATTCGAATGCATGGCTGGATCCCTTGTCTGTCTATCTCTGGTCTGTCTCATCGCTCAAGGGGCCAGACACTGCCTTTGTCCTTCCGGGCTCACGTTAGGTCGGCTTCCGGGCTATTTGTTGCAATCGTACAATCCTCATCGATTTTAGCCCAGTCGTCACCACAACGCATCATATGCCAATTGTAACAGCACATCGCCTTGAAATCCTTGGCAATGAGACACCAACTCTCGCGCGGTATTCTCTACTCCTTCAGATGTATCAAAGTTACGCATTCGCCTGTGTCTGTTGGCCATCTGTTTGCAACATGCTACCGATATCTGTGCAAAATAACTCAATCTTGTTTCGATTGCGAAACGCAATCGGCTCACATCTCGCCGCGACTCAACTATCGGTTATGGATGTGGAACATGCGATGTTGAAGAGCATCACTGGCGAACATACGAGCCAGCGGCGTTGTCATTCGCGTGTGAGCATTGATCAGAACTGAATAGCTTGCAGGCTATTCGCTGGATGACATCTTCACAGCAGCGATTCTATCTCCTTCTTGGACACTGAGGCGTTACAGCACCCGTTCACAGCCGAGGCACCCAGCGTGTTCCTCGACAGAACCTAGGGGCTGGCGCCCGGCTCCATGATTGGATTGCGAGCTCTTCGCCTTTCAGCGGCACAATCAAGGGGTGCCGCAGAAATCATATTCAAGCCTCCATACAAGATAGGACAGACTCAAGGCGGTGATATTGTGACCTGATCCTCCACTGACGGAGGAGGTTGCGGCTCGCGAATCATGCAGAATAACTGTGTTGGGTCAGACGATGTTGCAGATACCATATGAAAAGCTTCTTACCCGACAGATGGCCCCATCATCGTTGCATTCCATTTCTTTGACCATATGGAAGCCCATCTTCTCATAGATGGCGACATTGGGCTCCATCTTGGAGCTTTCCAGATAACAGCGCATCCCCTCGCGGTCTGCCTTGTCAGTGACGGTCTTGAAGAGCAACTTGCCGATACCACGGCCCTGCTCGGATGGCAGCACAGTCACGATGTTGCAGAAATAATACCCCTTGGGATCCGTCCAGATCTGGGACTGGAGCTCTGCCTGCGCCTTCTTCCAGATATAATACCTCTTGACGAAATAGGATCAGTTCCATCCGAGTGACCCTCGTCGTTGATCTCGAGCTGCTTACCTTGACATTGAGGCCCCCACGTCCATAGATGATATTCATCCACCCTTGCTGCATCCAGAGCCACCAGCCCCACGCCCACTCCCTCCAGTCGCCCAGATCGGTCCAGGCGCCCCAGCCCTTGAGCTTATGCCGAGGCTTGGGAGGGATCCACATGGCGGTACCCAGCACGCGATTTGGGTCGGCGGCATCGCTGTCCTTTGCGACGTAGAACAGGCCGTTAGCGATGCCCCACCGGCAGCGCAGGCCGAGGGAGACACGATTGCGGGGGAGCGACAGCTTGGAGCGGTCGTTGTAGATCCAGAGGTTATAGGGATCCGAGGCGAAGGCTTGCTGAATGGTGTCGATGGCGCCCGGCACGTCGGCATGTGTCATGGGGGTGATGATGATGGGCATTGTGAAGAGCGCTGGTGTTTAATATAAATATATATTTGCGTATGGGTATATGGATATCTCGCACGGAAATAAAAGCTCAATCGCGACGACCAAAAGGGCTAGAGAGGGCTCCAGGAGAAGAATAAGGACAGACGCGGGGATTTAGACTGAAAGAGCAGAGGTGTCAGGGCCTTTTCCGGTATGCTGTTCAATGGATTTTGGAATGAATGGAGCTGAATGTGCAATCGGTCCGTTATTAAATGGCAGCGCCAGGGGTAATGGGACGAGATAGCGCAAGGCTTATCGCGGAGGTGGCTCGTGCGGCTAGAAAGCGAGGGCCAGAGACCAACCAGTTTTGGAAGGCTCATCCGATCCGGCCGTACACCTAAGGTACCTTACAGAGTACAACAACAAAAGTACCCCGGTTGAATAGGGGGTCAAAAGCACAACCCCTATTCGTGCTTCAAGTACCTTAGACTATCAATCAATCATACGTACACGAGATAGGCACAGATTACGGAAACTGATTTGATTTCCCCCGTAACCTCGGATGTCTATTCTCTGCCTGCTTTCAACGATGCTACTATCAGCTCCATTGATTCCGATGCCCACTCCGCTGGAGCCAGGCAAGATGCCATGCATCCAAGAGAATCGAGCCGGTAGAGAGACAGTATGTTACATGCTCTCTAGAATGAGGAAGCCAAACTCCAATATGCAATCGATCCATGTTACCCGGACCCAATGCAGCAGATAAACACCTGATCTGATGCTTAGTTAAACGACTTGTTACTCGACTCCGTGCAATGCTGAATCCATAACCGCATGCAACTGCCCGAGCGCGAATGCACCGAAAACGAAACAAAAGAATCAAATAATTGCTGTTCAGTAGTGGTACGTTTTCAAGAGGAGAAATTAGCCTGCGTGTACGGGCCCCACGGCGGAACCTGGGTCGCATTCGACCATGTGTCATGATGCATATAAGGCACCACCCCAGTTCGCAGTCCACTCCCCGATTTGCCCAGAGGCTGGTAGTGCATCTGCTCGTATGAGACATTCCGCGGCGCGTTGGTGACCGAGGAAGAGGGCGGTGGTACCAAAAGAGTGTTTACCTGCCTGACTGGTCGATAGGGCGAACTGCGCCGAGACAGAAAATATGATGGTGACAGATGGGAGGCCGCATGCGCGCTCACCGGGAAGTAAGCTGAGGTAGGCGAAGAGTTGTTGGATGGAGGATAGGGGCTGCGTTGACGATCGGAGAAGGTGTTGGCAGACATATTTTGACCATTTGGCTGCAGCGAGGTCGGAGATGGGACCGGTCCTGACCAGTCTGACGGGCCGCGGAAGACCATTGACATAGCTTTACCTTGGAGAGGTGGAAGTTGCGCTCCCGTTTGACTGGAAGATCTGCATGCATTCGGGGTGGTTGAGATAGACAATTGTGGGACAGGCAAACGAGGAACGGTGGTGAGCGAGCCTGAGGAAGGGGGCTGGACACCTAGCGAGGGTGCTCCAGTCCGATTTGGTCTCTTCAGCGGCGGCTCCGTGACCGCATCGTCATAACTCCGCTTCCTAGGGGCCACTCTTGCATCCAAATCCGGCAGTGATGCAGCAGGCGATGGTGCAGGCTGTACAGTTGCAGGCGCCGTGATGGGTGGTGGGTAATAGTAGCCGTTGCTACCGGGATGTAAAGGAGCAAAAGGTGGAGATGCGTGTGTCGAAGCGGGAGGGGAAGGAAGAGGTCGTGGTACGACAAAGTTCGACGCCGGGGGTTCCAGGGGCCGAGGAGGCTCTACCTGGGAGGCTGTATTGAAATAATCCCAGAATCGACCCAGCTTGACATGCCGCTGCTTCCATTCTGCTTCAGAAGTGAAAAGCGAGTACCGCATATTGCTGAGAAATTCGACCTCCATGATATGTATCTCCTGGACCGAGATGCCGGAGACATCAGCCCATGTCTTGTTGGTGTACGTGTTGTCATCAAGGACTATTGGCAAATATTAGCAAGTCGGCGGGAACATTCCCGATTCAATCCACTCACATTTGTTCCCAAGCATGAGGGCAACAGTCAGCAACCTAAACTCGCTGCCAGGCTTTCCTTTCACCTGAGGATTCATGGTCTTCAATCTATAGACGAAGAGCAGCGCCAGGAGGATGACGTTCTGCGAGACCTGGGTCGTTGAGAGAATCGTCGTCACCCACTTCAAGAACCCGGTCTTCGGCACGGCATCTGGGACAAGCGGCGATATGGGGAATGGTATGATACCAGATTCTTCAACTCTTCGTAGGGTGGAGGCAGACTCGAACCAGAAAAGACATGTGATCTGCACTCAGTTAGCCCACGTAAAAGACGAAGCGGCCCAACCAAAGAGTCTCTCATACCTGAGCCGCGAATTCGGCCAGACTCCCTTTGCTGTCATTTATTGAAGCAGGTATCTGGAGGTAGGGCACAATATCATTGTTTGTTCTGCTTTTGCTCCGCGGTTGATGGTGATCCGGGAATGGAAGAGAGTCCTTCTTTGCTTTGGGGCTCCTAGCTCGATTCCGCACTCGATCGACTGGCTGCGAACTTGTATCGGCACGAGGGAACTCAGAGCTGGCTACGGCCTGGTCATGGTCTGAAGTGACGTTGTAACCATCTGCAGTGAATGAGGAGCCATGGTAGCTTTGTGGCAGGGCGGAGCCTAGTTCACCGTTCATATCCGGTGGTGGGGTGTATACTCCGCGGCCAGAAGACAGGCCTTGCTCCTGGTAGTTCGAGAGGAGGATACCCGCTGTATTGAGACCAGCCCCGCAGTCCGATGGTAGAGAGTACGTCTGCGGCTGGAGGAGGTTGACCGCAGGGAGGAGAATGTTGGTGGGCCCGTCCGCACGATACGTTGAATGCATCTGGAGAACCAGAGCCACTCGCGGGCAGACCGGCCGGTGATGGTGGTTTGAGTAGAGGCGTAAGCCGTGTCGTAGGGAGGATAGCCTGGCCTAGCACCTGGGGCGAGTGGACGTCGCCTGGGAGAGCATGAGCCCACGATGTCGTACGTACGTGACGAGCCGTTGATGGGGGGGCTCAAGTTCCTGGAAGACAAGCAAGACTGAATGCAGAAGGCTTGGGCGAAACAGAGATGCCGAGCATGCACTGGAAGCAGATGATTGTCCACGGCAGGCGTCCGAAAGGGGATGCGAAGGAGAGATTGGGGTTAATGAGAGACAGAGTAAACGGACCGCCTTTCACAAGGACGGCACCAGCGGCGTGTGGACATAAGAGAGACCGAAGTAGAGAGTGAAGGAAAGGAGAAGGGGAAGAAGGTTTTGGAGGAAGAGGGCCAGATGACTATTATGGTGAATGCGAATAATGATCAAAAGAAGGTATGGAACAGGCCAAGTCTGAAAGAGGCTGATCCATCCTTCCCTAGATCAACAAGGGCCTGGGTTTGATGTCAGAGTCAATAATAAATCGACGGCGGTGGTAAGGTAAGTGTGTAAGGTGGGTAGTAGTCCCCAGCGAGCCCAGAGCCAGGTTCCCGGTCAGGTAAGGTAAGGTAAGGTTAGGGAAGTTGTAACAACAATAATAATGTCGTTAACGAGGTACCTTGGGTAGCTGTAGCAAGACAACGGAGGGAGAGGTACGCATTACGTCCATTATTCGTGCCTTACTACTGAGGTACTCTACCCCCTTGGCCACCTACCCAGGTACTTACCTGCCTAGGAACGTATTCTCTCTATCTGACCTCTTCCTGCTCTTACCTTACTGTAACAAGAATATCCGTAGCCTCTGCGGCTCGCGCTTTGGCTTTTAGGGCATACAAGGTATGCTTTCGGGCGGTGGTGGGAAGGTGACGGGGCCTCTGTTGGGGCGGAAGCGGGCCTCGCCCATTCGAGACAAAAGGGAAGCTACGTGCAACCGGTGCTCCGGAACCAGTCAGAAATGGCGGTAAAATCACCAAAAGGAAAAGAAGGAAAGGGAGAGAAGAAAGGGACGTGACCAGTGACAGACCCATACCCATCACCGCCGCCATCTTCCGTGGGCCCTCCATCAGAACCGTCACGGACGGGTACCTACAAAGATAGTCTGCATTCACACTGCATGGGCCCCAAAGGACGCGGCCGTTTTGCGGGTACGAGTACAGCATATAGCGTGCCATACTGCCTTCGGACGTAGTAGCCACGGTAAGGGGGGAGTGTGCGCACACACACTCTCTAAGGTATTCCTCCGTTGGAATTTGTCCAGCTAAACGCAGGGTAAGGTAAGGTAGGTACCTTCCTTTTGTCTCTGGCGCAGCAGTACCTTAGTAAACTTCATTTCTCGTAACCAACTGGACAGGTTCAAGTAAAGACGTGGCCTGCCGGTTTCGCTTGGGCTGCTTTCCATCACGCATCAGAGGACGCGGAGCCTAGGTAGTAACGGAAGCTGAGGGACACGGTAATAATAACAAAATGATAATGATAATAATAAGACGCCGCGTGCCACGACTTCTATGGGGCCATGGACCATGGGCCTGCCGCGTAGAGGGTGGGAAGGGCCGCCACAAGTGCTAAGGATACCCAAGGTACCTCGATGTAGGAGGGCAGTTAGTGGATCCCTCGACAGAGATCAGCTATGTAATTCGTACGCGGGAAGTATGGGCTATTGTACTGCGGTGCGCAATGGAAGTGGTGGTTGCAAGGTAAGGCACGTAAAGTACAAAACTCCATGGGTGATGATGATATGGAAATGGTGCTTGGGAATTGGATCCTGGCCGCAGTGGCCGGAAAGCGTAGCGTACCTAGCTTGGGTGAGCTGAACCTGTGGGCGTCGGTGCGCTGTAACGTAGAAAAGCCCAAAGGATTTTGCGGAGTAAATCTTGTACCCTGCGCCTACCTCCTAAGGTACGAGTAACCTCCAATAACACCTCAGCCTCGGGTGGATGAAGGTACCTTGAGCTAAGCAGTGATATAAAGGGATTAAGGTAAGGTAAGGTACCTACCGGTAAGCACGTTCGTACTCCGTAGCGAAGTACGAAGTACAGCCTCGACAGGTAGTCTGTTAGGAGTTTCATCCAGCCAAGATGCTTTGAAAAATGCACTAAGCTATAATCGACTACAGCCGACCCGTCATCCAGACAAAACAACCGAATCGCAGGCGTTCCAGGCTGTAAAGACCATCATGCCGCTTTACCGTTCTTACACTAGTCAAGCCCATTTGCTTGAGGCTTCAAGCCTCACGGCTGAGGTTTTCTACATGTATGAGCGAAGTGCATACTTTAATTTCTAATTTTCATATTTTATAGCCGTTATAGTTATAACTGATGGGCCTTTTTGCGCGGCCATGGTCATGCCATCCGCGACGCAGATTGCGCTCGTTCCGGGTGGACAAGAAAACTAGGTAGGCAGATCGAAAGCGCTTCCGGCCAAGGCGAGCCTCATTTCATTCATTCCTATTGGCTCACCTTCGTCCTGCTTGTCAGCTCCCGTCCTTCTCTTCCCTTCCCGTCCTTGTTTCTCTCTGTTCTTTCTGTCTCGGAAAAGTGATTCAAGCGAGGAAATCATCATCCGAGCATGCTGATTGGGGCATGGAGGACCACTGACACCCGAGCAACAGAGGGGATTGAACGAGAATGTGGGCAGAATAAAGGAGGCATGCATCACGTCCGCTCAGAGATGATTGTCTCCCTGGCAAGAGATCGCTGATGCGGACGTAGAAACTGGATCGCCGGATGGTGGTTGCAAGCAACTAAGACATGCTACTGTCGCGACTAAGTGTACCAGCCCGTCACAGACATACCTTAGGCATGTCCATGGCTCGGGGGAGCGAAAGCACTGTGCCTATCACGTTTCGCAGGCGGAGTCTGGCCTTCTTTCTGCTTGCGTAAGGTGCCGAGTGGCTATCATTATTCGCCGGGCCTGTGCGATGCGTTGTGCGAAGAGCCTGAAGGAACGAACAACCACCGGCAGAAAAGCTTAACCGGGAGTGAAAAAGCACTTTTGTAGCTGTAGCAGACGACGAGCCGAGACGGGACCGGCAAAGCGCCAAGCCGCGTGTGCTCCAGCCCTTTCACACTGCTTGCCCTACACCGAGTATGTGGAGTACGAAGACAGGGAAGAGCCCAACTTCCGTGCTTCGCCCTCTGTGAGTAAAGGTTCGTAGGTGTAATATGTTGTACTAACCAATCAAAGACGCACATATCGTTCTCCTATTTCGGCTGGAAGTCTGGTTAACAGTCTTGACGCCGTGTCATCTAGCTTCGCTACAATTATCATCATATCAGCATCTTCTGTTGTAATTCCGGACCATGACGCCCACACTCCGATAATCATCGGCCTACAGCATGTGCCTAATATGAGAACGGCGAACGAAGATCCCGGGAAGTCACCACAGGCGAGGTTACAGCTGCAGCCGTGAGGCAAAGACACCAGCCAAGGGTGAGACGAGGACCTCTGGCGCCCGTGCGAAAAAGCCAGTTTCAGCGTTGGGATGGATGTGGTGGACCATTCGGCGGACTTGGTGTATGAGGCTGGTCATTTGTTGACCGGTCAGACGAGCACAGTCATTTTCCTTGGTCCCTGTGGGCTGACCCGTTCGTATCTTCTCCACGTCGTCCATGGCCTAAAGCTCGAAAACTCAAAATTGTTACTATCAGTCTTGTAGTCGTAGTTGGATCGGCTCTTCCGCTGCGCTCATACGGTAAGCCATAGCTTGCTCCTAGGCACGTATGCGCCAACAGGCTACTTGTGTCCCTTACGCACGAGTATTTACCTAGCTCTTCATGAGTGGCAGTGCATATCAAATCTGAGTCAAGGAGGCAGATTGTTTAGGTACTCGCAAGAAAGGGGTTCAACACGAAAAAGTTCTTTTTTATACATACCAAAAGTCCCAGGCTAATTTGAGCTCCAATCACACTTTCCCCTGGTAGTCAAGTTACCGGTAGTTGATGGCTTTGCTGGCAACCAGCGCAGCGCCAACGGAAGTAGGGCCGTGGGACCGAAACCAGCAGATCTTCGGATGACATGGAAAGTGTGACGGTGTGCTTGTCGCGCTATGCAGACTGCTTCATCGTTTGCTTCATGCGGTACGTTTATAAGTGACAGCAATATGAGCTTCATTTGCCGGTATGAGGCCTTTGGAGTGTTTGCCAGCTTAAATTAGCGCTGAATCCAGTGGGATGCATTTTTGGATGTCGCGTGGACTGTTTTCTGGAACGGCCTTCTTTGCCTGTGCACCATACCGCACAGTGAGCAAACACCATATCCTCTTATCACTGTTGCCGACGACAAACAGCGTCAGACAATAGCCATGACCCTCGCGTTGGTCTCGCCCGTGTGTGACCGCCTTACCCACCTTACATGCTGCCGGGTCAGGGTTGCGTAGCCGCTCGGGTTTCCGGCCTCTTGAATTTTGACAAAAAGGGGCCTTGTCGGCGGTGGTGTAGGGACCAGGCAAGAACTGAAAGAGATCTGCCTTGCGAGAAAAGAAGTCTCCATAGTTCTGTGCTACTTCGTAGGCGTCGCACCTCCCGTCGTAGGTAAAGCAGATTGGTAAAGAGTGGCTTGGTCGCCGAATCATTGGTGCTTGGCAACGCTAAGATGATCCAGACACTGGACTGCCCTACCTTGGTCTTGTCTCCCTTTGCCCATCCCGGGCGGAAAAGAAGGAACTGTAGGTAGAGAGCTTTGCATCCGGGACTAGAGATGTTCGGCCAAAGCAGTCCGCCACTGCGATCGTACATGCTGGTGCTTTTGCACAGATGATTGAAAAGGATCCCGTGCTGAGTGCATGCGGAATGCAGGGTGGTTCGCCTCCAAGGACTAATCACTTGGAGAAAAGGACGCTGGTCGAACGTGGTCGCAACGCCAAATAGCGAGGGATATCAGCCGCGAATTTGAGAGGCCTGATGGGGCGGGAGGAGCCTTCTGACTTGAAAGAATAGCAAGGGCATGGCCCGATTCCTTCAAATAGCACGGATCATCGGCAGGTCGCAAATAGGGATCATCAATCTGCGAACAGGCATTATCTTCCTGGCCTCGTTCGAGAACACGAATGGCTGATCTCCGGTCACAACAAAGAGCCCAACAATTCACAACTCCTTCCCTTGCCCTTTCATGGAATCCCGCCAGCAAGCGAAAGGGTGGTGTTGAGATGACAAGGATAGGTCTGGGCCTGCGGCAGTAATCCCCCAGCTTAACAGTATTATCATGCCGGCTTCCCTACCTACATACTCCGTACCTTGCCTCACACTCTTCCGGAGTACACAACTCTACATAGAAGTAGTACGAAACTCTGTAGATACCATTATGGCTTACCCTGGCAGCTTTGTGAAGGGTTGAGTTGGAGTCGTGTCCACCACAACTCTATGAAAATTGGATCCATGGGCGGCGGACAAAGGAAATCATAACGATGTGGTGATCCGGAAGTGCTAGCTTGTCCTCCGTGTGCTTCGGTAAGGGAGGTGATATGTGATGCCCCGGCATCAGTAGCCCGTCACACAAGGTAAATGAAGGAGTTTCTCCCCTCTTGAGTCTTTGCTCACCCGGCGTCGAGGATAAGATGATTATTTTCAGGGGTTCGGCTAAGGTAGCTCGCTGGGAAAACGCCGTCATTGAACATTCGAAGCACAGTTTCATCAATATCGTCAATATTAAATGCTGCCGGTGACATGTGACCAACTACTGATGTAGGGACGTGGGCCCGCCAAACTTGTGAAAGCCGGATGCTAAAAGTCGCAGCTGCTACGAGTACTACTACTACGTGGCCCTGGTCTCAGCATATGAGTGGGAAGACCGTACGAGTACAGGGCGAAGTTGATGTTACACTATTGGTGCTTCTCCGGGTTTCACTGCTGCCAACATCTACGAAGTACTCTTATATTGCATGCCTGCCACATCAAGGCTTGGCCTCATGGAGTGACCAACAGCTGCCGCTGCCGCTTTCAGATGGCTAGGTAAGCATATCGCTACGATGTTCGTGGAGGGAGTGCATCTATCAGGGGCCACCTGACCACATGGACTCGAACCAAACACCACGCAACAGACTTTGCGGCAATTCTGATGAGCAACTACACCATCGGTGCAAGTGATGCCTGATATGATGATGAAGTGCCCACTGGAACCTGCAAGCTCGTCCGAGCTGCCATGCAGCCAGGGGTCGGCGTGCATAGACAAGAGTTCATCCTGTACAGCACCAGTGGGCCCGTCGAATAACCGGCCGTTTAAGGACTCCCCTAAGCATGCTTGAAGTGATCGGAGAAGCCATGTGCCAGAGTCGTCGCCGAGTAAGTGCCCACAACTGGCAGCGAGGCAACTGCTGGAAGTTCCGGCTGGCTCACTGGTAACTGTACCAAGGCTCTCACTTTCGAACATGGCAATCGCCTTACGCGTCGGGATACGGCACACCTAGTCGTGCCACCGAAAAGCAGACATGAGCAATGCTGACGCCTTTGCGCCCGAGCTTGCCGCAGTTGGGAACAACACCCTGTACGAGTCTTGGAAAACTCGATACGCGCGACAGACTGATTCTTCTTGCGGTTCTGCACGATTTAACGATCGAAACACCAAAACCATCGCGCTTTGCTGCTGATCGCCGAATGGGGCCCACCTGAGACAGAAGTTCACGGAACCACGGCTAAGAACCTAGCTGGGACTCTGGAATCGCGCCGGGCCTTGCTGAGGGCACGGTTCGGGCGAGTCTATTACCTACCTTAGGTAAGGTAAGGTATGCAGCAAAGGACTAGAGTATTCCTCAGGCAACAGCAAGAGGGAAAAAAAAAGGACATCATTATTGGTGTCGTCGCTTTGACCGGCGGTAACGGGACAGAGTGCTCATGTGGCTCGAAGCATCGGACGCTTTGGGACCCGTCGAGCCCGTCTACCTGACCCTTGGGAGGGCTTTGAAGACCGATTAGCGGTAACTCCGGAGTAACCGCTTCGAACAGACGACCTTTACCTTACCAACCAACACCGGGCTGGCGTCGGGATTCGAAAAACCGACATTATTGCAATACGCTAGTGGTCCGCGGCTCCCAGAGAGCCCCTCACCTGCCCCTCTTTCGAGCCTTTTGCCTTTTTTTCCCAATTTTCTCTTTTTCACTTGTGTCATCGCTAGTAGTGTCATCGCAGGCTGAGATGGACTGACCGGACAGACTCTCAGTGGAAAAGGCTTTGCTTACCACGAGCCGGCTGGACTAAGGTAGGCAATGGCGGCGGTGGGGAAAACTGGACCGACCGCATCCACCTAGCCAGCCACCTGACCAGTCTCCAGTATTTTCATTTGGCCTCCTTCCAAATTCTTACCACTTCTCTGATAATCACTTTCCAGGGTTCTTCGTCTACCTTGCTTTTCTTTAAAATCTTTGTTAGGGGTCAAGTGGCGCTTGCAAATTCTCTTTGAGGTCAGGTCCTACCGGTAGGACAACCTCACGCCGAGTCCGCCTCGACTGTTCTCACTGTGGCCTTTTCCTTTTTCCCTGTTGACCTTTCCCGTTGATTACATACCCCTTTCCCCTCAAGTCGGTCGGTTTGTCGGGCACACCGCTCGGCTCTGACGGCAAGTCCATGATCTCAGCACAGGGCGAGGTGGGGAGTATCGAGCACCAAAGCCCATCTCCTGCTCCGTCGTTCACATTGAATATCACCTCGCATTCATCCTCAGGAATGCTTAGGCGGCCCCTTGCTTCGATATTTTCGATTATATCTGAGCAATGAGCTCCATATGCGCATATATCCTCTGTCTCATGATTTTGCAGCGGGGTAACAGTCCGGCCCCGCCTCATACTCTTTGTGATATCCTTGCATTCATGCCCGTCACAGTGTCGGAAACCAGGGCTGCGCCGGTGTCATTTCCTTGACCTGGGAAATGTGGACAGCCTCGACAAGTTTCCGCATTCCCACACAGATGGTAGGGTATTACATACCGGATGACCGTACGCAGACGAAATCCAGGTCGATCTAGATGTCGAGTATCAGATTCTCCGAGGGATCCTGCGAATCCACCTACAGTCCGTCCTTGCGGCACATTACTTGAGCATTCTATGGCAAGGGTGGATCAGCTCATCGCGCGTCTAAGGGATGTGACTTCCGGTGAGGAGTCGATGCATGCCTCTTTCCAAGTGCCGCTCTATTACCAGGAGCCCCGGGATAGGTTTGCGAGACTGCGTTCTCCTGGGAGAAAGTGTGCGGGCCTCAGGAAACAGTTTGATATCTCACTGCCACGCGTGCTATATGCACGCTGATTGAGAGGTTGAGAACTGCGAGACGGCCGCCGGCGGTGCTTGCAGCTCCGATCATGGGAATCATTAGTCATTCTATACACGGGGCTTCAACAGGAATCATCGGGTCGGAGAAATGGTGGTATGGCTCTGCTGTAGACCGTAAACGATGCTCAATTCGTAGCATCCTTGCCTCTACATTCTCGAACCGCGACAGTTGGACGTAGCTTGGATGGGAGATGTGAATGTATAAGATGCTAATTCTTATTCTTTCTCTATTGTCGTATCGCTGACATCCCGCCTCGGACGTCTGCTCTATTTTTTCTTTTGTCGTGGTATCGTGGTCGTTCCCCGACGATGTATATCACATGTGATCCCCCTCTGCTAGCAATCCTAGACACCCTCCTCAACCACCATCCTGCTCCTGGATGATCTTCCGGTTAAGGTTTATCTTCTCCAGTATCTTCTGCGCTCCACCCTCGACCAACAGCCTGGCCATATCAATGCCAAACTCGTCCGCTTGCTCCGTGCTCTCGACGATCCCTTCCTTTTGCTTCTCAACTGCTTCAGATCCGTCCAGACTGACGACGCACGCTCGCATGACCAGCTTCGAGCCGGCCCATTCCGTCTCCACGCCAATCGGCACACTGCAACCTCCCTCGAGAGCGCGCATCAGGCTCCTCTCAGCCAGGCACCCACGTGCGACGTGCTCGTGGATCAACGGTGCTAGCAGCTTTTCCATTTCCTCGTCGCCCTCTCGGATCTCGAGAGCGAGTGCACCTTGCCCCACCGCATACATGACACCCGCATTCTGGTGGTCAAGATACTGTGTGATCCTGTCTCCCCATCCCATGCGCGCCATGCCCGCCACGGCGAGCACCAGGCCAGTATAGACACCATCTTCCGCGTCCAGCTTGCTGAGCCGGGTGTTGAGGTTGCCACGCACGTCTGCGAACTTCAGGTGCGGATATCTGCGGGCTATCTGCGCCGAACGCCGCACGGAAGAGGTCCCGATGACGGAGCCGGCGGGTAGAGAAGCCAAGGTTGTGTATTTGCCGGCCAGAGATGCTTTGATGACGAGAGCGTCGCGGGGATCCGCACGGGAGGTAATGGCGCCGATTTTGCAGGCTGGTGGCAGTTGAGTGGGCATATCTGGAAATGCGAAGACGGAAATATATCAGTCCAGCGGTCCCATAGAAGCAGTTTGTAGAATATAAGGGAGACTCGGTGGCTCTATGAGACGTACCTTTCAGGCAGTTCACGATGCAATCCAGCTCTCCTCCGAGCAGCTTAGCCTCGAGCTCGTGGGTCCACAGAGCCTTCGCCCCGAACTCATGCAGGGCCGTAACCTGATTCTTGTCGCCCATGGTGCTCATGCCGTGCACCTTGTATGCGTGCTCGGGCCAGTACTTCTTCAACTCCTCCTCCACCATCTCCGCTTGGATGAGCGCCAGCGCCGACTTGCGGCTGCCGAGGTTGATCGTTCTGCCCATGCTGCTGTCGTCGCTCGCTGGGTGGGCGGCGCAGGACCGATGAGCGCCTTCTGCTCCTCCGACGCAAGGCTACCGCTGGTGAGGCGAGCGGACCTTTGTTTTACCAGAAGGCGCGCCTGCCGCCTCCGTTTTCTAATGCAGTTCGAGGGGCAATATGAATTGCGGTTTGGGTCGGCAAGAGGACGAGGAGGTGACGAGGTTCTCAGGTTCTCATCGTGTGAAAGTCATCGGCAGGACCCTCGGAGATGGTGCCAACGGGTTCTTTTACCTTACCGTATATATATATATACGTGGTGGACTGTAGTCAACTGAGATCAAACCCAAACACGTTTCATCCTCCACACAGGTGCACAAAAAATGCTGCAGTCCTGGCAAGATTGAACTCGCGCTGTCTCTTTCGGGACTTAAATCATGGCCCCTCATTCTCTTTGAAAAAAATGTGTCTGCACATTTGACGGTTATAACGGCGTCGTGGGGTACATTACAAAAGCGTCTCTGTGCATATTATTCCCAAGTCCAAGGCGTTGACCCCTATTTTGTTTTTGGCCACGCGGTCGCCTTGTAGGATCGTCAGAGCCATTGTATCGCAGCGGATTGCATTATTGGAGCCTTTGAACATTAGAATGTACAGTCTATCAGTATGCTATGCGTTATTATTACACTTCTCAAATGGAACAGTGGCGCCAAGTCATGAAACCTGATACCGCGCAGCCTCCTGAACTGTCCCTTTCATAAGGACATACGCAGCGTGCAAGTAGAGCAGTTCCAGCGGGAGTGGCATGAACCATGCTAGCATGTCCGGATACCCACCCCCTTGATTTACAACAAAAAGATGGGAAAGAGTTTCCCCGAGGCCGAAAGAAGGAAGACATTCCGGGTGAGCCAACGCTCACTCCCGAGAGACATCACGACCGAACATCTTAGCCTTCACCCAGTCAAAGACCACAAGAACACGATTCCTCACTGGAAAGACGTCAGTAGATGGTGGGGTGTACAGACAGTGCTTGACTTACAGCTGAAGCACATGCTAAGATATGCACTCCTCCAGAACAGGTACGTAAGTGTCCCTCCCGTGGCGATATTGCCCGCCAGCCATGAGATATCAGCCACAGCTCTTTCGCTGCCGATGTAGGCCAGGCTACCCTGGTGCGTGTACTTGAACGGACCCATCTGCCTCACTCGCCGAAGCTGCTTCTCAAGTAGTTCGATCTGCGCAGCTATCTGCTTCTTGTCGGCCTCGTTGGTCACGGTCTTCTCTTGCTCTTGCAGCTTGACGATATCATTCGCTAGCATCTCAGTCTTCGCCATCGAGTTGAATAATCGGCCAAGGAAGGCCCCTTCCTGGGATGCCACCTGGGCAGTAGGGGCGTAATTAGCAACAGCACAGTCGCCGACGGCCCAGATACTATCGGTGCCCTTTACAACCATGTAGTCATTGACAGCCAAGCCTCTTCTTGAATCTTTCTGGGCTGGGATCTGGCTCATCAGATCCTTCACCACTGGACGAACAGCATTACCGGTAGCCCATACAAGCAAGCCGTATGGCATAACCTCGATTTCTTTGGTACCATCCGCTTTCGTGACTTCAGCTTCAATGGTCTTGTCTGTGACCTTCTTCACCATGGTCTTAGTCCGAATCGTGATCTTTTCCTCCTTGAAAGTGGACTCCGTGTAATCAATCAGTTGTTTGGAGAAACTGGGAAGGACCTAAACAACGTGTGTAAGCCTCAAGTTTTTCTTGCCAAGCGGCGGTTCCAAGCTTCTACTGACATTTGGCAGGGCTTCGACGAGAGTCACATGGAACTTGTCCTGAATTTCCGGGTACCAGGCCCGTAGATCCTGCTCGAAGAAGTCTTGAAGTTCACCGGCGAATTCTACACCAGTAGGCCCACCTCCTACTACGACCATATGTAACAAACGTGCCGCCTCCTCAGGCTTCTGGTCTTTGAAGGTGGCAGTCTCTACACAGTCCATAATCCGCTTACGGATAGCCTGAGCGTCGCCTACCTCCTTCAAGAAGCATGAGTGCTCTCGCACGCCCGGAATCCCTACGGCATGATTAGAGGAGCTCTACCACGACTCAAAAGGGAACAAAAGACCTACCGAAGGTGGCATTTTCAGCCCCAACACCAACGACAAGCATGTCAAATGGCACCTCAGTGTTGAAGGTGTCCCCCTTGATTTCGGAATCGTCGGAAATGTACACTATCTTTTTCTCATAGTCGATCTTAGTTGCGTCGGCTTCGTAGAATTTGACGGCGCCCTTCTTATGCCTGGTGATACTGCGGATCGGTTCCATGATAGAGCGATGCTCGATGGTTCCTGTAGTACATGACGGGAGCAGAGGAGTGAAGATGAAATAGTTGCGCGGCGAGATGATGATGACATTGTAGTTCTCCGTGTCCAGTTTTTTGAGCAGCGAGACAGATCCCCAGCCCGTGCCTATGAAAGTTAGATCATCTGTGCAAGCCAGACATCCCACGAAGCACATACCAAGGATGACCAACGTCTTCTTGCTGGAATCAGGTTCCGCTTGCGGGCCCGGATGGCGCAGGTGGTACACGTTGTAGGCGAAATAGCCCACACCACCCAGAGCTGACAAGTAGGTCGCCCTCCAAAGCCATCTGAGAAAGGGGAATCTCTTCGGCTTCTTGACAGGTGCGACATCAGCATAGGCCCTCCGGAATGCCACGCGCAACTGTGCTTGCGGGATTTTGGACCTCGTCGCCGGACGCAAGCCCTTCTGCCGGTACTGTGACGTCGCAAAAGTTCGGCGACGAGCAACGGACTGCAGCGCAGACGTGGTGGCCGAAGCCATTCGCGTCGTCGATGCCATTGGCCTCATCACGGTGATGGCAGCCAGGTAGATGGCCGGGCCAGAAAGCGCTGCGAGGCGGTCGAGAGGGCGAGCAATTGGTGGTCGTTGTCTCTTGGCCCGCGTAGGGGTGCACGAAGGAGGTAGGTATCGACACAGCTGCTGAGACCAACCTTTTTTTTTTACTTTTGTCGCTATCCGTGCAAGCCTAAAACGACGCCATGTCAGCCAAGCCGGCGGTTAAAAAGAGATAAGAAAACCGCTACCGGCGAATCTCATTTTTCCGAACAGCGAGTCATCGTTGATATTATTATCTTAACAGTCACAATAATGAATGAGCAGAACCCAGCTTCTATGAGGTGCAAGTACATGTTTGCGGGTCCTCATAAATATGTATACGCCATCATATCTCGAATCTCTACATTGTTTGAGCTTTCTCACATCTGTAGCCAGCTAGATGGTGACAGGCCATTATATATCTTTATATCTGGACCACAGGCCCGCCAAATCTCTAGTAAGACTTACCTCTCAGCAAAGACAAGACATTGGCCTCTGGCACCGCTACATCTAAATATCCTGAGACTACATGTACAGCGCTGGGCCTCTGGCTCTTTGCATCTCATCGATCTCAATTAATAATGCTCCTCTCGAATCCACCTATCGTCGCATATATCAACAATTCGCTATACTAAATAAAGTAATACTTGGAGCTGCACACTAGTAGTAGCCCCATGCACAGTACGGAGGATCCACCCCGAGCCGGCCATCGAAGAAATCAGGCCATATTGTTGTTGTCCTTTTTTTCCCCTGTTTGCGAAGGAGTCTCTTGCAAGCTCGGTGGACGAGCGCCATATTCGTCATTTATTATTCGACCAAATAATAATAATATTTGCGCTCTGTTATTTGACCATAGACTGGCCCTCCACTAAGGGATACGAAGATTGGAGTGGAGATCCACCCTCTACGTTGTAAACCAGCGGGTGTCGGAGGCATCAGGAGGCCGAGGCGCAGGCTAGCAACGGGAGGTACGAATATGTCGGTCGCTCCAGCCACAGGCCAGCCAAGCTCGCAAGACTACGGCCGCCTCAGCCACACCTCTTGATCACCAATGACGATGAGCAGCATCTGGCAGTGACCAACGCCAGCAGCCATGTCGCCAGCATGAGGAAAACGCTGCTGTTATGCTTCATCCATGGTTTCAAGGTATGTGGTCCTTGACTACTCCTCCCGAGGCACGCGCGGTAACTGATCCTCTCAAAGGGCGGCGATGACACCTTCGGCACATTTCCAGAGCATCTCCGGGCCCTCGTCAGCCATGCGCTGCCCAGGATCGATGTTGTCGCCGTCCAATACCCCAAGTTCGAGACGAGAGGTGACCTACACCAATGCGTAGGCAGATTCAGAGAATGGTAGGTGCAATTGGACATGCTATGGAAGGTCCTACTGATCGTTCGAAGGCTGCAGAACAAGGTTATCGACTTGGAGGTCGAGGCAGGGACCCCTTCGCCCACAGTAGATCCCAGCGTCCGGACCATCCTTGTGGGACACTCGATGGGGTGGGTAGATCAGACGTTCTATAACTTGTTATTGCCATAACGTACAGGCTGACTTGGCCACTTCAGTGGCATTGTGGCTGCGGAAACACTCCTCTCCATCGCCGGTGACCAGACCATCTCCGAATCTGCGGAAACTACTAGCCTCATGTTCCCATTCATTCAAGGCACCTTGGCTTTTGATACCCCTTACCTAGGCATCTCACCTGGCGTGATTGCGCACGGTGCCGAGGGCCACTACAGAACGGCAGCTAGCACTTACGAGCAGCTGTCGAGCCTTGCGGGCATGTTTTGGTCCGGGAAGGAGACGGCCGATGCTGCAGTACAGAAGTTCAGCGGTAGAAAAGCTCAGGAGCAATCAAGAGAAGCCTCGGCCTCGTCTGGCGCCGCTGCCGTCGCCGCCTCCTCCGAAGCCTCCAATGCCTCCGGATGGCAACGTTGGGGCCGCGTAGCTATGTACGCTGGTGCTGCTGGTGCCGTAGCGGCTGGCGGAGCGGCTGCCTATCTAAAGCGTGATCAACTGTCCGAGGGGTGGAATTGGGTTGGCAGCCATCTTGAGTTTGTTGGATGCCTTATGCGAGGAGAGGAGCTCCGGAAACGTGTCGTGTCCGTCGTCATGCTCACCCAACAACATGGACTGGGCTTTGCAGACTTATACACATGCTTGGGTGCGGCAGCCGCCGCCAGGAAGACCGCAGGTTCGACTATCCTGGGAAGCGAGCGGACATTTTGTGCATTGCCGAAGAGCGAACTCAAGAAGTATTTCCACAAGGCGGTCAACGATCAAGCTACCGACGAGACGTGGGCACATATGTCCATGTTCTTTCCCAAAGAGAATCCTGGCTTTTATGCAATGGGTGAGATGGCGAAAGATCTTGTCATCCAGTGGACGCGCAACGACTGGTATGAGACCAGCGATGGGGATGGAGGCATGAGGATCCACGAGGATCTGTAGTCTATTTTGCAGGCTTACGGCGTTCACGAGTAATTGTCAAGGGAATGGCAGCCGGAATAGTTGTACATTAGTAGTCGGCAGCATAGTGTCTTACATACGAGTTGATCCATGATGGCGTTAAACCGCGTTTGAACGGATGCTGTTATACTCCGTACTGCTATGCTTCTAGATGCCAATAATATACAAGGCCATACTGATTTTGTACATGCGCCCAAAGTTGTCTCAGCCTCCGAACTCCAAGAAATGCCGAAAAAGTATCCATCCGGAAAAGCATCTGAGCCGGTCGCAGCACCAACTGGTTCTCAGGACTATCGGCGGAAGCCCAAGCCACTGTCATAATGGTCGAGCTCGCTGCCATCACCAGCGTAGCCCAGCATGTCCCTGTTGTCGTCAATAATGCGGGCATACTCGAGAAGCAGGCGGAACGTATATATCTACGACGAGGTCGCGTTAGCCCACCGTCCATATAAACACATCGCCCACTGTATTCACATACCTCGATATCTTCCGCTCGCAGGACTTTGGCAGCCCATTCCCTGCCTTGCTGCGCAATCCTCTGCGCCTCTGCGCCATGCTCCGGCACATACGCATCGCCATTAATGTAATTGTCCTCCGGCGACCTCTCACCACGCATTCCGTAGCCGACGAAGTATGTCAGAATGGTGTACAAGTCGTCAAAGCGATTGTCCATCGGAACAAAGTGCCGCCATGCAAATAGTCGCGAGTCATGCCATTCCCGAAAGATGGTTGCTTTGACGCCCAATGACTTGCTTTGAAGAAAAGCCCGCCAACGGCCAGAAAAGGAGTGTCCGTCCACATCGACAACATATTTATACTTGAATTGCTCCGATAGCGTGGTCTGATTCTTGAGGCTGAACACGTCCGCATAAAAATCACAGTTCGGGACACAGCCCCATAACTCGACGAAGCCAACGTCCGTATGGTTTTCCGCGAAACGGGACGGTTGAAACTGACGAAAGTTCTCGTACTCGCCCTTCTTCTCGACAACCTCACTCAGAATGCGGACCTCCTTTCCCTGCATGGCCGTGTGATTCGTGAGCTGAACAAGACGTTGCCGATGCATCCTCTGCCAGTTGTCTGCCACCTGGACCCCACCGGAGCTGACTCCTCTCCAGACCATGACGTCTTCCTTTTTCTTCCACTCATAGTCGAACTCATCATCATAGTCATATCGGTCATCATGCCGCCAGTACATGTTCGCTGGAAATAAAATATCGCTATTCACATTGACCTTGCATTCACCGAATACAGGGAGGAGCCTTTTAGAAGCAATGATGCTCGAAGCGGAATATAAAAATCCATGCTTGTCTTGAACCTCTGGTCCAATAGTGCATAAATCAGTGGATCTGTTGAAGTCCGTAATAAGGCCGCCCATATGACTTTTGTACAGACTCTCGGCTGCACTGAAGGTCCCAGTACGATTTCGAGCATGTGACTCCGGTGGACACGCCAATTGAGCCAGGTCCATATATTGCTTCCCATGTGCGGGAAACCAGCCAGGATCCTCACGTTCCGTGCTTCCGGTACTACTCGCAGCAGCGACTTCAAGCATCCCTGGCATAAGGGGGGACCAGCTGTCAATTGCGTCTGGGGGTAGTTGTCTGGAAATCTTTTCCTTCGCCAACAACGCTTGCATATCCTCCCAAGGCACGACAATCCGGGGCTGATCTAGTCTGTTCATTGCAATGTCCATGTCTGGTAGGTATTCAATGAATCTCTCAATAAGGGTCGCCATTGTCTCGGAGCGCCAGGATTGGTTCGTGAGTTTGACCACAGTATGGTTACGGATATGTATACCAGCAATGCCATCTTCCTCCTTTTCAGACATGTGCGCCGCTAGTAGTCTTATGGCTTTCGGTTCTACCGCCCAGAACGGTCGTAGATCGTCCATAACCTGCTCGAAATCAACGATATTATGCACATTCCTATCACGTGCGTATCGATACCACTATAGCCCCTATTAGCTGCCATATCAAATGATCTGAAACCCGTCCCTTACCTCTTTGAACCCTGGAGGCGGATGGCGGCCATGTTTCTGTCGGTACTGGGCAACAGTTTGTTTGAAGGTAACGGTGCGATCGTCCTCGTAGGCCGTCCAACGTTCATCGGCTTCTTTCATCAAGGTAGCAATAGGATGTCTGTCCACTGAGTCCTGGTGGCTCAAAGTCTCCCCTTCATCGTACCAGGATGGAAGGTCCGAACCCTAAATGCTCTATTAGCTCCTGACAGGCAGCCACACAGCAGAAACATCTGATGAGACTTTACAATGTCGGCAGGAGTAGGGATCTTCTCCGCATCGCTCAGGTCCTTGGTGCCCGGTATGTGGACACGCCGTAATCGATCTCCAACATCCGTGCCCGATATGGCGATAATATCCACAACTATCAGAAGAAACCCGACTGCGGCCACGAAGAAAAAGAGCCGCCTCTTATCATCATCGAAAGAAGTCATCTTGACGATAAGCTCCGAGTAGGGCCCACTGTGGCCGGCCACTCTCCTTCGCGTAGTCGGCAGTTCAGAAGCTGCTCTACCATGGCAGGAAAGTCGTGGTGCGCTTGTTTTCTGACGTCCTGATTCTCAGTACGCACAAGCGCAATTGTTGGAGCCACCTGAGTTTGAGCACAGCAGTAAGGCGCAGGCTTATAGTAACACTTTCTCGGTGAAGTTCCAATGAACTTCCAATAGTCCCGGGTGTCGAAGCAGTTCCTCCCCGTAGCAGAATATAAGGAGCCTGATCTGGGGAAAAAGGGTCAAGCGGCGGGCTGGGCTCAAGGTCTTGGCGCCGGAAACTCAAAACTGCAGCTAAATCAACCTCCAACTCCGAACGAGTTGATAATTCTGACTTGACTCTGCAGCCCTACTGGAAGCGTGAGCGCAACAGACGACGACCATGCCGCTACGCTTGCCTCGATTCCTCGGTGCCTGTGCTGCCTTGGATATTTCGAACCGGCCGCTTTCGTCGTTCCTGCTGCCCTTTCTCCAACAACAGCAGCGAGCAGCGTCTATCCTCTCCTCGCTCGCCGACAATCCCGGTGCTTACAACAAGAAAATCCGACGGGGTCGAGGTCCATCATCAGGCAAGGGCAAAACGTCCGGCAGAGGTCATAAAGGGCAGAAGCAGCATGGCAAGGTTCCAGCAGGCTTCAATGGCGGTCAGACTCCCGATCATGTTGTGCACGGGGAAAGAGGCTTCTACCAAAGGTATGGTCCTGCACTGCAGCGCTGACTCGCCTTGGTGCCCAAGTTTGTGAGTTCGTGGACTGATGGCTACTGTACACAGCTTTTCGGTCGAAATGTCCCCTTTGAACCTTGATCGGTTACAGGATTGGATTGATCAAGGCCGGATTGATCCGTCCAAGCCCATCACGCTGAAGGAGCTGAATGATTCTCGCTGCTTGCATGGTGTCAAGGACGGCGTGAAGATTCTCGCAAGGGTACGTCGGTCTCAATAAGCGGCTCCTACGATTCCTTAATATCATCGTGTGCTGAATGTTGCAGGGTGCCGAGAAACTCCGCGTTCCGATCCAGATTGTTGCATCTCGGGCTTCAGCAACTGCTATCGCGGCCATCGAAGCCGCTGGTGGTACCGTTACCACGCGCTACTACACCAAAGCTTCGATAAGGCGGATTTTGCGGGGCGAATCGACGGCGGAATATCAAGCCCATCTGTCAACGACGATGGGCACAGTCGACCCTTCAAAATCATTCCAGTACCGCCTGCCCGACCCCACAGGCAGGAAAGACATCGAATATTATCGCGATCCTGCACACCGCGGCTACCTCAGTCATATGTTACAGAGAGGGCAGGGTCCTAGTTTGTTCTTCAAGACGCCGGGCCAGAGTAAGCCGCGTAGAGGCGATGCCAGCACGGATGCTGGGGGAGCGTCTGGTGTCACCAAGGAGGCGAACCGCATCTGGTAGATAGCTACTTGTGCATGAAACTTGTCAGTTTCCTTGGCTTTCTACTTGTTTTCGTGATTTCGAAGAGGAGTACCCATCCAATACAAATAAAATGCTAGAGCTCACATCACGAATGTCCGCGAACTTCTTACGACAACGAACATGCTAAAAAGAAGAGCGTATGCAAAGCAGAGTGCAAAGGGCAGTCAAGAACAGGACACAACTCTCGCATGGTAGTGACAGTCATGAAATTACAAACTCAATGCCGCTAAGACCAGTGTTCCATCCAAGCCAAACGCCCCAAGCCTAGATGATGCAGATAGTGAACTCGTGTTGCTTCCAAAATCAGGATTCGTAAGCGGCAGCTATGCCCGGGGCTGGACCCTCCAGATCGACTCGCTCAACAGTGCGAGCAATCTCCGCACTTTCGTTGACCAGATTGCCAAAGTACTTCCGTGCTACGAGACTCTCAGACCGGAGCTTGCTGATTTCTTCCCTGCGATGGCCAAGCTTCTCCACTGAGCGTTGCAGACCAACACGGAGATTATCGGCGGGATACCGAAGAACTTTGCGCACTTCCGAAGAAATCCGCAAAGAGTTCGCGTGGGTGTAGTCGAGCGCAGAAAGATGAGCAGCCAACTTATTGGATAGGCGCCGAGGTAGAGACACCGGGATGGAATAGACGGCGTAGGCAATAATGCCTGATGCTATTGATTGTTAGTATATGCCGCGGTGGAAATGGATCGGTCAATGCCCCTCACCTGCTAAGACCAAGGTTGGGAGTACCAGTCTTTGTATGCCTCTTGGTCCTAGGGCCCTTGTCGCCCTCATGGTCGCATCTAGCCACGAGACTCCACCTATCAGACGGCCTCCCATGACCCCAAAGACAGTCACGGCCATTCCAGTGCCAGCGACCTTCTCTTGGCGTTCCCAAAGAGATGCTAGGTCAAAGAAGTCCCAGAATTCAACGTCTGTGTCCACATGTCTGGCAACCACGTCCCGTTTTTTCCGGAACATGATGTCCGACCGGAAAGCCAAATCAGTGTAGTCATCGCCGAGATGCAACAACCCAAGGGACTTGATGGTTGATACACCTTGGACTGTTCGCTGCCGAGCGGTTTCCTCACAAGCTGTAACCTCGGCGGCTATCTGTTCCAACATCGCATATTTTATGTCTTCCGCATATTGGAAAATATTGAACAAACCCGGATAAGGTACGCCGAGGTCCTGCTCTGCCACACGATCAATGACAGTAGTAAGGCGTTCACGTGTGTGCTTGTAGATGTCTGCGCACGTGTCTTCAATGGTACGATCAATATCATCGCTGACTTCGCTCTTCGCTTTCTTAGACTGCTCAAAGAGCGGCTGAAGGTCCTCCAGTTCTCTCGTTACGCGGTCCAGCTCTGACTGCGCCACATCCCTGTTTACTGTGGCCAGTGTCTGTATATCGTTGAGCACGTTAAGCAGATACGTACGAGCGGGCGCTAATTTTGATCTTGCTCGCTTTTCGAGAACAAACCGCCGCAGAGCACCTTCCAGCTGTTCAAAGTCCTCAATCTTTTCCTTTTCCTTGCCTTTCCCCTTCTTGGAAGACGGTGCGTGGGCATCATCATCGCCGTCATCTGAAGGATCACCACCCCCACCGCCACCTCCTCCACTGCCCCTGCTTGCACCGCTTTCCGCCAGAGGCCCAGCAGGACTGACAGGGATTGCATTGCTTGAAACAAAATGTACTAATTCTGCGGACTCTTTGAAAGTACGTGGACTCAGATGAGCAACTTGCTCCAATATCATCCTCTGGCATCTCTCCTTGTCCCGGATATTGTCAAACCCATTCACGACGATGAACAGGTATGCCTTCTCGTGGGCAGCGTTCCAGATAAACTCCTTCGCTGATAATGTGAAATGATTTGCTGCCGATACAACAAAAACCACCACATCAATTTCCTCCTGGCGAGCGAAGACCGCTGTAGTCTTCAGAGAATCCATGTTCAGGCCGGGCGCGTCAATTATGGAGATGTCCACCACCCCGTTGTTCAATATGGACTCATTGACAGTTCTGATATCCTTTACGTAGACCTTCGCCTGGCTATACCGGTCATTGTCTACCACGATTTTCTCCAGGTCGGTAAGCGGATAGACATCGTAGGTGCTCTCGTCATGACGATTATAGACCGCGTCCTTTGGTATCGCATGGACTTCCTCAATGCCTCCATTCTCCCGGCAGTCAAGAACTTCACAGAAGATGCTAGTGCATGGCTGTTGATCCTCAGGTAGTATCTTTCTCCGCAGGAGCGCATTGCAAAAGGTCGATTTCCCAGCATTAAGGTCTCCGGTCACCAGGACCTTGCTGGAAGTGTCCTCTATCCTGTCTCTGAGCGCTAGTAGATGCCTTATACTTTGCGATATCTTGCCATCCAACAGAGATGCTATTGACTGTTTCTCAAGAGAGTGGACCAGCTCGGTCTGATTTAAGCCGCCCAACTTGAGATCCAATTTGAGGATGGAGAACTCCTGAGCGACCTGTGGTGTGATCAAGCGTGGCTCAGCTGGTGGCCTCCGCGTTGCCATAGAGCTAGACTCCTCCTGCGCGGTCTCGGCACCGACAGTCGTTCCTGCACGACGAAGCGCACCAGGTCGCGGCGGCGACGACACTGACTGCGGTTCAACAGCCCCAGCCATAGACTGCGTATGTACTAAACCCGGTCTAGGGTCCGGGCGGGTTGGAGCAGGAGCTGAAGAGGGCGGAGGTTGCATAGCAGGGTACGTAGCTGGCCAGCCCGAGTTGAATTCACGCAGGCCATTGAGGGTCTCGATTGTCCGATTTATTGCGCGGCCAAGGGCAACCCTATTTTTGTTGCTGCGGCAATCATGAGTCGCGATAAACATGTCGGAGGACTTCTTGGAACTTACTAATGTAGCTGATGGATATGGCTTGCTAACACCCGCCGCTCATCCTCTGCTGTGATTTCCTCAAGTCAGCACCTGCCAACCAATAGTTGGAACGAAGGTGTTCGGGAGAACCTACGACTTGCAATCAACTCGCCAGGTCGAGTAGTCGTAGGACTCGGCGTGTACCTGTCGTCGGTTAAGCCCGGATGCCAGCCTCCATCTGTACTTGAGCCAGGTTCTCCATCACCAATAATGCTACCACTGTAGCCGGAGTCATGATCGAGCATCGCTGTGAGAGCGGCGGCACTCGCGGACGTGGACCCAGACCCAACGGTCATGTAACTTGGGCGACCGCTATTGCGCTGGATTGGCGTGCTTGAGCGAGAGCTTGCTCGACCGTTGGACGACGAGCCCCCAGTAGGAGCAGCCTCCTCGGGGTGGTAATAATTCTGACTCATTCTGCTACGAGGGCAGGATAGGACCGGTAGTCTGTCATTCCAGCATAAAGCAACGCAACTCGGACGACTGTTGCTGGCGGCAGTGTGACGATATTTGTCTCTGTGTTCCTACTTTTCTTGGGTAGCTTCGCAGAAGGTTGTGGCGGGAGATCGCAGATGATGGCAACGGGTGACAGTCCCAATTTTAAGCCAATCACAACAAAGGCTGCCGACGTCGCGCTTTGACATCCAACTAGGCCGCGCAGCCTACCTTACCTACCTTAATCGGCCAGCTCCCAGCGCCTTTGTCCATTGATACAGGCCATATTAACGCACTGATACGAGCTCAGTCTCTCTGAACGAAAGAATCAAAGAAACATGAATGCATGAGACATCCCTACCAGCTTGTACATTGTAGCGGGCTTTGACTGACTACGATCCTCTAGATTGTCGAGTGGGCTTTTGGTAAGCGCATGACGCCAGCGGAAAGGTTGCGCAAGCACCAAAGAGCGCTCGAGAAGACCCAGCGAGAACTAGACAGGGAAAGAGTCAAGCTCGAGAATCAGGAGAAGAAGCTTGTGCAGGATATTAAGAAGAGTGCCAAAAATGGACAGATGGGAGCTTGCAAGATCCAGGCGAAGGATCTGGTGAGGACGAGGAGGTGCGTTGCCTGGCCTTTGACTGTCTACAACATGATAAACAGCCGAAACAGAGAGTGGATCACTTACTCGTCCCTCCGCAGGTACATTCAGAAATTCTACCAGATGCGCACTCAATTACAAGCAATTTCTTTAAGGATCCAGGTATGGCAGGACAACATGCTGATAGGCTGACCGTGCTAAACCGAAACTTCCAGACTGTGAGAAGTAATGAGCAGATGATGCAGTCTATGAAAGGGGCTACACAACTCCTGGGTAGCATGAACCGAAGTATGAACCTGCCTGCGCTACAGAGGATAGCGATGGAATTCGAGCGAGAAAATGATATCATGGACCAACGGCAAGAGATGATGGACGACGCTATCGACGATGTCACGGGCGTCGAAGATGAAGAGGAGGGAGAGGAGGTTGTAAATCAAGTGCTTGACGAGATTGGGGTCGACCTTGGTCAATCGGTATGACCCCTTGTCCTTTTGACCCGTTTTCCGTTCATCATTGAACGAGCAATTGACCTCCTGGGATTATAGTTGGGCGAGACGCCATCAGGGCTCCAGAAGACTGCTGTACCGGATGGCAAGCTCGCACAGGCCATTGGGGGAGACAGTGGCGACGACGATCTCCAAGCGAGGTTGGACAGTCTGCGGCGGTAGCAAGCCAGTGAGCGAACACGGGGCAAGGATCTTATGGCGTCCAGTGTGAGCTTGGAATCTGCCACAGGAGGGCGTTTGGGGATGGTTGCTTGCATGACGGGGCTTGGGTATTCGAACGGTGGGGACAGCGCCGAATATCCTCGATACCATGTTTTCAGTCAGGGACATTGCCCAAAGTGAAGACATCCTCTCCATGGCTCATTGTTCGTCTTATGTTCAAAGTCTCCTAGAGATGTGATAGACGGCTCGATGCTAATGATCAACTTTGGGGGGCCAGTTAAAATCAGCAGCTCTGTTCTAGTATCTACCTGTCAAGTAATTATGTTTCTTGGGTGCCTCGAGGCGTGATCCTCCACCTAAGCTTGCGGGTCCAGGCCGGCGAGCCGGGGAAAGTTCAGTAAGGTTTCTGTAAATGTGGAGTAAAGGACACGGGCACTAGTGATCCGATGACGCCTTTAGCGAAGCCAGCCCACCTTGGCCCTGGCGGTCGCGCAGTTAACGACCACCCACCCTGAGATAACTATCATCGCGGATTCCCCAGGACACCGACAGCCGCCCTTGTTCTAAGCCGCCCTCGTTCTGGGCATTTCTGCCAGGTGATATTGGTCGGTTACAGGCAGCTCTAGCGTACTCTTGTCCTCCGACCGCCAGACGTGCTGGGCCGCTTGTCCACCATAACCGCCGTGTGCCGAAGTCACAATCGCCCCGTTAGTACCTCAAGTGAGCAAGCAGCAACCAAGACCTGAAGCGTTGAGGAGATCACTGACGCTACTCATCTGCCAGCACATCAATAAAGCTTGCCTCATCCCTCCATCACACTTGCTCTTGGGTATGTGACCGAGGGGCGGAGTCCTCTGCGCTGATAGCTATGATATACTCTTGGAGATTGTCTGATATCCATAACAGATCGCCCCTTCCCCCGCGCATTCTCGCCGTCCAACGTTCCATACACACTCTCAAGTTCGTGGCCGCCATCGCAACCTGGTCGCGATTTGTCTCTACGCTCGGTGAGGCTAGCGCAAGCTGTGGATAGACTTCATTCTCTTTATCAGGCAACGAGTCCCTTTTACAATCATTCGCCTTTCTCAAATTGACGTTGTACAACGGAGTACCAACAAGAGCCAGCGGCTGAGTTGAATCGGTTGTCGTCAATCTGGCAGGTAACAAGAAGAGAAGCTTCTCCGGGCAAGGAGGGCTGCTGAACAGGATGTTCGGCACATCTCCGTCGAATACATCGGGTGATAATGCCAGCCGTTCGACTGGAGAGCTTGATGGTGTTGCCGTCGAGAGTACAAAAGCACCAGAGGAGGCGGCACAAAGACGGCATAGTAATACGTCTAGTAGCGGCTCCAGAAAGTCCACCGATGAGACTAGTCCCACAGGTGAAAAGAAGAGAAGGGGCAGTGGTGTTAGTAAAGCTAGTGCACTGTTCTCATCTGCGAAGAATTCCTTGCACCTTCCTGGGTCTTCCTCACATAGCTCTCCCTCAGAGGACTCCAGTCGTACCAGCTTAACACCAATACAAAAGCTGGGGAAGACTGATGCGGCCTTGAGTGTCCCTCAGGGGTCGTTCAACAACTCCGCGGGAGAATCTCGTCCCGGTCCAAGATCTACTTTCAGAGTAGGAGTGACTGAAGATAAGAACAAAAAATGCAGACGCACAATGGAAGATACGCACGCCTACCTCTACAACTTTCTCAATACACCTGCCCCGACGCTGAATGCTGACGGGAATTCTACCCAGACCAGATCTGGCAGTCAATCTTCCGGAAGTGGCTCAGCATCTAGTCTTGTCGATCCAAGCAATATTGTGGAAACGGACAATGGTTACTTTGCAATATTCGATGGCCATGCGGGAACGTTTGCTGCAGACTGGTGTGGCAAGAAATTGCATATACTGTTAGAGGATGCTATCCGAAAAAACCCGAACACTCCTATTCCAGAGCTATTGGATCAAACTTTCACAAACGTCGATCAGCAGCTCGAGAAACTTCCGCTCAAGAACAGTGGATGTACTGCCGTCATCGCGGTTCTTCGGTGGGAGGACCGAATACCGAACTCCCAGTCAGCTACTGGGTCTACTTCTATCGCACCTGCCGCCGCGGCCGCCGCAAAGGCAGCGCTTGAGCATTCTTCAGACCATGCAGAGGCTAACGACGGTGATGGAAACAAGGTGAACTCGCAACAACAGAGTGACGGTATACTTGAACAGACAAAATCCGAGCTTCAACAGTCAGCTTCACGTCAACGTGTTCTGTATACTGCCAATGTCGGCGACGCGCGTATTGTCCTGTGTCGGAACGGGAAGGCTCTAAGGTTATCATATGACCATAAGGGTAGCGACGAAAATGAAGGAAAGCGTATTGCGAATGCAGGCGGTCTGATACTGAACAACCGCGTCAATGGTGTACTCGCTGTGACGAGAGCGTTAGGCGACGCGTATATGAAGGACTTGGTTACCGGTCACCCTTACACAACCGAAACCGTCATTCAGCCGGAGTTGGATGAGTTTCTCATATTAGCATGCGATGGGGTAAGCATACTGTGGCAACTCGAATAGTACCTCTTGACATCTGAACTAACGCTTGACCTCCTTAGCTTTGGGACGTCTGCACTGATCAAGAGGCTGTCGATCTCATCCGCAACACCCAAGATCCTCAGGTCGCTTCGAAACAACTTGTCGACTATGCGCTTGGACGGTTTTCAACCGACAACCTCTCTTGCATGGTCGTACGATTCGACAACAAAGCGTTACAGATAACGGTTGAAAAGAAAGCAGAGCCTATCGGCGTCGAAGGCGATCCTCCTAGCAAAAAAGAAAATGGCATCAGTGAGGCGGATGCCATTATTGCTGAAGCAAGGAAACATATACAGGCTGACGATGATCATCCGGAATTTACGAATGAGATCATCCAGGAGGAAGAGGAACAAGAACCTGGCCCGGAGCTGACGCCTCCCGACCCCGCTAGCCAGAAGCAGGTTGAATAATTTGCCTCTAGTTGCTTAGCAACTGCTCTCTTACCGTCCATGATGGACTTTACTGCTGCATCACGCGTACAACACTGGGGCTGACAGTGTCGGCCTACCTAACGAGTGGTACGTCGTTGCTGCTGAACTGGACGTGGCCAGAACTAGGTCACAATGTCTGTTAGTCTGAATGAGCTGCGGCGCGAATCCTGGGTGGCTGACTTTTTTTCTGATTGAACGGTGTCCCTGCAATTCTGTTTTATTATGCATGAATGATCTTGCTGAACATGAGCAACGGATAAAGGTGACATGAAAGCGTCTTTGGCGTCGATGCGTGTTCGCATTTACACTCGTTAGGAGAGCTACATTACGCATGCTCGTAGGTATCTATCGGATATACCTCAATAAATGGTAAACTGAACAACTGGTCCACCGTTGGCATATGCTTACTTGCCACTCAACAATATGCTGTAGATCCGAGATAACAGTGCTATCGAGGCCTCGGCTCAATATTAAAAAAGTTTTAGACACATCCGCTTTATGTCATCTTAAGGACTATGTCCCTGTATTGGTTTCAGCTCTACACGGTGCATCTGCCAGGCTTGGGGTGCGCGCTCCGTGACAGCACTCATTGGCTGCGTGAGCAGATAAGATAAGGAAACGACACCATCTGCCGCACACCTCCCACTCTCACCAATGTTAGCGAGTCGGCGAAGCACAGTAATACCTTACTGTGATCGGAGAAGGACGTGAGGTCACCTCTCAGTCGTGACTGTCAGCTGGTAGGGAGTAGAGCTGACAGACTCCGGAGGCTTCCCTGAACAACTGGCCGCTCGAAATGAGCGCTCAAGAACCTTCGGCCCCGCCCGCGGTTGGCAAGGGCCTCGCAATATCAGCTCGTGCTGACCCTGACCCTGACCCTGCTGAAGAAGGCCCGCTCTCGCAAGCCGCGCGGGCGGATGTAGTACCATTGACGACAGAGGGCAAGCGAGCAGGTAAGATGTTCGGCATGTTCGCGCGGCGGACCTTGGGCTTGTTGCTTCTCCTGGTCACGGTATTCCTCTGGACAGCCTCGAGTTTCCTGGCGAGTGTGAGTCCACCGAGTCTCGGGCTGATTGCGCGAATCCTCTCTGATGGTCTTGTAGAACATCTTCGCGGACGACAGCTACTCAAAGCCTTATCTGCTCTGTTATATCAACACGGCCGCTTTCGGGGTCGCCTTGATCCCCATCATGCTCAGCCGCCTATTCACAGCCCCGCGAGCATCACTATCCAGAGACCTGAACTCTCTATGGAGGGAACTGGTCTATAGCAAGGCAGACGCCCAGAAACTGAACCAGATATCAGAAACGTCAAACGGTGAAACGGAGCCATTAATGCAGCGTGCCACAGTGCCGATACGAGGTTCTGAGAATGCGCAAGAAGATCCGAGCAAATTACAGCGGCAAGATGGTGGTAAGGCCCCGAAAGGGAAGGGAAGATTGAATGCCCGCGAGACGGCGAAGTTAAGTGTCGAGTTCTGCATGTTATGGGTAGGTGCTCATCCCTCCTTCTGTACAAGCACCGATGTTGACATTGTTACGCAGTTCATTGTGAGTATATCTGTGATAGTTCCCGGAACAACCTGAATTGAATCTCGGTAGGCCAACTATGCCACTGGTGCCTGTTTAAAATACACCACTGTTGCTAGTTCTACTATCATCACTTCAACAAGCAGTATGTAATTGCATCGATCGGGGTTGGAACAAGCCAATTGACGTGCAGCTTCGCAGGCATATGGACTCTTATCCTGGGTGCTTCTATAGGGGTGGAAAGATTCAGCGGACGGAAACTGGTTGGTGTCCTTGCCTCGCTCACAGGCGTGGTCTTGATTTCAATGGTCGACATGTCGGGGACGAACGATGAGAACAGGGGTTCATTTCCCCACAAGTCCGGAACGGAGATCGCAATAGGTGATGCATTAGCTTTTCTAAGCGCTATTCTGTACGGCTTGTATACGACCTTGATGAAGAAGAGGATCGAGGACGAATCCAGAGTGAGCATGCCTCTGTTCTTTGGCCTTGTAGGGCTCTTCAATGTTGTCCTGCTTTGGCCCGGTTTCTTCATTCTCCACTTTACGGGGGTCGAGAGATTCGCTCTGCCCCCTAGTGGACGCATATGGGCTATTGTGCTCGTAAGTTCCGCATGCCAGCTTTCTGAGTTCAGCATTGACTTTGCCAGACAAATGCCCTCGCGTCCGTGATATCCGACTTTTGCTGGGCTTATGCCATGCTGTTCACTTCTCCGTTAGTGGTTACCGTTGGATTAAGCCTCACAATTCCACTTTCATTGATAGGCCAGATGATTATCAACTCTCAATGGTCCAGTCTATTGTACTGGGTGGGAGCTGTCATCGTCTTCTTGTCTTTCATTTTTGTCAACCAGCAGAGCAAGGAAGAACAAGAACAAGAGGAAGAAAGGGCTAGTGAGCTTTCCTTAGAGGCGTCATAGCTATAGGCCAGAGCAGATAGCCTACGCAACAAACCAGGAGGAACTTAGAGGTCGGTCCAATGGCATATATATAGAATGCTACTGCGGCGTTAGTAGCCGGGAAGATAGACGGTCGGTGGCGTTTGTATGTTAAGTAGCTCTTCGGAGATGATTATAGTTCTTTACGGTCATGGAAATCTTCGTATAAAGTGTGCCGCCCCCGGTCGTGGAATTATGCCACACCTTAAGTTGCTCTCGGACGATTACAACCGGTTATGGCGGGGTGCAGCGAGGCGTGCCACCATCTTTCTCGTCCAGAAAACTCGTTTCATTCCTCTTTCCTGGCTTGTCGACCCCAAGAATCAAGCATCTCTTCGACCTTTGGGCCCCACACATCTTCTCCTTTTGAGAGGTCATCATATTCCAGTACGTTCTTACCCAATTCAAAGTCGCCTTGTCGGGTCCGCACCAGCTCGCTCATGATAGCAAATGAGCCTACCGCTTCTCCCAGTTCGTGACATAGAGACCGCACATAGAATCCCGAGGTGACGGTCATACGCAACTTGCAAGCAGGGGGTGCAAGCGGACCTTCCTGAGGCAAGGCAGATCCCTGTGGATGTTCTGAACTGGTAGGATCTAGGTCTTGCTTGGCCTTCTTATTTGGAGGGTCGGCCTCTGGTGCGTCCTGGTCACCGATTGCATCTCCAATCTTCCTTTTGTCGCCTGTCTGTGACGAACCCAGTACGACTTGACGAGAACTTTCGTCATGCAGCAGTCTCTGCGCTGCTTCCTGCTCTTCTGTGGGTGCTTCTTCTTCTGGCCACTTGTAAGGATGGGTCCCTCCATCATACCAGCTTACGATCTCAAGGCTTTCAGTGGTCACGGGGCGTGGCTGTATCTCTATCGGCAGTTCCTTGCCTTCGCGGGCGTACTCATAAAGACGCTTGCCCTGGATCCTCAGGGCGGAGAAGATGGGCGGCCTCTGCATGATGGGTCCCCTGAAACGCTCCAAGGCTTCCTCCACCTTTTCCCTTGTAATATGCTCATAAGGGGCTCTTCCAATGATCTTGCCCAGTCGATCATAGGAGTCAGTGGCGACCCCGAAGAGCACGACCGCCTCATAGGTCTTGGTGCAGGCTAAGAAGTTTTGCAACTGCTTGGTACCTTTTCCAACGCCGGCGATCAGCACACCAGTCGCCAAGGGGTCTAATGTCCCACCATGGCCAATCTTCACCTGAGGTGGCCGCTTGTCCCGCCTTCGCTTCCGTTGATTCTGACTTTCTGCGTCTCTTCGGGCCCGCTCGGCTTCCAGCCAAGGAGCAAACAGCGAGGAGGGATTGAAGTGGTGTTGCAAATCTCGAAGCACTTGAGCGGAACTGATAGACTGGGGTTTGTTGATAGCTGGAGGGATTGCGGAGCAAGGTTAGGTCACATGCTTCAACCCTCTCACTGAAGAGATATCTCCCTTGCGGGGGGACCGCGGCTGCTTACCGAAGACACCCTCTACCACCTTGCCCGACGTCATGGTGGCCGAATGGAAGGCTCGGCCTAGAATGGCGCGCATGTATTCATGAGGTAACTCCGTATGCCGTGCTCTCAGACAAGCCAGCGTCGCGCACGCGGAGGGAATGGAGGTGTGTGCGGGCTAGAGCGGTGAGGTACGAGGTATGTTCGAACACGCGATGTTTGGCAGACGTGCAAAAGAATGCAGGGCACGAAGCCGGTGCAGGCGAAGTTTCGACTCCAGAAAAATGGACGTAGCACGTCGTGGGTCCGTCTCGATTCTCGAAAGGGGTCTGGCGGCGGCGGGATGAGGTAAGAAGGAATTTAGGGGGGTGAGATCTAGGAGGCGGAGAAATCCGCCAGTCAAACAAATTCAAGCAAAACTTACCGTACCATAAGCAATAACGCCCAGCCAGTCAAGCAGTCAAGCAGTCTTTCTCCAATTGGAACCCTCTGAGCACAAGGTTAAGGCTCAAGCTTAAGGACCAGGTAAGGTACGGAGGTAGGAGCACGGATGTTGGTTGACCCCTGAGGGAACACGCCTAAGTACCTTACGAATGAACAGATGCCTTACTCTTACCTTCCGTTTATGAAGAAGCTCATATTACCCTATCATACCAGATACCTTACCCACCTCAGCTCAAGTTACCTGATCTTACCTGAGGTATCACGATTCAGGATGGGGCCTACAGTACGGAGTAGTACTTCGTGCAAGCTATGGGTATGCGCAAAGCATCTACCTGAGGTAGGGTACGACCAAGTAACACCAACCGGCCGCCCGCAGATCAGGGGCACAGTTGTACCACTAAAGGCATCTCTGTGTGGCACCTACCATACCTGAACTCACCTTACAGAGTCCAAGAATACATTAACTACTTTATGCCCTCGAGAACCTCTAGGGAATTACCTTACGGAGTATGGTAGTGTTTCCTCTGATACCTTCTTAGGGTACTCCGTAACCCACCAAGCGGTAGGCGGTTTGGATGTGACATTCCGATCGCGTGCGTCGCCAGCAGAGAAAGGCTTAGGAGGAGGGGACTGGATGATTGGCCGGAAGATGGCGCTTGGCCAGAAGTACTGTACACCTACGGTATTTGGGCCTTGAACCTCTAACGGCTAAAGATTTAGAGTTGACTTGTACCTGACTTGCTGACTAGCCCCCGTTTTAGCTGCACCAGGAGCAGAACGTGAGTGCCTTTCGGTACGACCCAGGTACCTTGTCCGTTGATCGGCGCCGCGTCAACTTCTGTAGCGAAACAGTCAGTAAGCGGTGAGGCGGGCAAGGTACCAGACTCGTACCTGCTTAAGGTTAGTTCTGTGCTTGCCTCCACCCCCTTTCGAGTTTCTGTCCCCGGTAGCGCGTCGTCTCTTCGCCGTGGGCCCGCACCTCAGGTACAGCAAGCCCGACACACGCCGGCGCCCACAAAGCAGCGCTACCCGAGTCTCGCGCACCGCACGTACTCAGACACACACACACGTACGAGTTACTACTACTGCATGTAGTGTGTGGTACAGTACGAGTGGTACTCACTCCAGCGCACACCCTCTCCTTTCCTGCTCGTCCCGTCCGTCTCGTTCTCCTGCTCGCTCGCCTTTCACTCTCTTCCTCTCTTTTCCCCCGCTCCATCTCCCAACATCACCACTTCATAACCCATCAATTAATTCATTGTCGGCGGATTGACTCCAACGTCTTCCTCCGCTCCCTCTTCTTTCTTTTTTTGCTAATTGCATCGCCTCCACGGACTCCGTCACTCCTTTCGGGTCCATAACGCTCCTTCGGCTTTCCCTGTCGCTTTTTCCTTGCCCATCTCTATCCTACCACACTCGGCCTTCCTGTGCCCGACTAGCTTTTCAGCTTCCCGGATCCAGCGGATTATACATTCTCTAGCCATCGATTGTGCATCGTCTTATTATACCAAATCGGTTCCAATTCGACCTTCGCCTGCTCTTCGGAGCCGTTACATTCATTGACGTGTCGCCCTCCCTCCCCTTTTCGACGAGAGACGGCCCCGACCCCCGAGACCTTCGTCCTGCCCCTCTCATTCGCCCAACCCCGCTCCTGCTCTGAATTCGACATGGACCAGATGTTTGCCGACGTCAAGCAGGAGATTCTCATCAAGATGCCTAGCACACCATCTCCGACGGCGACGCCGTCCAGCTCACAGCCAAGTTCCGCGCTGCCGCGGCGACCGGCTCGAAAGAGCACTCTTACCCAACAACAGAAGAATCAAAAGAGGCAAAGAGCTACACAAGACCAACTGATGACTCTAGAAGCCGAGTTCAATAAGAATCCTACGCCGACCGCTGTCGTTCGAGAGAGAATAGCTCAGGAGATCAACATGACGGAACGGTCCGTCCAAATATGGTTTCAAAACAGGTAGGCGCGCTTCAGTACTCTGACGTCCTGATCTGTCATTGACTAAGTCAAACAGACGCGCGAAAATCAAACTCCTCGCCAAGAGAAGCATTGAGACGGGCGAAGATTGCGATGCAATCCCGGACTCTATGCGTCATTACCTGGCGATGCAAGCAATGGAGTCTGGTAAGCCACTGGACAAACACCTCCTCGGCGGCAGCGGCGGCCCTTTCACTGTGTATGGGAGTGGTGGTGTACTCCTCAAGGCAGAGTCAAGCGGCTCTGGCAAAGTTGGTATGTCAGCTCTTGCACCTGTCCAGCAGGACGCAGTCGACTAATCCCCATAGTGATCGAACATTTCACTTGCCGTTCTCTCAGCATTGGGACATGGCGTCGCATTGGCCAGACCAGCATGGATCTCATCATCTTCTACTCTCCGGAAAAAGCGTGCGTCACATATTATATCAACAACGATTCGGCCGGGTATAAGATTGAGTACCCCTTTTCGTACATCAGGAACATCACACTCGAAAATGGCGATCCTTCGCTCAATGCCGAAGCGCATGGGCAGAACTCCGGTGGCCTCGTCATTGAGCTTAACAGGCCTCCCAATTTCTTTATGGATTCCTCAGGCTCAGGTGGTTTCTTTCAGTGTGGCGATTTCACCGAAGAAGAACAAGCTTCTAGGGTTCTAGTCCATCACCTTGGAGGGAACCCCAAGGTCCTGAGTGGTCAATTGGCCAAGCTCGTCTCCCTCGATTCCTTCCAAAGTCGTCGATCTATGCTTGAGCCGACGGCATTCCCCTCGACACCCGTGGATCCGATCGGCTTCCGACCAGCGTCGCAGCCAAACCATATCTCTCATCCCCAGTTTGGGATGTTCCACGAAAGTCAATTTGGCTTGAGCTTCCAACAGCCACGCGGTCATAAAAGGACTCGCAGTCGCTCCGTGCCTGTTGCCATTGACTTTTCAATGCTCCAGCCCATGTCGTCCTTGAACTTTACGCCGACCTTCTACGGTACGGAGCCTGCACCTCCCATGCCGCAGACATCACTCTTTGCCCCTGTTCCTCAACATCAGAATAATTTTGGTCAAATCACGGACAATCTTCGCATCGACACTTCTCCCGGCTTCCCTCTTGAGTTTCGACCTCACCCAATGTCTGCAGCGACCACCAACTCGCCCTCCGAATATGCTAGCGACGCCTTCTTTGCAAATGCACCTCAGTCGGATAGCCTACCTCCTACCGCCTTCAGTACCCCTTACAATATGCCTTTCCTGTCACCAATGGTCGATCCTTCTGCCATGTCTGGCGCCTCGATGTCTCCACTGGCCGGTATGAACCACGGGGATCCCATCATTGCAGATCACTCCCCGCCTCTCTCATCGATGCATCGTACAGCGTCGGGAGGGTTATTCTCGATGTCGCATGAACATTCGAACCTCTCCGATGACGGTCTAGGCCTCACCGAACTGTATTCTAAACAGACGCTCAACCTGCCACTACATTCGCCAGCAATGGAAGAGGGACTAGATCCATTGGAGATGCAAGACCTGGTGTCTTTCGGAACTTTCGATCCTTCGAGCCTGTCTCCAGCGGATTCCTTGGCTTAAGCTACGCATGGCCTGTCAGTAGAGATGCAGGCAGAGTCACGCTGGCGTGAAGGACCTTTAGCTGTCGTATCAGTGTCGACAGGAGGCATGGAACAAACCCTTGCCTCGTTCTACGAGATGTTGCGCGCGGCGAGAATCTTCGTGCCCGAATAAATAAACATTGAGGCGTTAATGGTTAGCACTAGTTGGGGGGTCATGAAGGGCGAGCAGTTATATTTTGATATCTTGTTATTTTCTGTTATATGTTTGCTCTGTGGCTCGCTGGGCAGCTGCCGGCTTCTTGTGTTTAATAGCTCGACTGGGGCCTGGCCCCTTCCCGGTCATACTCCCTTACATACTACTCTCTGGGACGCATGCGCGAGGATATATTTTCTTACTGTCGGGTACAGCAGAGGATCCTCGTCTTGAGTTCCTCCCTCTGGAGAACTTGTTTGCTTCTTGATGCTCTGCAGCCGTCTGCCTAATCGTTCATCGGGATGTGGTACGCAAAATGAAAAACAATTAATACCTTGGCTAGGTGCTCGTTGCTTGTATGGTCACCACGCCTGTAGGTGTATCTATGGAAGTAGCATCCCACTATGGAAGCTGCATGGGATGCTACACCATGCGATGCTCCATAGCTGTTGGAGTCTCGCCGTGTCCTCTCGGTCTGTCACTCCTCGAACATCGATTGCGGCCGTGGCGCTGTGTAACCCTTTTGGAGAAGAAACGCGGCAAGCTTGCCTTCTAGAGATGCGAACTACGGCAACGAAGCGGGATAGGTAAGTCTTCGAGGCTAGGCTTGCTCCAGGAAGGCGGTTGTCGGGGCTTACAATGCTCTTGTCCCTGAGAACACCATCCTTGACCCATATAGCTCGACTGCCCATTAGATTGGCCATCATCACATCTGTAAAAAGACGGTCGCCTACAACGGCAATCTGCGCAGGGCTCGTAATCCCGGCGCGACGAAAGTGCCGCAGGACTTCTTCACGACATCCTGGTTTCTGTGGGACGCTTAACGGACTGCGCGTTCAGACCGCAGGGAGCTGTAGCTGTCGCGGTACCTTTACATTATGTCGCAACACCCTGACGCCCGTCGCCCTTTCCAAGGCATCGGCAAAGGTGCCGTTCGGGTCCTCGCTGGTGGTACCGGACGAGTTGGACACAATCAGCAGATGGCGCGGGGAGTAAGCCTTTTTGAGGGCTTCGATTTTCTCCTACGCAGACGTTGGCACTTTCTGGACGACGCACGAGCAGGAACAATTCTACTGACTTCATATGGAGGGTATACCGTATCCTCATGGGGGCGGGCGAAACAGTTGTCCTTGTCGAGGATCACGGCCCTGATCTCTACCTCCTTCTCGGGGTCATGGGGGTTGGTGAAGGCCTTGGAAACGGGCACCGGCAGTTCAGCGAAGGTGGAGATAGTCGCATGGGGGAGACAGAGAGAGGGATCGCGGAAGAGCTTGAAGGCGGTAAGAGTGGCGGCGATGTTCATGTGGAGTGAAGATCTGGCGTTGTTGGAGGCAATGCCTTATGCCGGTATCGATGGGACCTTATAGAGTCCAGGGATGGTCCTTTGCGCTCCTCGAGATGGTGTCGATGATTTGTTGTGTACGGAGTATTTATTGTGTGTATTCGTACCGCATTTTAACATACCTTAAGGTAGGTACGAAGCGTTCGCCAAGACTGGAAGGCGGTGAACCTTTGCGCTGCCCGACAGCCTCGACACATCTCGCGCAACCATCAATTCTCCCTTTCATTTGGCCGCCAATCACTCCAGGATCCTCAAGCCTGGAAAGGACTTGCAAAGATGACGAGCACCATCGGCATACCCATCAAACTCCTCAATGAAGCTCAGGTATGTCTCCTCGGTCCCTTGACGCATGGCTTGAAAGCTGTGTGGACCACGCTCTATCCCATCCACGGCATCTGCTGACCGTTCTTCCCCTGAAACAGGGCCACGTCGTCACCTTGGAGATCACCTCCGGGCAGGTATATCGAGGCAAGCTGCTGGAAGGTACGTGTCAGCTTGCGGGTTGGGCGCGCTGTGTGGATGACCAATCCAGTCGATCTCATGCTCCAATACGGGCCTGGCTAACGCGCATCTTTTGGTTCTTTAGCGGAAGACAACATGAACGTTCAGTTGAAAGACATCACCGTCACGGCCAGGGACGGGCGCGTTTCCCATTTAGATCAGGTCTACATTCGCGGCTCGCATGTGCGATTCTTCATTGTGCCTGACATGCTGAGGTACACCAACAGCATCCACCCCCTCAGCTTCCTCCGATTAGACGGCCATTTCAGCTGACGAAGTGAATCAGGAATGCGCCAATGTTCAGAACCAGGGGCGTCAGAGGACGCGGTGTGGGTTTGGCCAGGGGAAGGGCTACGGTCAACCGGGCGAGGGGTCAAAGAGGGCGGTGAAGGGAGCCATTTTTGGGCAGTCGAGCGCAGTCTAATGCCATGGAAACAGTTACCCCTGGTCATTCTGCGCCTCTCTTGGGGAAGGGATAGTGGATGTTTTCTCAGCTGTGTAACATGGCGTATGGTTGGGTTTTACCATGATACGGCGGGACCAAAAAAGTTTGCCTGCTTGACTATAGACTTGCATCGGACTTTTAAAACTTGCCCTTACAGCCCGTATCCTTGCAACAAATGGTGATGCAATCGGGGGAACCTCTGTGGTCGTAGCCAGTGTCCTGAGTTTTGGTTCGTATATGTAGCGTATAATCGCGGATGCGGGTCTCAGATCCGTCTCGGCTTCAACACCTCCCCGCATGAGTGCAGCTCCGGTGCCATGGAAATCACGAACCCCAGGCGGATCCTCATCATAGCCGAACCCGAGACTGGTGTGCAAGCTCTGGTGAAAGGTTCGCCCTACCTGAATCTTGCATCCTCCGCTTCGTGAGCTCGCTGACGCCTGTGTGGCCACCAGGGCTCACGGGATCCTTCCCCGCCCATGATACCGATAGCGTGGCGGGGCTCTCCCACAGCTTCCGGGTCGACTCCAGCTACTACAAAGCGGACTTACCGATATGGATCGACGAGGCTGCCGATTCTGCGGTCTGGCGGGACGAGTTTCTGAAACCAGAGGCTAAAGAAGTGTTGGCCGTACTGGGGGCTTTCATCTTCTGCTTCCCCCGCCCTGTAGATGAACAACAGCTTGTGAGCCTAGAGTCTACCACACTCACTGGCATGGTATATGGTGCTGACTTGGAACTAGGCGCGCGTTAAGGCGGCTTTGCGGGATATCTCGACGGTTTGCACGAAAGGCTGTGGCTGCGGTTGGGACGGGGTCTGTCTCGCTGTGGCCATGCCGCACTCTCAGAGACCTTACCTGGAAAAGAGTGTTGAGGAGTGGGAAGATCTGTGCCGCGAATATGGTTTTGAATATATTGACTTCGAGGCTACAGGCAGGAATGAATTTGGTGGTATGTGCATCGCTGACTATATTGCTTTTGGCACACATTAACCTTGCTTCATAAAGAGCCGGTGGGGGTCGCCCGAGTCAAAGAAGCACTCGAGGCCAACGACTGGACCGGGGCATCCCGGGACTCCGAAGAAGAAGAATGGGACGATGAACTTGGGGATAATGCAGAAGCGGGATTCGGCAGGGAAGTTGCAGAGATGGAGATGGAGATGTTTGCAATGAAAGCAGCTGTTCAAAACGTCGACGAAGACCGGGAACATGAGCCGCCGGATGAAGAATCTCAGGTGCAGGAGCTTGAGTCTCTGGTGCTTCGGCTCCAGGCTATCAAAGGTTCGTCTTTTCTAAGTGCGTCGCAAACGTCGTTAGGAACTGATTATTGCAACCAGACTTAGCCGCCGACATGCCAGAAGGGGAAAGGAAAAGCTTTGCCGCCAAATCTGTCAATGAGATAATGAGGAGGCTGTAACCAGATAAGACCGGGCGCTCCAATTTGACCAGCCTACCAGCCTGCCAGCCTGAGGACTGGTTGGCTGGAATATGTCGGAGGAGCACATTACCCAATGCATCATTGGGACGGCGAAAGCGGCCGCTTGCCCCAGACTCGAGCGAGCGAGGCAGATATGCCATAAGACACTGGTTTTAGGCCTTCTGCTTCCCCCTCAGAACCTTCCGGCGCTGGGCCATCATGTGGGTGTACAGGATATATGAGCCTGCCAAAGTCAGCTTGCCTGGACACCCTGAAACTCTGATTCGATCCATACAAGGTACGTATATGACCATGATCGCCCACAACGCGTACTCGTACAGCGGCCACCACTCCCCAGCCGGCTTGGTGGCCTTGTATATTAGCCACACCTCACTGCTAATGCCAATTGGGTAGAGCAGGTAGAATGTGTTGTATCTGTTGAAGATAAATGCAACAGTCAGCTTCTGCGAAACCACAAGTCCAAAACTTTGCAGCTTTTAATCACCTCAACCATTGTAAGAACCCTGGGACCAAGCCTTGGAGGTTCAAAGCAAAGTAGGAGTAACGTATGACTTCCGTCACGCTCCAGGCGATAAGCATGGACGAGTACACGGGTGAGGGAGCCGTCGCCTCGGGAAACATATTAACGACACCCCATACGAGTAGCAGCCTCGAGAAGACCTGCATAGCTGTGGTGAAGACCGGGGCGCGGACGATTCCTGCCACAAAATTGTTCAGCTACCCACGCGCCAGGGTTTTCTCACTGATCCTACCAACGAGAGCATGCAGGATTTCGAGGAAGGCAAGCGTTTGCGTCCATTTGGCAAACTCGCCCACCCCACCGTACACATGTCGAAAGCCAACCAGGGCCAGCAGAAGGACCACACGACCCAGCACCGAGGTCCATAGCAAGGCCGAGACCAGGTTGTAAAGCATGAGATAGTTGGCCTTGCTGGTACGCGCAGGTTCTCGAGGTTTGTCCATGGTGGCGATCAATTAATCAATTGACTGGGTGAGGAATCAGGGAAATACTGCTCGGTTTGCTCTACCTACAGTACGAAGGTATCGAAAAATGGTCTTGCACCTGAAATGCTTGCAGCCGAGGTCGAGAACAGCGTGGACGGGAAACACCGGGGTGTCTTCTTTTATCGGCCAATGAGATATTCGGCAGCTTTACCAACATCAGGTACCTACGAGATATCACTGCTTCCAATACTGCAATGACAACAGAGGGTAAGAGCCACTGAAATTGTGCACAACACTCATTGGAACATATTCATCACGGGAAAATCGTGTTCGATCTAAGCTAGATACACGGCCAGAGTGACGACGGCACCAGTGTTCATCACAGGCGCACCCCGCAGCCGAGGGGAACTATAAAACAAGGGGTATCAATTGCAGCAATGCCACATCCTCAGGAGGCAAGAGAAAACCAGGAAACGCCGGATACCTATTGACTCCAAGAAACGTCAATCTGATCAAGATAATGCGATGGTGCATGTTCGAGACAGAAGCTCGCCGCCCGACCGGCGCTGACATGACCCCTCTCCCTTGGCTCGGATCATAGGAAAATCTGTACCATCGCCTTTGCCGATGTCACGGATTTCTTGCAATCGTCCACCCGGCAGATCGAGAACGGCTCCGTCTTAGCTTCTCGTCTTACTTTCGACGACCTGGTCTTCCGACGGTTCTTGGTACACTCGCCACAATAGACCTGGCGTGTAGTCAGTAAACGTAAAAGTGATCCAATCCACGCTGCTTTATCACATACATGACCACACGCCTTGATTACCCATACTTGGCGTTTCAGAGTCTCCTCACCAACCCCAAGCTCGGCATCACAATTTGGACATATTATCGTATCTCCCTCTGTTGGAGATCTCGTGAATCCTGGTCGAGGGCTCGCTGGGCTCGCTGGTCGAGACGGCCGAGGTCGGTCGTATGCATGCTCATCCAGCGGCGTAAAATCAACCGCAATGCCACCGTAATTCAGAGTACCCGGCACGTTGAAATGTGCGGCCAGCTCCATCACGTCTCCGTCCATGAGGGATGGCTGCTGTTGAACGCCTGTTTGCCGGCCTCTGGGCCTATGGTCTGCAAGGCGCCCAGCGAAGAAGGTAGCACCGTCCATCCGAGTAAGACCTCCCGTAGCTGGTTGACCACCGTTCATTGTCCTGAGCGGATGGCCAAAGAGCAATTGTTGCCAGTGAAAATGTGGCTGGATTCGAGGTTCTGCAGGCATAGGCGGGACATTTCGCGACCGTGTTCGGGAGGGCGGTAGTGGTCGAGAATAGAGGATTTCCACTTCTGGGCTGCTATTTCGCCGATTTGAGTTTCCCAATTGCTCCGTATCTGAGATAGCGTCCACATCTATGATATCTCTCGGCAAGTCGGGCCTGGACGTGATAGATCTTGCTGCCGTCCGGTGGGTTAACAGGGGGGAATCGCCATCTTGGGTCAAGTCGACAACAGGCGGCGGCGTTTCAGACCGTACAGGGCGTCTGCAATCGAGTCCATCTCCGGGAAAGCGAAGAGTTGGGAATTCCATGGCAGCAGAAGGCCGAGTGCGATTAATGGAGGAGGAAGAGGATGATGATGCTGATGAAGAGGAGGATGGAGCTTCATCGGAGGGCCGCCCCGCAGAGGTGAACAGCCAAGGCGGACGAGATCCAGACGATGTCGAGCCCGCCATCTCATCGTAAGTTCGCTGGACAAAAAGGTGTCAGTTTCCCCAGCAGCAGAGGTGGCGAGTATATGCGGTGCCGACAAAGTTGGAAAGTCTGAAGCTTACCTTGCGGGAGTGGCGTTGGAAGGCAGCGTTGATACTGGCCTCCATGCTTAGAGTTGGGATGGATGACGCTGCAAGAAGGGGCCGGACAAGGGAAGAATTCGATGAAAGGAAAAGCCAAGCAGGCTGTCGTGGGCGACAGATGCAGCAGAATGTAGAGTCGGGCAAGAACGATGAGGCGGTTGGACGATACCGGGTTGCGAGCAGTTGACGCTGGAGTCACTGCATTTATTCACCGACGAGCCGACACTCCCCAGACGAGCGGCCACAGTGCCACACACGGGTGAAAGAAAGCGAGGGCGTATAAGCGACTATGGCGAGATGTTTTGAGATACTTTAGGTACACAGAAGCCCGGCTACTACAACTTACATAAGGTCGTACCTTATTCAGCATCTATCACTTCCTCACTCCCTCACACTCACTCTGCGACACCCTTGAGGCTACTGTGAAATTACAAAACTCTATCATTTGATCCCTTCACTCTGCGCAGACCTGAGTCCCGAAATCCGCTGTCTGGGGTTGAAGCCAAAGAGTAAAGGAAACATCGGAGAAAAGCATCTCCAAAGAAAAAAATATAACGCCATCGTTGCGCCATTCACGACTATGCTTTTGATACATGGTGCAATCTGAACCCTGATGAGAAAAAACCATCACTGAGAGACCGTGCTCTATTCCGACGCTAGTACTGTAAGGACTCCTTCTGACGTCGCCGTAACCAAACTTTGAGCCGATGGTCCCCACCTGATGGCAACCCCAGGCACAGCCGTTTTCAAAGGCTCTGACCACGCTTTGGATGCCTTTGTGTACTGTTGGACCGTGACGCCGTTCGGGCCTGCTGTCGCTAGATACTGTCCCGTATAGTCCCACTCCAGGGCGTCTACCTTGCTGCCAATCTCGAGCACCTTCAATAGAGCGCCCTTTCCCAGGTCCCATATCATAACACTGGTTTCATTCTCCACAGCAGCTGCGAGCCAGCGACCATTCTCTGAGAAAGACAGTGCAGTCACGGGGCCATTGCATGCAAAGTTAGCTGCATTGGCCCCTTCTTTGACATTGAAGATCTTGATCTGCCCATCAACACCTGCGGCCGCGATGAGATGTCCATCCGGATGGAATTTGACGGTTGACAACGCTGTACAAGGATTAGTAACACCGGAGATATTCCCACGCCAAGAATTCTTACCTGAGTCTGTGAAGACCTGCGCGACAGCCTTCATACTCACAAGGTCATAGAGAACATAACTTTTGTCCACACCGACGGAAGCTACAATATCGCCGCTCGGATGCAGTGCAGTAGCCGTAATTTCACCGGAATGTGTATCGAAGGCTGCAATCTCAGCCTCTCCATCAAATACTTTGATGGCACCACCGGTCGTGGACAATATAGCACGTTGCCCGGCCCAGATTGCATCTGTGATGGCGCCGCTGTCAACGTTCAATGCATTCAAGAGCTTGTTCTGAGAGACTGAGTATATGCCCGCAACGCCATCTGATCCGCCGAGTAGGGCAAGGTCCCCAGATTCATCGAGACCGAACGACCGTGTACCCGGATATAAAGGCTCGGATGTCTGTTTTGAACCAAATGTCTGAATGTTGTCCGACGTTGCCCAGCCATCGGGTATCGGGCGTTTCCGCCGCGTGCTGGAAAGTCTGCGCGATGAATGTCAGCCGTGGAAGACGGAAGGCTCACAGTAGTACGAAGCATACTTCTCCTGTACCGAATCCACCCTGGCGGCCACTGACTCTGGAAGGTGCTGTCCATCTACTTGCATTTGGTCCCCATTGGACGTTATGTGGCTGCCGCCTACACTAACTTTCGAAAGTGCAGCCCTGGCTTCATCTCTTTCGCGCGTCAACCGTGCAATTACCCGAACAGCAGCATCATGTTGATATAAGGCCGTACTGAGTTCTTGCCTAGTCTGTGCGAGTTGCTGCCGGAGAGTGAAGGTCTCCAAGGCGAGCGCATCCCATTCGGTTTGGAAAGCAGACAAGAGGGAAGGTATCGATGTGAGGGTAGGGGGTCTCGGGCGGACGACGCGTGCCGACTTGAGATCCACCAGGTCGTCCTTCGTCAGCTCCTCTCCCGTGATGGGATCTCTGCCATTCTCGTCAATGTAGGATTCAACCAGTCTCTTCTCAAATATTTGGCCTGCAAGTGTTCTCAGCAATAGGAAATGTGGCAGGTAAGAATCGGGCACCAACCGCTCTTCTTCGACGCAACCGGCACTTGAGGGGCCTCCCCGGAGACTATTGAGTTGTCAGAGCAGGCCGATGGAGTCGCGGAGTGAAGACTTACTTGCGCACAGCATGATTCTTCTCTCGGTGAGGGGCGTCTCTTTGGTCAACAATTAATGTCCTTCCAGGACGCAGAAGTAGCATCAAGCTGCGGAAGAATCCTCGTTTAGCCTAGTCGATTTTGATAAAACGCTTTACAGCGATCTCTAGGTACAAAGGGACAAACGAAGGTAAGGTACGAAGTAGGTACCTATGTACCTTATCCTCCTCGCACCGGCTCGTGCTACTCATTACGAACAACAGAGGACCCATGCGCACTTTCATTTGAACCAGAAGTGTTTCCAAAAGTCAAGGTACTGGTACTTTCATTGCAATCGTACCTTATGTAAGAGTTAGGTAGATGTCTACTGTACGACCCTGCTACTTTAGCACATCGATTACAGTATGGGAGTGAAGCAATGCTTTGATCCTTCTGCCCTTCTAGTTTTCTCTGTAGCATGTCATTGGCTAGCTTTCTTCATCTTCGTTGTGGAAAGATAACTGTATCTTCTTTTTCTTCTTATTCCTTGAACCTGAAGTGCTTGAACTTGGTGCTTTCTGCGAGGTTTGAAGCACGCCATCATCTTCTTCCGCCTCCGCTCCTATAATCCTTACTGCTTTCCTCTTGTGCTTGTGCCCCAAGTCTGACACAACATTAGTTCGAGGAGATTCAGAGCCGGAAGCTTCTGTAAGGCGACTGTGGTCCACCGCATCATCATCCTTATGATGAACTTTTGCCGGTACGTCCTGGGCATCTCCACTTCTTTCCTCGTCCAGTGCTTCACGCACCATAGAGTCATATTTCTCCTTGGGAATCGTGTTCAGCGATTCAGCGTCGACGTAGGTTGGCGCATCCTCTTCATCTTCATCCTTCTCTTTCTTTGGTCGGGGCATTGCCGCTCATGGCGATGGCTATCTGAAGAGTTATATTGACTCTTTAGCTTCTGAAGGAACGGTGGTTCTTTTTGCTCTTGCAGAACGTAAGCGTGTGAAGCAAAACAGAATGAACAAGCGTACCATAGGTCAAGTTCTTTGCTTTGAAGCTCATGATGAGCGGCAACAGTCCATCAGACCCAGTACGCTGCTGGTGATCTCAAGTCATTAGCGAGTAAGAATATCATTGAAGACAAGCATTGATAGGCGCAAACGCAGTGCAGGAGCGTGGTTTGTGCGGGATCAAAATTCCCTGACAGAAATGACGGGCATGGCAGCAAGACAAGGGTCTTGCCAGGCTATCGAGATAGTACTCCATAACAATAACTTTGATCGCCGGTTTGATCGACATTTAGCTTTGATAAGTAACGAGTTCCACAAGACGAAGAGGAGCATATAAAGGCCGCCAATGAAACAGGAAAGGCGAGCTAAGCCAAGAGCCAAGCAATGACAGTAACCTACAAAGTCTGTTTTCTGCAGAGCAAAAGCCTGTTAGTTACTTTTTGGGACTCTGTGGTAATACAGGTACGAGCGTAGGGATATTCATCCAAGGTGACGGAAGCGTCGAGTCTCGATGATCGTAAGAAGGAACAGGTAGGTGTACCTTAAGTACGAAGTACCTTAAGGTACGTAGGTGGATAATAATGTACCTTAGAGACGGCGAGGCGGGATCGGACGCAGGAGTCTCGCTCGGCTACTTTGTACCTTAGGCAGACTTTAGCGGTGGCACCTTTTAGACAGCAGCGGCGCTTCTCTGCTTCCGCCAAATTAAAGCCATCCTTAGAACTTGCCAGTCAGCGAACTTTAAGTTTGACCCTAAGCGGGCCTCCGTATCCTGAAGGCATGCACCACCATCACCACCATCACCACCATCGGCCTCACTACTATCACCAGGTACTGTGCGAAGTTTTTCCTTGTTGCAAGATCTCGAGGCCTTCAATGTTATATCGCCAATAGTCGTCCTATCGCTGCTTTCGAGAGTTCAGTCAACACGGAGCCGATACCGTGACAGGAAGCCCGTGGTGTTCGCGACCCCCGGGGCTTCTGCTGCCACTCGCTACTTTCCATCCCAGGAAGCATCTATCACGCAACTGGTGCCTTGGCCAGTTCCCTCGTGGTCCGGATAAGAATCCGGTCAAACCGTCTTATTCTGATTGAGAGTCTGGGCCTGTCGCCGCAAGCTACATCGGCATTTCGGCCTCATGGGGCTCGTGCAGAATCTTGTGAAGCGGATACCCTCATCGCCGAATCTTCCCTCGCTCGATGATTTCTCCTTCCACAAAGACGGGCTCGCACCCCGTTTGGCGTTCTTTCGCGGGAGAATACGCCTGAAAGGCAATTCATCCATTTCCATACCCCTGGGTGTTGTCCTTGTTTTCCCGTGCATCGTTATAATTTTAATACTCATCCTTGTCGTACGGCATCCTTCTTCATCGTCCAGAATGTTCGTACCGGCTGGAGCACCTCCTTCCATAAGGTAAGCTCAAGAGTACAAGTATCAATTCAGAAGGCAGTTTACTGATATCGGCATGGACAGGAAAATCAGCGAAGAACACGACAAAGTATTCGTCACGGGCTGCCTAGAACCCCAGAATACTGGTCCGCGGATGAATGCTGCCTTTGTAGTCCTTGCAAGAAACAAGGAGTTGGATGGAGTCATTCAATCGCTTAAGTCTATCGAGCGCCATTTCAATCGCTGGTTCCATTATCCTTACGTCTTCCTCAATGATGGCGATTTCAACTCGACCTTCAAGGAAACGGTTGCCAATTACACCAGTGCTCCAGTCGAGTTCGGCAAGATAGATTCCAGTATGTGGGGTTATCCCGACTGGGTCGATGCAGCGGTTGCCAAGGAGGGCATAGCAAAGCAGGGTGATGCAGCAATCATGTATGGCGGCATGGAAAGCTATCATCATATGTGTAGATTCTACTCGGGGTAACGACACTAGCACCTTCCGAATTGTAGTCCACGATCAACTGATAGATCTTTAGGTTTTTCTACAAACATGAGCTGCTTCAGAAGTACGAGTGGTATTGGCGGCTGGAGCCGGAGATCAAGTACTTCTGCGACATCACCTAGTATGCTCGCCCTTTCCAGACTCTGTTTGCATTGGTGCTGATATCGGATAGTGATCCTTTTGTGCACATGGCAAGATCTAATAAGACATATGGCTTCACCATTGCTGTCAAGGAGTTGAAGGAAACAGTCCCGAACATTTTCCGCTATGCTTCAGCGTACAAACGTCTGAACAACCTGACCTCCAAGGGGCTATGGGAGATGTTTGTAGAGCCTCCAGCCGAGGAACCGGCGGTGCTACCTGCTGATGACCCTGACTATAAGCCGCCATTGCCGAAGGAAATTCTACGGACGGAACCCGGCACCGGTCTGCTTACCGAGGTGGATCCAGAAGCGATGGAAGGCGAGAAGTACAACATGTGCCATTTCTGGAGCAATTTTGAGATAGCTCGACTCGACTTTTTCCGTAGCAAGGAATACGAGGACTTTTTCCAAATGATGGACCGGAGCGGCGGCTTTTGGATGGAAAGGGTGAGTGCTTCCTTGGACGTTATACTCTTGATGTCAGCTGACTTTGGACAGTGGGGCGATGCGCCGATACATTCCTTGGCGGCAGGGGCGCTGTTGTCGCCGAAGGACATCCATTACTTCCGCGATTTTGGCTATCGCCATACGACAATCCAGCATTGCCCAGCAAATGCCCCGGCGCGACAATTGCCGAGGGAGCCTTACCTGGAAATGACCACCGTCGACGAGAAGAAGAGAAAAGAGGAAGATGAATATTGGGAGTCCTGGGACACCGAAAAGGAGAACGGCGTTGGATGCCGTTGCAGATGTGACACCGACATTGTCGACGTCGAGGGTAAACAAGGGAGTTGTCTGGCGGAATGGGTTGAAGTAGCGGGAGGATGGGCCTCTCCTTGAGAACCGAGTTGTGGTGGCCCTGTGTCATGCGTTTCTGTCCTAACCATCCGGCGTTGTCCTTGTGATGCATTCCGATGCCCTTTCCTGCGTGGGTGATCGGTTATCTTGGCTCACAATCTGGCGTCTTCGGCGAATTCTCCTCAATGAGCATCTCTGGGCTAGGTGGTGAAGGGCCTGCTGGACGTCTCTTTTGAAAGCCGACACTAATAAGGCACATAGAGGCCGGTCGTTCAAGGAAGCGACCTCTTCTCGGCCTGAGTCATACATCCTCCAATATCCAATTTCTGCCGGTCCTGCAGTTTGGAGAGCGTTACGGGACGGCTGCTGTAGAGTTATCACGCATGTGACGGCCACCTGAAGAGGGCTTCTAGGAGGTCTTCTGGCAGGAGAAGCTGAGGCCATCCGTTTGTACACTACGCTTTTGGGAGGTGTTGCGTGGGGTTGCACGGGCGTATAGATACTGTTTTCCTTATTTTCCAATCTAATCACGGAAAGCTTACATGCATACAAAGGTAATTCAAATGGAAATGGATGCTTTTTGTATTGGTGCATCTTGGACTACTGCTGACAAGGTGAGGTATGTTGGACTTTCGGTGTGCTCACATTATCTGTCTCGCTGTGTCCCTACGGAGCGTCCTGTTTAGGTATTTTTATCGTCCAGTCCTTCTAATCGCTATCAGTTGATACCAGCCATGATGGACCTGCTTACCTCAAGTACCTTTTACTTGAAGATACCTTGTTCCGTACCCAGCCTTACCTGAATGTGCTGGTACCTTGCCTAGGTACCTTACCTTATCACCCCGCACGAAGCTCGCTCCGATAGTTGCTGCTACTGCTGCCTGCCCTACCTTAGAGTACCTTACCTTATCTGCGCTCTCCAACCTTACCTACTATACCCATACATTCCAGTTCTCCGCTACCCTACTCGCCTTGCTTCTCTCCACCGGTCTCAAGGGTGTTGCACAAGGATAGTGACTACAGGCTCCGAACTCCCATCTGCCACTGATTCTGCCGCTTTCGGGGCTTCTGCAGCCGGTCACCCAACGACAGTGAGACGCGCGGTTCTCTTGCCCCGCACCTGCCGCCTGCGTCGTACGAAGAGGTATCTTAGTGGGCACACATCGCTGGCGTTTACAAGGCTCCTTGCGCGCGAGGTTCATGATCACCGCGAATCTCGTCGCTATTGAAGATTAGTCTGGTTCCCGCTGTGTCCGGCCGTCTGGGTAGTCGAAGGACGGAGCTGGGAGCTGACCTGGGTACGCTTGAAACTGTGGCTCGGGTGACCGGGGTCATCGTCGTCATCGTCGTCATCGATCTCCGACAAACACAGGAAGTAGACTGTGGCCGTACTGGTTTCTCTTCTTCTGCTTCTTCTAAGTACCGGTCCTGTTGGCAGGATCATGCCTTCTCGCGCAGGAGAGCCACATATGGAGGATGGCTCAGACTCACTTGGTGATAGTGCTTACGACATCTTGGGTGACTCGATGAACCTCATGTCTGAGGATGACGAACATGGAAACTATGCTGACTCTGTCGTGTCTGTGAACGACATCAGCAGAGATGATCTCGAGAGCTTCACTGGGACTGAAGACAGTCTAGGACCTCGTGATACTGATTCGATAAAAGATCCCAATGAGAACTTGGATGGTAGCGTCTCTGAGATAGTCAATGCTTTGGAGTCGCAGGGCACTGATGACCACGTGCTTGGGAGTCGGCTCACAGCGACTGATGACGGCCGTGTTGCGGCTGAACCCATCGAGTTCCAAGACGGTTTCGTCCCACCTTCAGGCAAAGCATCTGTGGTCCACCTCGTCTGCAATTTGCCCCGGAATGGTGACAGCCAGATGTGGAGAAACATGCCCTCGAAAGACTCAGAGGCTCAGCTCCGGCTGACCATACGGCAATCCATGTCAAAGACTGGCCTCCATGTTACAGAGCCGTTCCGCGTGTGTTACATCGGTAGTCCGTCTGCTGAGCCTGTGATCGTTGAGAAGTTAGGGAAGGCTTTGGCTGTCCCTTTTGGTGACGCTCAAACATTGTCCGGCGCTGGAAGGCCTGCAAGATTCAATATCATTCCTATATCTGATTTTGGTGAACGATGGTCTCCCGAAGTGGAGTTGATCGAATCTTACGGTATCGAACTCATTGTTGATGACTGTATTTCTGCCACGAACCTGAGAGTTGAGGGGCGTCCTGACACTCTAAAACTTGGTTTCAAGAGTGGGCTTACTTGTCTGTCAAGTTCCTCTTCAGATGGGTGGATTCTCGACTCTCCGCAGGCTTGGCGGCTGCCCCACCTTGCGATCTTCTTTTGCGGCAAAGACGAAGCGTTCTCTACGCGGCAAACTCGTCTTTATGCCAGATCATTTATGTCGAGGCACAGCGTACCGTCAATCGTCATATCCGAGGACCGATCAATCGCTACAACGGCCGATAGCTACACTCTGGACCATGACAGTGTACACATGTGCATTGAGTCCCAGGATGAGGATATCGCAGACTACAGAGTGTTGAAGCGTGTACCAATTGACCTGGATTCTTTTTTGCGCATTGCACCTGAGCAGATGAATCGGAATCTTGCAGCGCTCACTGGTCTCTATACAAGGGAGGATACGCCCGAACGCTCGATTCAATCTACCCGATTGGGCATACCTGGACTACGACGATCAGAGAAGGAGTTCCCCGAGGGCATGACTACTCCAGCCATGCTATACCGCGGACTGTCCCGGTGGATGAAGCATTGCTCAATAGTTCAAGCCTTCGCTATATTAGCGCTCATAGGTTTAACTATCATCGCTAGCCCTTTCCTTGGGTCTGTCTTTGAAGCCCGATCTGATCTGCATACGAATTCTTCAGTATCCGCATCCTCGGTCATGTCTCCAGCTCATGCCAGTGGTATATTGGAACCACCGGTCGGTCAAGCCGAGGCCACTGTGTCACCGGTGCACCAGAGCAACGCACAAAAAGGTCTTACTGTAGCTCAAGCCAAGGAAGACTTGATCCATTTTAGCCAAAACTCGAAGGCCATCGTCAAGTCTCGAAATGAGGAGGTGGAAATTAAGATCCACGTGATCGGAGATGGGTACCTGGTCCTCAAATCGCCTGAAAACCTTGTCATGGTCAACGTGACCCGGGACGAACACGCAGTGGCCGCAAAAGTGTCCAAGCTCTTTTATGGTGTTCATGCTGTGAACCTCAGCCCTAAGGATGCTTTTGGTACTGTGAATGTTACTGTGCTTACTGCATCGAAGCGTGCCAAGACACTCGCAGTTCAGTTCACGTCTTCTTGGCTCGGACCAACCTGGAAGCATGAAGAACTCGTGGAACTTATGCAGACCATCCGGAGTGCTGTTGTGTATGCAAGAACTCGATTACGGAACTTTGGGACGATGGGATTTGGCAGAATGCTTACTAGAGCAGAAAGTGAGGCATACCGTCTCCGGATGCGAGCTGAGAATGCTACGAGTGCCGCTTTTCACCAGTTGAAAGATGCACAAGCTCACCTGCAGCCTTGGATCAAAGTCAAGGCACAAGAGCTAGTGCCACGAGTTCTAGTAAGAAGACTTTTTGATCGAAGCTGGGTGGCTGCACAACGCCTGGGATCCATGCCAGGAGAGTGCCTCAGGAGGGTGAAACGAGACATGTGGGCGGCGTATGTGGACATGGCGACACAATCCAGAAATATGAAAGTACAGGTCGAACCGGCCAAGCCTTTGATGGTGCGGAAAGCACAGAAGCAAGCCCACCGGATCTGGCGCAAAGCTTTCAGTGACCATTGACGTTCACTTGGGCTGAGTGGAAGCGTTTGTATGGCGTGGTCTGGATACAGAGCACTTGGCGCAGGGCATTTGGGGGAGGAGTTTACTCAGGTTTAAGGGGTTTAGTAGGGTTGTCACACAGTTGGGGCACGACTGGGAGTTATTTCAGCAAGTCTATGAGTTGTAAGGGCAGTCAGCCCAATCTTCCTCTCTCACATGGGTCTGGTCTTGATGTAGTAGAGTAAAGTGTAAATGTCTGCCCGTAGTCGAGGTCCTCTATCGGCTAGGAGGTGGTTGCAGGTCGACTCCGGAGGTGAGATGTGAGAGGTGAGAGGTGAGCGGTGAGCGGTGAGCTTTTCCCCCGCCTGACATGTTCATCAGGGGTTATTTCCTATCGGTTTAACTCCTTAGGGCTAGCGCCGAGCAATGTCGTAGCAGCATCTTTTTCCCAAACAAACCGATCAGCGCTCACTACCTTAATTTACTACTGAAGCCCAATACCCTAACGCTTGCACATTTCATCACCCCCGACATCAACCCCCCATCTCATCTGGTGAAGATCTTGTCCACGAGCTCCATCATATCAACATATTCTCCCTCTCGCTGCTCGCTCTCTGCAAATATGTCGTCGAACACCGATACGCAGCTTGACCCCCATGCTCAAGCTGCCGCTGCTGCGGAGCCCAAGCTCGCTCAGAAAGAGACCGAGTTGGCCACTCACCCCGCTTCAACACTGGGCAAAGATGAGACTACCAGCGACCAACCGAGCGCAACCGAGAAGGTGACCGAGACTGCCGCGAACGCCGCTGCTGCCGCTTCTTCTGTTGCCGCCGGTGTAAAAGACAACGTCTTTTCAATGTTCGGGGGCGGTGCCAAGAAGGAGAAGAAGGAGGAGCCGGAGGAAGCAGAACAGGAAGAGTCTGGGTCCTCAAAGAAGAAAGCTGCAGGTGATGAGGTCAGAACAATGGCATATCTCACAACTTTTACAGTTTACTAACGGTCTTTTGCAGGAGGAAGTAGAGGAATCACCAGATGTCCACTTTGAGCCTGTGGTACATTTGACAGAGAAGGTCGACGTCAAGACCAACGAAGAACTGGAGGAACAGACCTTCAAGATGAGGGCAAAGCTGTTCAAGTTCGATCGCGACAGCCGCGAGTGGAAGGAGCGGGGTACCGGTGATGTGAGATTGTTGAAGCACAAGGAGAACGGCAAGACTAGACTGGTCATGCGTCGCGACAAGACGCTCAAGGTTTGCGCCAATCATTACGGTAATAAGATCGCTCCCATTCCCAACCCCTATGCACGACTAACTCTTTTGTAGTTGTCCCCGACATGAAGCTGTCTCCCAACGTTGGCAGCGACCGTAGCTGGGTGTGGAACGCCGCCGCCGATGTCAGTGAGGGGGAGCCTGAAGCACAGACTTTGGCCATCCGGTTTGCCAATAGCGAGAGTATGTACACTTGACAACTTACCGGATTGGAAGCAGAAAATGGCTGACTGGTCACAGATGCCAATCTTTTCAAAGAAGCTTTTATCAAGGCACAGCAGGAGAACGAGGCGTTGTTCGCCCAATCCTGAAGAATAGCTGAGAAGTCTTGTTCTCTCCTGTACCTGTCTTTTATTGGTCCAGTCACGTCCTTGGGCAATGGATCGAAAGGTGTTTTCTAGCATAGCAGTGTCATTGGAAGTTTGAAGCTCACATAGGGAGCTATGTCCTCTTCTCCATCCAAAGTAGAATAGCTTGATGTTGAACTTCGGTTCACCTGTTGGCTGCTAAGTGTTCGAATCTGGAAGATGCGTGCTCCATACAAACGTAGATCAATCGACTTTATTCTCCCTTCGCCTTCAGTCGAGTGTACTTACCAGGTTGCTTAAGATCCTGCATCCTTCATCTTCATCCCTGTACCTTTACAGCTTCGCCGCGGTGAAAGGAGCTTTCACGCTATTCCCGATGACGTTTGGTCTTCTCCGGTTTGGTTGGTTTGGTTTGGTCTCATAGCCAAGCGACCGCGTCAGTACGCTATGAAGTTTACACCTGCTAGAACCCCGCGATATATCCATCCACTCACTCCTTCAAAGATACTCGTACTCTCAGACCTGGACCCTCACTGTTCATTGGGTAGCCGCGACGCCCATCAAGTACGACACTGTGAATCCACTGCTGGTGGCCTGTTGCGCTGCACGACGCACGTTCGACCTCAACCTGTCCTCACCCCGTTCTTACTCCACCCTTCAGACGCTACCTGACGGTGTGCTCTGGGCAGCTTGAAGGAACGTCAAAATGCCTGATGTGCGTCTCCATGCAAGGCAGTCTTTCAGCCTCCGAACGACCATCAGTCATTGGCTCGACGGCTAATCCATGTTGCAATTCTTCCAGATCAAGCGAACTGTGAAGCTGATTACAGAACAACACATAATGTAAGTGACCAACCCGTCGGACCAGGCGCGCCTGGGCGACGTGTCATCCGTCAGAAATACCCTGGTCGTGCCACTACTTCGCCTAAGCTGACTGTTGCTCGCAATCAGTGAGAAACCCTCGAATGTGGAAGGGTTTCCTATGCGGAGATGGAATATCCAACTGTACTTGCTCAATGAGAACGGCGATGAGGTCCCGGCCAATGTCTTCGAAAAGGTCACCTACAAGTTGCACCCGTCTTTTGAGAAGCGTGCCACACAGAGTATGGCTGCTCCACCCTCCGCTGGCAAGCTTATGCAGTTAGCTAACGGTGCTGCCAGCGTTCAAGCGGCCTCCATTCCGCATTGAAGAGGAAGGATGGGGTGAATTTGACATGGAGATCATCTTGACAGCAATTGACAAGGGCGGTGATCATACTATACAGCATGATTTGAACTTTCAAAGTCAACGATATGAATCGAAGCATACCATCGTGCGTTTCATTCCAGACCATCAATGAGGACGTACCTTGACTAATTTCATACAATGCAGGCATTCAAGAATCCTAAGCCCAATCTTCTGACAGCGCTTAGAGAATCAGGGCCAGTTGGGGAAGAGAACGGCGTGAAACCAAAGCGCGGAGACGACTCAACCAAGAAGTCAAAGCGCAGCAACAAGAACGTATGGACTCTCACTGGAATCCTGCTCTGGATTGAGAACATGGCAGGTTCATTGCTGACGACTTAATTTACAAACTACAGGTCGACATGGAAAAGCTTGCCGAGGGACTTCAAAAATTGCAAGAGGATGATTTGCTTCAAGTTGTACAGATGGTTCATGACAACAAGTCTCCAGAGACATACACCAAGAACGACATCGAGCGTACGTTTACCTCTCTGACTACTGCTAAAATGTAGTGCTGATTCCTTTTGCCCTTAATGCAGAGGGCGAATTCCATGTGGACCTATATACACTCCCTGATAATTGCATCAAGATGCTCTGGGAATTCACTCAGAGCAGGGTCGACATCTAGAGTGCTCACAGGCGGTTTACGGCGTTAGTCTCAAGCATTTGGGTCAACTTCTGCTGATGTTCCGGCACCGGTCAGGCGTTTCGGCTCCATTGAAGTGTACCATTTCCTCGGCGAATCAATGATACCAGCTTGAGCTGATTGATGGAATTTCTCTGCGGACATTTGACTATTACTTGTTCTGCTTAGACAAAAGACCATTTTTCTCCTTCACTGCGGCCCTGCTCCTTCCTGCCTTCACCTTCAACCTGGGGTATCGTCGTGACAGCTGGAGCTTTGCTACCACCAAAGTCACCGCCATTGAATCACCACTGGATCACTATGGGGCCGGTCAGGAGGGCTACAAACCTCAGTATGGAGAAGGCCCTGACATCGTTCGTCCAGCTGCAGAGCTACTTCAAGGTGCGGTGGCTGTCCGGTCAGTTCAGGCGCCGAAAAGTGCCTTCTGAGCTTGTACAATGACTAGTATTGTGAAAGCTGTGCGTCTGTGCCAAAATGATGACCATGATTCCATGAACCCAAGGACTAGGCATCGGCATAGATTGAGATGTCTATTTCGGACCAGGCTCTCTGTTCTTCTGCCCCAATTTGCAAGTCCTTTCAGCGTCCCACAAACTAGGCCCTTGATAGATATGGCTGGTAATGGAGGCCGCTTGAGTGAAACATTATTCTTCTCGCTGGAACACAGCTGCGTAGAGCGGACCAGTAGTCCAGCAGATCCAGTGCTGAAGCCCCAAGCGTTGTTATGGATCAACCTCAGGGTTGAGGACACAGGAGCCAGGAGTTTTGTGTGACATGAGTGGTTGTACAAGAGGGTACCTGCATGCATCTCCTACCCTTCAGCGAGATGGCGCCCTGGGCTGCACTCCAAACTCGACGACAGACCATATGCTGATAGTCGTCGAAATGGCAATTTGTAATGCTGTTCTTGCAGCCCGCTCCTATTTAGAGGAGGCCGAGTCTATGTCACGTCCAGCGCGACAGTGTGATCCTTCCGCTGAATGCCTCCCGGACTCCGGCAAAGCGAGAGACGACAAAATTCTCGACCGGAACAACAGCTGCCTCCGAGGCAATTGAGTACCCTACGACAGGAAAAGTCGTGGCATCCATGAGACCGGAGCCAGAGGACAATCTCGCCAGAGACTCGCCGAGAGAATCAAACACCAACAACACCAGAGACCTATCTCTTGCTTCTCAAATGAGAACATCATGCCTAGAGCATATAATAAGCCTAACAGGAAACGACAGGTCTGGGGAAGAAGGCAAGAACATACTGCTTGAGGACCATCTCCAGACTTGTAGCACTCAGTTGCTGAGTGGATGGAATCTCATCAATCACTGATACCAGATTTGCAAACAGATCGCCGCCGCGGTAGCCCAAGATGGCCGGGATACTGAGTTCATCCATTTCAGCCTCAAGGTAATGGAGCTTGACAAATCGTGTTGTCAAGTATTTTCTAGCAAGTGCCACCAGGCAGTCCTCCACCAGCTTGCTCACATTAGACTAAATGATGTCAGTATGCGCCGGATAATCGTCCCACGATGAGGCGCACCATGTCATCATAGATACAAACCACCACGACTGTATCAGCGGGGACTCTCTCAACAGCATCCAAGTATCCGGCTGCGTCGACTGCCTCCAAATGACCATATTTGCGCTTGCTGGGACTCATCCTTCGCGTCCTGCGCACCTCGTCCTTCCCGGATCTCAACTCGGCCAATCGATTCTCGCGCCAGTGTTGCATGAACTCCTCCTCGTCCTGCCTCGGCGGCTCCACGGCCGCAGGCGTCGTGACATCTTTGGCAAATCCATCACTCAGGCTGTCGATGCCGAAGATCGACGACCGCACGCGGCTACCCCATCCACGACGCTTGGCGTTCTGAAAGGATCTGGCGTCCGCAATGACGCCTTTAGGACCAGTGTTGGCATCGAAATTTGGCAGTGCGTAGGTGGTGGACGGCACGGCGGAAGGCATGGTGGGTTGGTCGAGGCGGTAGTCGTCGGTGTTGTCCGACGTGTCCTTCTCTTCAGGCTCCGACTCGCTGGCTGACGTTGGGTCGTCTTCTGGATGAGTGGTCCGTTTCTCGTCTCGTCCAAACAGACGTTCCACTTCATCGGCTGCGGACATGGTGGGAGAGGACCCAGCAGGTTTCGCACGCCGGGGTTCGAGTGGCTCTTTAATAGGGTCCCACCGCTGGGGCAGTTGCAGCTGATGTGGCACGAGCACCGGGGTGTTGGGCCAACGCACTTGCAGGGGGGCCCCAAGGTTCCGCACAGATTGTGAACAGAGCGGGGCGGAGGTGAGGATGCTCGTCGGATAGGCAGGAGTCCTGCTAAAAACGGCGTAGTGATTCGAGCTTGACGTCCAACGGGAACGGAGGATTGTCGTCCTAGGGAGTACGGAGTAGGCGAGCAGTGGAGTATTGGAGCAGGAGCAAAGCACGGTAGCACCTCCGACTGGGTACCAGGGGGAAGGATTCTTGTTCGTGTGTATCTCCAGTCGTATGTACAGTGCACACGGGTGTGCTCGTAGTTGATCGACTGTCGCCCGGAGTCGGAGGAGGATCTACCTTCGTATCTCTCTGGTCGGCTGCGGAGCGGGTTGGGCGCTGCTGCTTGGTTTGAAACGGGGCGTTTCAGGGTCCTCGACTGAATACAAGATAGATACCTACTTTCATGACAAGAATATATCCGTGAGGTAGGTTACCTTGGAGTACGATGTGGGCAAGCATGGACAGTACTCTACTCGGCTTTAGTTATTATCATCGAATTTACTCCTCTTCCGTTGTTCGTGGATGAAAGCGTCTTGTTGGAGATTAAGGTACATATTAATATTATCATTGTTACCAGATCGTTGCCAAGTTCTTAAACTTTTGCGGTCAGCAAAGTGACAGGCGACACCCAGGCACGAGCTCCACGCTACCGTATCATTATTTACTGTCTCGCGTAAAGTATCTCCAAAGGTACCTTATCTGAGGTACTTTGTACGGCAAAGTACGAGGTATGAGCAGTGTGATAGAGGAGGTATCTACCTTACCTAAGGTAGGTACTCTGCACGGAGTACTCCATATCTCCTGCCCATCATAATTAATCTGTTAGTTTTGGCTCCGGTGTCTCAGAGAGTCAAAGGCGAGATCTTTGCCTCAGTGTTCGTCGTTTCAGCTTCAGCTTCAGTTTTCCAGTTCCACTTCCGCTCGCAGCCTCCTGCATCCGCGTTTTCTTCTTTCCTGGCTTCTCACTCGCTCCATCCCCTAATCCCCGACCCAATAAATCTCGGATGCCGCTTCCTGCATGGCAACCTCCGACCTTCAGCCACCACGCGAATAATCAAATACATCAGGTTCACGGATAGCTTCCGCCGCCACACGATCCTGAAGCGGGCGAGTGCAAGCCCAGTGCGAGGTCCAGGGATGCCTCTCAGTGACCACTGTCTGACCGGTAGTACCACGTTTGGTCACCGGCAGTGTTGGGTAGTCATGCATACCCAAGGTATCTACTTCGTACTGCACCAACCGAGGAGCGGACAGGAGCTCAAGCATCGCTCTGTCCTCCGCAGCTTGAGCCAGTTATGCGGCTTACTCCGTACTTTCCCCCCTCCTGTACTCCGTACGAGTGCGCCTCCAGGCCGGTTACAAGACCACAGCGCTGACGGTCGCGCAATCCGGGCTCGGCCAGGCATGCAGCTTATTCTTCAAAACATTGTATTGAGATTTATCGTGGAAGAGCGGCTAAAAGTACAACCGCCATGTAGTAATCCACTAAGACAGAGCGTGCACTGAACAGACGCCCACTATGGACAATGGTATCCGGGAAAGAGAAGCATCGTCACCTGAGAAGAAGCTCGAGGACCCTCCGCCGGCAGCGGCGTCCCTCCACAAGCACCAAACACACCTCGACAGCAATGCTCCGCAGCTTTGCCGCACGGTATCTCTTTTCTTCATCGCCAGGAGACCCGCATCGATCGTGAGGATGATATCACCACACATCCTATCTGCAGAACTCTTGACCAATCTGTGTGCATCGTGAACAGCCCAGTCTTGAAAGCAAAGTAGGAAGATAGACACGTTGGCGAGGCTCCAGAGCGAGCTGAAATAGCTTTTAAATGCCAAAAACTAGCCTGCGAAGGATGAGCGGGGGAAAACTCTTAGTGTAGACCGAAAACTTTTGACGCCGGAAATCAAGGCAAAATTCTCCATGGTGAAATGGGAAGAACAAGACAGTCCGCCCTAACGCTCGAACAAAAAGATCACACAGTGGTGGAAGATGCAGGATAAGTATGAGACAAGCTATGTCCTACCACCACCACCGCTCGGAGGCGAGCCGTGTACAGGCGTGATAAGCCACTTGCTAGGATAGAACCATTGAAAAATCTCATTTCATCATCTCGCTGCCGTCGGATACCGCACGTATCTCACAAGCAAGTGAACCCTTAACAGGAGCATGTCTTTCGGCAGATCCTACATCGCCAGGCGTAACGGTGAAGTAAACGGACGATTGGATCCCTCGAAGAAGTATGTCATGCCCGTCTCACGACTTGGCATTGCGAATGTCCGGCCTCACCAAGCCCATATTTTCAGCTGAGTAGAGAAGTCAGTCCAAACACTCCAAGGCGTCGGCATACATTCTCACCAAGGAATCCCATGAGCCGGTGCATAGACTAATTCCGTCATTGCTGACTCCCAGGCAGCTGACACGATTGTCGTGGCCGGTAAGTGACCCGACCTTCTCTCCTCGGAGTACATCCCAAACCTGAAGTGTTTGGTTAACACAACTGAGTCCAGGAACTGCAAGACAAACTGATGTATGCCAAAGACAGCTGCGCATCCAAATGCAACAGAACGAGACATACCTTGCACTCGAAGTCATCGTAGCCCGCAAAAAGGAGACGCCCGGAGACGGAAAATGCGACGGAGGTGATGCCACATAAAACCTGATCATTCTACCAATCCCATGTTAGATACCAACAGCATGCATACCGGGAATGGGAGCAGAGGCAGAGAGCATACCGAATATTGGTTTAGCTCACGGTCCGCGCGTATGTCGAACAATCGGCAAGTGGCGTCATCCGAACCAGTGCCAAAAGCATTGCCATCAGGGAAAAACTGGATAGCATTTATGTCGGATTCATGGCCCGCAAAAGTCTGGACAGCTTTCCCGGATCGGATATCCCAGAGTTTTGCAAATGCATCACAAGCCCCCGAGACGAAGGTATGTTGATTTGTCGGGTTGATGCTGATACTCATCACGTCCCCAAGATGATCAGCAAATTCTGTAACCTTAGACCCTGTCTCGACATCCCACAGCATACAGGTCATATCTCCTGATGAAGTAATAATCCTTCGGTCGTTCATGAAGCGGCAGCAGGAAAGATAGCCCGAGTGGCCCGAGAGTTCCCGCGCAACCCTCGTCGGCCCGTCACGAGATGACAGGTTGTAGATAGAGCAGATGTTGTCAAGACCACCACAAGCGACATAGTTCCCACTCGGGGCATACGCACAGGTCATCACCCATGATGAGCGCAATGGAATGGCATGAACTTTGTTCGTAGTATATGCATCCCATATAATCAATTTACCGTCCTGCGAAGCTGATACAAGGTGTCTTCGGTCCGTTGACCAGTGCATGGCGTAGATCTTTGCCAGATGCCCCTTGAGCGTACGGCGGACCTTCATGCCAATTTTCGGCAACGGCTCGGTGTGCTCTTTCGCTACTTGACGTACTTTGCGGTTAATTGTCAGCGAATTGCGTGTCGCTGACGGAGGGCAGAGCGGATCGTGCGGAGGAGATTACTGACAAGTTGTGTCGGCCAATTCATCCTTCTTGCGCTTGATTCTATCCTTCAATCCTTCGGCCTCACGTCTTGCAGCCTGAATCCGCTGCTGCATCTGCTCCGCTGTGACCGCATCTGCGGACGCCATGACGAACGAGTGCACTTGCGTCCGAAATGTGGTGGTATGGATTGAAGGGTTGAGACCAGGAGTTGAAGAGAGATAGGTTGGTTGTGATTGGGGTCGATTAGGGGGGTCGCGGAAACGAGGACGGCAGCGACCGAATCAAGCTTGTCCACCGTGCGCTTTCACACAATCGGAAGGGCAGCCGCGGGCGGGTAAGTCGACAAGGGTGGACTGGCTTTCGCTGGCTATGGCGACGACACCGTCACCGTGCAGGAATTGACAGATTTCCAGCAATAAACCGGTGCTTGCAGGTGTGCTCACTAGACGGTAGATGTCGATTGTGAGAGTGGTGGTCGAGGCCGAGAGACGCTCCGAAGTGAAGAAGTGCCCACTGCCCACCGGGTCCTAAACTAGTTAATGTAGCAGTAGCACCAGGGGGCCGAGGATTTGACACCTTACGGTACCTGCTGTCCTGATGGCAGGATGAGTCGAGCAAGCGTGGAAGGTGAAATAATAATCATAATGGTGAATTACTTCACTTCTACAGTGCTACTAATGATATAATGTTAACAGTTACCCACCAACCGCTTTACCTCTGCATTTGGCGTTTGAGGTGCTTGCGACCTATTACTTACTACCGTATCGCGTCTAGGTACCGACGTTCACAGATTGATGATCAGGTACGGTGTTGTGAGAGAAAAGGAGAGATGCCTGACTGACCACTCTCCCTCCCTGTCTGTACCTCGGGGTTCATTTCTAGGTAGTGCGAGGGCCCTGGAGTTGCCGCATCAAAATCGTGGTATCCCATCTCACTGACTCGAAAGAATTCTAAGATTGATAATCATATGCAATTATCGGACTCCCTATTCCTCAAGTTCCATGTCAGCCGTGAGTGCTGAGTGCTCCTCCGTGCAGATAGCTGAGTCGGAAGACTCCTGGAAATCTCAAGGTGGAGTACTGCGTACTCCAAATGCTTGACGCCTCAACAGCAGCCGGTATTCATAAGGAGTACTTCGTACAAGTGGCAGGTAGGGATTGCCCTTGGCCTTCGCCGCTCTCCACTTCCGCCTCGTTTCTCCAGCCCTTTGTCCACACTCGGTTTGGCGTTGACGGTCAGACAAATGGACCAAAAGCATAAGCGACGACGGTCCCAAGTCTGGTTCACTGGCGCCCCCTTTTAGTTCGCGCCGTGCACGAGTTCCCGCCTCGCCGCCTTCATATCCGCATTCCCTGCGCCTAATAATGCCTCCCCGCGCTGCGCGACTGGTTGGTGGACTCCTTGAGGCGTCAAAAAGGAGCGAAATGAAAACTCGAGTATGGCTGTGACGAATCAGAACGAGCAAGTTCAACCGCACGAACAGAGCACGAGCACAAGCTCAAGCACTGATCAAGGCGCAAAACCCCTTGACACCATCCCTCTGATCGATGGATCTTAAATTTACTCGACCAGGCCAAGAACTCCCGGACAATCCAGCTTGTGAGCACTGAGGAGCTGCCAGTTTACCTTGGTACGGTCGACTAGGGTTCTACGAAAAGAGTACTCCGTACAACAGTCACTCCAGACCACCGGGCGGACCAATTCGAGTTCATCAGCCAGGGCGGGGAACGCCCAGCAGGAGTATATCCGCAAATCCTCCGCAGTGGTCAACGACTTCAAGGCGGGACTGCTAGATGCATGAATCGAATGTCCTTCTGCTGCCATGTCCGAGCTAATGTAGCATCTTTCTGGCGTGCAGTTATTCAGGTCGACGGACACCGCCATGCAGTATGAAAAGCATTGGACTTTCTGCACAGCAACTGCCCACCGCATGGATCTCCTCTCTGCCAAATAAAAGCTTTAATGGACCATCGACACGAATCTACGGATGCATTTTTGAGTGCACTTACATGGACGGAGGCATACTTTTCTAGCGATGTATTGAAACGAGACAGCACTTAGTATCGCCTCGTGAATAGTAATTTCTACTGTGGTAGCGGATTATAACTGAACATCGTGGAATGAACCAGGAGACGTGCCGTACAATTAACACCCATCAGCATTGGACTATGCGATGACCTTCATCGGTCCTTGGCCAAGTGATCTACTCATATCCTTGCTACACCAATCTCCAAATCCAGTTTGGAATTGACCTCCTACAGATACCATAACCACAAACGAGTAATGTCTGTCTTGACTGGGAGCCTGTTCCTGAGCAGTGATTCTAGCTTGAAGCTGTTTCGCTGAATACAATTCTGTAAGATTGCTTAATATCATATTGTCTATGTTCGACCCAGCCGCTGACAATTATGCATCTGGCTGGAGGCGGGCAATTTTTGATGGTGCTAGCCCCCTCCTCGGTGCTGTCAGTCAAGCAAATCACCTGAGGCTGGTAGGGGGCGCCGAGCTACCTACGGCGTACTGTACGAAAGTACCTTGTACTCGAGCACTCGGCTCGTCTGCACCACCTGTACCACAGCCAGTGCTGCCAGAGTAGTAGTCGGTCGTCTCCTCTTCTCTCCTCCTCCATCGTAGAAACCAGTCACGCCAACTCCCTTTCTCCTTCACTCTCTCCCGTGCCGCTCTTCCCCCGGCCTGCTTGTCACGACCAGTTGACGATAGCCTCATCTACCGAGGAAAGCCACGCGTCCACGTTGTGTTCTCTTCGCTACTGGATCAGGCTGCGTGCGAAATCCCTCATTTGTTGGGTCGCGCCGCCACTTAAGAGACCGTCACCCTCTCCCTTGTTCAACCCTGGCCGACCGACCATCTACCACGCAGAAACTCCCATCATCCTCGCAAGACAGGCTCTCGGGACTGTGGGAAATTAGCAGCCTCTCAGGGAAACCGTCCTTCACCGTCTTCTTCGATACTTGTCGCTGGCGGCAAACCTACGTGCCAGACTTTTGATCGGCCCTATCCGGAGGCAGACGTTCCAGCGATCTACCATCGACGATATTCTTACAGATTTTGGCCGCGCTTCCCGTCTGTTTGCTTCCAGCATAGCAGGCCACGACCTTTCGCAAGCCCTGTCTATCTCGACTGTCGAGTTGCGGGATTTATAACTTGCGTTCCCTCGAGCTTGGCATCATCGACTACTCTCATTTCTCGAAGCGACGCAATTTAAAAGGGCATTTCTGGCAATCCAACAAATCCCGGCCCCGCATAACACAGATATTTCGAGCTTGTGCCGGGCTTGATTCTTAAAATTCTGCTCTTTTTTGCTGCCGTGCTCGCCTTGCTTTGCGTACGTCGAGTATCTGCACATTGAGTAAGGATGAGGGAGGTTAATTTTAGTATCCCGAACGTCAACAAAGCTTCCGTGGGGATTACGACTGCCCTGTATGACCGTCGTGCTTTGGACTGCACCTCGACGCTACCGCTCATCAATTCACTGAACCATCTCGCATATCTCACCACTTCATCCGCCAGGATCAGGGATATCCTAACGGTCGATGGCGGTGTCGAGAGGCTAGTATGCATCCTCAAGGAGGGTCGAAGCAAGGACATGATGGAGATGTGGAAATGGAATCTGGCATTTCAATGTGTCGTCAACATTGGTGTCCGAGGCTCCGAGAACGTCAGGACAAGAGTGGTCGAAGCAGATATGGTCCCTGTCATTGCCACGATCCTCGATAATTACATCAAAGTGGTGGAAAAATGCCGAGATAAGGCGGAGGCGGATGTGAAGCGGAACAGTCAACGCACGACTTCACTGTCCTCGAGTCAAGGTCTCCGGTCGCGGGAGCACAGAACATCGTCATCTTTGTACAATCGGACTGAACGGGGCTTGAGTAACCCAGAACAACGATCCCTACGACGCCAACTGCCACCGTCTACAATCGATATCCCCCCTATTCCCGCTCACATCGGGGATGCAGCTGAGCTGGGTCCCGTCGATGCGCTCCCTGCGGCCGTGGCCGGTCCTCACGAGCGCTCTTTGTTCTCTCGTCTTTCCCATCCTCACCGCCACAGTCACATCCATGCTAGGGGACATGAAGAGAGGCAGAGGAGCCAGACTGCGAGCCATTCAGCAGCAGCACGTCAACTCCATGTACAGACAACAACAACGAATACTTGGTCTCTTGATGGAGCAGAAGAATTTGGACTCCGGCCTGTGCGAGATGCCGATCGTCTGCCCTCTATGTTACCAGGTTTACACACGGGTCTCACTTCCCAGCCAGAGTCACCATCGAGCCCTCTCCCACCAAACCAGAACGTCTCTTCTTCAATTCCTGCTACGACCACAAGTGTGCGGCCCCGCAGGCGACCATCTATCCGGCATCAACGTTCTATGTCAGGCGAGTCCGATGATGTAAATGGCGACGAGGAGACATCTGATGGATCCGTCGGCGTAGATCCGCCCGGGGAGCCGATGGTCGATATACAAAGTGGTGTGGGCATCTCAGGCATGGAAGATCGCGATTCGCTCTTGGGTACGGTAGAGGCTCCTCTAGGCCTCGCAGATGGGAATCCCTCGGAAACACAGGAAGCCGATACCTTCAACATCACACATCGATCAGCAATTGACGGTAGTCTCATCGATCCTGCTGCTACTGGCGGGGATGCCACCCTGGGGCTCTCACCGGCCCCGCCGACTGTCACACCGACACCCCCTGCTATTCCCTCCACAACTTACCCTCGGTACTTCACTGACAGATCGACGGGAGCCAGCGTTCTGTCGGGGATGCCCCGTGATGAAGACGTCCTTATGTCTTTACAGCTCCTGGCATATGTCTCAAAGTACTGCAACCTCCGCTCTTATTTCCAGAAGTCACACCTTGTTCCGCGGCTTAAGATAGGAAATGAGCTACAGTTGTTGGACGGCGAAACCCCTGCTTCTCGCCCCGTCGAAGAGGAAGAGGAAGAAGAGTATCTCCTTCCTGACGGCTTCAATATCTTCCCTCTGGTGGAAAAATTCACCGTGCGACATCACTCGCAGGATATGCAATATTGGGCTGGGGTTGTCATGAGAAATCTTTGCCGGAAGGATGATTCAAGAGGTGGCATCCGGCAGTGTGCGTACTATAAGTGTGGTAAATGGGAGCAATATACCCGGCAGTTCGCCAAGTGTCGGCGCTGCCGGCGCACAAAATATTGCAGCAAGGAATGCCAGAAGGCGGCCTGGGTATATCACCGTCACTGGTGCGTCGCTGCTCAATCATAAAGAGGTGAAACCTCAGGCAGCTGCCAGCCCTTTGTTCATTCTTTCCTGATACCCTACCATGCGGTCGCTCGGCGTGTCTGTGGATGTATTCGCATCGGGTCACTCCTCATCATTCGACAGGCTGCACTTCATGCTCGCCTTATGACCCCTTTGTCGATTGCACATCGATGGAATGGAAGCTCATCATTGAAGCTCATGATTGACTGCTTCATCAGTGTACTTTAGCGATCATCGACTGCACTAGCATCTTGTTAACGGAATATCATTATGTCCGTACGTTTGAGTAATATATCTTGCAATTCATTGCAATCAGCTTGACTTTGGCTTTGACTCCTGGCTAACAGGCTTCCGTCGGGAGTACTTCAGTAAAGCATTTGCGCGCATATCTGAGCCTGGCGAAGGCAGGCGACGATGAGCTGGAACAGGGACGTTTTGCACGATGCTGAGGCATGGATACGATCAGGTCACTCCGACCATAGGTGGCAGCTAGGCATTTGGTAAGATGTCTTTTCACCTCAATGTTCCATTGGACAATGTAAGGTACCTAAGGTAGATAGGTTAAGATGGCCTTACTCAGGCACCTACCTACCTACCTTATCGTAGGTGAGGTCCTACCTATAATAGACCTGGAGACTTCGTAGTACTGTATCTTGCAATGAATCTGTACCGCCGTAGGGTCAGAGTCTCCACTGAATTTGCCCTGAATGATTGTGCGGCGGGAGCTAAGAGATGGACAGAGGCTAAAATGGTGTACTCCGTAAGGTCCAACCCTGAGCAGCAGATTCCAGGTACCTTAGTACCTCTCGTGGGAACTTACCTTAGCTCAGGTTGGGGATGGAGAAGTCAAGGTACCTTAAGGTACGAAGTTCGTACCATATCTTACAAGCTACCTGCCTGCCTGTTGACCTCAGATATCCTGAGAACAGTTCACGACCACTCAACAGGCATCACTCAACATTCTGCACACCGGTCGTCAGCACCCATACCTATCCTAACAAGACAGCCATCGTTGGTAGTGTGTCTACCACCAATTGTCAGCCATCTTCTCGACCCGCGGCACTCCTTCTTGGATGGTTCTCTACCCTCATTGCTGCTCGTTCCATCATCATGCCAAGTACGTTCCATTCTGTCTCTCCCTTTCTCGCACACTCACTTCCACCTGCCGCTCCAATGTAAGGTCTCTAATAAACGCCGCAGTCCGCACCTTCGACGCTTGGGCAGCCAGTAGTGCCCGTACTTTTCCTTTCTCCGCACTCAAAGATGCTGTCATCGGCATTGAAGCAGCTCATTACCTGGCGCGCCTGCTCGGGCGTACCGACAGCCCTCTCGGCCATCCTGCTTCTCAAGAGCCACTGTTAGCTGCTCTTGGTGGCTTGCCATTGGCCTTGGGGCGTGTCATTGAACAGGACCTCGACTCGTTGGAGAACAATAGCATTACTCCGGTTTTCGTTATCAGCGGCATGGATATCGCTAGGAAGGATGACCCTCTGGCTGATACGGCCGAAGCTGTGCGTGCCAATGCCCAGGCGTGGGACCTGTACGATCGGCGCGAAGCCGAGAGAGCTCGAGACGCTTTTGCTGCTTCTGGTAGTCCTGTCTCATCCTTGCACCGTCGACCTGCTGACCTATGTGCCAGGTGCTGTTGTTCCCGAAAGTCTGTTTCGATACCTTCAACAAATCTTGCGACAACGCAAAGTGGATTTTATGATCGCGCCATACACTTCATGGGCCCAGGTACCCTTCCGATGCGGACCCTTCCCAGAACCCTTGTCGTTAACATGCGCCAGCTTGCTTACCTCGAGAACGAACCCAGCCAGTTCGTCGATGCCATTGTTGGTTCCTCGGAGTTGTTTCTGTTCAATGTCGACAAGGTTATTACTGAACTTGATTTTACCGGTCGGCAGTTCTCTTGGTTGAGCAAACGCGCATGTCAAGACGCGCTTGGCGGAATTCATTCAGATGTCTTTGTCGACGCCTGCCTCCTGTTAGGCTCCTCGTTTCTCCCCACCTTCCCTCCACTGGAGAATCCAACGCTGTATCCAAAGCCATTCAATATCCGTGACTCGCTCAACCTGTTGATGACATTCGGAAAGACCGTAACGGCTGTGTGCAACCACTATCAAGATGATGCGAGAGTTCAGCAACTCGAGTATCTGGATCGTTATAGACGAGGGCGTCTGGCAATTCGACATCATGTCGTGCTGACCAAGGAGGGAAAGGTGGAGCCCTTGGATGTCGAGCATGCTCCCGGGGATGCCCACGAGTTCCTGGGTCAGCGGTTGCCAGATGAACTCTACTTCTACCTTTCAAGAGGTGTCATCGGGCCGCGTTTACTGAACTGGCTAGCCTCTGGAGAGATTCAGGAGACGCCACCACTCGATGGTGGTGAAGGCGAAAGTTATAGGACGCTAGTGCTTGACCAGTTGGTTCCACATCGGACCCTGGCACTCTCTCTGATCTCTCACTCTCTCTTTCGCTCATATCAATTCAGAGACATCCGCATACGTTACTGGTTTGACAAGGCTGCCGTAAGAGTCATCAGCTTAAAGCAGGCGGATTATCCTAAAGAGGTGATTGCGTCTTGGAATGTCAAAGAACCTCTGTTCAATACGTCCGAGAGCAAGCCTGAAGTCCGCAGCCAGTTAGACCATCACATACTCCCACAAGCTGACTTTGATAAGGTTCAAAACAATCCACTGGCCTTTGCCATCACGTGCCTTAATGATGAGACGTTCACACAGGAGAGTGTGACATCAAAGATCAATGGGAGTGTACGTCAACCCTGGCCTAGCTATGATCATTACTGAAGTTCGGTAGCTGCTCTCCACCCAGGAGGAAATCTTGTTAAATACAATATGGCGGTTTCTCCAACTACAGGGTTACGCGAACAGCAACCATACGTTGACCGTGTGGGGGAAGGCTTTGTTTACTACGATCAGCTCCCTACCGCCAGCAGACCATCTGGAAGAAGCCGCATTTCTTGCCATCGAGCTGTTACGCTTGGGTAACCTCCACGATGCTAGCATGTTTGCAACCTACTCTGGCTCACCCACCAATGGGTCCGGTAAGCAATGCAGATGTCCCGTTCTTCATGCCCATGCTCACCAATCAGATGCCGACAAACGTCACTGCTTATTAGTATCTCGAGTGGCCTGCTTTGCAAAATTGAAACATCAGAAAGTGGGCTTCACTGGGCCTCTTAGCCGCAGCTTGTTGGCCTACCAGTCAATGATATCAACAGTACGTGCCACGATGCGTGATATTCTCGATTCCACAATTGCCACTCTCCTCTTGAACGGTGATGCGGATAGGAATCGCACGGACTGGACAGAGATTGGTCTGCGGTGAGTGGTCCAGCAAAGAGATGACGCAATGCGATCTTCTCGGGAGAAAGAACTAATGCTTTTAAGGCTACCCTTCCTGGATAGCAATGACTGCGCTCTCGGTGTGGCTGTGAAATCCTACCTCGACGAGCTTGCACTCTACCCTGATCCAACAGCAGAATCACTGAAGTCGGATGTTACCTCGAAGCTGGCGAATGATTTCAGGCATACCGTAGACTACAAAGGCTGCCTGGATATGGCCTTCAGATTTTGGGACGCGGTAAGCGCGCCTGCGGCAATCAGCCGATCCCTTGGCTCATGGTACTTTTAGGTTTACCAAGGCGCGAAAACGGCTGCCGACGAAGTCAAAGACATTGATTCCTGGACGAAGGCGGACACTTGGCTCGCAGGGAGGAGATAGAAAGATATCGCGGAGACGTCGGAGTTCTAAGTGGGAAGAAACGACGAGACGACCGAAGATGGGAAGGTTCACGTGCTTTCCGGCTCCAGCTAATCAGAAAGGCATGTTGCATGGAATATTCCAGCCCCTTGGGGTATCATCCATCATTGAAACACAATGGACTCAAAGGATGGGTTCATTCGCTCCTGATGGCTTGTGCACCATGGGCCATTCTCACGTAACCAGGTACTACCTCTTATATGCGATGAGGGATGCAGCGTGCTCACAGACTCGGCCTGCTGTTGACATTATAAATTGGCTGATCCTTGCTTGAAAGAAGAATAGGAGGAAGAGGAGAAGGAAGGTGATCAGGAGTGGGCCAAAACACTGCAGGCTGGTCGTCGTCGATGCACAGCTCGACAGGCTGGTGGTACGAATTAAGGCACCTACCAAGGTAAGGTACCTTACCTACCAACCTTACCTCGCCTTAGTTAAAGGTGTCCCTGGATACATGGGTATAATCATTGGAATCCAAAGTACCAGGAGCAGACTGAGTACCCAGATACCTTACCTGTGTCAAGTAATCAGGGGCTGTTACAGACCCAAATTGGCAAACTTGTCTTAAGGTACCCTACCTTAAGGTACGCGTCAATTATCCCAAATAATATGCTCCGTAATATAGTAAGTAATATGCCTAACAATTACGGATTACTGAGTCCGTATTTTGGATTACTCAGGTACCTTAAGGTCCCTTACTGGTGTAAGGTACTTGTTACCCGAAAGCTTCCCTCCGAGCCTCCCAAGTTGCAACGGTGTCACTTTGTGGCCTTTTGCCCCCTCGATTGATGGTACGTATAAATACATAGTCCCGATCAGCCTCCTCAAAGCGCCCTTACCTGGTGCCACCGTCCCTGATCTGTACCAACTACCTATTCAACGCGGGCAATCATCCACCGTCCTGCATCTACGGAATTGCGCCCACCCTTTGCAACTGCAGCTCTAGACTTCACTGGGACCAGACGTGCTCCTTCCAACCGATCATGCCTCGGCTTAGCCACTTTTTGCTGGCATCGCTCGCGGTGCTGGGTGCAAATGCTGCCTCCGCCGTACTCGATCTGATTCCCGAAAACTTCGACAAGGTAGTGCTCCAGTCGGGGAAGCCGGCGTTGGTCGAGTTCTTCGCCCCTTGGTGTGGGCATTGCAAAAATCTCGCTCCCGTCTACGAAGAACTGGGCCAGGCTTTTGCCTTTGCTGGAGACAAGGTGTCGATTGCGAAGGTCGATGCGGATGCTAATAGGGAGCTGGGCCAGAGGTTCGGCGTGCAAGGATTCCCTACCCTGAAATGGTTCGATGGCAAGAGCGACACCCCCATTGATTACAAGAGTGGCCGGGACCTTGAGAGCTTGTCCAACTTCATCACCGAAAAGACCGGGATCAAACCAAAGACAAAGAAAGCCGCGCCCAGTAATATTGAGATGCTGAATGACAGCACCTTCAAGGAGATCGTCGGCGGAGATCAAAATGTGTTGGTGGCATTTACTGCTCCCTGGTGTGGACGTAGGTTCCAGAAGATCTACCATATGCGATTCCCACTGACTCTCGACTAGATTGCAAGAATCTGGCGCCTACCTGGGAGGCTTTGGCGAATGACTTCACTAGCGAGCCGGATGTGCTTATCGCAAAGGTTGATGCCGAAGCTCCAAACGCCAAGGCAACTGCCCAGGAACAGGGGGTGTCCTCCTACCCTACTATCAAATGGTTTCCCAAGGGCTCTACCATTGCGCAGGCCTACGAGGGCGGTCGGAGTGAAAGAGACTTTGTTGACTTCATCAATGAGCACGCCGGTACCCACCGTACAGTGGGTGGCTCCCTGGACCCGAAGGCGGGGACAGTGAAAGCATTGGACTCTTTTGTGTCCGAGTATGTGGCTGGGGCGAGCCTAAACACCATCACGGAGAAGATCCAGGAGGCTGCACAAGGCCTCAAGGATAAGTACGCCCAGTACTACGTCAAAGTCTTCACAAAACTTGGCACGAGTCAAGACTACGCCCAGAAGGAGCTCAAACGTCTGGAGGGGATATTAAAGAAGGGTGGATTGGCACCCGCAAAGGTCGATGATTTGACGTCTAGAATCAATATCCTCCGGCAGTTCACGGGCAAGGCCGCAAAGGAGGAGCTGTAAATGTATAAGCATGGCATACGGCGTCTGTCGACTATGGTCTTTGGGTATATTTTTCGCTGCAATAACGGATTTGTCAAATCAAACAAGTCTAATTCCTGAACCATACCCTCCTGTATCCATGCCAGATTGTGGTTGATTAATTCTCCGTTGGGGTTGATGAAGAGGCCTATTTTGAATGCCTGAGACCCTCATCAGCTTGAATGGATGCTTCCAGGTTGTCCAATCGCCGTGCCATCTCGTCCACTACCGGCCTCGTCAGTCCTGGCGATCAGCGGCGTGAAAATCTGTTTCGAGGGGACGAACTCTTGGCAAACACTTCATCAGAGAGCCTCTTGAACTTGTCTGTCAGATCATTCAATAGTTGGTCGACGACGGCCGAGAGCTCTGCCGAGGCTTCTTCCGAGGTGTGGACCTGTTGAGATCGAGAGATGAGCGCTGTGCGCGGGAGAAGAGGGTCATAGCGGAGCTCACCGTCCGATCTTCGAGATGTCCATTGGGCGTGATCCGATCGTGCTGTCCGCTTACCGACATGAGCGGACTATCGTAGTTCGTACCTTGAGTCAATGTCGAAGAGGACTGTAGCAATTATCGCCCTGTTGGAGATCACAGCTTGACACTGACATGCAATGCGGAGAGAGAGGCGGAGGTGAATGAAAGGGGGAAAGGGGGGTGGGGGGTTGCGCAAGGCTTAGCGTGCCAAGCGTTTAACGATGAGATCCCGTCTGGGAATTTTAAGTTTTGTACCGAGTAAACTTTCTCGACTTTCACAATCACTTCTTGTGATTTTCCGCCAAAGTCGAGACACACCTACGGGATCCATTTCCAAACCTTCACCATCGCCTGCTGCCGCACGAGAGTAACGCGCAGACTACAAGATGGTCAAAAAGGGGAAACTACGGGCAGCCCTCGATGCGCATCTCGGGGTTGATTACAAGCTGGAGCATGACAGGAAACAGAGGAAGGCTGCAGAGAAGCGGAAGCGAGCTGGGACACGAGGCAGCAAACCCAGTCCGGAGAACGAGGAGCCGGAACTTGATCACCCCGAAGAAGGGTCAGACAAGGGTCCAAATGGTGATTGGGAAACGGACGATGAAAGCCTCGGGGGAGAAGACGGTGTACGCAAGTGCCCCAATCCGGAAGAGCCGCTGGCCTAATAATTTGCCGCAGGTTGACATTGCACGCCTGGATGAGAGCGAGAGCGACAGTGAGCTCGAGGACAGGAAGGGGCACCAAGATTCTGCAGACGAAGCAGGCGGCGAGGAGGGCGGCGAAGAAGACGAAGAAGATATTCCCCTATCAGACCTCGAAGACCTTGACGAGGAAGACAGAGGCGATCTACTTCCCCATCAGCGTCTTACCATCAACAACACCTCCGCCTTAATACAAGCCTACAAGTCAATCGCTCTTCCTATTGCCAGATTACCATTCTCCGAACATCAGTCTATCACATCCGATGAGCCGGTCGAGATACCGGACATTGACGATGACCTGAATCGCGAGCTGGCCTTCTACAAACAAGCGCTATCCGCCGTCAAGGAAGCGCGGAGTCTCCTGAAGAAAGAGGGTGTCCCTTTCTCCCGCCCGACAGACTATGTCGCCGAGATGGTCAAGAGTGATGAGCACATGGGCCGAATCAAGCAGAAGTTGGTCGACGAGGCTGCAAGCAAGAAAGCCGCTGCAGAGGCGAGAAGACAGAGAGATTTGAAGAAATTCGGCAAGCAGGTTCAGGTCGCAAAGCTACAGGAAAGGGACAAGGCTAAGAGAGAGGCGTTGGAGAAAATTCAGACTCTCAAGAGGAGTAAGCTTTCTTACATATCAGATACTTCTTCAAATCAGACTGACCACATGATTTAGAGCGGCAAGGGGCGGACGTGGCGGATGCGAACGAGGAGGACATGTTCGATGTTGCATTGGAGGATGCAACCAAGACAGAACCGAAAGACCGCTCGGGCAAAAGGGCCAACGGCGGCCGACCTAACGTAAAACGGCAAAAACGGGACTCCAAGTTTGGGTTTGGAGGCAAGAAGCGATTCTCCAAGAGCGGAGACGCCATATCTAGTGGCGATATGAGTGGCTTCTCGGTGAAGAAGATGAAGGGAGAGAGGAAGGGGCCGCAGCGTCCAGGGAAGAGCAGAAGGGCTAAACAAGCCCGATAAAGTTGAGCGGGTGGAGAGCTGTAACTCGTGATTGAGAATAACCAAAAGGCTTTGGCGAAAAGCTGCAGATCCCACAATAGGCGTCCATTCGTATAGAGACGCTTCTAGCTCGGTGAACTAATACGAGAGCATACGAGAGCATAACACACTTGGTGGCAGATCGAGGAGACCCGTCTGCATCCCAGTCTTGAAAAAGGTACCGTCGGCGCCTAGACTCCTTGATCCGAAGGCCTCCATGAACATCGAGGACTTGTTGATATGATGGCGCCCAAAATACACATAAGTACTGTCCGTGCTAAACATCTCAGCACCCAAAAATAGGCCGGGTTTCTCCAGCGACCATCTTCCATCGAGACATGAAAACCTAGTATCTCCTGCGTATAGGCTTCGGAAACACCATGTTCGGCTCCCGAGCCTGCAGGGTCGTGCGTCGAGCAGCCAGCTCGCGAATGCGATTGATCAAGTTCCTTTGTCACTGTGAGCTTGGTCTGTGATGCAAATGGATGTATCTTACTCGATAGGCATATGTTGGCGACCTTCCTGGTAGACCAGCGCCAGCCTTTCTTCTTCGTCCCGCTCATGTTCTTGGAGATGGTCTTCGATGAACTGAGCTCCTTTGGGGGTGCTCGCTGCGTATACCTTGTACAAGCAGCCGTCATGTACACAAAGCCAGACGTCACCGGCCCGATTCGGGGCGCTCGATGGGATAGGTTCCTTCACCAGTCTCAGGCGCTGGTAAGCGCCCCGGTGGGAAGGTGTGACCTGATCCGTTGGTCTTGTAAATTCGGGAGTTTCTGTGGACAGCCGCTTTCCTGATTCTAGCTGAGCCTGGTCCAGCTTCCTCTTGTTGGCAGAGATCAACTGCCCGACCGTGCTCTGCTCCACTTCAGAGCTGCTGTCTTCGTCAAAGTCCCGGCGGTCATCAATCTTCCTCGGTGTATATTTGCTTCCTTTCTTCAATCTCAGTCCTCCCTTCGAAGCTTGGTGACGTTGGACTACTGGGTAACCGCCTCCATCATCACTGTCACCACCCTCGACCTGCCTGCGTAACAAGGGCAGTGCACGCGCGCTCTTTGATTCTCTTTCAGTCAGGATTATCGAACCAAGTTCTCTGTAGATGCGCACTTTCCTCCACTCAATATTGTGAACGTTGGGTTGTTCCATCAGACACCGAATGTCAGTCCCCCAAGCCCTCAGCACCGCCTCCGCCTCGTTCGGATCGTCTATGGAATAGTCTTCGCACAGGATATGGCTAAATTCTAACAGGCCCATTCGCCGGCAATTAAAGCGCTTGGAGACCCTTGCTGTCTCCAATAGGTTGAAGAGAGTCTCAGCCTTATTTGATGACATTTCACTAGGACTGTTATCGTCCAGTACTTCAGTAGAGGGCTCAGAAGCCAGTGTATCCTCCTGTGGCTGTGCTAACTGTTTGTTTATGGCGGCATCTGATTTGATTCGAGCGTAGTCTTCCTGTGCATTGTCAACAATCGGAGCTCTTCATTGTCTGGGTTGCACTTACTGGGAACTTGTGCATCAGATGCCGGAAAATTGCTGTCTTTGTCCATTGTATGTCCTCGTTGCCCTTGACCATTGAGGACAGCAGAAATTTCCTGTGCTTGTAGATTGTCTCTGCAGCTTCGTCGGCGTCTACACAGCGGTAACCGGTATGTTCAGGGTACTATAAAAGTGAATGAGTATGGTAATGACGACCGTTCTCAACTTATAGGCATCGCAAACCTGCTGGAAGATCGACTCGGTAGTACCTGTCAGATTATTGTTGCCTCTCCTCCTTGCCCTGCGATATTTATCGGCCACGAAGTACAGGATATCAATGGCCTCTACCATCTGTTCGTGTATGGCCTGATAATCTGGCGCGGGCACTAGGTCAAACCAGCCTGCTTTGCCCTCAGCCCAGATCGCGATCTCTCCATCTTCATATTGACCGTATGCGAAATGCTTGACGTCCCTCAATTCGATGTGCTCGGAAATGTGATGCGTAGAGACAACTAACAAGGTCAACCTATCCCCTGCGGATCAAGTTGGCTTGATGACTTACTGAGCTCGTCCGGAATTTCCTCGACATGATCCAGTCGACCGGTTACAATCAGTGGAGTCTGACGACCCGCATCCAAGAGGCTTCTAAGGTCTCCACCTTCTGTGGAGTGGACCCTAACATCAGCCAGCCTGAACTCGGGCCAATCTTCATTCCGGGTCGCGGTATTCTTTTCTTTCAAGACAACTTGTTCTGGTATCGTCATGCTGTTACCGTCTATTGGTTGGCTGATTGCCAGATGGACATAGGGATGGACGCGACGCCAAATACACTTAGGCAGATGCTATCTATTCGCTCCCCGAGACGACATCGTCGCAGTATGAGCATGCTCGGCTCAAGCACGCAAACCAAAGAACAGCCATCCTGCAGAAGCATGTGTTGATCGGTAGTTGGTGTCAGTTTGATTCAGGTTCAAGATTCATTTTACTATCAAGGTACACGAGATGGCATCGACGGCTTGGCGGTTCTGCACACATAGGGACACTCGACCCCAAACACAATAGGTGTGGATATGCCCAAACGTCTTGTGGGCCCCGACGTGCGACCTATTCATGTGTGGGAAAGATAAGAACAATGAAAGGTATCGTTAATTGTACAAAGATGACATGCTCATAATTCAATTCCGGACGAAATTTGTTCCATCACCCAGCATTTGCTGCTATGCAAGATAGCTAGTGGTGTCCTATGTGCAACTTCTCCTTGATCTTTGAAGTGAGCTTCTTCTTAGGTGGATTGCGCGCTTCCCCGACTGTAGCATCCTGCGGGGCTGCAACCTCTGAAGGCTGCTGGAGCGTCTCTGTGGGTTCCTTGTCGACATCTACTCAATGGTTAGCTCCACGATCCGATAACTTCACTAGGGCCCGGCTTACTTCGTGCAAGTCCAGCGGAAGAATATTCCGTAGAGACGGAATCGTGCCCCTCCGTAGCTAGACCATTAGACTTGACGTATTGGTCGGCGGCACCAGTTTGCCCGATCGCTATATTCTCTGCAATATCCTTTTCTCCGGAGACTGTGGTTGGCTCGACCCCACCGGATACCACTGCTGGTTGTGACTCGGGGTAGTTGTTCTCTACCGATCCGCGAGCGCTGGAGGAATAGGCGTCGAGCGAAGGTTCTATAGCAGTTGCTTTGGCAGCTGGAATATGGTCTGCATCCAATTCGGCCCCTTCACCCATGTCAGCAATCGGCTTCGCGCCCTATGGTTTTCTGTAGCAATATTGCAACGCAATGCCCCCTTCTTACCTGGGCCAGATGATCCTCCAAGCGGTGCATCGGGCACCGAAGCGTTCGATAGATCGGCATCAGGTGCAGCTTTGCCGCCGGCATCTGGGTCATCTGAAGCCAACCGCGAAGTCAGCCAAATGTTTCCAGCTTGTGTACAACAAATGAATATCGGTCGGATGCAGAAGGCGATCGTAGTCGCACTGGCTCCTCTTACCGACCTCCATGGAGCGGGTGGACGTAAGGGGCCTTACCCTCATTGTTCCCAGCATCGTAAGGCTTGTCGGGCTCGCCTGGACCTTGTTTCCCTGATACGGGCTCCTGCCCAGACTGCGAGGAGGGATCACCTGTGCCCCAAACAGCAGCGGTTGCTGCACTGGCGACGTTCTTGATAGTTTCCATGACTGCGGCGACTAGTAGGTGGGCGACAGTATCAACGGGGGAGGTTGAATTGAAGCGATGTCTTCTTAATAAGTTCTGACTCGAAGTAGCGAGTAACGATGTCGGGTAAGTACTTAAGGTAGGGTAAAGACAAAAAGGACGAAGCAGGGTAAGAACAGGGTCCGACGTTCAAGGCGCACCGCGGATGGCGTTGTTTTGTTGGTCAGGGACCTACGAATGTACGAATGTACGAATGATGTCACCGTACATACCACACATTCTTGGTACCTCATGTTCTTATCTTATCTACCATATCTCCTATCTTCCCCCTCCACTGCTGAACTCCTATCCTGTGCTTGCGCTCCAAACCTAATCTATTATTCCCGTACCGAGTCGCGGTTATTCATGTCCCCTCAACCAGGAGGATGTAGATATAATCGTAAACAGTGAGAGCAGCGCTGGGAAAGACTCGGTACATAGGAGGAGATGTCCAATAGTAAGTCTGTCGACATGGCAAGCTGGTCTAGCATAATCGGAGTAGACGCAATGCCCCTCGGATGAGCCGTAATGCCTGTAACCCTGCCATCTACCAACCGGGATGATGCTCTAGAGTTGCTCGTCGGGTCCGGTCCGCGCGAGGATCACGTCTACCCAAGATAGCTGCCAACGCCTGTGTCAGTGCTTTACTATCATAGCGGATGCTTTTCTCGTCGATGCCTTCCGCGTCCCCTTCCCTGCGTCCATATGTTCTGATAGCCTCGATCCCGTGTGACGACAATTCAGGACGATCCACTCTTGGGGCACCAGGACCTTCCACGTAGAGTATATGTGTTACATACAATGCGTAGTCTTCGGGGACTGGCTTCCCCGAGTACCCCGTGCTTTCAAAGCAGGCACGGGCAATCGCTGCTACGAAGTCCATGGCGCTCATCGGATTTGACGGTGGCCCAGTCTCGCGATCCAAAGAGCCGTTCAGGATCAGGATTTTATATCTGATCGCTGACTTGGCTATCGCATCACCAACCCCTCGCAAGATTAGTGCAGGAATGATGGACGTGTATAAGCTCCCGATGCTGTATATAATGCACTCAGAGCTCTTGATAGACTCTATCACCTTGGGATTGGCGAATGGTCGGATCTCCTGACCATAAGGGTTGATATACCAAATACGTTGTATGCGACTGGGTAGATCTTCCTCGCAGCTTTTTGAAATGCTGATGTACTCTTTCCGCAACGCTGGGAGTGACCCGGGTAGATTCGCGTCTTCAATGCTGTCATGGGCTTCCATGTCGTTCTCGGTGGTGATATGCTCAGAAGCACTGACATTCGACTCCGGTGGGATGTATTTATCATCGTTGGGATGTGATATTGCATTCTGACCGACTATAACACTTCCGTCCTCTAGTCCCGCAGAAATATGATATGAGAAATTGCTGTTTATCGCAGGAACAACTTCCACATCCAGAGGGATGTTACCTATGCTCGCAAGGAGATAGATTGCACTTTCAAAGCTTCCGGAGAACAGTCTTGCGCCTGTCAGAAACAGGTTACCGACGCTTGCCGAAGAGAAGTTGAAGACGGAAGAGGGGCGCGCCCTTTTAACAATCTCGAGGTTCAGGAGGTTGAAAAAGGAGCGGATGAGTTCTTTCTTTGGAGCAGATATATCGTTCCAAATGGTATGACGACCTTCCACTATTTCCAGCCATTCATATTTAGCCGTATCTCTATTGGAGGCCAGCCGATTGTTGAAAAGAGACCGTATCGCGTTCCTCTCCGATGAGGGAGCGTCCCCTTCAGGGATGAGGCGAACCAATCGGCCTGTGAGGAAAATGGGAAAGTCATTAGAAGCACATGAAGTTAAAAGATCTGTATGGCCGATTCTCGATGACTTGTGTGTTTCAAGGAAAAGCGGCGTAAAGATGAATGATATTTAGAAAGGCAGCTGGAGCTTAGAGACATACTGCGTACATCTATCTCCGATTCCAGGTCCGCCAAAGAAGCGAATTAATTCGCTGGTACTTCCACCATTGTCGCTGATAGGTATAATGTAGGTGAGGACGGCATCTTTGTCTTTTGCCACTATTCGGAATGTGTCCACAAGGCTGTTGGCGGCACTGCCCCCTGAGAACACTGATATTCGAGGCCGGGCTGCCATTTTAGGGACGGGCCTGAAGGGCAATCAGTTACTCTACCTCACTCTCCTGCCACGGCGTTGTATCCATACAGGTGAATTGTGGGCTTGATCTCCGATGATGGGTTATAACTAACCAAATGCTTGCCAAGCCCTTCTCACCATTTACACTCGCAGCGGTCTATCCCCTGGCCGAGGGGTGAGGGCAATAAGAATCAATGGATGTAGGAGCAGTGTAACTCTTATCTGGAGTACATAGTGAAGCCACGTCGCATAATAATGCTATCGGCCGCAACACCACGGAGCGAAGCTACCGGTTATATTTTTTCCTGTCTCTGCAACTCCCTCTAAAACTACAGATGGCTGTTACAGACATTCCAGTTGATGCTGTAACGTCAATCGTTATCCACAGTTAATTGAGTTGAAACTTCCCACTTGCCACCACCACTCCCATAGCCGCCTCCAAGTCTGTTCCTGATCAGACTGACAATCCTCTCCCGCAGTCTGATTACACCTTCTTCTGTCCCTCTTACTTTTAATTTCAGATTGGCCATACAGAGACCGTAATGCACCTGCCAGAAACGTGCGTCTTCCACAGCAGTGACGCTTGGATCGGAGGTAATCTCCCGCATGACCTCGGAAACACCGCCACCAGAATAGGACATCAGAAGCATGAACCCAAGGACCTTGACGAGCCGAAACCCTAGAAGGCACATGCAGAGAGCATAAGTGCCAGAAAGAGCCCGATCCAGCCAGATATACATCTCTATGGACAGAAGCGGGAGGAGAAGCAGAATAGCTGAGCAAGAGAGCGTGAGAAAATGGGAAGGGTTGCTAAGGACAAAAGGTAGAGCGTCGATATAAGCAAAGCGCATGGCTTTTCCTATGCGAGCGTGATTTTTTAGGCCGATGGCGGATATTAGTGTAGACGCAATGGCGAGCACAACAGCGAGATCAAGACTGCCCGGAGAGACTCGCTCATGGTCGTGAGCGTGATGTGGTTCGTGGCCCATACCCTCAAGCATGTGAGTGATGTTGTGAGAGATGAGATCCATACCCATGAAGGCGAGGAAGACAGACATTGCGAAGCCTGCCAGCACCTCCGCTCTTTCGAGACTGCCATAAGCAGCCGGTCAGTCCAATCTCATTACCGTACATTGACCGACATCACTTACCCAAAGGGATGTTTTATACTTGAGCGTTTCCACACTTCAAAGTTTCCTAGTACATCTACAACGACGCAAAGAGCGGCTCCAAGTGCATCATACAGAACCAAATGGGACAACGCTGTCAGAGCAAGTGAACCACTTGCGGCGTAGAGAGTGTGCGCAGCGACCAGCGCGTGGCATCCACACCAAATGATTCTCTGTTTCTGCTCCGTCGACATACTCCGGCGGCATTCCGCAAATGTAGGTATTGGCAAAGATGCAGGGAGAGCAAGCGGCGCTCGTGGAGGTGGCTCAAGGAAAATCTGATGTGAGACGCTGCTATGTTTGTACTTATGGCCCCGTCGTTGTCCAACGTTCTGCGCGGTCGAAGTGTCAGCTCAGTAGGCTCTCAAGATGGATGTCGGAGACAGAGTTGAGTTGGATGAGCTCACAGATCGAGTCACTGGCGACTTTGAGAGCGTAGTTGTCTGGAAATTGAACGGATTCCGGCCATCATCGTTGTCCGCGTCCGCTTCCTCAAGCAATGGACTGTACATGGATGAAGGAGACGTCGGGCTTAGCGGATGCGACGCCGTAGGCGTGCCAGATCCACGACGAGAGGCAAAGGTTTCAGTCATCGGTGATAAGGCCAAATGATCGAAAGATATCTTGGTCGGGGACTGCCGATTTTGAATTCCCGCGCTCTGGTCATCATCGCTGGGGGGTGTTGGGGTTCTCGGGGGTAAGGGAACAGGCAGGCTGGGAGCCATACCGTCAGCGCGTTTAGGAGAGTATTAGTCCTGGATTTTAAAAGAAGACAAGGATGTGCACCAGCATGGTGGTGGGGTTAAGTAGCAGTCATGATATGGGATAAATCGTTCAATTGGAGTTTCGAGAATGTATAACAATATCCGCAGGGTGAACAACCAGGCCTTTCAAATGAAGACAGGACGGAGCTCGGACTTCGCTTGGCAACGAGGACAAACAAGCATCCATAAAGAGGGACCCTTAAAGGTACGGAGTACCTGCCTCGCCGTTTCCTCTTAACCTTGCTGCTGACTTGCACACAAACATCTGGAATCAACAGCTGCTCCATAGACGTTCTCGCGCTCATAGTATCTCTAGAACGGATCTCAGCAGGTTACTCGGGTTGAGGACACGCCATGTCGTTCAAGAATGATCTCCCTATAATCTTAGACTGAAAGACTCCTGCACGCGCGACCAAGCCTTACTGAGATAGTCATCTGGCAAACGACTGTGAGCAGACCTGCGTCCGGCATGGATGGAGATCAGCCACAATAGTCATGGATGATCGATCGTCTACTCGGCCATTGGGCCCAAACTCAGAGCCCGCGCCCCGAAAGGAGGGGCTTACCGGCCAGCATCAAGAGACGGAGGGCGGCCGTGGGCACAGAAGAAGTCTATCCGGGAGCTTGCTTTCAAGACTTTCGTTCCTTAGAACGGGGCCGGATGAAGGGATCGATAAGGAGACAACTCCTCCGATGGAGCCTCTGCATGCTCGCGAGAGCGGCAAACGACATGCAGGCGGTGCTTTGGCTACGGTTATGCAGGAGCAGAAGAAGACTCGGAAACGGAAAGGTTCATTGAGGAAGACAGCATTGCTTGGGACAGGAAAGCTTCGCCATGACATAGAACGTGAAGCGGAAGCCATAGGCATTCCCTCGAACAAGGGCACTGTAAAGGGGCAGACATCTCTTGCTGGTAGCTTGTCATTGCCTGATGACCATTTGGCCCCCTTCGAGGCAGGTCTCGGCATCAGTGATTCGAGTTATGGGCACTCAGGTCAATCACATGGAACGGTCCCGGTAAACTTAAATGGACTGAATCTGTTACGAACCGGCGACCTCATTGTTGCCCAATCCAATAGCGGGACGTCCCCTGTGATCAGCCCTACGAGTGCTGAGGCATCCACCACGGATGAGGATGAAATCTTGTCATTTCCCCAAAGGCTGTCTCCGAATCTGCTCAACATTCCGGCTTCCTCCACTGCATCGAGTTCATACTTGAATCTACCATCGTCTGCACTCCTGCACCGGCGTGCATCCCAAAAACCAAAGTCACCGCTGTCTTTGTTGCCGGCCGATGCTTTGGCCGCATCTGATGACGACTGGGATTATAGCGAGACAGAATGGTGGGGCTGGGTGGTACTGATCGTTACTTGGATTATGTTCGTCACAGGGATGGGCAGCTGTCTCGAAGTCTGGAGCTGGGCGTGGGATGTGGGGGAGACGCCATATGCTCCTCCAGAGCTGGAGGATGATCCCACCCTACCTATTGTTGGCTATTATCCAGCCTTGATTATTCTAACAGCTGTGATGGCTTGGGTTTGGGTTGTGGTGGCCTGGGTTGGCATGAAATATTTCCGTCACGCGAAAATATCGGGTGAGGAGGGTTGATCTTCATGGACGCCTGCGCGTTATCCTTAATGTTTTCTGCGGTTTTGATGTTTCCAAGAAGATACCCTAAATCCGAGATCTCGATCTAGCCGGACACGACACTCAGTGCTTGGTCCTTTCCATTTGATATTGTTGCCGATGCTCATTAAGGCGATGCCAACTGTACCGGTAAAAATGACATCTAGTCCTCTTTCAATCCAGGGGCGGACTCTAAATCTGCCGAAGTCCTCAGTTCTTCTTCTTCTCATCGTCGGCCAATTTTGCCCGACATTAAGTAACTATGATGGCAGAACTCGCCGAGAAAGGTTGAATGATCCATTAGCCATTTTGCTCACACTCCAGACCGCCGAAGGTTGATATATCGTAATTATGATGGTTCAAAGGGCAATGCTGCATCTCCGTTCTGGAATCTAGATGGCGTCCTTGTCTTGACCCTGGTACCATACATCGTACTCGACAGCCTTTCTAAAGGCATCTGTACTCCATTGAAGGTCTTCAACATGGTCTTCCGGTGCAGTCTCCATTGCTCGTTCTAGGGCACTCGCCCAAACTTCTGCAACACACCCATATACCCTCGCTTTCTTCACTCCTCTGATACCTGCAAAGAGTTCGAGGACATCGTAACCGGCTGACCTGTACTGCGACTCGGAAGTCTCGATTTCAAGTAGCTCAACACCGTTGAAGGCTTCTTCCAACTGCTTCGCTGTATAGAAGGGATCGCAGTCTAAGCGAACATGAAGATGATAACCCCGGATCAGTCTGATCACATTTAATGACAAGATTGGACTTCTTGGGTTCATCAGGTAGGGCAGTCCTGCAAGCAGGCTGGGATGAGAGTGAAACAGATTCTCGCCATAGAGGATGCCCGTGGCTTCCTGATGGATCTGTCGATTCACGCACAGGAGGCCCGAAGTAATACTCAGAGCTATGAGTGGATGCAAGGGCAGAACAAGCCTGGTAGGTGGACTGGGAGCTTGGATTAAGGCATGAAGTGGGCAATGAAGGAGAAGGAGACGATAGATTTTGTTGCGGAGCTCGCCAGGAAGGGCGAGGAATTGGAAGGAATGATCAAGGGACCGAGCCATTGTCGTCGAATCGGCAGCGACCTTCACACAGCGTTGACAGGTCCATCACGGCGAGCGCGGGTTGAGCCACATATATACCTGTAGACATTTATCTGGCCCAGAGACGAGTACGAATGAATGCTGTCTCATCTCATCTCACCTCAGCTCTGCAGCACTCGGGCCGCTGTGCGATACTTGCTACTACTGCTAGTCAGGGATGGACTGGGGGCGGACCATGGCGACTGTGAGGCTGTGAAGCTTGAGCGAGGGTGAGCATGAGCATGAGAGTGAGAAACAGCGTGATGGTCAGGTGAGGTGGTGACGGGCTGGTCATTCAAAAGTGGGTCAGGTCCATTTCGAATGCACACGATCCATGGATGTTCGTCCGCTGGTGGAGCAGAGTTCGTATGAGTAACTTCGTACAAAGCAGCGAGGCAGGTACCTAAGGTACCTTAGGTATGGTGCGTAAGGTACAGTACTCCGTAGGTAACTTAAGGTTCTTTCGTAAGATCTTACTACAATTCGTACCTGCCTCAAAGGTACCTTAGTTAAGGTACTCTTGGATTGTTTGGCGTGTTTGGCATGTTTGATCAAAGCTGCACCTCCAAGCAGGCCTCGTCAGATCTATTACTCATGCACGCTTGCCATTTTTGACTCATGCTCGCACATCCCACCATAAAGCAGGCCCGTCCGACAGCAACAGCAGGTCGGCGTCCTGCTCCTTCGGTGCCTACGCATGGAGGACGAGAAGCCGCCGGGTGACGAGCAACCCACCTCAAACGGTGTACCCAAAACCAAAGGCGGACAGGCAAGCAAGGGCTCCACGAGCGCGCCGCGAGAACAGAGACTCTCGGGCGCGGAACTGAAGAAGCGCGCAAAGGCCGAAAAGGCCGCAAGGAGGGAGAAAGAGCGACTAGAGAGAGAAGGGGGAGCAGCTCCACAAGCAGGCCTTGATAGGAAGTCCGAGCCAAAACAGCAGCAGACTCAGAGCGGGAAAGGCGGGTCCAAATCGCAACAACAATCCTCCAAAGACGCCGCGAAGGGCGCACACCATCGAGCAGGGTCGACGGCGCCTGATGCGACAAAGGGAATGCCGATCCGAACCCGAGAACCTCAAGCCGCGGCGCAGCCAACTGAAGACAAGCATGTAGCTTTGTTTGGGCATCTGTATGGCCACAATAGGAGGACGACAATTACAGGCGCCAGCAAGGATGTACACCCTGCAGTCCTTGCCCTTGGCTTGCAAATGAGCAATTACATTGTTTGCGGCAGTAATGCGCGATGTGTGGCAATGCTGCTGGCTTTCAAAAGGGTAACACCGCGCCTTCATTACCGACGAAGCAGTCCGTTGACCACATATTGTTTCAGGTAATCGAATCCTACACCACTCCGCCCGGAAACACTCTCACCCGTCACCTCACCTCTCACTGTTTGTCCCCACAAATAGACTACCTACGCTCCTGTCGCCCGTTATCCATCTCGATGGGTAACGCCATCCGGTGGCTCAAGCTGGAGGTTAGTAAGGTCGACATAGATACTCCGGAAGCAGAGGCAAAAGCAGATCTGTGTGACGCGATTGATAACTTCATCCGGGAACGTATAACTGTCGCAGACCAAGTTATAGCCAGCAGCGCAGCTGCCAAGATCCAAAATGGTGACGTAGTCCTCACGTTTGCAAAGAGCAGTATTGTCCAGCAGACTTTACTGCAAGCTCATAGGAAGGGTGTCCGATTTCGGGTCATAGTAATTGACTCGAGACCGTTGTTTGAGGGCAAGCATATGGCTAGGGCTCTGGTTTCGGCTGGAATCGAGGTCCAATACTCCCTGGCGCATGCCATAAATCATGCCATGAAAGACGCCAGCAAGGTATTTCTGGGGGCGCACGCAATGATGAGCAACGGCCGACTGTACTCTCGAGTGGGAACAGCAATTGCCGCTATGACGGCGCATGAGGCCGACGTCCCGGTGATCGTCTGCTGCGAAAGTGTCAAGTTCACGGAGAAGGTAGCATTGGACAGCATCGTCAGCAACGAGGTGGCTCCTCCGGATGAGCTCGTGATCCCTCGATTTACCGCCAATACCAACTCGGCGAGCAGCGAACCCGATGCTGACCCAACATCATCGCCCCTGTCGAATTGGAGGAATTTGAAGAACTTACAACTTCTGAACTTGATGTACGATGTGACGCCAGCTGAGTATATCAAGATCGTCGTTACAGAGTATGGCTCATTGCCACCGAGTTCCGTCCCGGTTGTCCACCGTCTGAGCACCAATGGTTGAGGATGACAGATCGAGTGTAATGCATTTGGAGGCGTTCGGCGCTAGTATGACACTCCCGAGTGAAGCGGGTAGGGGAGAATGTTTCTTATGCTGCATACGCGCTTTCTATGGGTGTCTAAGAAGTGTAGTGACACTAAAAATACAAGTTTTTTTCGAATACCTGACGTATCTCTTCGTGCACGCAGATACTTTCTTCACAGGCTTCGGTCACCATGCCCTGTCTCCCTGATACAAGATGCGTGGAGGCACGGATGATGCTCAAGCGTCCATTCCGTCCAGGCTCTTTTCTCTTCCGCCCTTGAGGTACGCCTCTATCTCGCCAATCTTCTTACCCCCTCGGATCCAACGCTCCTTGTACTCCGTTCGTTTTTGCTCGGCCAACTTGTTCAGCGCCGGCCAATACACTGAATGGTCATATTCGAACTTGACAGCGCCGCCATACTCGTCCGCAAGCTGCGTCGTTGGCACATGTTTCCGCAGGTCATCGTTGAAGACCAACTTCTCTCTTGTCAGGGGATCGATGAAAGGGCCAATCAATTTTAGAAATGTCCACACGAACCAAGGCACTGTATTGGTCAGTTTCAAGTGATCATCCAGGAGCGTCGTGGTGCGACACACCGTTTATTACGAGCGCCCTTCCCAGTCGCTCGGGATAATGGCCTTGCAGGATGCTTAAAGTCTCCCGTCCCTGACCGACACTTGGGTTGCTGCTGCTGGATGTATTTTTGAAATTGATCAATAGTGCAAGTGTTTCTTGGCCGGGGCCCATGAGTTCTATAGTCCGCTCGAGGAAGAACACTAGTTCTTGTATTTGTCTGTTGCTCTTCGGCGTATTTTGTTTGCTCGGATTCATGTAAAGACAGGGCCGTGCTGAATTATCGTAGCCTAATAAGACCAGCTTGCCAGTCTCATTTTCTGGTGATACGTAATCAGGGGTAAGTGAGTCGATGTTGTACTCCCTTCGCCAAATCAAAGTCGCAAGAAGACGCTTTGGGGCTTCCACCGTGTTCCACTTTGTAGCACGCAAATACCGGAGGATGCAGTCCCGCGTCAGCCACATCCTTTCACTGTCCGTGATCGGCGAGTCGGCGCTATTCTTTACAGAACTCTGAGGGATGGTCGTCCACGAAGAAACGTTACGAAGGACATTCTCATACTTCGTTTGCTGTTCCATCGTGAGCTCAGGCCGAACATCCGGCTTGGACGTTCGCAACGGCGCGCTGAACGGGGTCTTGACGACAAGTGAAGGGTTCCTTTCGACAGCATCTGGTGCTGTTAGGTCCCGGTTCTCCTCATCTTTATCCTTTGCCCCTCCGTGTACCGGCTCTTCTGCCCTCGATTGTCCTGGATCGTGGATGGCAGCTCCCGATGCTGTTGTTGCTGTCACCGGAATGCCCTCGGATGATTGCCAGTAAGTTGCTACCCCGGCAGTATGGGGCAAGGAGGGCTCCGCTCGTCCATCGGTCTTTTCCGAGGAATCCTCACCGAGGATGCGAGGATCGACCGATTCCGTCATGCCTTCCCCGGTCGTGGGTAGTCTCACGCTCAATCGCTTGACAAGAAAACGAGAACACGCAGTATGGTCCTTGAGCCTAAGGCACCATGAAGTGATTAGAAGCTGAATCCAGGCTGCAAGGCACGTCAGATGTGCACCAGATTGATGATACCTTGACTCTTCTTATGCCGTAAGTACTACAGAGTACTTGGTATTCGTACACTGAGGTACGCGTTGCTAATAATGCAGGGGAAGTTATATTATTATTGTTGTCTGGTGTTGCTGAATCTTGTCATTGGGGTACGTAGTACGAACGTACAAAGTAACTTCGCCAGTCGTGACCCTCCGATAAGATAAGCAGTACGACCTTGTCTGCTTCTGGCTTAGTGAATATAGCTTATTTACGCGTCAATGCATTCATTAAGGTCTCTCGGCAGTGCCCTGGCGAGACGCGACGGCGCGTTCAGCACTTTCTCTTCCACAGACAAACGCCGTCCACCTTACGGAGCTCTTACTGTCAACACGGTGACGACCGCATCTCACAACGCCCAACTTCCCGCAATGGCTGACACAATGGGCGAACTGAATGAAAGATTCTTGCGATTCGTTCCTCCGCCCTGCAGCGAGTTACCGCAAGACATTGCACATGAACTGCACTCGATCATGCGACTCCATTCCCTCTCGTCCGAGGACATGTTCTACAAATGGGAATCATACGGGATGAAAATGGGGTCAGATGAGACAAAGCTGGACCTAGATACCGTAAGAGCGTTTCGGAGGGACATCCAAGATGCTTTAGAACGAGATTCCCGTGCCAAGGCACATGTCAAAGCCGCCGACAAACGAGCCCCAGTGGGGGCTACTCCGCGAAGCATCTCCTCTAGTGGAGACGTCCTCAATATGTAAGTTGACGCCTCTGTTCCGCTTCAGAAACTGACTGGCAGCAGGCTTGATGGACTTTCACCAAGTACACCGGCCAGTGGCAACACCCCTGGCCTCAAGAGAAGCAGCCTGAAGCGCAGAGCGCCCTATGAAACGCCAACGGCATCAAAGAGTAGTAAGCTTCTGGCTTCAAGTTCCCCGATTCAAGCAAGCACTCCCAGCACACGAACGGAAGCACTCACGAACGGGGCGCGGTAAGCCTACTTCCCAATACCATGAGCATGCTTGGATCCTAATCTGCTGAGGGCAGTCCAATCCCCTTCTCAGAACGACCGAATGCTGGCCAGACGTTGGAAATCCTCAACGAACATCTGGCCTTGCCTGAGCCTCCTATGGCACCACCGGCAGAGCCTCGGATCAAGTTGACTTCCAATACAGATCTCAAAAAGTTTGCTTATAGACCGATGGCTATGCACTTATCAGAAGCTTCAGAGGTTTTAGACGATCGCATAGATGAGATGCAAACCGTCGTGCAAGACTTTTACTCCCTGGATGACGCAAGTTTTGGCAACCCTGCAACACAAAGCACCAGTGAGATATATGCGGTTGGACGCATTGCTTGTGATACTCTTGAAGGGAAGCTCAACGCGTCATCGCTGTTACTGGAGACGTCAAGAAGGATGGGTGCTGGTTTACGCGTCCCGCTGAAACTAGACTCTCTATCTTCTTTTCAGTTCTTCCCTGGCCAAGTGGTAGCTTTGCGGGGCACAAACGCCTCTGGCGATTACTTTTCAGTATCAGAGGTGCTTGATCTACCTTTGTTGCCAGTGGCTGTGTCCCCGGCAACGGTTTTGGAACAACACAAAGAAAGGCTGGCGGGAGGTAGCGACGCCGACGACAGTAACCAACCAGGAGCTCTCAACATCTTTCTTGCAGCTGGACCGTACACTTCAGATGATAATCTTGCCTTCGAGCCGCTCAAGGCTATATGCGAGAAAGCTGCAAGTACATATGCCGATGCGCTTATTCTCACTGGACCGTTCCTTGACGTGGAGCATCCGCTGCTTGCCACTGGCGACTTCGATCTCCCCTCAGACGTACAACTTGAGCCTGATGCTATCACACTGACGAGTGTTTTCCGAGCTCTAGTGGCTAGCCCTCTAAGGCAACTCGCGGAAGCAGTGCCTAGTATCACCATCATCATTGTTCCTTCCGTCCGTGACGCCGTCAGCAAGCATGTATCATGGCCGCAGGATCAACTGCCCAGGAGAGAACTTGGGCTGCCAAAGCAAGTTAAATGTGTGACAAACCCTGTCACGATATCTTTCAATGAAGTCATCATTGGTATATCTGCGCAGGATATCCTCTATGAACTTCGGAAGGAAGAAATTGCGAGCGGAAAGCCGAAAGAATCGAACATCCTGGCAAGAGCTTCTCGGTACATGATAGAACAACGACATTTCTTCCCATTGTTCCCACCTGTAGCAAGGGAAGATCTTCCAAGGCCGAGTTTTGAAGGTGGAGTGGCGACAGGAGCCGTGGTCGACACTAGTTACCTGAAGCTCGGAGAATGGTTGAATGTCAGGCCTGACATCTTGGTTACCCCCAGCGTACTAGCTCCATTCGCTAAGGTCTGTAGGTCTGCTCGCTGAAATTGACAGTTATACTGACAGGTAAAAGGTTGTCGAGAATGTGCTGGTTGTCAATCCAGGTAGCTTGTCGAAACGAAAGGGAGCAGGGACGTATGCGAGCGTGACAGTCTACCCTCCCAATTTGACAGCGGAAGAGCGAGAGGGTGAGGCTTTGGTTCCGCACAAAGTCTTTGAAAGAGCCCGCGTGGATGTTATGAAGATATGAAAGTTCCTGCAGAGATGGGAGCTGGCGTTGGGGTGAATGCGGCTAGTTCGAGACGTTGCATGCAATAACGAAAGCTTCATGGGGTGAGATAATGGTAATCTGGACCGGACCCTGCAGTTGGACGTGTGGGACATCCTTTGTGAATAGTGTGGATGCTGTGACATCCTCCGGCTGCAGGTTGTTAGCGAGGCAGGGCCGATGCCCCGGAGTTGTTCCCTTTCGCCTTTAAGCCACTCAAGGTCAGCAATTCAGTAGGCCCCTGTCGCATGAGCTCTGACAGGCCGAGATCCTTCCATGCGGACTCGCGGACCTTTTGCGTCGCACGCTGAATGCCAAAAGCGGCATGCTGATCGGGGACAACATCATCCTCATCTTCAGGGTTCAACGGCTGATGATGTGGAGGGACATAAATGTCGTCCAAGGGGAGCTTGTCCCGACAAAAGTCCTGGCATTATTGTCAATCGACGGTGTTACGTCCAGCTGGAGCAGGTGGATTGCACCTCGAAGAGGTCCGCGATGCGGGGTTGGTTAAGATGAATATATGTCCGGGAAGAGTCCTTGGACTGTAGGCGTTAGAAGACTGAAGAAAAGACGTTGTACTGCCCAACGGAGTCCTCACCATCTTGTACTGAACACTAGAGGTCTCCAATGTATGTGGCTCACCGTCTGCCAGTAGGAAGAAGAAGGGATCTTGGATGAACAGGATAAGGTGAGATCGGATGTATGTAGGTAGGTCCGTAGAGTATAAACAAAGGAGAGTCGATTAAGGTAAGGTAGGTAAAGTACCTTGGTACGAGCACTTCGTACTCTTCCTAGATGAGGCTAGCGCTTGGATTAACCGCGCGTTTGAAAAGGTACTTATTCCGCCGTGCAGATTAGGGCATAGACCTCTCTCTCTTCCACACCAAACCTTTGCCGAGCAAAGATCACGAACCTCATCCCGGTCGCGCCCATCACCTCCATAACCCACCAGCGTTTACAGAGACACTGCTCAATCTCTGTAAGTCACCCTTTAATAAAGTGGATGCGTGCAAAGCATGGTCCGGACGCTTACAAGTGAGGCTTGCAGGAAAAATCGAGCATCTAGGTCATCATGTCTCACGAGAGCGTTTGGTACTCTCGCCCCAGAACCTTCGGCAAGGGTTCCAGAGGATGGTACGTGGCTCTCAAAACTGCTTCATGAGGTCCGGGGAAATCTTTGTGACAACAGTCTGACTCGATCCAATACAGCCGCGTCTGCACCCATAAGGCCGGTCTTATCCGCAAATACGGGCTGAACATCTGCCGTCAATGCTTCAGGGAGAAGTCACAGGATATCGGATTTGTCAAGGTATGGCATCTCTCTGGCGTCTTGAAGGATGGGCGGTTCCTTTTTCAGTTTTTGGGGAGCGACATGCTGACAAGGTTCGTCGCAGCATCGGTAAACGAGGGTGGATGGAAAGGGATGTGTGAAGGCAGGCCATGTGAGGCGCCAGATGGCTGCCGCTGTTTCTACGCTGGCTGGCTGGGATGCGTCGGTGAACCGGACACTTCAAGATTGTGTGTTCGCAATTCCGTGATATCGTCAGAATAAAAGGAGTTCAGAACCGATCAAGTGTGGTCTGTGAGAGGACTCTCCCAACAACGTGTCTGCCATATATGATTGGAACTTGCACTTATGAATTGCTGAGAGTCCTCGACCCCATCGAGGGAAACGCATTGATTGTCCAAGCTGGCATCGCGATGGATATTTTCAGGGATGGGCCTGGCTGAGTAACCTCTCGTAATGATGATCATTCCCGTTGATTGAAGGCCCTCCCATGCTGTAATGTCAGGAAGGTATCACGAGCCTACTCGAACGAAGTGTGATGCTGGGCATGGGGGAATTCAGCAATAAGACATGCTGCGAAGCAGAGCGGAGCTTGTGATGGACCCAATATAACTACATGGATGTTGTAAAACCGTAAGCCCAGTGATGTTCGCCACCTTCCATACCTGTCGCTGTACATGCAGAGGTAATCCCAAGTTTAACCGAGAACACGCGTAACCAAACCGGTGGCCACAGTCCTTCCACCCTCACGGAGGTTGAACCGCTGGCCAGGTTCAAGAGCGATGGGGTGATAGATCTCGCATACCATCTCCACATTGTCGCCCGGCATGACCATTTTAGAATCTGCATCTTCTGTACCCTCCGGGAAGTGTAGCGCTGCTGCCTCATCTGCATGGGTTGTTAATACCGCAATTGTTCACTTTGTGGAGGCACGCAGGACGGCTGTGATGACTCACCTGCTGTCCGGATGAAGATCTGGGGCCGATAGTTGGAGTGAAATCCAGTATGGCGCCCTCCTTCCTCTTTGGTGAGGACATACATCGACACCAGGAACTTCTTATGAGCAGCGACGGTGCCAGGTTTGGCAATAACCATCCCCCGTTTTACATCCTCCCTCTTCACACCTCTCAAGAGAAGCCCTGAATTATCGCCGGCGCGGGATTCGTCGCAGGACTTTTTGAATGTCTCGATATCTGTAACCTTGGTCTTGATCGGGGTTTCTCCTTTGCCGACAAGCTCAACCTCAGAATCCTTTTTCAGCACCCCCCGCTCCACACGCCCCGAAGCGACAGTACCACGACCCGGAATGGAGAAAACATCTTCGACGGACATCAGGAATGGCTTGTCCAGGTCCCGCTGAGGTGTCGGGATCCATTCGTCCACCGCTGCGAGCAGTTCGTCAATCTTTTCAGTCCCGATCTCTGGCTGCCTGCCCTCCAGCGCGCACAATGCTGACCCGAGGATAATCGGGGTATCGTCTCCTTCAAATCCATAAGTGTTCAACAGCTCCCGCATCTCCATCTCCACAAGTTCCAACATCTCCTTGTCTTCAATAGCGTCGACCTTGTTAACGAACACAACGATCTTCTGCACACCCACCTGACGGGCTAGAAGCAGATGCTCCCGGGTTTGTGGCCTACCAATGTCAGCACCGAAGTACCCTGAGGATTCCATGCCTTACATCTGACCATCCGACGCAGCAACGACGATGATTGCGCCATCCATGTTGGCCGCTCCAGTAATCATGTTCTTGATGTAATCTGCGTGGCCAGGGCAGTCGACGTGGGAGTAGTGCCGTGCATCTGTTGAATACTCGATGTGTGCCGTCGAAATTGTAATGCCACGCTTTCTCTCCTCCGGAGCTTTGTCGATGGAACCGTAGTCTAAGAAGTTTGCCAGCCCCTTTTCCGCTTGGCGTTTCGTGATTGCAGCAGTCAAGGTTGTCTGATTGCAGATACCCATGTTAGCATGGCCTTGATACAGGAACTGCCAGATATACCTTGCCATGATCGACATGACCGATGGTGCCTATATCACGTTAACTTCATGCACGAGGGCTCGTCCGGCATCCGCAACCCATACCGATATTGACATGCGGCTTCGTCCGCTCGAACACTGTGGCCAAGCCCCGGCAGGCGTTTGTGAATTGGACTCCATTGCGGCTTCTTGTCAGAGCTTGCTGGAGCGGATTGATTGTGTTCTGCTGCCGCACGGCAAACCGAGCCGTCTGCCAGAGCGGAACTATCTGACGAACGAGGGAAGGCATGGTGAACGGCAACAGAAAGGCAAAAAAGAGGACAACAAGATGCGGGAAAGGAGGGTAGGGAGAAAGTGCACAAGTCACAAGTCGACAACCCCTTCTGCACTGTTTGCACCTTGTCAGGACTCAGGAGCTTTTTGGGCGCGAGATAAATTTCACTTTCATAGCGATGCTTAGTCAGCGGGGTTTTGGCGCACCGGCGCACAGGTCGAGAGGTGTTGCTGGAATGCTGCAGGTACATGAAGTACAAACGCTTCTGTTACTCCTATGTAGATGAATATGTTGGCTATTTGGACAAAAAAGTACGAATGACATGACCGGTCCATCTGCATCTAGCTCTGATGGATCGTGTAATCGTACGAACAGGAGTTTCGAAAGCCAGTGCAACACCCCCTGACACCAGCAGAGTCCCTTCCAAGGAGTGCTCGAGACACCGTCGCAGTCAGTCGACTTTTCCTCTCGAACAGCCATTCGACCATGACTCCAAGTTTGCGTGACGTACAGATTCGTCCAGCACCATGCTTCAAGCATACAACATCGGACGCCCTCGAATGCGGGAGCGGCGCACTTCCCGCCGCACCTCGAGACGTCCTCCATGGCCTCGCGTTGGCACCGTCTAGAATCCCTGCTGAGCTCCTGTCTATCCCATGCAGGACGTCCCTCACCTTACCCCACCTATGCTTTGGCCTTTCCCTCAAAAAACAGAGTAGTCTGGGCAAGCACTCGGCCCTCCATAGTCTTCCACTCTTTTGCGCCCTCCACCGCCGTCGCCCTTTCTCTGACCTGCCTTAACACATCCATTGCCTCTTGCTCTGTTGCTCTTCGGCCTTTCCGTTTATTCGCGAGCAATACCTCCACCCGGTATCCCTTCTCGAGGAAATCTTGCATCTTTTTCAACCGGTGCGCGAGATCATTGGGGTCGATTGCCCAGTTCAGCTCCAATTGTTTGACAACTCGGGAAGGGTCCTTGACCGACTTCGCTTTCGCCTTTGCCCGCTGCGCTTGATAGAAATCCCCTTTGTTTACTACTTTGCAGACCGGAAGCTTCTCTCCATCACCAGCAGCAACTTGAATGAGAGAATATAAGCTGCGGTCGATTGATCGCAGAACCTGTCGAGTCTCTACTCGTGGGTGGAAACTGCCCTGCTCGTCCACGACATTGATCTCCCTCGCGCGGATAGCTTCGTCTCGAATCGTCGTGGTCTGTACAGCGGGGGCAACAGCGCACAGGCGTCTTGTAGAAGAGAATCCTCGTGCATGGGAACGGACCGTTAAAGGAACAACTGCTTCGAGATTGGTGGCTCGAATCGAGGCCGGGGCAATAAAAACATGGTGCAGTGCCTTTGCAATGCCTGTAATGTGAACAGGCTTGATCCTCATACTCTGAGAATAGAGAGCGCAGTGTATACACCGTCCGAGTGTTGGAGCATGGGTTTCATTTGGAAGCGAGACATGATATATGGTATGCAGAAGTATGCTTCGTACTCCGTACCTGATACATTTAGTGGCTCTTTTTGATGTAACTCGTACTGGTACGGTAGCCCAATCAGGACAACCATTGGACGCTCAAAATTAAGTTAGGCCACCTGCGTAGATCAACGACGCAGCCTTCCTCTGATATCTCGATGAGTACCAGAAACAGTCCACTTCGGACAACATAGTAGCAAGCACAGGGGAACGCTACCTGGCGACGTGCGGTCGCCTGGCCATGGCTCGGCCTTGCACTCATGAACCAGACGTAGTCTGGTGAGCAAGTGGACAATCATGGCAATCAAGCACAGCCGTTTGATGCGGCTTCTTACCACGCCAATGCTGCCTACCTTCTTCGCTGTCGTGTCTCCCTTACGGCTCGCCAGCGTGACAATCCGGACCGCCTTCTGCCTACATCTCATACAGGAATACTTCTTTTCAGTCAGCGCCACCGCAGGCCCTAGCATGCTGCCTACCATTGGTACACATTTCGACTGGGTGATTGTCTCGAAGCTGCATCGAAGAGGGAAAGACGTTCTTGTCGGAGATCTGGTCAGCTTCAAACACCCTCTTTACGAGGACATACGAGTCACGAAAAGGGTATTGGGTATGCCCGGTGACTTTGTGAAGAGGGACACGCCTGGGGAATCTGGGAGTATGATGATACAAGTAGGTTTCGGTGCCAGGATTGTAGTAAGTCCTTGCTGACTTGGCCCAAAGGTACCCGAGGGACACTGCTGGGTCATAGGTGACAACCTTCCTCACTCCCGAGATTCGCGTATCTATGGCCCAATCCCGCTGGCATTAGTCCGGGGCAAGGTCGTTGCCAGGCTTTGGCCAGAAACTGGGTGGTTTGATAGGGGCCTGCACCCTGCAGAGTAGGTGTATCACAGTTTGTGTCACAGATGCTAGGCTTAAGCTTAGAATCTCAAAGCTTATTAAGACACCTTTCATGAGTCAGAAATGCGGTATGGATATTGTACATGGAAAGCGTGGAGCGAGAAGCCAATAGACTACCGGTAACGCTCTCCGGGTTTCTTTTTGTATGGTAAAGGTTCAACCCTCTTCCTCCGAAGTTCGATATCGGATCCACCTAAACCAGCACGTTGCATCACTCCTGCTGTACCCTCATCCCACTGTGTTCTGAAAAGGTGCAATCCGATCGGGTGGAGATTATACTTGCTACAGAGACTGCGCAGCTTAAAGCCATCTCTCTGCGTAACAGCTTTGACGGACGAAGCATCAAGCGTCTGCCCATTCACCTGCTCCAAGACGAAAACCGCAATTCTATGGTAAGGACTGCCCTTTTGTGCAAATGGAGGGAGCCACGGGAGTATCGTATCGGAGGTTGCGGATAATTCTTTCAGACGTATAACACCGTTGGTGGGTGAGATAGAGATGTTGCTGGCGAAGAAATGACACCTAGAGATGAACGCGTCCTGTTCCAGGTCGGGCACATCCGGGTCCACAACAACTATGCTAACCATTTTCTCCCCCTTTTCGAATGTCTGAATGTCCAGTCTCCCAGGGTATTCGCTGAGGCGGGAGTCTACAAACTCGCCGGGTCGTATTTTGCGCCTGCCAAAAGATAGCTTGACTTCGGACTTTGGATCGACATGCGGAAGCAGGTCAGGAACAATATGCATCTGAGTAACTCGTTGTATGAGAAGTGGTCGCCTGTATGCCCGCCATTGTTTGTCTGCCAGGTACCTATAGATAGGGCGGTTCATGTCGCCTGAACAAGTGAGCAAAGTTGGTCTTAAAAGGACTAAGCACAAGGAGAGTATTGACAGTGCCCGGGGGCCACATACCTTCGCCATCCTCAAAACGTTTCTTGATTATTGGATCATTGATATCTGCCAGTATCTTCAACCTCTCCAAGTGTCTCCGCATACTTAACAACTGCACCTTCCTATTGTTTTCTAGCCCAGCAGGTACAGGTTGTTGCAGGAGCCTGGTGATCCGGGCTCGCTCTACCTCTATTTGCTGGAGCTTCTCCTGTCGATCCTGCTGAAGGATCTTCCGGGCTTCCTGGAATGCTTGGTATGGCAGCTGCTCGAACGGGATATTTTGTGAACTCTGTAGCGCTGCTCGCCGCCTGCGAGATCCAATGGGGTGTATGCCAGCCTTCATTAAAAGGCGTTCTTCCTTCCTCGTCGAAACTAATGAGGGATCCAGCCCAGCCGCTTCATTGTCAATCCGTACAGATCCCTGATCTCCTTGCCGGGCTGAGGTCGCCAAACCTGACGAGACGACTCTGGACGGCGGCTTGCTCCATAGACATTGAGACGTGGCCCTGGCGCCAGACCACAAGGATTTGAAGGTTTCCTTCCTCCCCGACATGGACCCGAAGTTTCGCGATAGAAAGCTGTAGTGGTGGTACAGCTTCCATCGAATGAACAGAATTGAATTCCCTCAGAAAAGGGAAACTTTTGATCGTGATGACCCAGTCAACTTGCGCTTTGCCGTTTCAAGACTAGCTCCATGCGGTCCAAAATGCTTCGCCAAACGATGTGAAACATTCTTCGTTGAGGGCCGTCCAAGTCCTCAAAAAGGGCTTCTACGGAGCAAGAGATGGCTTTCAAAGTAGCTCCCACTCCGATGTTGCTCTTTCGACATGGCGGCAACCGGGATCTCCTGGATCCCCTTCGGGTACGCACCGTCACCATTAGGTCCGACTTGCTTGACTGACGCTTATATATAGCGGTGCTTGACACCAATGCTGGCCCGCTCAATGCCGACCGAAACTACGCTTCCACGGGATGACAGTAGGCCAGGTGTACCCAGCGCTGGCTTATCTGCAGGCAATGGTGGGTTTGACCTGCTGTCTTTTTCTTCCAGCCTCCTTACGATCAGTCACTCTTCAAAGTCGTTGATGCTGACATGGCATAGACCCTCATGTCATCACTACGATTTATAGATTTCCTTCTATGGAACCAGTACGCTTTGAGAACTATTCAGCTAGTCACCTCCATGTTCCATTACGGAGAGACATCCTCCATCGTGCAGTTGTCTATGAGGGCGACCGCACTCGGCAGGGTACTGCCAGTACGAAATGGCGTGACGAGGTCCATGGAAGTGGTCGTAAAATTCGAGCACAGAAGGGTACTGGACGAGCCAGGCTAGGTGACAAGAAGTCACCGATGCTTACAGGTGGAGGGGTCGCTTTCGGACCAAAACCGAGGGACTTCTCCACAGAGCTACCACGGAAGATGTACGATCTAGCTTGGAGGACGGCGCTGAGCTACCGCTATCGCAAAGGAGAGCTTATCATAGTGCAAAATGTTCCCAAGAAGATCACAGATATACAGGATGTGTTTGAAAGGAATCAGTGGGGCAACGCCAACGGACGGTCTTTGTTGATCACATCCAAAGTCAAGCCTAAGCTCTTCAAGGCTTTTGAAACCATGGGTGCTGATGGAAGGGTTTTGGACAAAAGCGAGGTTGATGTGAAAGACCTTCTGGAGCTTGGCAGGATCCTCATTGAGAAGGAGGCATTGGACCAGATACTGCAGGATCACCAGACCGATCTCACAGGGAAGAGACCTGCCGCAGCATAGGGATTCCCAGTTATCTACTTCTTAAATATAGTCCTCTCTGCAACATGCCTAGATCATTGCCATATGAATTAGGAGCGTCGAATTTCCGCGTATATAGAAATCTGCATGGCGTGTAGCCAGTCTATCAAGAAGTACATGTATCATTTCCCAGCCGAGGCATGTCATTTATAAATCGGGCCCTAAGAGTATCTACAATTTACGCGAAAAAGTTACAACTTAGAGCTATCCCGGCGGACTTCCATGAACCACGCATGAATCGTACGCGCACGACGGTCTGTGATGTCCGTACGTTGTTCAATTGTCAAAGCAGCATCGCCGCTGAGCCGTGGCTCACGGCTACGACCTAACATGCCTCTCAGGGCGAAGCTCCTGCAACCTGCGATGAAGGTAGCTATCGTCCCCATGAAGCTCAGTCCTCATGCAGTCGGCTGAACTTCGAAGTACTCGACAGACATCAAAGAACTCCCAGGTGATACGACCGATGATGTATTATTCCACAGTCTCTACGGCATCCGCACAATAGAACTCAACCGGCCCAAAAAGCTCAACTCGCTGGATGGGTCAATGGCACGGAAGATTGTGCCACGCTTAAAGGTAAAGCTGGGGCGGGCCTATATCTAATCCCGCTCGGTCATACTCACTGTGTATAGGAATGGGAAAAATCTCAACTGGCAAATATCATCATAATCAAAGGAGCAGGCGAAAAGGCCTTCTGCGCTGGGGGCGATGTTGCAGCTCTCGCAAAGCTGAACACTGAGGGTTCGGACGGCCAGCAAAAGTCGAAAGATTACTTCGCGCTGGAATATAAGCTTGACCACCTGATCGCAACATATCCCAAGCCTTATGTGGCTTTGATTGATGGCATCACTATGGGTGGAGGCGTGGGACTGAGCGTCCACGCACCATTTCGGATAGCTACAGAAAGGACGCTTTTTGCTATGCCAGAGACTACCATCGGGTTCTTCCCCGATGTTGGTGGCAGTTTCTTTCTCCCACGGCTGGACGGTGAAGTTGGAACGTATCTTGCACTGACTAGTGAGAGGTTGAAAGGAGTGAACGCATTGTAAGTAGCCTGTGCGGTGTTTATGCAAGAATCAGAGTCATAGTCCATTACTGACACGTGGCCGCGATAGTTACGCTGGAATTGCTACGCACTACCTCCACTCATCCACGCTCCCTGATCTAGAAGCGCGACTCGCAGAACTGGTCTTCAAAGATTACGCCACTCTGCATCAGCGTTGCGCCATTATTAACGCCACAATTGAGGAGTTTGTCACTGGGCTTCCTCACGATGAGAACATACAGCTGGCTGGCGAGACGCGTGAGGCCATTGATCGCTGTTTCCGGTTTGACAAAATAGACGACATCCTTCATGCGCTCCGACAAGAAGGGACGGAGTGGGCAGAGAAGACGATCAAAACCCTTCACGAACGAAGCCCGACATCCGTCAAGGTGGCCTTGCGGCAAATGCGACTGGGCAGACGATGGTCAATTGCAGAAACATTTCAGCGGGAACATCACATTGCTAGCAAGTTCATGGAACACCCGGACTTTGTCGAGGGTGTGTCGGCCAAGCTGATCCGCAAGCCGGCGGAGACGCCAAAATGGCAACCGCCCACTTTGGAAGAGACGGACGATGCGGTGACGGAGGAGTTTTTCGCCATGCAGGGGACGCCGAGATTGAAATTACTGAGAGAAGGGCCCGAGGCAGATTACCACGAGTACCCTTTCAGCTGGATTGGGCTTCCCTCCGAGCTGGAGGTCCAGAAGCTTGTCCGACAGGGGGAGCGAACCAGAGACCAAGTCCTGGAGCACTTCATCCTTGGAAGGAACGGGAAGCTGGGTGTGAGGGAGAAGGTAGAAGAGATCTTGAACCGGAAGACCAAGGTAGACGCGACGAGCGGTAAGTTAGGGTGGGTGTCATGACAGTAGTCTGCCCGCTCTTGGCGTACGTTTTGTGTCTGCTCTAGTCTAGACGTGCATACGTAGGTAGGGAATTGGCCAACGGCACCGGCGCGGTTCATTTCTGTTTGAACGTGATCGCTTTCTGCATATCTGGGATGTTCTTGGTGCAAGCATGGAGAGGACCCAATTGAGTCGCGCGACAGGGCTGCAATTACAATCGCTTTGGCCTATGTTATCCCAGGCATGTATGTACACATTGGTTGTGCGTCTGGAGAGGAACCTAGAGCAGTTGTGAGCAGTGCTTATGGCACAGAAAAGACGATTAAAGAATTTCGGTATTTTGGCTACGGGTGCAGCTATTAAGAATCTCAAGATAGCCAAATGCCAGGACGCCATTGGAGGCAGGCTCATGAGCCGCGAGAGTTAACGCCCGCAACTCCAATTCCGGTCAACCCATTGATGACTCTCCACGCTCGAAAAATGCAATAATACCTCCGACGAAGAGCCCCTTTTTCCGTGACCGAGATTTCCCCCCCTGCCCCGCACGAAATCTGACTCAAGGACGAGCACGCCAAAAAATTGTGCTGGAGAGTGTTCAGCGATAACTGATTCCCATAACCAGAGACCCTGCACTGTGATTCCACTCAGATGAGCTCGGGCTCAGCCTTCAGTTGTGGGATCATCGGGCTGGCACTAAGAGGAGACACGGACCCGGCCACGGAGAGCGGTGGCACGGCTACCGGGCTAGATTCCATCGGATAGAAGCTGATGCTGCCGCTTCGGCTCGTAGCACCAGCAGACAACTGTGGTGAGGAGGCCACTGACATGGGCATACCCATTGATGTGATCCGCGACGAATATGATGGCCGATGGGAGAGGTTAGTGACTTCTTGATTCAAGTAGTCTCGGATCCTGGTGCAATTGCAGTTGGTGTGCTTGAGCAGCTCGCCTTTCAGATACAGAACCTCGTCCTTTAGCGAGCTCACTATCAACGACAGCTGATTCTTGCTGTTCTGGAGCTCTCGCGCCCGGTTCTCCAAATTATTCGTCCACTCCTTCTTCTTTTGTCTACATTTGCTTGCAGCAACCCGATTGCGTTCCAAAAACCTACTTCTCTTTGCATCCTCTTCGACGTCACCTGTTGGTTCCATATCTTCGCTCACTGACTTGGATCTGACGCTCGACTTACGCTGCCGCTTTGAGGGTTGATCCTCGTTCACGGCCGCGGGTTGGCTGACCTGACTACTCCGCTTTCTCTTTGAGGATGTAGATGTCGTGGGTAACTGAGACTGACTGGGCTGGACGGGGCTATGGCAGCTGCTTTCATCTTTCCCCACAAGAGGATTTGGAGAATGGTTGTCTGGAGGAGTCACCTGGCCATGCTGCGCCCTCGTGCCTGTGGTGTTGTGGTGGGTGAGAATCTTATCGAGGGAAGATGAGAGGAGGGACTGAGCAGAGTCTTCTTTGGAATCCGAGTCGGCGGGTGATCTTGAAGAGCGTGGAGGTGATGGCTGTTGCGAAAGTACCGACAGCTCTCCCAATTGCGGCTGTTTGCTTTCCGAGCCCGCCCAGACCGGAGGCTTGATTGCTTCGACGGTTTGTGACGGAGCGTCTGTATCTGGCTTGCTAATCAAGCCGGGCGCGAGAGGGCTCTGAACCCTAGGTGACAGCCCAAACAGCGGCGAGAAGACCTCATCTGCATACGTGCGTAGGAACTGGTTGTCTGCTACATCCTGATCGGAGTACCGGGCCTGGTTTGCAGCACCGGTCGTCTCCTTGAAGGAGTTTTCGAAGACATTCAGACTCTCATCAGCTGCAATGGCAGCGGTGAAGAAGCCCGGTGTGGGCAAGGTGTCGGACAGCATCGGGTTCGGGTAGCTTTGCGTGGCAGCAGCCATGACTGTTGATGCAGGATAACAATAAACAGACGCTGCGAGTGTCTGCTGAGGCGGTGGATGAGGGCCTTTCCCAAGCTGTATCAATGTCGGTCCTGGTGCCTTCCACAGTGAGATTATTGGTTATTGCAATTGTATGTGGTTCCCGTCGTCCTTGCTCTTGATTGTTCCTGTCAAAGAGTCGTGCAGTAGAGAAGACTCAATTAAATGGTAGCCGAGGTGGTCTTGAGCACCTGTGGACTGGCTTTGTTTTGTTTGTCTGTCAATCCGATGGTTGAGCGGGTGGTAGGCGGAAAGAGGACACAACGTAAGCTATGTTGAGGTATGTATGCTGGTGCTGGACGGAGTGGTGTCAGGTGGTTGTCAGGCGTGGGCCTGGTGAGGTACTTGTAGTATGGGAAGCACAGAGAGAAAGGAAGGATGGATGGAGGGGAGGGGGGGCGCTGTGTCTGTTCTTGTGCACTTCGGCAAGGTAGAAGAGAGGTACAGTAAGGTAAGGTAAGGTAGGTAAGGTACTGTAGGTGCTGGGCGCGGGAGTACAAAAGTACACTATGGCATAGCTCAGGTAGCTATGGTGGTAGCTCTCTGGCAGCGGCTCGGCTTTTGATTTGTTCGGTGTTGATGCAGCGACAAATGCATCAGAAAGCAGGCATGGACATTGGTCTCTGATGCGGAATTTTGGCTTAAACTAGTCTAGGATGCCATTCATGGCGGCCCGGGGGCCACTGAAGAGGCAAGAACTCGCCGGAAGCAAACTCCACTCGAACCGACCTAGATGACGCCACAGCTCCTGACGGACCAGCCTAAGGTACAGGAACGGCAAGGTCAGGCAAGAATAGGCAAGGATGGGAGGTCAAGAGTACCTTCCTCACCCTCCCATAGGTACGAACTGTTCGATGTTCGTTAAGCCTTCAACGCCTAGTGTCGATCATCATAGCCGAACTGGGGTAAAAACAAGTAGAGCACCAAGTTACTGGACTCGTACGAGGCATCTGAGCACATCAGGTACTCACCCGTAAGTAAGGTAAGGTAAGGTAGGTACGTCGTCGTAAAGGAAAAGAGAAGATCTTTCAATAACCGGTAATGTCTAAGGTAAGGTAAGGTACCTTTCTTTACCTGCGACGCTTGCCAAGCTTCACGGTTTCGCTGTGGCGCCTACAGCACTTTCCTTCCCTGACTCTCCCATCCTGACTGGCTTCCGGGCCATGGTCAGAGAAGCAAAACAAAGCCACAAATTACAGTACCACACACAAGTCTGCCACGGTGCGGGGCATCTGCCGTGTGTCTTGTTTGTTGACAAGTACGGAAGACCCCGTGCAGGACCTACCTTACCTAGCTGGGCAGTATGTTAACTGTTCCGGTGATTCGTCTGGTCAAAGGTGTGGAAATCCCGTGTTGTGTCACTTGTGTGTGGTTAGAGGCTAAGGCGGGCTGGTGGGCTTCGTTTTGCACCAAGATCGAAATGTTGGGCTACGATCGCATTTGGCGGCCGGCGCCCAGTTTTCGAGAAGATACGAGTACGTACCGCGAGCGTACCTTGGGCCTAACCGTCCTTGTCACACAGTCTCCCATCGACCAACAAGCAACAAGCATGGAACAACCAGACCACAGACGTCAGGTGAGGTACTCTAGGTAAGGTAAGTACATACCATGCTCGTCCCCCGCCCATGCCACAGTGGGCTAGCTTGGCTGATCGCGCTGCACCTGCCGTTTCTCCACCTTGACCGCACGCGTTTCAACTTTGTCCTGACGAGTAAGAATCCCTGCCGCAGCACGTCCCACAATTGGTCGTTTTCAGGCAGACTGGCACATTCGTCCGGTACGAGGTACACACTACCTTCGTACAGGAGTGCGAGGAGTCCGCAGCACGAGATTGTGGTCCTAGATTCATGGCCAACCTGACTTACCTTACCTTACCTGCCTTATCCTCTCTCAACACAGGTAATAATACCGGTCGGAAATGCACAGCGTTCTTCTCGGGGAAAGTCCAGAATATCCTGCGTACTCGGTACTTCCATGTAGGAAGCCCCCCCTCCTTTTCAGCGGTGAGGGGGTCGAACGGGAAGAGCTGTGCTCGGGCAAGATCCCCGATCCAATAATGATGAGAAGCCGTCCCTGTGGTGCATCCGATGGATACATCAGGTAAGGTGATTACTCTGTATCCTTCCGTTCATCGTTGCTGTAACGCTTACTTCGTAGTACATACTGTACACCTAACGTCTGGCTGTGTTGCATCAACCGACATGCTGTTTAGTATGCCCCACACATCCACAAGCTTGTCAACCGCCGACGTCATCCCGCAGCAGCGCACAACACATGCCTTCCATAAGGTACGAAGTAGCAAGGACTTCGTAACACCCGAAGATACCTACCTTAGCCTGTGGAGCAGTGCAGCCTAACGGTAAGGAAGGGATGGGCATCGAGTGATCGCCATGGCAAAGTTCAAAAATCCCATCCAGAAGCAATCCCGATGCTTGGGATATGGTTCCAGGAACTCGCCACACTGATTTTATCTCCGTCCGTCACGAAGAAGCGCCTTCTCAATTCCCGCCAGTGGTCCCAACTCCTGCTGCTTGCATGACCTTGTGGCTTGATGTCCCCTAACATGCATGCCAAGTAGTAGCGGGCCATTGTCAGTTCTCCTGGACATAGCTCGAACAAGCATCTCGATCGCTACAGACACTGCGCTTGCTGGAACGATTGAACACGAGCATTAACAGATGGCGTAGCTGCCATTCGCTACGCGCCAGGGACCTTCGAAGTCAATGCAAAGAACTCGACCGAGGCTTCCCAAGCTAGCTGATACGAAGGCAAAAGAACCATGAGCGGATCAGCCAATTGACAGGGCGCTGTATCTGACTCTCGGAAGTAGATGGCCATCACCGCCGGCCCCCTCCTACGCTCTTTCCATGCCGCCGGAAATAGCTCCGCCTATCATCAGTTCTGCACCAGCCTGGAGTGCTTCGTAGCCGGGGGCGGGCGAGTCTCTCTTCCAGCCGGGAGAGAGGATTAGTCCAGCTATCGTCGGTGGAGATTGCGGGTAATATTAAGGTAGCAACCCGTGTACGAAAAGTCTCTTAGCTACCTTACCTTAGGTTCGTAATTGATAGTCTCCTTTTCCTAGATTCGCTTCTTACCCTTGACAAGCATTTCGATATGGCTGTCTCCCGGCCGCCTCTAAGAAGTACGTATGCACGAACGTAAGGTACCCCTACCGGAGGAGATATCCCCTCGCGCTAAGTTTTCCCCGAGCACGCTCATGGCCCAAGCGCGAAGCGAGACGCCGCTGACGCAACGGATTGACAGACGGCCGGGACCATCGGCATCATTTCCCTGACGAATGGCGAGGGCTGACGATGGTGCCGTTCAATAATCAACCCATCTTTGCAATTGGACCGGTTCAACCTCCATTTCGCTGTCGATCAATCTTACCTCTGCTTCCAATACAAAAGTAAAGTAAGGTAAGGTACGATGTAGCCGTATTTTAGGACAGACCACTGGCCACCTGTAAACTGAATTCGTACGCTTGGAGGGATGGACGCCTGAAAGATTTCCCCACAATTTCCTTTTCACTATTTTAGACCTTGTGCATCATCATCATCATCATCATCAGGCCGATGTGTCAACGGCTTTTGTTGATCCCGTGCACTAGAACGTGGAGGCTTTTTGGCTGGACCTGCCGGCGGTGACGAGGGAGCTAGGAACGGTAGTAGCGCAACGTGTGCAATTATTGTCGAAATACGGAGTACATTTTTTGCTCATACCGATGCATAGCATCTAGCGATTAGGTGGTACTTGTCCTACGAAGGAGAGCAGTTCCTGATAGAGTTTCCGTTGGCAGTACGGCCCAGTGCGTCAGATTCATACATTGATAGGTACCAATCGCAGGGAGGAGGCATAGATTGACAAGATCCATCGATATTTAATGCAAGATAAGAACTCGTTGTGTTGTCCGGCAGCAAGCCAGCGGGGCAATCACGTGATTTCGCGTTTAGCGCGTCTTCATGTCGCGATGGCACTCTAAAGAAGTACCGCGTATGTTCGTACTTTGTCCGACTGCTAAACGTTGCTCTGAAGTGTCCCATCATTACCTATTACTCGTTGTTCACTCGATTGTACATCCACAACTTCCGTGCGCCGTTGAGATCGTATCCCTCACATCTGCTCAAAACCGCCGACCAGCCACCATGTCAGAGACAACCCCTCGTATAAACGCCCAGTATCTGGAGAGCTTCCAGGGCCAGACGGTCCGGATCATCGGGAAGGTCACCCAGCTGCGCGGTGATCAAGCCACCATCGACGCAGGTGGCAGCGTCATTGCCCACCTGAACAGAGTAACCCTTCCTTCGTGCCCGGTCCTACCTGTTGACCCACGCTGACATGTTGTCCGAAAGGACAGTCATCTCTCGCTCGACTCGGCCGTCGAGTTGGTCGGCAAGGTCAACCCAGACCTCAGCTTGAAGATCTTTGCTGCAACCGACTTCGGAAACAACATCGGTAAGTCTCCGACCAGCCCTCGTCCACCTTCTGTCCAATAGCACCCGATCTGACCCTCGCGGGCCCAGACTTCAACGCCGTCGATGCCGTCGTAGATGCCACGCATCGCTACAAAGAGATATTCTATGACACGATGGAGTAACAAGGAAGTGATGGATAAGAGCATACTGGGTCTAGTCTTGCTGGCGTTGCGGTGTCGCGTGGTAATGGGATAGGTAGGCCACTGCATTACTGAGGAATTGGGAAAGAATGATATAGGCAGGTCTATGATATAGGCTGCTGGTGTCTCTCAATGCTCTGTATCACATTGCCCTCCGTCCATTGTCGAACACATGCGATACGTAACTCAACGCCGTTCAAATGCTCCAGAACGCCTTGACACCGCTCTAGGCGTTTCTCATCTCCTCTATGATTGTGGAGAAATCGACGGTGACATCTGCCTCGCCACCATCACTGTCGACGCCTGTTGCGCTCAGCTGGCTCGTAGGATCGTCATGTGGGGCCCAGAAGCCATGAGCTTGTCCGCCAGCGATATTAGGTAACTCGTAATCGCTCCAAAGCCCAGAAGTAGGCTCCACTGGATCTTCATACAAAGAAAAGAATGCCGGCGGTGAGCTCGGCATCGCCATGTCCGTCGACAGCAGGTCGTCTGCAACAAAGTCCTGAAGCAGAAGTGCCGACGTCCGCCCCGGTGAGATGCGATCGAGAGAAGGGAGTGCGGGGAAATCTATGTGCGTTCCGGACGGTGTTGCATTTGCTTCGGATAAGAGTTGGTGCAACTGCGCAGTGAACGGTGTCATCTCTACACCACCAACTGTATTGCCGCTCATCCGGGATAGCTTTCGCTGTTCCGGCGTACATGGAGCGAGCAGGACATTTTTTGCTGCCGCTGAACAGAAGATATCCTTGGGAGGAGTTGTCTTCCCTTCGAAAGTAGGTCGGTTAGGTGTTTTGAAAGCCGAGACCGCACCTCTGCTCGAAGGAGTGGGAGTTGTCGGGCGGTCAGGTTCTTCTTGTTCTTCGAACAAATGATTGAACTCGTCGACACCAGTCTTCGGTGGCTTGTTCTCCTTGTCGCTCTCCATCGAGGCGTCTCGCTCCAACTGATTCAAAGGCAGCCCAACATCATTTGCTGAATCTACGCCCGTCTTCCGTCTGGGTTCGTAGTCAAGCGATTTCACCTCGCCGGGTTTTCTTGGAGAATCAAACAACAACCGCCTGGTCGGCTTTGGAGTGAGGTCAAGCTCAATCGGGCTATCCTGAGATCCTAGAAACCGGACCGGACTAGACTGGATTGCCCTATGCAGTGCAGCAGTAGCAGCGTTCTGGCTCAGCCCCTTTTGACGTTTGGCTGAACTCGGAGGCTCCAGACTAGCAGCACGTTTTCGTCCCGTCCTTGAATGTTTGTAACTCCGCTCTTTTGCCTCGAATTCATTTTGGCCATCCTCCTCGGCGTCCTGCTTGCTGACTTCATCTATTTGGATAGCTGAAAGGGGTATTTCACGCTGTTCGGTCTTGATTTCGCTTTGTGAAGACCTTCTTTCTTCGCCCTTCACCAGGTGCTTTTTAGTTGACTGTACACTCTTATTCTTGATAGTTGTCTCTTTGTCCCACATCTCCCTTGGTCTCATGCAATTTGATTTGTTCAAATATAATCCGCAAGCTGTTAGGTATCAGTAATGGCATGTCATAGTGCGAGAAGGCGAGTGCGTACGATTACAAAGAAGTATAGGATAGTATCCCAGCTCCTCTTCCTGCAATGATTTCTTGATCAGCCTGAAAGACTGTATCTTTCCTGTTTCATCCCTATGCAGCTCATCAAACATGACAATAGACCCATCGTCGTTATTCGGCAGCTCCACTTGCTCGGGGCACCCAAGGTATATCTTATAATATGCCTTACGCCAGGTTGGTGTCTCGATAGCGCCACAATTTTCGCAGAATGGCGGCATTGTACCGGCAGCAATGGAATTTGCTAGTCGTTCTTGAATACCTTTCTTTCGCTTTGCGCCAGACCCGCTCCGTGGCTTGGAGATTGAGCTTGAGCGCGTGCTTTTTGCCTTCTTCGGGGCAGGGGCAGGGGCAGGGGCAACCTGTTCCACAGGGGCGGGCACTTCCTGCCTCATTTCGACCTGTGTTGGCCGAGGCTCTATTCTCCGCAGGCCTGGGGCTTGTTGCTTATCTTCAGAGCGTGCAGTGACTGGATCACTGGCCGGAATCTCCGGGAAAGACAAGGCACGAGAGAGCGAAGGCGGAGATGTTTGCCAATTCGGGAGAACACCAGACCCAGGAAGAGAGAGGGAATGCGTCCCGCTAATAGTCCTACTATCCTGGCAATACGAGGGTACGTCGTCCGAAGAAGCAATTGCGCTGGCCTCTTTCGACAGACGTGTAACCTTGCGCTTCCTCTCTAGATCATGCGAAGGTCGAGGTAATATCTTAGCTGGCAGCATCTCAGGAGGTCCGGGAGTCTCATGAGCAAAAGTCAGTTCGCGTGAGGAGTTCCATCGTCTATCCTTGCCCAAAGAAGAATGCCCGCATTTCCCGACTTGCCCCGTCCCTCGGGTTGTGGACGCGCTGTGAAGATCCTCAGAATCCTCCTCGAGAGTACCACTCATGAAACCCGAATCGATATCTTGCGGCATTGTCGGCAGCCCTGGGCTTGAGGGCGCAGGCGAGTCTTCGATTACCGGGGGGGATGAGCCTAACTCAATGGGTGTACCTGACACGCTTCCATCTCGTGAATCGAGCCGGCCTTCCTGTAGTGGAGGATATGGTGAGACATAATTTGGGCTGTGCTGGTCAGTAGATGTCCGCCGAAGGTCATTACGAGCCGCTTGGCCTTTTCGTTTGCGCGATTGTTGTGCGGTGTGGGGTCGAGGCGTCGGTGCTCGTGGCTGATCCTGGGAGTCAGATTGAACGGGGGCCGGCTTGATCGGAATCGGCCGGTGTACGCGAATCGATGCAGCTGCACTGGCTGTAACCCGTAAGGAGTCGGACTTGCTTCCAAATGAAGCGGTCCCTTGCCAATCCGTTTTCACCACCCTAGCTCTCTTCTTCGAGTTGGGTCCTTCAGGCTCGTCCACTTGACCGGCGTGTTCTCCGCTTGCATTTCCACTGGCATTCTCCTGCGCGCCTGGATCCTGGTCTCCGTTTCCTTGCCTCTTTGCCGCTCTTGAGGCTGGGCGCGACTGTACCGTCCGTCTAATAGCAGGTCCAGCTTGGGTGGGTACAGGACTTGCACCAGGAGTGGAAGTCCTGCTAAGATCCGTTCTGCCTGTTATTGCAGGCACAGGCATTCGAGTTTGGTCAGAGATGGTGTCGGCTGATGCGCTGACAGCTTCTGGCAACCGTTGCCGGGCCAGGAGCTCCTGACTCGGGCTTGGACGCGGCACCAAGCCGCTGTGGTGCATGGCATCGACTGCCTGGCATGGAACGTGGCTGGATTGTTCCGAGTACGCTTGCCCCAGGCCGGGATTAGCCTTCATGAACGTTGTCCAAGCAGTAGCCTCAGGCGTAGTAGCGATGGCTTTGCTTAGCTCCCTGTATTTCTCCATACTGCTAATGTATTCACTTTGAAGGCAGGTGGGTACAGGCACCAGACGCAGCTTGACCTCAAGCGTCTCCCGGGCCCCATTGGAGAAGAATCCAAGGATATTCTTGCAGACCCGGCCAGTAACCATCGTACACGACTGGTGAGCGGGTACTGCTGGAGTAGGAGATGAGGAAGCCAGCACCCAGGAGAGCATTCCTTGACCCACCAGCGGAGTTTCATATTCCGAGTAGTCGTATGCATAGACTGTATAGTCCTGGCCCAGCTTCGCAACAAGTTCTGGACTGTGGAGAGCAGCGTATCAGCAAGACAGGATGACCAAATTGTAACGCTTTAGTTTCGCGTATAATGATCATCTAACACCGTGCACTCACCTTGCGGAAACAATGGCTTGGATGCAGAGTTTGAGCTCGACTACTCCTATCAAGGTGTTCTCCTCCAGTTGTGCTGTCTGTACTTTGACCTCGTGTGGTAGTCTAGCTAGACAGTTGGTCTTGTTCTGGTCGTCGAATGTATAGAGAACCTTGACTGTAATTGAGCGATTGTAGTCAGCACAAGCCCCTCGGAAGCACGAGGACTGCTCGCATCACCTCTCATAGGCCGTGCAGATAGTCCCTCATGACCGCTTTCCCCCGGATGTTGCACAGGATTTTCTCCAGACTGCGCGGCCAATGGGCCATGTGGCAGCACTACAGAGCGAGTAGGCGCCACACCGGGGCGAGTCATCATCCGTCTCCTAGAAGATCCCGCACCCAGGCAAGTCTTGTCACCGTGGCATAGCCGATACGCCTGCCCCGAAAGCTTCGCAGCCACTCCACGATCTGCCTGTACCCAATTGCACCCTCCTGCTGACTGGCGCGGGGTGTACTTTTAGTGAGCAGTTGGGGGAGCCTTGGAGCGGCACGTTGAATCGATCAACGCCGGAATGTTGGTTGTGACTTTATGGCAGCTGGAGGCCAAGAGTTGGTGATATGGGGAGAAAGAGAGGCGGAGAGAGGGAGATGAGGAAGTGGTCGGTGGAACGGAGGAAGGAAAATGTCGAGGTTGGGTGTATGCTAAATGGATAGGAATGGAGTTAATCTGCAGCAATTTACAGAGTCGTCGGGGCTGGCGTGTGGTGGATTTGGTAGAAGTAGGTAGGAGCAGTGAAGCGTGAAGCGTGGAAAGCAACACGCGCCAGTGAGCGCTCTTGCGTAAGGGTTTGCCTCGAAAGGGTAAAGAGTAAACGAGCCCAGCCCAGCCTTCAAGGCGGGAAGGCTCGCTCGACGCGCGCGCCGCCGTGTGTGTAAGGGCCAGAGCAGTTAAGGTAAGGGAAATGGTACGAGTCCTGCGTATTTAGTGACAGTACACTTGCCGTCTGGGGCTACCGCTGGTAATGATTGTAATAACAATGTACGCGTTGAAAAGCTGTCTGTTCTAGCCGGTTGTAGCTAGTCTCCACCGAGATTCCCATTTCGACTTCACTCACCTCCTCCGTCCTATTCTGAAGTTGAAACAGAGTACCGCTACCCCCCTCCCCGTCATCAGTCCGCCTCGACCATTTGAGATCCTGCCCGATCTCATCCCACAACATGGCAGACGCCGCAAAGATACAGTGAGTGCTTCTCGCGCATCCCGCAATTGAAACTCGTGGCGGGCTGACCCTCTCCGCCAATGCAGAGAACTCTTAAACAAGCCTCGATCAGAGCTCACGTACGTTTTCACCATCCTTCCAGTTGCCCATTTCCCGCAACTGCCGGCGTCACCCGTTGTCACTAACTCCTTCCACAGCGAGTACGAGATTGCTCAGCTGGAAGAACATGAGTTCACCTCGGGACCTCTATCCATCCTCCAGACGGCGGTCCGATCTCACAACCAGGTGCTCATCTCTTGTCGCAACAACAGGAAGCTACTCGCACGAGTCAAGGCCTTTGATAGGCATTGCAACATGGTGTTGGAGAATGTGAAGGAGATGTGGACGGAGATACCGAGACTGGCATCAGGCAAGAAAGGGAGGCCCGTCAACAAGGACCGGTTTATCAGCAAGTTGTGAGCCACTTCCTGGTCCAGACATGACCCCGTACGTGGCGCTGACGGCTTTCATAGATTCCTTAGGGGCGATTCGGTCATCCTTGTGTTGCTCAGTTGATGGATTCTTACTGGTAGACCTTGCGGATGTTTGGGGCGGCTGTACCATAGTGCTGGTTCGGACACGGATGGCGTTCAAAAGCCATGGATCCTTTTTTTGGACTTGGTTCGCTTGCGATTACAATATCGGTCATTGATACACTCATAGCAGTTGAGAATGGAATGATGGTCATTATTTGACGCGGCTACATACTACAGAGCCCCACACAGACCGGTCAAGAACGCGCTCAAACCCCATGCTCCAGGATCCGGCACATCCTGCCATGTCTCTCCACCTACATAGACTGTCCTGCCTAGACTTGCTTTCATCCCTTTTGTGCTTTCTGCACCCTTCCGTGCCGCTTCTGCCGCCTTCTTGGCGTCACCGGTCTTTGCTAACGTTTCTACAAACGGCTGCAGCGCATCCACGAGCGTTCTATCTCCTGGCTGTGCGGGGGTGTACTTTCTCAAGGAACTCTGGGCAGTCTGAAGAGCTTTTGCCCAGATACTGGGGTCGATGGGAGAAGGGCTTGACGGGTCCTGGATACGGAGCCCATGGGCTAGAGCGTTGAGGAAGATACTAAGCAGGGTTAGTGGAGGCCCCCTTCGACCGTCATACGCAGACCTACGCATATAATGCTCCTGAGGTTCCATCCATGACTGTCTCCACCACCTGGACAATCTTTGAGACTTGCACCACGGCGTCATCAGAAACGGCGTTGTTGGAGATGAGTTTGAGAAGGGCTAAGATGCAAGGTGAGCGATTCCCTCTCGTCAATATCAGGGTTCTCTGATGGTGCCTACCTTCCGCTCCTCTTTTCAAACCGGTGCCGCAGTCTCCGTCTCCGGCGATCGTGTCGTACTTGGTAACCTCAGGCTCTGCAGCGATGAGGCTATCCAGGCCAGCCGTAAGCACAGCCCTGGCCAAGTCCGGATCCACTGTTCGGCCTGTCAGTCGCTGATTGCTAGTCTTCGTACGCAGCAGGATTTACTTTTTAGGTTACTGGGCTTCGCGGTTCCTCCTTGACCGTCCACCTTAAGCGTCCTCGTGGGTCGATCCTCCCATGTCTTCCTCTGAACAGCCGCAGACCATCCAGTAGCTTCAGCTGGGGCATCTAACAATTCCAGTATGCTCTTGCCCGGACCGAAACCTGTATCGGTGACTCGTAACAAGGATATACTGAAGCCGGGTGCATTGAGACTCGTCATATATGTGCCCGATAGCACTCTGACCGGGATGATTCCATAGTCGCTCTGTATCTGGTCCAACACTTCGGCGGTGATGCCGCTAAGTTCCAGGACACTGACACCACCGAGATTGTTGACAAGCAGGACAACATCATCATTGGGAGCGAACTCCAAAAATGCCCGGTCTTTATCCTCCTGATTCAGCAGCTGAGCTAACATTCCCTTTACGAGGTCGGTGAGGGCGGCTTTGGTACGATGGGAGCCGGGCTCATTGTGGATACCCATGCCTACCTCGGCTTCATCAGCCGCGAGGCCTTCCGTGTCGGTATCTACGAGGGCTCGTCCCGGAACGTGCACATGGGCCAGGGATGCGCCGAGGGAGACCAGATTGTTCGCAACCTGTGAAGCCACCTTGTGCACATCTTCCAGCGAGGCGCCGGTCGCGGCCATGGCACCGGCGACCTTCTGGACGAGACACGTTCCAGCGATACCTCGACGGCCGACTTTACCTCCTTTCGTCCGCCCTACGCCGACATCATCCCCCACGACGAGCATTTCGGCCTTGACGCCGCTTGCCTTGGCCTTCTCCACGGCCATGCCGAAATTGAGGACGTCGCCTGTGTAGTTCATCACAATGACCAGCACGCCCTTTTGGCCGTCCACCAGGTGCAAAATCGCATTCCGCACCTGTTCTGCGCTGGGACTGGCGAAGATGGTTCCGGCGACGGCACCGGTCAGGAGTCCACGGCCCACAAAGGCGGAGAAGGAAGGTTCATGGCCGCTTCCACCGCCCGAGACGAGGGATACCTGCGGCGATGTCTGGCCCGGGCGCAGGTAGATGACTTTATTCTCCTCGTCGAGCGCGACGGACGGGTTCGTGTAGGTCAAGGATCGCAGCGCATGGTTCACCAGAAAGGCCGGGTCGTGGAAGAAATGCTTCGCTGCAGCGAGGATCAGCATGGGTTGCGCACATTATTAGTCGATGCACCCCGCAAGCGAGTATAAAGTGGAGACTGCGGAGTGGAAGGGGGCCTTGCTGCAGCTTACCGGCGACACTGGCCATGACGGGAAGCCCCATGTATTGATTTATCGGACGCGAATTGGGGATGAGTTTCTAAGGTCCAATTGGAGACAGAAGTAGAGACTGAAACAGAAGACGGTCAAAAAGAGTCCAAGGAGATGAGGAGATGAGGAAATGAGGATGCGTGGGCACACAAATCTAGATGGTGGGGGGCGGTCTCTGCTTTTTGGTGGGGGGCTCGTGGGCGGGGGTCGGGTCGTTCCCAGGGGGTTTATTTCTGTCTTGTTTCGACCACGGACATTGGAGGAAAATAAATAATGATAATGTAACACCCTTTCGAATGCAGCAGGATCGGGAGAATCAAGAATATAAAGGTAATAAATAATGATGATAATGATAATAATCACAACAGTAATAATAGGAAGGGTAAGGTAAGGTAGGTGGTACCTGGCCTTGCAGAGGGCGAGTGAGAGTTACTTCGTGCCTCACCTTATGTACGATACGGGACTCTCCTTAGCCGGGCCGGGGCTTTCCCGGCTCCTCCTGAGCTATCTCACTTCGTACCTGTCCACATGATCACCAGATTTATCATGATTGTTCATGTACTTGGTACCCTACCCTACCGTACCTTACTCTTCCTCTGCTCACAGGTACTCCGCGTGGAACCTCATAATAATACGGAGGGAGCAAGCGCCGCAACACAGGGCTGGGGAGCTACGAGTTACCTGCTACGGAACGCGCGCTGAGTCAGTTGGTTAATCTTACCGACTCGGGCAGCCCGAAGCGCGGAGCATCCCCCGTAGACCCCTCGGTCCGTACGGCCGGCACTCGGAGCATCTCCGGACTGCCAATCTGTGCTGCCAAAATCACACGCTTCATTTCCACCCGGTCCATGGGGTATTCACCATGGTGCTGTGATTCTGCTATGGAGCTCAGATACCCACCTCTTTGGAGCAGTGCCCAAGTCAGGCCGTGGGAAGATCCATCGGGAGGGGCTCCGAACTATAGATTCCCGAAAGACGCCCGTCTTGAGCCCTCCATCCAGTATCCATATTGACCATCATTTCAGTCACGGTCCCCGTAGCAGGTTTATTGATATTTGGCTCTCCTGGTTGCTCGCTATAGTCCGGCGGAGAATCCCCCCTCGTCCAAGCGTGCGTCTATCCTATTTCTTTTTTTTTTTAATTTTAGCAGAGGTATCTTACCCATGCTCTGCCTTGCTCAAGGCCAAAATATGCCCCTTTTCCGCAGCCTCCGGGGCTCGGAGACGGGCACGCATTATGATACATGTTACGAAATAAAGGCGTCCAAGTCCGGCTTCAACCAATGGACCCGTGATGAAAGCTTCACCTGCAGGTTGTAGGAAGTGGATCGCTGGCAGCCCGATTCAGCTTTACCCTTCATTGGACTGGACCGTGATGTCGACAATGACACCCTTCGTCTCACCGCTCGACGAGGTCCCACCCCTGCTCGCCCTGGACCGCCTTCTCTCCAAGTCTTGCATGAGAAGTCCCTTCTCGGCCCGCTCTGCTCTACTTTTCCAACTATTGAGTTCTTGCCGAGCGTCCCGCAACTTGCCCGTCAATGTGCCGGCATCTTTGAAGTTCTGCATGGCTTCGAGGGCACGTCGAGCTTGTGCCAATTCCTCCGAGCAAGTGTCCAATTGGCGCTGTAGTCTTCGGTTCTCTGCATACATCGTAGCATAGCAGCCTTCGCGAGACGGTTTTGACCCTAGCGTACGTTGAATTTCGGAGGTGCTGCAGCAACTAGTTCGTTCGCCACGATCTTTGCCCATGGTAGGTCCAGCCATAAATTGCTCCTCCTTGGAGTAAGGGACTCCTTTGACTCCTGTATCGGAGTTCTCTGAACAATGCTCCATGTTCCGAGACCGCTGGGAATTTGCATCCTTGTATAGTGCATTGTATCCGTAACAATCATGCTGGCCTGATACGGCTGCTACCGCCATGCCAACCGGCCCCGCCGTGGTAATGCATAGATTGGCTTTTCGACTGGCTATCTCTAGGTCAGGTGGTAGGATGACTGTCGTGTTATCGGTAGGTCCCACTACAGATCCAACCCGATCATTACCCACAGGAGAATTGTCATTGTCTGCGCTTTCATTCTCCATCGCGGCAGACTTAATGCTCCTTGCTACCGATGCTCGAAGATGGCCACTCTCCCTAACAACACCTCTTGTTGGAAGGGACACGCTAGAACCATGAAATCCGGAATTACTAGCGTCTATGGCACCGCAAGCGGTCGAGAGGCTCAGGTTTGTGTCATGAAAGCTCGGCCCTAGTTCCTTTACACTTTGAACGTACAAGCAATCCGGACCCGTGGTGCAGATCCTTGAGCAATGTTGATCTCCATCGTCGATATTTGAGAGTCGTCGATCAGAGGGAAGGACGTCCGAGCCATCACGGTCCCCGAGACTTCGAACCTCGGAATTATGTCCAGCTCTTGATACTTGAACATCCATGATATCTCTCTTCCTGAAGTTGCGAATGCTGGACGTACGCTGATGAAACTCAAGTGATGGAAGGGGACAAAGCGGCGGCTTGAGCGAGAAAGACGACTTGGTCATCTCTGCTCTGCGCACACGCTCCGACATCCCTTGTGACGGATGCTGTTGACCCTCAAAAACTTCTTCGACACGGAGCTGTTTGACAACATCTTCCCATCGCCTAATCAGAAATTCCATGACCCTTGCGATGATCTTTGCCCTCTCAAAATGCAGAGCAACTGGTCCTCCTTTTACCGGAGATTTGGAATACACCTCCATGCGGCTAGAACGCCGTGCCGGAATATCGTGAAGCCCCCTTTGATCCACATTTGCCGATTCAGCGAGGACTTGAAAGGATTCCGTCAAGTCGCCCAGGAGCAAAGGTCCAAAAACAACTCCAAGTGCTTCATAACCCATAAGCTCTGGCTTTGACGAAGATGAACCATCAGGCTCTCTGACACGGCCTGTAACTGCCTCTTTGCCGACCACTGCAGCCACACCCATAACAACACATATCAAGGCTAGCTGGGGCTCTGACTTTAAACTCGCGATAGCTAGCGCAACTAGCCGGGCCTGGATAATCCGCCGCTCGGCGGTAGACAAATCAGAACAAGGAAAACGGTGAATGCTAATCTCTCGTAGCGTCTTGAAAAGCTGAACGGAGCCCAGTATGCCACCTGGAACTCCAGATACGAACCTCTTGAAGGCGGATGCCACATCGTGCACACTATATTGCACATGTCTAGGAAGCTGAGTTTTTGTGATCGTTTGCTGTATCTGACCGGGTGCTCGCTTGGCTTCTAAGAATTGTTCGGCATAATAGTCATAGATAGCATTGACCGCGGCGATTTGACCCGGAACTCGGAAGACTCCAGCTGTCTGTCTACCTAAGGGGCATTAAACGGTACTTATCGAAAGGCAATCCAACTTACCATGCTGAAATAAGTACGTAGCAGTAGCTGCAATGCAAGCAGGGACGGCAAGTCTTCCGGGGGAGAAGTCACCTGGCATGTCTATTATGCTGAGTCCGACGAACTGGGCAAGTTCGTCCAAGGTCTTGCCCTTAAGGATATCTTCCCTTGTTCTCCATAAATAGGCAGCATCGGCGAAGCTCAGCCTGCGTGGCAGCTGTTTTTGTGTTGTGTCTTTGATAGTGTAGGATGAGGATGCTTTACGCAGAATCCGCCGGAGAAAAGAATTCTTCTTTACGGAGACAGGAGTGACGGGGTCGAGAGCAGTAACTGAATTTGTGGAACGGTATCAGCAATCTGTTGTCAAACAGGATGAACCTCGGTAGCCGTCACCTTCATCCACTTGATCATTTTGTCTGAAAGCCGACAAACCGTATTTGCTGGCTAGTGCGTTATACCGAGTGAGGAATACCGAAACTCTGCGGTCATATGACCTACCAGAGGAGTAAGTGGCGACACGATTGCGAACACCGTAATAGCTCCAGGAATCATTCAATTGTCCTGATTGCCCTGACTGCGACGAGTCGGTAGACCTTCTATCATTGACTTCAGCGCTCCGCAGAGCATCATAGCGGAGGTCGTCATTGCCTGGGACATCGATGGTTGGATGAAGCCTTGAAGCCTGTCTTTTCGCGGACGGAAAGGCCGACGTCAAATGAAGGCCACCTATGCTCAACTTGGATGAAGAGCCCTTCCTTGGCGTCTGCGTAGAGTGTGCGAACGTCCTTTTCTGCAGTGCGGATGGCAGTCGAGTGCGTTTAGGTATGATCAGCGTGTCTAAAGGATACCTGGAAGGGATCTTCGGGTGACCTATCCGGGTCTTTCGATTACCCTTGGGTATTGAAGCAGGATTATCGGCCAGGCTCATCTTCTGAACTTGCTGCGCGTTGATCCAGCGGGACAGCGTCAATCAAACCTCGAGGTGATGTGTCTGAGGTCTTGGGTGATGGGTGGAAGGAGGGAGAGGGCAAAATCCGAATGTGACGACTTCTCTGCCACAGCTTCAAGTCCGGAAGGAGCGACCCTCAACGACACGCCAAAGAGGGCTATTTGAGCCCTCGAGCATTAAGCAGCACGGTAGATCGGAATAGTTGGAGATAGGTCACAATCAGAACGTTGAATGTGTTGTTTTCCTGTCGATGCAGAGTCCGATTGCCTGTGGGACTCGCTGGGGCACCAAGCTCTGCCTTTGGTTATTAAGGACAGTAGTCTGTATGCACCATGGTGAATATGAAGTCATAGACGGAGACGACCACAAGTGTAGCATAACAATGCACATTTGAGCAGCCTCGCTTGCCCAAGAATTCCTGTCTAACCATTCAGGCCGACACCGTTCCAGTTCCATAAATGCGTTCAATGCAGAACATACTCCACGCTAATGCGGCACAATAACAAGTCGCTCGAAATCAAACCTTAGTTCTCTTCTCCTTCTCCTTCCAGCAGAATATACTCGAGTATATCACTCAGAGTAAGGACACCTTTGACATGCCGAGCTTCGTCTACAACGACCAGGCGGTGGACCCGTGACTTGCGAATTGTATCGAAAATGGTCCCCAACGTATCTTGGATAGAGCAGGTATAGATACCGGCGAATTCCTAGGCACCAGAGTCAGCCGCATTGCTGTGAAATGAGATAGGAGGAGTGCAAAGCACACTCACATTCACTCGCTTCTTAAGCGCTTCTCCGACGTTGAGTTCGAGACTATCGTAATCACCGCCCTTGATCAAAGCAATCACATCCACAGCCTCGAAGACGTTCACCAGAATGTCTGTTTCCATTAGCCCATGTCCCAGTCCCCAGTAGGTACTGAACTCACTGTCTTCATCCACAATTGGAACGCTAGAGATGTTGGATTTTACAAGTTGATGAATGACTTCCATCACCGGCGTGTCAGTGTGTGCTGTCCGTACATTATCATATGTGCCGATGTCGAGCTCCTCAAGCGGTTTGCGCAGCATTTGAGTCTCTGGGACGTTCACCGCGACAAACTTCAATATGCGGTACTGGGTTATCACGCTGACAACCTCCTGCTCGCCGGTTTCATCATCTACGGCTACTAGGGGTATTCGACGCGCCCTGGAAGCGAGCATACGCCGACAAGCTTCATAAAGCGGTTTCTTCGGGTTGATGAATACTGTTTCGATCGGTGCAACTCCGATAGCTTTCTCGATATCTGAAACCGTCAGCTCTGATTGTCTAGTCAAGACAGCCGGGTCAGTTATATACCCCTTAGGCTATCCAGACGGAATTGGTCTATTTGGTCAAGTTGGTCAGGATTCTGCCAATAATACTGTATCACGTTGATATAATCCGAGGTCGTCAGCAGACCAGCAAATTTGGATGTTTTAGAGTCCCACAGAGGCGCCGAGACAATGCCTGCACGTCAGCGAATGTCAGCCATTGAAATGCCCACAATTTTGTTTTCGTATGCGGTTACCATTCTGTATCAGCGCGTTTAGGCTTTTCTTGACCAGTAAACTCGTATCGAACATGATGAGTCGATAACTCAGCGGTAATACATCGTAGCTCGTCCTCAACTTCAGGAAGGCTCGAATAGCACGCTGACAAATTTCAAGCATCAGAACCCTGTCGAATACATGGGAAATTCGGCGACATGGCTGAATGGCCCGACTGGATGAAAGGAGAACCTACCAGGCTCTCACTCTGTCCCTTGTCCAACGGGGTCGAAGGCTGCCTACGGGCTATTGGCCGAGACCGAGCGCGTGGCATCAGGTAGGATGACGGCTGCACAAAGCCTTCATGATCGGCAGCCAGGGCGGGTTTGCCTGCGCCACTTGGACCGAAGCCATCTGCAGCAGATCTGGGGGAGGGGTCTTCGGAAGCAGGTGTAGACATGGCTCAGCAAAGGGGGCCCCAAAGCGACTTTGCTGACACAGCTCAGGTCAAGCGGTGAGTAGACCTGAGCAGGTAGGTAAGGACAGCTGTTTGTGGGAGGCCAGCCGGTGATGCCGTCAGTGGCCTGCCGTTGGGAGAGTTCGCTCAGTTGCAGTGCTATCTCGCACCCAGCCCGTACAACGTCGTTTACCACCCGGTCCAGGGCCACACCACCACTGGCAGACGAGTTCGCAGCGTCGGGTCCGTTGGGTAGCCAGGCAATCCTAGTAGGCCAGGACTGCACGGGAACGGTACACAAACGCAGTCACACCGGTCAAGGAAATGGTAAGATGATGGGACAATAATGGATTGCCAGGTCCATGGAGTGAGGGTTAGGGAAGGGCAAAGGTAAGGTAAGGCAGGTACCTATTCGTAGGTAATGGAAAGTTTCGGACAGTGGACCAGGTAAAGTACCGACCAGGTAAAGTACCTTAAGGTAACGACCTTTATTTGATGTAGATCATGCTAAGGTAGGCAAGGTACTTTTATGGAACCCAATCTACCTCCTAGGTACCTAACCTACCTACCTACCTACCTTAATATTACCGCCGGGTACCTAGCCGATCTTAGGTACTTGCGAATCGATTGCTTTCATAAGGTACATGGAATCTTGCCTCCTGTGAACCTTCTTTTTCTCCCCCGGAACCCCCACACGGCCAGTAAGCCCAATCACCCCCACCATGGCGCCTCCCCTATGGTACGGTACCTCCCTTATCGCACCAATAGATACAGGCACTCGCGTCGTTGTAAAGATAAGCCGGAGTAGATGCTCGCGGCCTCCTTTGACGACAGCCCAAAAATCGGAATCGTCCAATTCTCTTCCTACATTGCACGCACAATAGCCTTTGGACTTCAGGGATTAATCATTGCGTTTTCTACAGTGTATCTTATGTAACAACTGCGTTCCGCCCGGTCGCAGCCTCGAGACGTCTGTGCAGGCCTCGTCCGGGGCGGAAAGCATCGCCCAATTTCGCCGCCCTCGTGCTAAAACACCAGCGCCGAACGACACAATTCCTACATACAGGATACATGAGCCCCTTTCGCCGGGCGTGCCTCGTTGTATCATTATGCTATCAACATGACGTTCATGAAGCCGCAGACGAACCGGCCCCTGCTGCTTGTTGCTTTTCCGCCTCTTTCCTCTTCACCAATATGCTCTTAAGAGCACCGAGACATCGTGCCAACGACTCCTCGTCAGGTGCGCAGAAGCGATAGTTCTTCTCTTCGCCAATGATCTGCATGCAGTGCCGTCTGCTCTTCGAGATTGGATCAATTTCCACCGCGTTGATCACCGAGGATATCGGCAAGATCAGTCGGGCCGAATATTCCTGCCAGATATTAGCATGTCGCAGGACATACACACAAAGAACGCTTACCTCCTCATTCTTGTAAAAAGCAACTTGTTTTGGTCGTACTACCATCCATAACTTTTTCCACTGGCGGACGCCGCCCTTGGATTTGAGACAATACAGATAGCCATGCCAGACCACCCGCTCTTGTTCTTGTTTCAGGTCTATTCCTTCGGCAGCACGGGACCTAGCTCCAGGCGGTGGCCCCGCGGGCACGGTTGATGCAGACGATGTCAGCAGGGCAGCTCCAGGCTTGAAGATATATGAAGATGCCAGTGTCCTTGCAGGGGGAGGTGCGTCGGAAAGATCTGAATACGAGCCAAGTTCATTCCCGGAGTAATCACGGTAACTATACGGAAATGGAGATGCGTAAGGCCTGGCAGCACCCGCCGCTCCCGGCGAGGGCAAGCGTCGCTCAGTGGGCTCGGGCGAACTGGCGGCTATTCGCTCGTCTTCCCACATGCGGCCCCGATTCCCCGGCACGCTAGATGTAAAAGACGCACCGTAACGGTGCGCTTCGCCGGGGCTGGCTAAAAACAGTTCTTTTTCCTCTTCTTCCACGCGAGCTTCTCGCCGGATGAGCTCGACCCACTCCGAGGCATCCTTCTTGCTCGCGGCCTGAAAATGATAGTTCCTAGCAGGGGAGAACAGCGCGAAAACTCCTTCCCGTCCTTTTCTCGGATCCTTGAGATAAGCAACATCTGTGACCTCGGATAGGTTGATCTGGTGGCGTAATTTGGCCTCTTCAGTGTCTCGGTAGATGGACAGCAGGTTTGGCCGAAGCACCAAATAGCAAGGCTTCCATGTCTGAATGATAAGGCTGTTAGATGCTACCGGACCTATAAGGAAAGGTAGATGCTCCAACCTTCGTCTTCCTTGTCCTTTTGTTGAGCCGCCCTGACTTCAAGACTCTGTCGAACTCGAAGCTGCCATTTTGATTGACCGGCGAGAAGTTGTCCAAGTTCAAGTGACCGCTTCGAAAGCTATAGGAAGCCTGCGCAAGGCCGTTCCAGGACCCGGGCGATATATGAAGATGAGAGAACTGCTGATCCGGAATCACGCCTGTACGGTTCGGGACCTGCACAGGCGGAGATGGTATCGCCGTCTCCGCCATGCGCGAGGTTTAGCTTGACCGGAACGCGTGGCCAAAAGCGTCTCGGAAGCAAGTTCAGGCAGCCAGTAGCAAGAAGCAGGTAATGTACACTGGTGGAATCATCGCCCAATGCGCGTGGTAGCCGTGCTGACGGCAGCAATTGCGCAACTGGAGTGGGCGGAAATGTGTGAACGGTGGAGTGCGGAAAAGAAGGGACCTGGGCGAGGGATCTTGTCTCGTAGCTATGGCAAAATCTGAAGCACAGGCGCTTTTCTGTTTGTGGCGATTCTTCAGAGACGAGGGCGGATGTCGTAAATAAAGGTCCTTAAGGTAAGGTATGAATGAATTACAGTGACCAGGCGACGTTCCAGCTGTGCCAGGGGATCCCTGGTCAGGGCCGGGGAGCCAGTCCAATCCGCCTAAAGGTGCCTTACTCAGCCGGTAACCTTACCTTAGCGGATTGCTTGGCTTGCTTGGTTTGCTCCGGTAACTTTAAATGACTTTGGACTTGCACTCACCTTGAACGCCCCTCCAGATGACGAGGGATCCGACATCAAGCACCCAGCAGCGACTGGTATTCCGTCACCTCTTTCTGCTCCCGGAGCTGTCAGCTTAACCTGGCCCTGAAGCTCAGCGAGGGTAGCACTGCGATGCTGCACACCCGTCAGAATGCCCGTCGTCAACCCGGAGAAGTTAATCGCACTGCAGCGTAATCCTGATGGTATTAGAAACGTACGTTGTCCCCTGGCTGAGCTCCGAGGCAAAAGATCTGATCGTGGCAGATCTGTATCCTAGCCCATGTGGTAAGTCTGCCTTCCCCACCACAAGGTCGTTCAATAACGGCGTAGCAGGATCACGGCAAGACCTCCTTGACTGATGCTCTGATTGCCACAAATGGCATCATATCCGCCAAATTGGCTGGCAAGATTCGGTATCTTGACTCTCGGCCTGATGAGCAACTACGAGGTATCACCATGGAGTCATCAGCTATCTCGCTCTATTTCTCCATGCTGCGGCGCGAATCGCTAGCAGGGCCTCCGGAGCAGAAGGAGTATCTCATAAATCTGATCGACTCGCCAGGACACATAGACTTTAGCAGTGAGGTCTCAACAGCGTCCAGGTTATGTGACGGTGCTGTGGTCTTGGTAGACGCCGTCGAAGGCGTCTGCAGTCAGACAGTGACTGTCTTGCGGCAGACATGGGTCGAGAAGCTCAAGCCTTTGCTTGTTATCAATAAGATGGACCGCCTAATAACAGAGCTCAAAATGAGTCCCGGCGAAGCATATATCCACCTCGGAAAGCTCATTGAGCAGGTTAATGCAGTTGTTGGGAGTTTTTACCAAGGCGAGCGCATGGAAGAAGATCTGAAGTGGAGGGAGCGGATGGAAGAGAGAATAGCAGCGACGCCCTCAAAGGAGCAAGAGAGAAAGGAGCAGTCGGCATCCACAGCCACAAATGGCACAGTTGGTGAAGACTCGACAACCAACACAACTGGCGAGTTCGAAGAGAGAGACGACGAGGATTTGTACTTTGCACCCGAGAACCACAACGTTATTTTCAGCAGTGCCATCGATGGCTGGGCCTTTACCGTCAAACAGTTCGCCGCGCTTTACGAAAGGAAGCTCGGGATCAAAAGATCGGTACTGGAGAAGGTCCTGTGGGGCGATTTCTATTTGGATCCCAAGACGAAGAGAGTGCTGGGGCAGAAACATCTGAAGGGTCGACCACTCAAACCGATGTTCGTTCAACTAGTCCTGGAGAATATCTGGGCTGTCTATGAGGCTACTACAGGGGCGGGATCGGGGAAGGGGTGGGTGGTTCATTTTCTCTTCTTCGTTTGGCATGTTGAATCAAATAAAGATGTCAGCCCAAGTTACTCATGTCTGCACCATCTAGTGACCCTGCAACAACGGAAAAGATAACGAAATCCCTCAACCTGAACCTGCCGGCGCATATACTACGCTCTAAGGAGCCTCGAGCAATTCTGACGGCGGTCTTCAGCGCTTGGTTGCCTTTGTCCACCGCCTTGCTGGTGTCAGTCATTGAGCATCTTCCATCTCCGCCCGCAGCGCAAGCAAGCAGACTGCCAGCAATGATTGACTCCTCCCCTGGGGCGGATCAGGTGGATGTCAAGGTTCGAGAGGCCATGGTCCACTTCAAGGCTGGGGACGGCGACCCGGCAGTGGCGTATGTGAGCAAAATGGTTGCCATCCCGCAGAGCGAACTTCCCCAAAATAAGAGGCGTGCAGGTGGCCTGACTGCAGAAGAAGCGCGGGAGATGGCACGAAAGAAGAGGGCTGAGATAGCACGGGCGCAGGTGCTAGCGAACAGTGAGAACAACGATGATATGTCTGGATTGGGCGAAGCCTTCAGTAGAAGCAGCATCTCAGTCGACGACCGGAAAGATACGGAGGACCTCAGCCATGCTCCTTCAGACCCTGAGCACCTGATCGGTTTTGCGCGCCTGTATTCGGGGACGCTCACTGTGGGTGACGAGGTATATGTTCTGCCGCCGAGGTTTTCCCCGGCACATCCTCATGCCCAACCTGAACCTCACAAGGTTGTCATAACAGCTCTTTACATGCTCATGGGACGGAGTCTGGAATCTTTGACTACGGTACCGGCTGGAGTTGTGTTTGGAATCGAAGGATTAGAAGGTCATATTCTGAAATCCGGCACCATCTGCAGTCAGCTCGAAGGTAGTGTAAACCTCGCTGGACTCAACATGGCTAGCCAGCCTATCGTGCGAGTTGCCCTGGAGCCAACAATTCCTGGAGAACTGGACAAAATGATTGCCGGCCTCAAACTCCTAGTACAGAGTGACCCTTGCGCAGAATACGAGGTGTTAGAGAGCGGAGAACACGTCATTTTTACAGCCGGCGAACTGCATCTTGAAAGATGCTTGAAAGATCTGCGGGAGCGTTTTGCAAGATGCGAGATACAGGTCGGGGAGCCCATCGTCCCTTATCGAGAAACTATCGTCAGCGTACCGGACATGGCTCCCCCTAGAGACAAGGATCTCCCTCGAGGGACAGTGCTCGGGGTGACGCCTTCCAAGCAGGTCACATTAAGACTGCGCGTCCGACCCTTACCACCTGAAGTGACCGAGTTTCTGGGCAAACATAGCGGGGCTGTAAGAAGATTCTACGCTGAAAGGAAGGCTGAAGAGGAAGCCAGAAGACGGGTCCACTATGACGAAGACACGCAGGAAGATATCGGCGAGTCCCTCGAGGTGGAAGAGGAAACTGCCGTCGAGGAGGGTATGCTGAGTCTCCAAGAATTTAGAGATGCATTGAAGAAAGCCTTTCACGAAGCCAAAGGAGACCGTGAGGCCTGGGTCAACGCCGTTGAGAAGATTGCAGCATTTGGGCCCCGCCGCGTTGGCCAGAATGTGCTCATTGATGACACCGAAACAGGAATTTTCCAGAGATTGCAAGTCACGACCATCCATACCACCCCTAAAATGAACAGGAATTAAGATAGATTGATCCATGAAGCTAACATATGTCAACAGCCTGCGGGAGCGCCAAGAAACGACTAGTCGAGAGGTTGGCTATGGCGGAGCACTGAGTCCGCGTGATTTTGCAGACAAAATCACGTACGCCTTTCAGTTGGCAACAGCACAAGGACCGCTATGCAATGAACCGGTCCAAGGTATCGCTGTCTCTGTGGAAGAGGTTACAATATCCATTCCAGAAGGAGACGACTCCACTGCCAGAGAGAAGCTTGGCAGGCTGACCGGGGAGGTCATCAAGACAGTCCGCGACTCTATCAAGCAAGGGTTCCTTGACTGGAGTCCTCGGTTGATGCTGGCAATGTACAGCTGCGAGATTCAAGCGTCTAGTAAGTGCAACCCCTCCAGATTGGTGTCCAAATACTCCGGATACTGACGACAGGCTTCCACGCACAGCCGAGGTACTCGGAAGAGTCTACGGAGTTATCACTCGCCGTCGAGGACGAATCCTCACGGAGTATATGAGAGAAGGGACACCATTCTTCACGATTGTCTCCTTGCTTCCTGTGGCCGAATCCTTTGGATTCAGCGATGAGATCCGAAAACGCACGTCGGGGGCCGCTAGCCCACAATTAATATTCCAAGGCTTCGAAATGCTGGATGAAGACCCATTCTGGGTTCCATCAACCGAGGAAGAGCTAGAAGATCTGGGTGAATTAGCTGACCGTGAAAACGTTGCCAAAAGGTACATGGACAGTGTACGGAAGAGAAAAGGTCTGTTTGTGACGGGAAAGAAGTTGGTGGAAAACGCAGAAAAGCAAAAGACGCTGAAGAGATAGGGCGATGAGTGAGAGACAAACCCAACACTTCCAATCACCATCAAAGTCGGTGTTCCCATACGATCCATGCCGCCAGACGTATCACTCAGCCCTTTAAAAAGGTTTTGCGACTTTCCGGCTTTCGGTTAACCCCGTCTCAGGATCTTTGAACTCTTTCCAGCTGATTGGATACATAGCATTTCCCGTCTCCGACGTTGCCATCATGACACCAAGATGGTTGCTGGCCGTAGATAGATAGTAGTTTAGCTGGTCTCCCAGACATATCTAGAATAGCTCAGCAATCAGATTAGGGCCGCCTGACAAAAGGTGTGTCCAGACTTACCACCTGCGCCCTGACAATGTCGCCTGGTCGGAAACTGGAGAAAATCTTCACCTTGTCCTTCTCCGTAGCCCTCACGTCTTGCACCCTGATCAGCCCCTGAAACTCATCGTTGCAGACTGTCTCGCCCACGACCAGTATGGCCACCGTGGCTTGGCGAGGCGTGATCCTGGTCACCCTGCCCAGCACAATCGAGTCCACCTCCGGCAGCACATTGGTCAAGCCCACATCAGTGCTGGACTTGCGACCTTGAGATGGGTGCACAACGGAGAGTACGGGCAGTGATGGGGCCCCCGACCGTTTCTGAACTTTGGTACCCGCTGGCTCATTTTGCTGCTGCGGTACTGTCTCCACGGTCACTCCCAACAGCGAGGCATGTACCCTAGAAGAATAGATATGGGTTCCAGGTCCGGAGATGTATTGAGAGGTCGAGCCCAGCGGCTGGCCGGGAACCACAACAGCCATTACGATGCTTGTTCCGGTGACGGCCTGTTGTACAAAATACGAGACCAGAGAGACCGAAGAGAGCTTTCCGACGGCGTGAGGCGGCCTCGGCGGGTCCCGATTTACCGACAGACTTCAACTTCTTTAACCTCTAATCCTCTAGCGTGGCAGCACATATGTCTAGACAATGATGCAGATGCTCAGTACGAGTAGAATGATGCAGCAGTAGGGACTAAGATGAAGACGTAATTCTAAACGCCTTAGACTAACGGTACCAAGGGTCAGAAAATTCTACGGAGACAACGTCGAACACTGCCTCACGTGTATACCACTGTGAAAAGGAAACAATAAAAGGCCGGTTGACATGCCGATCGCAGGGGCAGCTATCTCCACAAACGCGACCCCGAACCCACGACATGAATTCAATGACACACTCAAAAAAGCAATGCTCGCTGGTACGTAACAGGTAGTCCATGCCTTCAACGCCTTTAATACTAGCCAGACAGCAACCGTCATGTGCGCGGTGAATGAGGCACCTGAAGGCAAGCAAGAGGTGCATTGTAAGGCCGCAGGAAGGTCAGCCTTCGACCAGCGTGGACTTCGGACCTTTCCCAAGGAGCTCCAACGACCGCCTAGCGAGCGCGACGACCTCTCCTTCACCGTCCTCGCCATCCTCATCATCGGATTCGATATTCTTATCGGAAATAGCCTTAATCATCTGCACTATCTCCTCAGACTTCGCAATCAGGCTGACCAATCTCTTATCTTCGGATTCCAAGAGCTGCAACAACGTCCATATAGCGATGTGCTGAAATGTCGGATCTCCACTGGCAAGGAAACGCTTGAGATAGCCATGTATCCCGCCGTTCGGTTCGTTCCAATCCTTAATGAAGATGGAATAATCGCCGACTGTTGAAGGTTAGCAAGGCCGCGCTCCATGATGGTGATTAACCCACCTTTGCTGGACAGATTGCCTAGCGCAGCAGCGCTGTTACCCTGAACCTCAATGCTTTCGGAATTGGTCAGGGGAATGAGGACGTCGAATACTCCGAGGTTTAGCAAGTGGCTCTTCAACTCGTCACTCAATGCCAACACCGCGATAGCGGCGGTCATCTCTGATTGCACACTCAGTGGCACCTCCAGCACCAACTGTTTGCATTTTTGGACGGCTCCAGCTTCCAGAACGAGTTGCTTGTTGCGGTCCGAGCTTGCGGCCAGATTGCGCAGGGTTGAAATAGCATGACACTGTATTTCTTCATTATCAGTAGACCCAAGCAAGTCTACGAGTGGACGAAGGAAGCCTGCTTCAATGATAGGCGATTCATTGAGCGGGTGGATGGATATATTGCGGATGCAGGCCACAGCGGACAGTATTAGAGGAAGATATGATGACTGGAGGAGTCGAAGCAGAGGTGGTAGTCCGCGGGCGCGGACAATCTCTAGTTGATACTTCTCGTCGGAAGCCAGGTTTCGGAGGGCAAGTGCAGCTTGACATTGCACCTTGGGGGATGAGGAATCCATCAGATGGACAAGGGACTGTACCAAGCGTCCCTCAGTTTGAGCCAGCTTCTTTCGGTTCGCTGCATCGACAGCAATATTACTGAGTGCCGTTGTGCAATAGTATTGGACATCGACATCCGGAGAAGAGAGTAGTTGAACCAGCACAGGAATAGCGCCGGCATTAACGAGTTGTTGTCGGTTATCATCTGCGATCGGGTAAGTAGCTGACTCCGACGCTATCATGGATCTATGTGCGGGCTTCCCATACCTGAATGTGTCATATTGAGCAGAGCACCTGTAGCATTCCTCTGAACCCTCATGTCCTTTGACTTGGCAAGTCGAGTCAAAGGACCCAAGGCGCCTGACCTGGCTATCTTGGCCTTGTTATCTTCGTGTGTCGCGAGATTCGTGATACAGCCCACGGCATTGCATTGCACCTCCACATTGGGCGACATCATTTGACGAATCAGGGGAGCAAGCCCACCGAGAGCAACGATGGATACTTTGTTCTCCGCTAGGTCCACGTCAGCCGTCCGTACCAACCACACTATGAGGGAGCCCGTACTGTTTACTGCTAGATTACCAAGGGCTGCGCTTGCTGCCCGCTGCACCTCGATATCAGGGCTTTGTAGCAGAAATAGGATCGGCTCCAGTGTGTCCCGATCCACCTCTCTAACATCTGGATGCGCACAATCAGCAACTTGAACGAGTTCCACGGTCCGCATAAGTGCTGATGGTACCTCGCTCGGTAATCTCAGCGAAGGTCAAGCTGGCGCTGCGCTGCAAGTCGACATTGTCGGAGTAAACCAAGGTGCTGAGCGCACGTAGTGGCTCTCCAGAGAAGAAATCGGTCTCGGCTCGCTGGGGACATGTCAGGTAGGCCATTCAGGTCTCGAGCTGTTGCCTACATACGTTCTCAAGGTATTGCAGTAGATCTGCTACCGCTTCTCTCTCACTGTCCGCTAAAACAGGCTCGTACAAGCCATCCTTGGAGCGTCCTGCAAGCCAATATCGTCAGTGGATTTGGCCGACAAAGCCGCGGCTTGGAAGCGTTGTTACCCCTGCAGCAGGAGGAGATCCAATTCCCCATCGGAAGGACCGGTGGCCAAGAAAGACTGGGCGTTGACGGGACTGATCAATGACGAGGATAGGGATGAGAAGCAAAGCTTCTAGGAGCACGGCAGCTCGCTCAATTCGGCATGCGAGGATGGAGCAGGTAAGCGAAGGCAGCTCGCATGGGTGCTGTTACGTCCACAGAACAGACGCGGATTGGTGAAAGGTGGTAACGCGCTGATGGCGGCGCAAGACCGTACAGGACTGATAGCGATTTGCAGCCGTGTCCAGGGAGAGTCGGGCGGTGATGGATGAGGTTGATTTGAAAAACCTCGAGCGATGGAAAGAACCTGGCAGGATCAGGATACCCTGAGGGTAAGGTAGGCGTACGGTATGAAGTACCTCACCCATACATTCTAGGAGTACGAGTACCTGCCTAGTTTAGTGGAAGGAAGCGCGGCAAGCGGGTCGCTCTGGCTTTCCATTCTTATTGGACGTTGTTGAAAAGGCAGCACGCAAGTGGTCGAAGCGATAAACACGAGGTCCAGCTGGCATGTGCTTCGACGTTATGCGTTCCGTACCTTACGAAGGAAGGCACTTTCCTGCATCTAAGGCATCTGCACGAAGTACTCACTTTTTATTGATCCAATACACCAACATAAGGCATGTAAGGTACCCTAAGGTGGGTAGGTACGGTAAATTTCAGATCGATTTCTACCATTTATGATCGATGCACTCATTTGTACAGTGTTGTTCTTACATCAAGGTGCCAAGGTAAGGCGCCTTCCTGATGTAAGGTAAGGTACTCTACCTTTGTGCTTGTCTGATAAACCGATCTGATATATAAGTACCTTACATTAAGTGAAGGTGGGCTTGACTCGCATAAGGTATTTGTTAGTCCAGGTACACACTCCTATCAAAGTGAACGCGGACCTTAAACGCCTGGTCAGTAGTACCTCCGTAGGTAAGGTATTGTTTTGTCGCTGGTAGGTGTACGGTAACGAAGGATGATGGAATCTTGCCGTGGCGGTGCAGGGGCGGTGCTACACCGGAGTCAACCCCGCTTACGTAGGTGTGTACATCAGGTACCTACAATAGCTGCAGCTCGACCACCAGGAGTACGTAGTATAAAAGAAGGCTCATTGATTCACACCATCAGGAAACCCTGTACGCAAGTGTTCCTACCTCACCTTACCTTCGTGACCTGAACCCTAACGTACCTTACCTTATCTACCTTACCTCCTTCTCTTTTCTTCTTCTGCTTCTATACCAGGTCCTCTTTCTTCTTCTCACCCACCCCTCTTTCCTGCGCCTTCCCCCCGTCTCGGTTCCGTCAGCATGGGTGTAAGTTTTGAATAATCCTTCCCGCATTGCGGGGTTTGCTAGCAATTCGAGGAAGTCACTGATCGAGTCCATCCCCAATAGTTGGCTTCCAAACTTGCAGCCAGTCAGGGAGCTGGAGGAGCATACCCTCCCCAGGGCGCATATGTAAGCCGGACGCAACAGTCAGAGCTATTCTATTCCTAGCGCATGACCGCTGACGTCGCAATCAACAGCCTGGGCAGCAGCAGTATCAACCCTATACCCCCCAACGCCCACAGGTAAGACTTATTTCCTGTCTCATGATCTACGCGGCTGTTCTTCTCGACCTACCTGCAATTCCGTCACCTGGCTTCATCGTCGGACCCCCGTCCCTTTCACCTGCGCGCCAGATATTCGAGCTCGATAGTGACAGGACGGGCACCTGAATAGCAACAACAGTCGCAGTATCAAGGACAACCAACATCTGGCGCGCCATATCCTCACCAGAATACCTCTCTACCCGCGACGCTGCAGCCGGGATATGCTACACAAGCAGCCGGCTTCTCTCAACCCGTCTCGCCAATCCCAGGCTCTACCTCTTCTCCGTATCCGCCAGTACTCCAACCTTCTCTGCCCAGCTTCCCGTACGCTGCTCCACAACAAGGATCCTGGTCGGGCCCATACCCTCAGCAGACGATCAATGGATTTCAGGGACCGCAATCATACCAGCCTCATTCGACTGGATCAGTCTGTCGCCATGTGAATGTTCGTCTGCATTGATCGAACTTTAACTGACTTGCGATGTTCCAATAGGGTCAACCGGGCCAGCCACCTTATCCACAAGGAGGGCCCCCACAGCAGGCCCAATATGGAGGGTATGGCCCTCCTCAAACACAGTCGCCATATCCACAAGGCGGTTATGCAGCACCTCAGGGCCAACAAGGGGCCCCCACCCATAATGCTGTGGCATATAAACAGCTGCTCCAGGCGGTCATTCAGGAAAAGAACTTGCAGTCCATGTTTCCGCCGAATGACCCCAGGCTTGACCAAATAGCTCAAATCGCCGGCCCAAAGGTCAGCCAGCTATGCTCGACTTGGCGTGTCGTGCCGGAGGTGGGACAGGATATCGTCAAGCTGGCTCTGTTTGACATCATCCTCTATGTCGCTGATAGTGGCTCCATGCAGTTCGAGGAGAACGGAGAAAGAATTCAAGACTTGAAACTCATTGTGTCCAGGGTCGCATTTGCCGCGACGCTGTTCGACGACGATGGGATCACAATCAGGTTTATGAACTCGGATATCAACGCAAACAACGTCAGGACCGAGGCTGACGTCGACCGAGTGATACAATCAGTCCAGTTCAAAGGCCTCACACCTATGGGTACGAGCCTTAGGAACAAAGTGTTGGAACCTCTCGTTCTCAATCCAGCCCGGAGCGGCGCTCTGCGAAAGCCTGTATTGATTATCACCATCACTGACGGGCAGCCAGCGGGCGAACCACAAGGAGCCGTCTTTGACGCCATCCGTGCCGCCTCATCCGAATTGAGTCGTATGCCGCGATATGGACCAGGCGCCTTGTCTTTCCAATTCGCGCAGGTTGGAAATGACCTGAAGGCTAGAGAGTTCCTGGCCAAGCTGGATAATGAGCCTGGCTTTGGTAATCTCGTGGATTCCACCTCCAGTAAGTTGTGATCATTATATACAAACTTGAAAGGAGTTGACTAAGATGGTATGTCGTTTAGACTTCGAAGTGGAACAAGATGAAATGTCTAGGGCGCAACCACCAGTCAATCTGACGCCGGAACTTTGGGTATGTATTCCCAAAGACAAATTGCATTGATATGTTCCTAATGAAAAATAGCTGCTCAAACTGCTCCTCGGTGCGGTTGACTCCTCCTATGACACCAAGGACGAGAGCGGAAGCCGACCACCTACTGGGCAACAATTCGGAGCGTCTCCACAGGGGCAATACGGAGCGCCTCCACAAGGGCAATACGGAGCGCCTCAGGGGCAACATGGAGCCCCGCCTCCCGGCCAATACGGTGGGGCCGCACAGGGCCAATATGGAGTACCTCCACAAGGGCAGTACGGCGCACCACCACAGGGACAGTATGGTAGGCCGTCTCAGGGACAATATGGTGGTTACGGTGCGCCTCCGCAAGCGCAATCTCCGTATCCACAAGGTGGCTACTCTGCCCCCCCTCCCCCGCCTCGATATTAGCTATAAGCGCTGAAAAGCGGATTTGGATTTGGCGTTGACAAGGACGGGTTACTTCATCGCCTTGTGATTTAAGTTAATACGAATAATTCTTCTTCTACATCTTGCTCGACCCGTTCCACATCCAGCTTGGTGACTGTAATTTGAAGATCTCCACAAGCTGAATAAAGTTCAATTCACAGATTCATCTGACCCGAAATTGTAGAGAAAAGATATCTGTGAGACCAGCCTAGCGGTAATAGGCCGTGAAATTACTACGTATGGCGAGTAGAGATCGATCAAGGACCTGGTAAATTCCAGGTGCACGGTGTACAATGGGCGGGGGCCGACGAACTGCTTTTCTAAGAAGGCTCCCACGCCGCCCGCAAGTCCAGCCTGCTGTGACAAGACCATCTAGGACAAATGATCGCCTTGCCATGCAATTGCCAGGAGACTAGCAGCGGCAGATCTTGCCCGCAAGCTGAGCAGTTGCCAGATGGGCAGTCTGTAAATACAGAGGAACAATCCAATCCCACCGTCACATGCAGTAAGATGAACACACCGTGTCACCGACGGCCGTAGCAACGTTGGTTCGACATAGGGGATGGCAATAGAATGTCATCCGAAGGGTTCATGAATCATAAGACGCTCAAGCGCACGATGAGAATTTTGCGATAAATGAAATGGGTAGATGGTGCAGATCCAGGGCCAACGCCCATCAATCGGACCAAAAATCATCAACATCTGTGGACCAAGCCTGGTAGGAATCGGAAAGGACTGGGTGTCAATATCAGCGCGTTTCGGTCTTCTCCACAATATAATTAGAGGTGAGCAATTACCAGTGAAGATGTGTCGTTGTGCTGGTGCGCTGTCGCATGCAACCTGCAGGGCGGTCCCGTCGTGGAACTCGAGAACAACACCTTTGCGGTCAGAAATGCACTCGTCGCTCAAGGGCGGGCTTACTATGGGGCAGCTCTTGTCCGTCTAGATCCGGTATGAGCGGTTGCCGAAACGCAGAAAGATTGTACTTCTTCGGCGCTATTTTGGAAAACTGGTTCTGAAATGAGCACCCATTATATATCCAACGGGCCTGCGAGACCACTGCGAAATAACATACCTGATCAGTTCTTGGCTGGCTCAGAACGAGCTCGCCATGCCCGCTTATCCGCAGGCGCCTCCTCTTCCACAACTGGTTCACTGTTAGCTTGCATAGCCCAAATCACTTAATGGACGTACCATGTTGTCCGGAAACTGCACATTGACTTCTCCAACGTCGATATCCTCCAAGGCCATACCACGAGGATGTCGGTCTAGATCCGATTGAGATTGTCCTTCCTTTGAATTCAAGCTCACTGCAGTGGGTACGCTCTTCCATGAAGATGACATCGACGACATCCGTTTAAAGAGCTTGCTCCTCCTCGACTCCCTTTTTGGGTCCTTGACATTCTCAACAATGCCCAGCCCCATCGAACCGGGAGAGTCGCCATCTTGGATCCGGCTTAGCTCGCTTCTGCTATGGCTAGACATAGACAGCCTGCTTCCATTGGAAGAAAGTCTACGTGGAGGCGACAATCTTTGCTCGGCTGCACCCCGTGGAGAAGCCAGAGAGGCCGCGAGTGAGGGACTTTCCTGCTCAGCCATGGACTCAGGGCTATCGGGCTGATGATCAGCTTCCTGCTGGATGACGAGTGGACTCTGGTGCAGGGAGAGCTGAGCGGTGTCGGATGGAGCCTGACTGGCTGGCTTCGCTGCCGTTTCGTTCCGAACGATCGTGGCAATCACCGAGATGGAACTTCTTTGCTTCTTAATGGCAATATCAGCCTCAGTTGGCACAGGATCAGTGTCTTCCACTGCCGGCTTTTTCGACCCAACGGCCATGTCAGTATAGAAGGATGACGGCAGTCGATGCGAGACCGGCATGTGACGAGAGAAGATAGGCGCCCTGTCGGCTTGTTCGTCCCCTATATTGTCGGAAGCTGCGCGTATTTTTCTGAGAGACACATGGCGCCCGCCCAGGAAAGGTGGTGAAGATTCTGGCGAGGAGAACGGCGTTCGTGGCGCAGATGAAACCCGGGGTTTCTGAGTAGTGACCATTTCGAGGGCCTTTATCCTCTTCGATATACCTGAGGAGACATTGACCTTTTTGGGCACGGAGAGAGGAGCGTATGCATTTTTGTCTGCTGTATCCAGTCTTGATATCGATGGTCCGGGCTGGTGTTTGGAACGGTCGGGCACTGAGAATGCACTGAAAGGGTTACTGTCAGATGGAGTCTGCGTTGAAACTCTCCGTGTCTTCCCAGTCGGCGTATTACTTCCCGAATTTGTCCCCAGACTTCTAGGGAAAAAAGGCCGAACGGGTGACTTCGAAACCGAGACAGGCTTTGCCTGCTGGACTTCAGCCGATTTCAACTCTTCCATCAATACATCATTCGACAATAAATATTCTTCCAAATCGTCAGACATACGGAGGGATTTTCTACTTTCTAGCTTGCTCGCGGGCGGTTCTTTATCGGTGAGCTCGCCAGCGTTGCCCTCTCCCTCAGCCTGTTTGACTTTCTCGGCGGCGAAGGATTTGTTGTTTTCATGATGCGTACTATTTTCAGAATTCGAATACGACGGCTCACGATCATCATCGAAGCTTGCTTCCTCGCTTGTTCGGATGTCAGCTATGGACTCTTCTTCGAAGGAATCCATGCCTCGCAAGCGTTTGGCACTTGTCGGCTCAGGAGCTTGGCCGCCGTCATTGGGAGCTATGGCATGTTGAGACTGCGTGGTCTGGTCGTACCTTTGACTGGGTATGACAGAAGAGCAGTTGAGCATCGCAGTTGCTTCAACTTCTCTCTTCATTTGCATTTTCCGTAGTTCCAATGCTTTCATCAATCGTACTTTTTCAGGTGTCATCGTAGTCGATGCTGGGATGCTGACTCGCTGTAACTGCGGGCTTAGCACAGTAATGCCAGGGCTGGTCGATGGCCTATTCGGCGTACTCTGCATGTTGGGCGTCTGCAACAACGATGCGGAGCTATCAGAAGGCGCAGAGCTTTCCGCCGCAGTGTCCGTTTGTACATGACGACTCGCTCTCCGTATAGCGGTCTTGATATTTGCTGGCAGAGTTGCCACAGGCTTTGTATCGAAACGAGACGAACGTGCTGTTTGAGGCCTTCCAGCTGTGTCTAAGGATGGCCTGGGTCCCAGTTTGACCTTAGGCATAGACGTGAAAGAATATGCTGTGGTAAGATCTCTAGTGGTCGGTCTCACGGAACTAGAAGATACTCGATAATCTTCGCTCAGCCTCCTGCTGTTATCCTGCGGCTGTGTATGGACGACAGAACCGTCCGCCGCTCCTTCTTGAAGATCGTTGCCTCTTGCCAATTGCTCAGTACGGACGTCGGGAACGGCTCCATTCTTGACACCTTCGACTGTGTGCAGAGTTTCCAAAAGAGGTTCCTGATGGTGTGGACCATCCTCAGCAGCAGAAGCTGTAGAATCTTCAGCCACGAGACCGAGCTTCGACGCGCCACCCACGACGTCAGATAATCCAGTTCCTTCTTCGACGTTTTCCCTGATGCCTTCCAATCTCGGACGTTGACCAGAACTGTTGGAAGACGATAGTGAAGCTGATGAGCTTTGGTGAAGGCATGTTGCAGAAATGGCATTCTCGGTCAGCTCTGTCGCCAAACCTATTGCTAGGACCGCATCATGGGGGGCGAATAGCTCGAGGACAGATTGAAGATGTACGTTTAGACGCACTAGCGGAAACGTGTCAGCGGTTGTGCTTTGCTAGGAGGGCCCCGCCGAGAAGAGGAAAGTGTGCGCTTATAAGGCAACGCCTGCCTTCCTACCTTGTAACAAGCGTGACGTTCCCTCAGGCACGTACTTCACAACAATCTTCCACTGACGATAGTGAAGGAACCCGTACAAAGGAGAAGGATCAGGGTATGCAGCTAATGCTTCACCCATGTGTGGGACCCCTCCGCTGCCCTGGGCAAGTAGCTGGACCGCATCCCTGGAGATATATTTGCATAGCAGCCTGACGAGAAATGACAAGTCAGTGCGAGTGCGTCAACGCGGATCCCGTTGTTCGCCGGGGGTCACCATCCAAGGCCAAACTTACCACACCCCAGGCTCGGTTAGAACGGACTGCAACGCCGCATGCAATTGCGGATCATCAAGTCCATGAAGCGGCATCGTTCTCAGCAGTCCACGTCTGGACTGACCTGCTGCACCTGCTTTTGCAAGGCTTGAAGTGGCAGACCCTCGGGGGTAGACGAGCAGGGCGGGACGGATGCACGACAGACCCTGGATCCACCCTCAACTCATCATTGCAGAGACTTGGGGGATAGCTAGGACATATTTTGTCTCGATGCTTTCCTCGTGAGCTCGGTCGTCAATGGAGCGGGGCGAGCGAGGATTGTTCACTAGTCGTCTCCGTACCTGCTTGGGTGTGAGAGACCGTCTCTGCTCTCACGGCAAAACTCCAGAGAGCGAGTTCAAGAGGGAGAATCCACCAGGACAGGGGTTGGCGCTACGAAGCTAATTGACCGATCGGTGTCCTCCGTGCATGCGACCAGGCCCGATCTGGGCAAGCGCTGTCAGAGCTCTCCACGTCCCGCAGCCACGGTGAGACGCGTGCCGATTGGCTGTGGTATCAGATCGATAAGATAAGGTACCTTCAGTTACCTTAATGCACATTAAAGGTTCGCGTACGGCGCGAAGATCTGGGAGCTCGGGCCTTGGCCAAGCATTGGACGAAATGGAACTCTCCGAATCTGACTGGCCATGTGCTTTGTTTCACGTGGATAAGGTACCATACCATTACACCGGGTTCCTACAGAGCATCTCTACCTTAACTACCTAACCTTATATGGGCCTTTCCCTTCTACCCTGGAGGTAAGGTTTTGTAGCCCAATATGCATCTACCGCCTGCTGCCGAAATACCCTCGCTCGACACAGAGCAGCGGGCCAGGATCCTGGACGTTCTTTTTGAGCCTTCGGTGCCGCTTCATACCTTGTCTGTCGAAGCGCTCGGCGAAGGCAACTTCGAGTCTTACACCGATCTGATTGCAACCATAAAAGCCCAGCTCATAAGTCTAGCTGAGTCGAATTCCACGAGTGATACTGAGTGGCTTGACAAGATCCTGGGTGCTCATCCAAGGTTAGGGGAGAAGAAGGTGGAGAGCGAGCAGAGCAGGAAAGAACAAGCTCAATTGAAAGCCGGGGCCGAAGAAGAGGCAAGCAAGCTGGAAGCCCTCAATGGCGAGTACGAACGAAGGTTTCCGGGCCTACGTTATGTGTAAGTGCATCATAGCAACCATGAACACTTCGATTAGCACTCATATATCCAGTGTGTTTGTCAATGGACGGACTCGGCCCGTCATCATGGAAGACATGAGGCGAAGAATCGCCCGCGGTGACATTCAGTTGGAGAGGATGGAAGCAATCCAAGTATGCATTTAATCAGGCTCTAGTTGTGTCACTGAGATTCACAAACGTTTACAGGCCATGTGCGATATTGCGGCAGACCGTGCTACAAAGCTCTCTGGCCAACAAAGCTAGCAAGGGTGCCTTGTTGGTCTTAAGATCTCTGCTTACGGAGTGCCAATGTTGGCCATTGGCGGTGATTCATGAACAGTGGGCTAGACACTGCCGTGTTCCAGGGAGCACTCCATGCTAATGTATTCGTACTGGGCGCGGCACTGGCCTATGGATGCACTGGCAGCATGTGCTGCCAGCAATATCCTCCTTGTCAAACGGCGTTGAATTCCCCTGATCGTGTGGCTGCTATGCCTGTCTTCGCAGCATCCTTGCAGAGGCTTTGACGGCGACTGACAGATTTGACGAACACTATGAGATTTACATCGCTCTACCCTGGAACGAATGGCACGTTTTTGTTCCTCTGATTTGCAGCAGAACTTGTGGATCTCTGCACCTTATATGTTCCTCGCTATCTGGATATGCTGTAACCGGACATTTATCTGTTGGAGGACGAAACACGATTATAAATAGCATCGCCGGGTCCTTTTGCGGATTGTTGTCTGAGTAGAGCATTCTTGGCAGTCGCTGTGGACAGCTGAGACCTTTAGGCGGAGAGGACCTTGGCTAAATTATATCTTTACATGCGTATTGATATCCGCCCAACCTTATATTTATTGATATTTTGCATTCCTGTGTCTGTAACTGCTCACGAGCACCCGTGGTTATACCTGTCTAGCTGTGCTCGTAATAGTAACGAATAGAGCAGGTGGTTCACTTCACAAGGCTTAAAGAACCCGAAATGACGTCTGGCGTCTAGACCGTGACCGATCCGACGCTTCCGCGTCCTCTTGCATGTTTGTGCCAAGTTCCAAGCTGAGCGCAATCTGCATGCTTCATCGCGTTTAAGGCAAGGACATCATAGATCTGGCAGCAGCGAAATCAAGCCCTGCGCATTCTCACGAGGATGCAGCTGCCGGTTCTGTCACATGCAGTCATGGTAATCGTCTAGGCTTCCCTATCGGCGGAACTTATCGTGGAGGCATTTGCGATAGCTGCAAATAGCCCGCTGGGCGCTTACATTGTTCAGATCATGGGCGCAACGGGTGAGGTCGTCCCAAGAATCGAGGTCACCGAGAGTCATTCGTGCGAGGCCAATGGAGCAGGGGACGGCCAGCTTGAGCAGATTCGGCAGACACCCGCCCCTGAAGGTGACAACAGCCCTGGTTATTCTGATCAAAGCAGACGGAGACACTAACGGACTCCATTTACAGAAGGCGCAAATGGGAACACCGGTACGCATAAGCTTACTCGGGTCGCGACTGCCAAAGATGGGAGCATTACGGGGTCTAGTAAGGACATTAGAACAAAGTCAACCACCTCAATCGATCCTCTGTCGAGAGTAAGTCTCGCCGTCACGTCCATCGACACGATGGCCGCTTTTCTGCCGCAGGACAAGGTCGCTTATCCAGCTTTTGACCAGCATATTCTGAAACGGACACATACGCAGAATACGTTACCACAGAAGCTACGCGCTGGAGACACGCCTGAGCAGGCAAACGCCAGAACTGGCGCAACTCCCGTCGGGCCTACTCCTACAGCCCACTCGCCAGTCGAGGTACCACGAGTCGATAATGCAGGCAGTGCGAAAGACCGTAGGTTCGTAACGCCATACATTTACTGGATTCTTTCGTGTAATCGGTGCCAATTCTGACCGTAATATCAACCATAGGAGAGGTGTTTCCTTCCTTAGCAGGTTTATCGGCGGCAAAAAGAAAGATGCGGGCGAAGACTTCGAGGAAGACGAATCCGAGCTTGGAGATGGAGGAAGGACAGAGGGAACAAACGCCCATGTCTTCTCACAACCTATTGGCTTCATACCTCAGTTCCCGCCGCCTCCAAAGTATATCAAAGTGAGATCACGGAACAGGAGAAAACGAGATTTCGACAGAGTCTTCTTGGCCCAGCAGTTGGATGTTACGCCCAGAGAGGTGCAGCAGGTGTCCTCGAACGGCTCAGGTGCTACTGAAAAGAATCAGGCTTCTAGACGTTCTGGCGCAACTTGGGCGTTGGAATTCAGTACGGATGGGAAATATCTTGCAGCAGGCGGTCAAGACAAGGTCGTCAGGGCATGGGCGGTTATATCCACCGAGGAAGAACGGCGAATGCACGAGGACGAGGAAGATGCGACATCAGCGGGAGGTACAGGCGAGCGCTTAAATGCGCCCGTTTTCAGGAGCAAGCCTGTGCAGGAATATGAAGGGCACACAGCAGATGTGCTGGATCTGAGCTGGAGCAAGGCAAGACCCTCTCACCGATGTTGCCCATAAGCAATACTGACCACTTTGCTAGAACAACTTCCTTCTATCGTCCTCCATGGACAAGACGGTGCGGCTTTGGCATGTCAGTAGGACAGAGTGCCTGTGCTGTTTCAAGCATAGCGACTTCGTCACATCCATTCAGTTCCATCCCAGAGATGATCGGTTCTTCCTAGCGGGCTCACTTGACTCAAAGCTGCGGCTTTGGAGCATCCCCGACAAGAGTGTTGCTTTTTGGACGAAGGTTCCTGACATGATCACTGCTGTCTGCTTCACCCCGGACGGCAAGACTGCCATTGCTGGTTGCCTTAACGGGCTATGCTTGTTCTACGAAACGGAGGGTTTGAAGTACGTCACCCAGATCCATGTGCGTTCGGCGCATGGTCGGAATGCGAAAGGCAGCAAGATTACGGAAATCCGAAGTATTACGTACCCGCCGGATGATCCGAATGGAGAAGTGAAACTTTTGATAACGAGCAATGATTCCCGTATACGTTTGTACAATTTCCGGGACAAGAGTCTCGAAGCCAAATTCAAAGGGAATGAGAATACCTGCAGCCAGATTCACGCCAGATTTAGTGATGATGGCAGGTACGTCATTTGTGGGAGTGAGGACCGAAAGGTGTACATTTGGCCTACCGATCCCGTAACAAGTGAGAAGAAAGACAAGCGTCCGCTGGAGATGTTCGAAGCTCATACGGCGATTGTGACCTCTGCTGTGATGGCCCCTATCAGAACGAAGCAGTTACTTGGCGGCTCGGGAGATCCTGTTTATGACCTCTGCAACCCACCACCCATCACGCTGGTGAGCAGAGCCGATTCCGAAGCATCGTCAAAGATGGCTGCGGGGTTCGGGATAGGATCCGCTGATGCAAATCGTGCTACCTCAAGTGCTGCTGAGAAGAGGAGACCGCTGAAAGCGGAAGAATCACCGGCCTATCTCGCCCGCTCAAGACACCTTGACGGCAACATCATTATCACAGCAGATTATCTAGGACAAATCAAAGTCTTTCGACAAGACTGTGCATTCCAGAAGAGACGGAGTGAACTGTGGGAGACAGGTTCTAATTTTTCCAAAAGGATCAGCACCGGTATCATAGGCCGCAGTGCGAGTATTGCAACCAGAAACAGTAGCACGTCCAGGAGAGGTTCGATATCACGCAATATCTTTACCAATCCGCAGTCCTCGGAGAACATATTGTCCTGGCGCAACTCAATCATCAGCAATGGCAGCCTTGAGCGTCCAAGTTATCGAACGCGCAGTACGTCTCCCCGAAAATCTCTAGGTCAATTTTCACCAATCTCCAATGCCGCCCGGCATGGCTCCACCCAGCATATCCCAGTAACGAGCAACACCTCGTCGTCGCCGGTAAACTCCCAAGCCGGCGGCACAAAACTGCCGCTCGACGGTACCCATGAGGGTAATTCGTCGCCCTGGACAGGCCAACCGTTGTCTGCGCCAGAAGACAACCCGCTTATGCTGCAGGAAATGGGTGATAGCCTAGCCTTTTGGAACATGCAGAGCTGGAGAGCCAATCCGGCCTTAAATCGTGACCCTAACAAGCTGTCTCCCTCTGCAGTGACCCGACAGGAGACCAAGTCCAGTATTTTAACATCATCGTCCGATGGCGACAGTGACTCGGACCAAAGACCATCGAGTGGGAAAGCCGAGAGCGAGATCGTCTGCCGCAAATGTGGTAGTTCGAGCTTTAAGGCCAGGAATATGAAGGGTACCATAGGATCAGAGACAAAACTTGTTTGTAGCAAGTGAGTCCATTATCTGAGAGATAGCTGGGCAAAGCTAACGAGTCCCAGATGCGGCAGACCTGCGTAGACGCGTCTTTTCGCGGTGGATGCCGATGCCCCATTGATCGCATTCGGGCCGCGCTACCATGATCCACAAAGTCCATCGTGATGTCCACTGCGCTGGACCCCGGTTCGGTTGCGGAGCCTTCAATACCTTCAGCACAGCGCCTGTTCAATTCAGCTTTCTGTCTGCGGATACTGAGCCGATAGGCAAGCAAGGTTCACCAGGATTCCCCCCCTACGAATGTGGATCAGGTAACCAGAAGAGCACCTCCTTGTCAGCAGTTGCAAACATATTGTATCTGGGGTTGAATTCCACCAGAGCCGCCTTGGTCTTCTGTTCCAGGTTGAGAGATGGATGGAGAACTTTTTCGGGGGGGACCGAGGCGTGCGTATCCCAGACCGCCACGTCTTGTGGTCCAGCACCGCCCATGAGATATCTTCCATCTGGCGTGAAACACATATCCCCTTGCCCCGGCACACCTGGCCGACTGCTACCCGGTGCCGCACGACCGGAAGACGCATATTGGCGGGCGCAGAATGCTTTAAGATTACCATCGAATGCATCGAGAACAAAATGGCCATGACCATTGGTGCCCAGCAGCAGGCTCTTACCATCATTTGAGAATTCTAGCCTTGTCCACTCTCGTCCCACACTCTTTGGTGTGAATCTGCGTTCATTCTCCAACATGTCAAATGTTGCAAAGGGTGCCTTATCGTAATTCCTCATGTCGTACAGCAGGATTGTCGACGTTCCAGGCGAAGCGATAGCAATCACCGTAGCTGAGGGATCAAATGTTGCAAAATAAGGAGCTTCCAGCTGAAGTTTGCCCTGGTGATTGGCAGAGTTGAGAGACCACAGACGAACAGTGTTGTCTAAGGAGCAGGACAGGAATGTATCATTACCGGGGGAAAGGGACAATGACGTGACAGGCGCGGTGTGGCCTTTGAAGTATCGAAGAAACTGGTTGTCATGGGTTGAGAGGTAGCGGATCGTGTCTGAAGCAAACAGTAAGATCGTGGAACACTGAAAGCAATTGAACAAAATTAGCCTACCATCGACTTTTGTGCTCGCATACAGAACACTCTGTGAGTGATGGGTAAAGCGTGCAAGGTGGGCACCGTACTTTTTGCTGAACAGCGTCTTGCTGGGCTTGCCCTCCCTGCAGTTGTAGAGTTGAAGCGTCTCGTCATCAGACGCTGCAATAAGCCATTCCCCGGTATCGTCGAAGTCGAGGGAGGTGAACGACGTCTCCGCCTTTAATGGTCGGAAAAGCTGCATCGGCGTTATCATAGGAGCCCAAGTCTGCAACCACAAGGCCCCAAGCCTGCTCACCTTTGTTGGTCGGTAAGCGCCAATGACATCCGCAATCTTTGCAGAGGGTGGCCTCTCAGGAGCCCCGGGCCCGGCCATGTTCGATTGGCTTCTTTTGTCGTACTAATTCGTTGCACGGCTATGTTAAGACTTTGTGGACTCTGCTTGACGATTTCAAAGAGCGAAAGGACGTCCCAGAATGAGTGTGAATTGCCGGGCGTCTTGGAGGTACCTTGTGTGTACGGTGTACAAGATGGTTCGAGCTTCGTGATGGTTGTATTTCTGCGGAGGTGCGCCAAGGCGGTGAGATGTGTACACTACACCGTATCACTTCGTACTTCGCTGTCCCAGGGCCGGCCAAACAAGCTTTCAGGCAATACAGTTACAGTTAGCCCCACAGTACGAAAGTCCCCGCCGAAACCGGGACAGTCGGCGGCGGCCAGGTCCAACCGGAACCGGCTCTGCCAGCCCGACCGGAATCCAGCTGGCGTACACCTCCTGTCAAAAAGATTTGGATAAAGTGTAGGTAAGGTACGGTAGTGGCAGTTCCAGTGACTGTACCATTCGATATAGGGTGTTTCGCAAAGACTGACCAATACACACACTAAGGTAGCTCCCCACAGTGTGCAGTAAGCTTACGGCGGGCTGCCCTCAACCTTTTCCTCCTGAGGGGGAGACCACTGTATTCTTCCCTAATTCTTTCTTCAGGGCTCGACAGCCGGGAGGGATCGAAGGGGCTTTCAGGTAGACACCGCGGCACTGACAGCGGCCCGCTGCGGAGTGCACATCACCAATGTCGACGACCGTTGGGTATGTCAATTGAAGTCCACCGACTCTCCAATGGCTGGCTTAGGCTAACTGCGCCGTCAGAGCCTTTATCGCCGGCGGCATTGCTGCTTGTGGAGCTGTTACGGTAACGCATCCTTTCGAGACAGTTAAGATCCGGTGAGTGGGTGCACTGGCGGATTTGCGCCTCCAGAAGTAGTCAACCCCTGACGAAATCTAGCCTGCAACTGCAGGGGGAGCTTCAGGCGAAGGCGGATGCGCCGCGCATGTACAAGGGTGTTTTCCATGGGGTCGGGTGATATTAAGGAATGAGGGTGCGCGAGGCCTTTTCCGTGGCATAGGGTGCGCGGTGAGTATATCTTGCGGCTCGCGCAGAAAACAAGCTGATGGATGAGTTCAGTACACTTATCAGATCCTGCTCAACGGCTGCCGGCTGGGGTTTTACGAGCCATTACGAAACACCTTAACGACCCTCATTTACAAAGATGCTAGTGTGCAATCCTTCGGCATCAATATATTTTCGGGGGCTACTTCAGGAATACTGGGGGCCGCTGCTGGCTCGCCCTTTTTCCTAGTCAAGACACGTCTGCAGTCTTACTCTGCCTTTCTTCCTGTCGGGACGCAACACAATTACCGGGGCGCCATAGACGGTATGAGGCAAATTTACGGCAACGAGGGCATCAAGGGACTCTACCGCGGCGTCGGACCCGCGATGATCCGAACAGGTTTCGGAAGTTCAGTACAACTACCGACCTATTTCTTCGTAAAGCGCAGGCTCGTAAGGCATCTTGGTATGAAGGAAGGTCCAGCTCTGCATCTGGCTAGCAGTACAGCCAGTGGGTTTGTCGTATGCTGCGTCATGCATCCGCCAGGTTGGTCGCACCCTCCTACGTGATGTCCTGTGTAGGAACTAACCAAGGTTCGCCAAGATACCGTTATGTCGCGGATGTACAAACAGACTGGCAACCTCTATAGCAGCATGTTCGACTGTCTGTTCAAGACGATCAGGACGGAGGGCCTACTGGCGGTTTATAAAGGCTACTTTGCGCATCTTGCCCGGATATTACCTCACACCGTGAGCGGCTCTCCAAATGTTCCTCATGTCAAATTACAAACGCTGACTGGCTGGCAGATCCTGACGCTCAGCTTGGCCGACCAGACGAACAAATTGATGCGAAAGGTTGAAGCGCGCATACTGCCATCTGTCGCAGATAAGCTATGATGCCTCCAGGATTGGGACTTCTATGTGGGTCAGATAGCATTTTGAGCGGGGCTTGGAGTTACAGTCTAAAAAGATCATATGTGGAGACGCAAAAGAACAGACGTAGAATTAATAAAAACAAACAATCGCCAGACCTTCTCAGGGCAGAAGGCAAACAGAGAATGCTAAAGTCTGACAGGAGACATTGTACGTATGGATGGAAATTTCCCAGATACGTCTTCTGGACTTCCGTCATCGTGCTTGCCAGTAGCATACCCATGCATAACATGAGCCACACCGTTCCTGGCTATTGAAGCGGCAGCGGGCAAGATGATGATCGTCTCGACATCAATATTATTTCGGTAATGTTGCTGAAAGGCGTCTTTTCAATATCCGATGCCGGAGGGTGGACAGGGGTCTCTTAGGTCCAGAATGAGATCAGATTAGATAATGACAAACAAAAGGATACTGGAAAAAGCGAGGTGCCAAGGTGCCTTTCTGCACGTACCTTACGTTCATTTCAAGGTACGTAAGGTACTTTATGTTCTCTGTGTTTGCGAATAGCAGCCGATTCTGGACTGCGTAAGGTAGGTACTATTACTTCTTACCACGAGTCAATTACATCTGTTTCGTAAGGTAGCACACGTAATGGGCACTACTGCAGGTCCAATCACGTGATAATATCTGGGGTAAGGTACGAGGGTCCCGTGCCGGATTCGTTACTTTCTAAAGTTCCTTTACACTAAGGTACCTGGTACTCGTACGAGTACGTCAGATGAAACCGAGGGCTGAGTACTTAGGTACCTACCTACTCGTACTCCGTAAGGTAGACAAAGCGCATCTTTGTAATCGAGGACGTCAAGAATTTCCCATGACGGGTGCTTTCTTGCTTTTGCATCTTTCTACTGCCTTTCAGACTCATTTCCTCATCCTCTTGCTGTCATGGAGGACAGCGCCGTACCTTCATCCGCCCTATGATCAGATAACCAATTACCTTACCTAACCTTAGCTTATGTTGGATCCGAGGCTCCCTTGCAGGCAACGGTGGCAGGGAATTCGAACCTTACTCTTTCGCGAGTGCTCCGTAACAGAGTGCCGTACCGCGTACCCATTCTACCATCAGCTGGAAGCCCTTGCTCTAGGTACTAGATACTAGCGCAGGGCTCTGGTATTCGAATTTCGTACGGGTAACGAGCAGCTCCGATCATCGTCAGTTCGAAGTGTCGTACTCGTACCCGTACCGGCCCTTGCGCAAGCGCGCATTTTCCAGCTCACCGCCTGCAGGCAACGGCAGTCCGTCGCTTGCTCGACTTGTTGTGTGTCGCGTCCAAACGTGACCGAGCAAAACGCGCTAGCTCTGGAGCGCCCGCCATCCCCATATAAAGTCCACCGACTCGCTCCTCCATTTTTTCTACCAGGACCGCGTTCTCTGGCAGTGTTCAACGACCGCTTCATCAACCTCCTCGTCGTCGTCTTCTTGTCCATTCTCTTTAATCAATTGTATATCATTATCGCAGATCACCCGAAGCAGTCATGTCTACCCAGATCACTCCTTCCAAGAAGGTAACCGTCGTCCCTCTCACCATCCTACCCTCATTGCCTGCCAGGCCGACTGACAAATTCTTCTCTTTAGGCAGCTGCCGGCATTGAGAAGTTGAAGATGGGCGACTCCCCCGCTAAGAAGCTCTTCGAGCCCACCGGGAAAGAGAACGTCCAAATTTCTGGCGAAGACCATGAGGTCAAGAAGCCTCTCATCGATACAGTGAAGATTGAAGACAAGCCTGCTCTAGCAGCAACTGTCGCACCCACCATCAACGCCGAGGAGGCTGAGGAACCTCTGCTCCAAGGGAATCCTCACCGATTCGTGCTGTTTCCGATCCAGTACCACGAGGTATGCGCGTCAGGCGTCAGTCATTGCTTGATCCTTCAGCTAACGCCGCTTTCTAGATATGGCAGATGTATAAGAAGGCCGAGGCATCCTTTTGGACTGCTGAAGAGATCGATCTTTCCAAAGACCTCCACGACTGGAATAACCGTCTCAACGATGATGAACGCTACTTCATATCTCATGTCCTTGCCTTCTTCGCTGCTTCTGACGGCATCGTGAACGAGAATCTTGTCGAAAGATTCAGCGGAGAGGTTCAGATTCCTGAGGCGCGCTGTTTCTACGGGTTCCAGATTATGATGGAGAACATCCATTCTGAGACCTACTCGCTTCTCATTGATACCTACATCAAGGATCAGAAGCAGCGCACTTACCTCTTTGACGCCATTGACACTAGTGAGTAGTCGTGGCTGATGCAAGGCTCCTGGCACGACTGACGCCCAATACAGTTCCATGCATTCGTAATAAGGCAGACTGGGCCATCCGATGGATACAAGACAAAAATTCGACCTTCGCACAACGCCTCGTCGCTTTTGCGGCTGTGGAGGGTATCTTCTTCAGTGGCTCGTTCGCTTCCATCTTTTGGCTTAAGAAGCGTGGCCTCATGCCTGGACTGTCTTTCTCGAACGAACTCATTTCACGTGATGAGGGGATGCATACTGACTTTGCTTGTTTGCTCTTCTCGCACTTGAGAAACCGCCCCAGCCAAGCTGCTATTCTCGCTATTATCACCGAGGCTGTGACGATCGAGCAGAAATTTTTGACTGAGGCTCTGCCATGTGCTCTGCTAGGGATGAATTCCAACTTGATGAAGCAATACATCGAGTTCGTTGCTGATCGCCTGCTCGTTGCGCTTGGCAACCAGAAACACTACCATTCGGCCAATCCTTTCGACTTCATGGAGAGTATCTCATTGGCAGGCAAGACCAACTTCTTCGAGAAGAGGGTCGGTGACTATCAAAAGGCGGGCGTCATGGCTAGTACCAAGAAAACCAAAGCGGCGGACGCCGAGACAGATGCGCCTGAGAGTAACGACAATGAAGGTGGTATCGCCTTTGACGAGGAGTTCTAGATGTTGCTCCACGTGCACAGCAAACACAGCAACTAGTCTTCCTGCACATTACTTCTCAATACTCCTCTCTTTTTGCTTTGGTCGGATGTTTAGGATATTCCTAGGAGTTGGCGTACTATCAGTATAAACCTTTTCCTCTAGGCGTTTTGATCTTTTACGGTATGGGTAGGATTAAGATTCCATAGGATAATGCGACGAATAGAGTTGGGTTTCAGCTAACGCGTAAGCTACCCCAAGCAGTAGTGCCTTGTACATGCAGTGTGTGCACGCAGCTAGTGCCTTCCGTATGTTCAATGTGTTCCATAGTCTTTACTCCTCTTCGCCGGTGAATGCAGAGATCAATGTGCTACTTTTTACCCTTTCTCTTTTTAGTTTTTCCCTCCACCTTCGCAGGCCTGCTCTCGTCCGGTACCGGTGTGCTTGTCCCCGACGGCTTCCCTTCCGCCACTGTCACATCGGCGGGTGTCTCGACGTCCATCTCATCCGCATGACTCATGCCACTCATCGTTCTCCCAAGCCTTGCCAACGATGTGATCAACCGGCCCACCTCGGCGGCTTTGTCAGTCTGGTATTTCAGGCAGACGCCTGAGACGGGATCGAAGGTTTTCAAGGTCAGTGTCGCTTTCGGAGAAGAGACACCAGAGCCATCCGCCTGGCTGCTTGCGGATAGACTGGCTTTGGCAGGTTTATCGGACGCCCTCGAGGGGAGGTTGTACTTGGTGGTGATCCTCGTCTGAGATGGGCCAGATGATTAGCAGGAGCCAGGAGGTCCTCTGAAGACGACGTACCGTGGAGGGCCGGGCTTGGAGCAGCATCGACGACTGCACGAGCCAGGCCTGGCTAGTGGGAAGGTAAGGCATGATACTGCCTTTGTTGCTGGGAGGTGCAGCACGAGATCTGGCTCAAGCCCGCCGAATCATAGATGCTAGCTTCCTTAAGGGTGAGCGGGGTGGTGTGTGGTCAAGTTGGCAATCTCGGAGGTGACGATGAGGCTCTGCGGGCCGCAAAGCTTGGCATATCATTGGTTGGGACTCATGGTTCGAGTACGAACAAGCACGAACGAGCACGAACAAGTGCACTCAATCTCTTAAATGTGGTAGAGGGAGAAATAGATGGATCATTCTCTCCGGAGACATTTCACTTGCCTAGACCTGCACCATTACCCTGCGCGCAGCCCATGTCGCTTGCTCCGTCCTCTGGGCTGCAATCTTCAGAACAGCGCCCACCTTATCTTGGGTGAGTATCGGACTCTTCGATGCTCACTCTGCTGTAATTCAGAATGTACACTGTCATGGCCACCGGTCCAGATGAAGTGACTCCTGCCAGACAGCCTATTCCTAAACTGCTGGAAGAATGTCGGGCCTTGCTTCAGGAACTGGACGAGTTCAGTAGCTTCCTCCGTGAGCGCAACAAGGTGAACACCGTTGAGCTTCGGGCGTTTAGAAATTCAGTCAACGCAGAATTGCGCTCTTTGGAAAAGGTCTGCGACACACTCGGTGGTCTACCTTCGTGCCACTAATGGAGCAGTTCAGATTTCGCAGTTCGATCCTACGGCAGAGGAAACGGAACACAAATACCGTTCTTCCAACCTCCCCTTTTACACCAGTGTATGGAATACAGCAAAATCCAGCAAGGGATTGGTGGCCTTTTCCAAACGATTCCACGTGGACGGCCCTCCAAAAGACGTAAAATCAGGTGCATCGAAACGAAACATCGCCCTTGTAGACATCGTCGCTCAGGGTGGTCGACAATGGATTAAGATCTCTACTGTATCTGAATCGAGGTTGCTTTTTGATATGGCAAAGGCAGGGTGGGAAGCGGGAAGCAGTCATGACGGAAACTCCAGCTTCGATTATGAGGAACATGACTCGGACGACGAAGATAATGTAGGCTTGTTGAAGTTGGCCGCCAACATCTCTACGGTTGCTCAAGCTGTGAGGGTCAAGTACAGACGTCCGGAGGTCCGCTTTGTCCTCCCGAAAATCCATGAGGGCCGAGTACGTGAGATAGACGACTTAATAGCTGACATGCGCTCAACCGGAGCCGTCGTCCAAAGTGCACTTGATATCTCTCCATCTCCTCCGCTGCGAGATGTGCTTGACCGTCTCGTCCTCGACGAATTCGAGTCGTTCACGCCGGTATTGAACATTGACTGTACCATTCTCCTAGCACTCGTATCAGATCTGTCACACATCCATGTGCCGGTGCGACCCTGGTTCCATCGCGCCATCAAGAGACAGATAGAATTAGAAGAGAAAGAGCCACTAGTTCCAAATTACTTGCTTCCTGCACTGGGAGCCCGGCGGATGGTCTGCACTGCAGAAGCTGCTAACCGGATGCGCGAAATTGTCAACCTGATAGGTACTTCAACTGAGAAAGAGAGAACAGCTCTGTTGATGGGGGACCGTCCGGAAAAGACGACAACGGAGATTATCCGAGAATTTCAAGCACTGTCCGAGTACCGAATTCCAGAGACATGGGATATTCCAATTGAAACCATAGTAGCAGAGTATGATTTGAACTCACTACCCCCGTCTGCGTCGATTATCAACGAGCGACTATCGCCCATCAATCGATCGGTCTTCTTCTATGGCTGGTGCAAAGGCATGACGACCATCTCATCCAACCGAACGGTAGCCAAGCAGATCGAGACACTTGTCGAGGAACACAGAAAAGCAGACAGCGAAGTTGGGCCGGATATATGGCTGTGCCCAACAGCACGTAGCTTGGTAGGCAAAGAGAAAAATAGAGGAACTTAAGCATCCAGTCCTGTCAGTTCAATATGCGGCGCCGGTGCTATTTTATAAAGACTAAGGTCCACAAGATACTCCGTTCCGTCATGCAAGAAAGAGAAGCCTTGAAGAAAGACGCGGCGAGAAGGGTTTAGCGGTCACATGGGTGACGTTTTCAATTAGAATCGCCTCTGGCGCGCTTCCGCTCTGCAGAATTTCTCGGCGTATCGTCGTCTGACCAACGATCACCCTCTTCGCCCACTGCGAACACAGCTTCATCATCAAGGCTTTCACGGGCCTCCTTCAGCCCTTGCTGGGTTTTTGGCTGCGGAGTTGTATTTGACACACCATTCCCGACCACGCGATCTCCCGGAGATGTAGCGCCTTCCTCCTCATCCAGGGAACCCCCGAAAGAGGCTATCTCGAACCCCTCGTCATCTTGCGCAATCTGAAAGACACAGTATCAGCTTTGGTCCTTCATCACCTGGGCGGAATCACAAACCTCATCGCTCATAGCAAAACGTCTGTTGTTCGCGGTTGGACGCCATAGATATGCGATGAACATCAGGTCAACGAGGTACACTAGATTTAGCCAGCCATCCAAGATGAACCATCGGGTTTGCCAATTATCCGGAACATAATCGGGATCACTTCGGCCCGCAAAGCTGAAGGAGTTGATGAAAAAGAATCCAAAAATGACAAGTATGCTGGCAAGGATGCACCACCACAACTTCCTATACATGAGTGCTTTCACACTCTGTTTACGGTCCATGAGATCTTTCATTGTGAGGTTGAGAGAATTGAGCGTCCATACGTAGAAGGCGGTCATGGTGGCGGCCAACGGCAGGACAACAAGCAGGACCAATGGACCTGCTTTCTCCGGGGCAATTGTCAGACTGGCAATGCCGTATGCAACACCAAAAACAAAGTGGGTTATAGCCAGGATCCGAGTGTACCACATTGTCTTCCCAAGGTTAGGTCTGACCACACCGTATCCCATGCACACGATTAGTAGAAGAAATAACGAGAAGGAATTCCTCCCTGCGTTGAGGATGGCGACCAGGAACATCAGAACTCTCGTGCCAACATTTATCCCGTGTCGATTTTGATAGTCTAGCTGATTAGCGAGTTGTGTGCTGGAGTTCAGATTGCCCCTTACCGTAGTAACCCCAGGTCATGAGCATTTCGATCACAAGGAAGACGAGAATAGCGGTGATGTAATTCTGCACAGGTACTGTCCAGGAACGTTAGCATTCTCCTCCCTGTATTTATCTTGTCTGGAAATGTACGCACAGATGTCATGTCGGTGTTGGACATATAAGAACGCCCAAAAACTATGATGAATTAGATGGCTCTTGTGAAGGGTATCAGGTGCAGTCCTCACGCTCCGATCACAGCGTAAACGATCGTTAGCCCACCATAGAAAGGCAATTTTGCAATCTGCGCCGCAGGTAGTTCACCGTAGGCATTTCGAAATTCTACGATTGCTCTGTATTCCTCTGCGGAATAGCCGTATGTCCACACACAATAGTAGCCGGTCTTCCTAACGGGATAATTGACCGCAGGAGGGTCCTTGAGGTGAATAGCTCTAGTAATGATCGAGCTTGTGGCGCTGGTGCTTGCATTCTGCCCCAGAACGAATTCACCAAGCTGAGTCTCGTTGCAGAAATTTGCGCTCACGGCGTCGTTATCACAAATATACGTCCTCTTTGAGTGCGGTTAGATGCAAGACCCCAGCTTTTGGTGTCGGTAAGGGATTGCTTGCCTGATTTGAATCCTCGGCGGTATACCTGCCAACTTGATCCACGTCTTTCCACTCAAACATCACCAGGCTCACAATGGGGTCGGCGTCGCCTGCGTCCGTCGCTTTGAAGAATTTGGCAAGGATAAAGGGGTCGACAGAGCCTCCCCAAGATTTCCGGCTGTACATCCCCGAACATTGCTGCATGTGTTCTTGCTCCTGAGTCTACTTCACGTTAGTTGATATTGGGGTTCAATTGGTGGACGGTTTACCAATTCAACCTCGCCAGCCCATGTGCGATGGAACACCAGCATTAGCAGACCCAAGGCGCACATACATCTGTTCATGGTCGCCGGCATGACCTTGCCGCAGGGAATCCTTAGCCAGGTTCGAGAGTGCGACCTCCGGTCTGTCCAGCTCCAGATCTTTCAGAGATATGGTTGACCGCGGTGTTATCACACTGCTGCTATTGCTAATGTTATTGCCATCGCCCGAGGGAGAGGATGATGGTGCTGCTTACCTTATCCTTAGTACGAAATACTTGCAGCGCAGCTGTACGAGTAGGTACTGTAGACGGGGGTATGGGATACTATTTCAGCCGCGTGGCAGGAGTTGTCTGCCTAGTACGGTTAAGTCAGCGAGCCCGGCTCGCCGGGACAAGCCGTAGGAGCTACCGCTTATCGCTTATCAAATATCTTAAAATATTAAAATATTCAGACCCCTTCGGGCATACTTACCTACCTTACCTTACATACCTACAAACGAAACTTGAGGGTGAAGGTCTATCCGTCCTCCTCTATTTTGCGCTCCAGCAACCCCCGAAATTCACGAAATTCACCCTCCTCTGAGGCAGCTTTGTGAGAAGGGATGCAAAGCAATCATGCTGCAGGGAAGGCTGTCAGGCGCGATGGCGTTTGCCAGACCTGTGGGACGGCAGTGACTAGTATTGTCGTGCGGGGCCGGCAACTCTGCAGGTAGCCTCAAAAGCCCCCCTCCCTCGACGGAAAATGATGGTTCTGATGCTGAACTGTACAACTGAACAGGGACTGTTTCCTCAGATATACTGGGTCTAAAGTGGTGAAACGTATGGAGAGCTATCACTATAGAGTGCGCAATTCAGCAAAAGACAAGCCGCGGAGCTTACTTCTTGCTCTCTCTCTTGGGGAATCTTCCCTAGCCCTACTTCATATTCTCGACACATTGCTTCAAGCGCAGTTGGATCGATCAAACCGGACTGGATTTTGCTTGCATGTCCTCTGGGTATGCATGCCACAAACAGAGATATCAGTTTCGCTGGCGCAGGCTCTAGACCGAGTGAAAGCAGCTTATCCCAGGCATGCCTACTCCACATTACCCCTAGCTGCCATATTCGATCCCCTTTATCACCAATCAAATTTTTTGGAGGAATTAAGCCTCCAAGAAACTCACGAGCAACCATGGGTCTCGCAATCACCTCAAGCTAGACTGGACAGTCTCCTGGAGTCTTTACCATCTACCACCTCCAAAGTGGACGTCATGGACATATTACTGAAACGGTTAATCATGGGAGTCGCGGTCACACAGGGCTGTGAAGGGGTACTCTGGGGCCACTCTACAACGAAGCTGGCGGAAACAACTCTCGGAGAGACTGCTAAGGGCCGGGGCATATCCTTGTTGTCGCATATTTCAGACGGGCCCACCGTGTATGGCATAAATTCCCATTTTCCGATGCGGGATCTCTTGAGAAAGGAGGTTATCGCCTACTGCAGCATGACATCAACTCCCTTGACAAATCTCGCTTGCCCAGTCAGTGCCCTGGCCCGACCTCTATCGGTCAGGCATACAGGAATAGATCACTTGATGAGGCAATATTTTGAAAGTGTCGAGGGAGAATATCCTAGCATTGTTGCAAATGTGGTCCGCACGTCGGGCAAGCTCGTCCCTCCCTCTCAGGAGCGGTCCACCGGTAGCTGCGGTCTTTGTCTGGGGTATATCAGGGTCAATCCGCTAGGCGAGAACACCGGCGATGACGGCCAGGGAACACTTACTTCGGATGACTCCAGCCAAAAAGATGATAACAAACTCTGCCGTGGCTGCATTGTTGCTTTTGGTGCGGACTGTTTGCAGCGCATACGACCTCCCTAACATGAACTGGTATATGTCTCCGAAGGAAGTGTGTATCTATTCGGTTTGCTGAATGAGAGGAGACTGCTAGATACGGGTATCTCAATTCATGATTATCGATCGACATCGGTTGGATTCAATGGCCCCGGAGTCGGGAAACGATCACCATGAAGTCGTTCGGACTTTGATTGCCGGACGGTAGTCTTCCGGGACATAGCTGGATGCAGCAAAATGAGCTGATAGCGCTCGCCTCGTCCGGCCGCTCTTCAGCATTGGAGTTATCGATCTTTCTGTAGCTCTCGCTCATCCACAGACCAACAGGACTCCTAGCTCACCGAAGGACTAGATCCCAGAGGGCGAGGTGAGCATGGGTCTACTATTCCAGATGCTTGTCCTTTGCATGGAAGGCATGACCAGGCGGCCATAGCAAAAGATTTGCTATCCAGCCGGATTTTGCCTCAGGCCTAGTACACCTCTTTACTGTGCATGTGAGTCTATGTCGGTATCTGATAATTCATCACTCGTCGTTATGGGTCGTCAATACAGAAGATAGTGATGAGCATATGTTGCTGTTACTGCTTATAAAATTATAAATGCAGCCAGGACGATGGTTGAGCAAATTTTCAATAAGTTCAATAGTTTGAATCGCTAAATGGGCCAAGCATAAGGTAGGTGCCATTCATCTGCGGACTAACACTTGCTACATAAGGTAGGGTATCAAAGTTTGAGAACGCGGGAACAATTGAAGTTTCATGCGACATCACCAGCAAGCCATTGACGATGTGAGTGCGGTCAACGGGAGTTTGCGGACGATGCTAGAAGTCAAACCGGAAGCGCTTCTCAGGATAAGCAATCGTGTGGTAATCGTACACTTACGCCTCTAGCGCAGCCAGAGACCAGCTACCTAGACGCTGATACCACGCCTGTCTCCATCTGGCCATTCTCTAGATCATGACCTTTTTGACGACTGCCGCCAAACCACCCTCTCGAATCCTTCGACAACTTCGCCGTTGCCGGCTTTGTAGGTCCGCTTGTACCTTCCACGGGACGTTCGCTCTGATACCTCGGAGGTGCGACATCACTGCTCTCCCGGTCGAAGTAGTCCTCATGGCTGGGATCGATGAGCGGTGGCTGTTGGCCTTGCTGTTGAAGATTTTTGCGACTCCGTTCGCGCAAGAATTTCTCCAGAGCCACAGCATTCCTCGTATTGCAACGATATAGAGCATCCATGATATCGCCAGCGAATGGGACAAGGCCAATTAGGAAATCAAGGGTGATGTTCATGATCATCTGACTCTTGAGTGACGCAGATAACCCGCCCTCAACCTTCTCGCACGTTCGGAGCACCATTAAGGCCATGAACAAGTCAAGGACATCGCCAATACTACATAATGCCATCAGCCTCATGGTGTCACCGAAGATGGGGGATATCTACCCACCCAGGGACGATGCCGATAACACTGCTCCAACCAAACCTGATCCCGCAGCAATTGCAGAGACCATTGTCAAGCCTGTACGCCCTGCGCTTCACCTTGGTAAGGACTTTGCCGTCATGATCTGAGATCCCTGGAGGAAGTGCTTTGCGACGCTTCTTCATCTTTCCCGTGGGCCTTCCATCGAGGCGGGTCGCCGGGACTTGCTCGAAGTAAGGGTCCTAATGAAACATTAACAGGCGTGCTTGGATGATTGTTGCACGGATAACAGACTTCTTGACCGAAGTGGTTCTGTGCCGATTCCTTGAGAATCCTCTTGCTGATAATCCTTGCCACCGCCGAGGCCATGACTGTCACGGCCTATGCCGACCTGCGGTGCAGTTGGGAAGAACTCCGCTTTGGTTGCGGAATTCAGCTGCTGATTGCTCCGGTCGATGACGCCGGACAGAGGAACCGCTGTGTGGATGTCCTGGAGGCTTTCTGTATCGGCTCTTTATGGAGGGCGCTGCAGAGGGGGGCGAATAAAGAAGATGGCGTTGTAAGGCAGGATGAACAAGGCGTGCACAGAGCTCTGTAGAGGGGAGAGCTGCTACCTTATATACCTTACCTTACCATACATTCATACACGGAAGGTATGTTCCAAGCAGCGCTAGACGGACCACGACGCTGAAACATCAACCGGGCTGTTAATTACTGCATCCTATCACTGTTATCGCTGGTTGTTATTAGTATTATTTTTATCCTCTGTTACGACAATTGGCAGCTGCTTTCTGGGCTGGGTCTTGGAACTGACACAACAATCTTGATTCCTCAGTCACCGAAGAATAGCTACTTGTAACCCATCGTAAATGATCGGAGCCACTGATTGTTTACCGCCCACGTCATTCTAAACGGCGCTATGCAGTTCGAATACTTTGTAGCTTCGTACCGTAGCAAAATGGCTTGATAGCACAGCCACAATGTGGCGCGGACTTTAGGTGTTGTACTTCGGTTGTTCGCGACTGCTCCAGGCCATGAACGGATTAACCGAGCACATCACCTCCATCACAGTGAGGCGGCTCTGTGAACGGCGCTACAGATACAGCCTCACTAGGTATCTACATCTCAACGCGGCAGTCACATCATCCTCTGCCCATGCTGGCGCGGGCCCATATACCCTTCGACCCCGTGACCTGGTCCACCACATTCCTTCCCTGTCTTTTACTTCCTACAACGACGGCCCCAGACCCCTTGCCCGCACGCCCACCAGCTCCGGTGGCCATACCTGGTCACTACTCCTCTCGATCGCTTGAACATCTACCTGACTCAGTGTTGGTTGAGTGCGGATATGCTCGATTACCTGGCCAAAGATGACAGAGACCAAGATGACGCTGGTCAATTGTAAGTACTGCGCAGGGCCCGAGTCATCGCCCGTGTCGTCACCTTCGCTACAAGTGGGAAGACGACTTATCAGATTCGCTTGTAGGGCTAGACGACCTCTGCGTGCGCTTCGTTATCAACTTACCCCAGGAAGAGCTCGAATCGGTAGAGAGGATCTGTTTCCAAGTCGAAGAAGCCCAGTGGTTCTACGAGGACTTTATCCGGCCTCTTGACCCTAGCCTCCCTTCCATGACACTACGTAACTTCTGTCTCCGGATCTTCCAGCATTGTCCGCTGCTATCCCAATTCTCGTCATATCATCACACGACCGCTTTCGAGGAGTTCCTGGCCTACAAAACCCGGGTGCCGGTACGTGGTGCAATTATGCTCAATGATGCCATGGATCAGGTTGTACTGGTAAAGGGTTGGAAAAAAGGGGCGAACTGGAGCTTTCCGAGAGGCAAAATAAATAAGGATGAAGACGATCTAGCGTGCGCCATTAGAGAGGTGTATGAAGAGACGGGCTTTGACATTCGTTCCGCCGGGCTTGTAAAGAACGAGGCAGAGACCAAGTACATCGAAGTCACCATGCGAGAACAGCACATGCGGCTGTACGTCTTCCGCGGTGTGCCCATGGACGCTCACTTTGAACCGCGAACAAGAAAGGAGATCAGCGTACGTACCGGCTTGCCCACTGATGGCGTTATCAGATACTGAGTGCTCACAGAAAATCCAATGGTACCGGCTGTCAGACCTGCCGACTTTCAGAAAGAAGCAGAATCAGCAAGGGAACAGCACGGACCTCGTGGAGAACGCGAACAAGTTCTACATGGTCGCGCCCTTCCTCGTGCCATTGAAGAAATGGATTGCTCAGCAAATGAAGCAGGATATGGCAAAAGCCGCCAGTAGCCAACATGTCTTGGATACAGCTCCGGCACATAAAGAAAATGCTGCTGCTGTAGAACGGACAATTGGAGGGAGCGATGTCAGCCCTAAGGGGAATGATATGGACAGGCTGTTGGAACATCTGCGGCGGTCCAACATTGAAACTTCATTGAATCCGCCGCAGGGGATTCAAAACTATGCCCAGTCTGAGAACGATGCATCAGTGCAGCTAAAACGACTGCTACGTGTACCTCACAGTCAAGGGATGGCGTCCGGGACGGCGGCTCATGACGAGCAGTCGAAAGCAAGTACCTTACTCAGCTTGTTGCGCAACGGTGTGTCATCCATGCCACAGACAGAGCTGCCGAGAATTCCTCCTCCACACACACCTCTCGAGCAAATACAGATGGCACCACCCGTACCTGGCAGTCCTGGTCATCAACATCCTCCGGCTCCTCTCTTCCCGGAGATTTCGCCGCCGCCACCGTTTCCAATTGCACCGTCTCATCTTTCCGGACATTCATCGCAGAACGTTTTCTCACCACCCGCTCATCCACTACATTCGCAACTCAACTCGTCTTCTTTCCCACGGGCCAATTCGCTCACTCACCACCGGGGGACTTCTCCTGTCTCCACCCCGCCGACTTTCTCAGGGGCTGCGGCTCACGGCCAGCAAGAGAATCCAGAAGAGGCACAGAGGTATCAGAGGTTGGCTTCTGGCGGGCCGTTTATTCCAGAATTCCCGGGGCTCCATGCCCCAATCATACCGCCGGCATCGAAGCTTCCAATGCCAAATCTCAGCAACCATTCGCTCGCGCTGCTAAACGCGTTCAAGCAGCCCTCTACAAAGGACAGAGAAAAGCCAGTCGCTGCTAATGGTGTCGGAGGCCAGGCACAGAATCTCGAGGGCTCCACAAATAGGAGCAGGGGACACGTGCCTTCAGAAAATGAAGGAGTTTTCGATGCATTAATTGGCGGAGGGGTTGGAGAGAGGACCGGTCCGGTCCAGAGCTCTACACCTGTTAGCAGGACACAGCACCAGCAGACTCTGCTAGGGATATTACGACAACCATCATTGCATACTCATACGGCTGGATTATCTGTGGGCCAAACATTGCCGCCGACTTTGCCCGGCAAAACAACCGTCCCAGTAAATTCTGTCACCCCTAATGGCGCAACTACCAACAAGAAGGCCCAGCCTAGTGGCGTAAAGCACTCTCAGGCCACGGCTGCTGCTCCAGTCACCCTTTTACGGAGACCGAAATCTAATGGTAACCCAGTCGCCGAGCGGCCCTCGAGTAAATCTTCGCTGTCGATCGCAGGCGAGGCAACAATCAACAACGGCCCTTCAAAAGATCAGAGCTTTGACGCAGACTATTCCGTCAGCAACGTCACTCCGATGCAACTTCTCACGCGCTCGCAACCTAAGACCGCATTAACGGCTAATGGCGTGCCTTCGCTGGCTGCAGGATCGCTGCGAGCTATGCATACGCAGGGTACTGGCAGCTCAGCTGAAGAAGAAACAGTGCCAACAGATTCTCGTCCTCCCGTCTCCGCGCTGCAAATTGATCACCGCCAGAGTCAGGATCAAGGCCATAAACAGACATTATTGTCTCTATTCACCAAGCCCGGGGCGGCAAAAGAGCCGGTGCGATCATCCCCGTCCCGTCTCGGAAGGCCTGCAGCGGAAGGTAGACTTGCTATTTCGGACGAGGCGCCAGAGGCAGTTGTACCAAACTCTCAGTTGGATAACCGAGCCTTGAACTCAAACAACGGGTCAAAGAGCCCAGTAACAGCAGGCGACAAGAAGTTCCTTCTTGGATTTTTAGAACGGGTCGCCGGAGGTGGAGCGGGCTGATCGGGACAGTTGGCTGAGCCTTGCATCTTATCTGTATCTGTTGCACTTTTTATGATCATGACGTTCATAGTGCGTTGCTTGCATGCGCCCGCATTCGCACCCCAGGGGATCGAGAAATAAAGCCTTGGCCAGGTAGCCATTGTATTACTCGCCATGCTTCCTCCACTTCAACCCCTGTGCCTCTGTGTATCTCGATAAATGTCAGCTTCAGCTGACGTTCGTATATACCCGTAGTACAGTACTGTACTGTCAGATAAGATAAGATAAACGCCTACGACGGTTGCGGTGCTACCGAGCGTAGCCGGACAGATAGGAAATTCCCAGGACTGTTTCCAACCACCCGCCTCCCGACAAGCAACAACGGAATATTGACCATGAAGCCCGCGTTTCTTGCACTCAGAATCTGCCATCGTTGCCTCGCTCGGCGGTCCTATTCCACTTCTTCCACCCCCGGTGCATCGCTGCCACCCAAGCCGCCACCGTCCGGGGCGGCCAAGCTCAGCAATCGACGGCTCATAGCGGTGTATGGACAGGATGCTCCACATTTCCTACACGGCTTGACGACGAACAACGTCCGGCCGGGCCAAAGGACGGGGTTTTACTCAGCCTTTCTGAACGCCCAAGTATGCTGACCGTCGGCGGTGCTCCCTCCAGCACGTTCTAGCGCTGAGTGTTTCCTGCAGGGCCGTGTATTATGCGACGTCTTCATCTACCCGGCGGGCCACTCCCGGCTGCTGCCAACTGGCACGCCAGATGACTCTTCCTACCTCATTGAGGTGGATGCGGGCGAAGCCTCGAGGCTCCTCGCTCACCTCAAGCGCCATAAGCTACGTTCCAAGCTGTCGATGCGATTACTGGAGCTGGGCGAGGCCAGCGCGTGGAGCGTCTGGTCCGAGGACGAGAAATGGACACCGCATCCTTCACCGTCTGCTACTTCTCCACCGCCTGGCACCAAGGACGACCACGTCGGGTGTATAGATTCTCGAGCGCCTGGCATGGGCCGCCGCATCATACTGGCCGACAGCGAGCTTCCAGAAGGGTTCGAGGAAGAGACGACCCTAGGTAGCTACACGGTTCGCAGGATCCTGAAGGGTGTTGCCGAAGGGCAAGGTGAGATTCTGAGCGGGTCCGCATTAGTCCAGGAAAGCAATATCGACTACATGGGAGGCGTCGATTTTCGAAAGGGTTGCTATGTCGGGCAAGAATTGACGATACGGACCCACCACACTGGCGTCGTCCGCAAAAGGATCCTACCGGTCCAGGCGTACACAGGGAACGAACAACCAGTGGATCTTTCGTATGATGAGACTAGTAGTCTCCTTCTCCCGGCAACTGGGGCGAACATCGCGAAAGTCGCAGGCAGGGGACGTAGCGCTGGTAAATGGCTGAGTGGGGTTGGGAATGTGGGCTTGGCGCTTTGCCGTTTGGAAATGATGACGGATATAGTTCTGACAAGTGAAGGGAGTCAATATGACCCGTCGGTGGAATTCTTCATTAAGGACGAAGGTGATGCGGCTCTCAAGCTCAAGGCTTTCGTCCCCGATTGGCATCGGAATAGAGTACCTCTAAGGAACTTAAAAGAGAGGAGAGAGGCAGACGGTTGAATACATATTTCAATCTCTAAACAATAGTCGTTAAGGTTCCTGGTAATGCCCTTCAAATCATTAACTCCATGTATGCAACGACGCTAGACCGCCCGCATTTCTCAAAGTCGATAACGCCCCGCTAGATGCTATTTCCAAAAGGATTGTCATGACACCGCTTCAGCTGCTTGCTGTTCTGACTCTTGCCGCCGAATCTCTTCCTCAAGCTTTCTCTTCTCTGCGTTCTTCAACCTGATCAAAGTAATCTCTTCGAGACTGGGACTCTGAGCCGACGCAGTCCTACCAAACGGGGAAGCTTTGGGCGTAGCCGATGAAAATGAAGCGAATGACGGCACCCTTTTGAGTCCCTCCCCTTTGCCGCTGCTACCAGGTCCGGTTCGCTCCGAGGATGGCTCGATGCCCGGGAAACTGAAAGTACGAGCAGTCGCGGAGGCTTGTAGAGGCGTTGACGGCGGCGAAGAGGTAGAGGGCTCTTCAGTGGAAGGCGAAGACAGCCTTTGCGCAAATTCCGGCTCCTTGTTCGCAGCCCAGAAGACTGACTCAAAGGGTTTCCACTCTGAGCCTGACTGCCTTTTCATGTCCTCGACAGCCGCATGCGCCCCAACCACGGAAGCATACACAACAACTCCAGTGCCCAGCATCTTCTTCTCCCGCTGGACACCTACCCTCGATTTCTTGTCTTTGAGGAGGAAGGTGTTCTCGATCTTTCCGAACCTGGAGAACATAGACTCCAGTCGCTCCTTGTCGATATGCTGCCCCGATCCTTCTCTGACCCAGCGAACCTTGACTGTACGGTCCAGCTCCGGCACTTCCTTTCCACCCTTTGGACCAAGTTGATCGGCGTCGCCTGGCTGAACATCTGCTGTTGCGCCGCCGTCTCCGTCCAGCCGCTCTTCCTCTTCCAGACGATCGCGCCGTAGCATTTCCTCTCTCTCATGACGCCGCCTCTTTCCATCTTCCGCTAGCCTCCTGATCTCCCTAGCCAGTTTCTCCTCTGCGTCAGCTTCCTCGTCACGCTGCCGCTTGACCCCGCGTTCTCGCATTTCTAGGTCCTCTTTCATCTTCCTCCTCTTGCCCTGCAGCAGTTCATTTTGTCGTTGCTTCTGCAACCTGGCGGCTCGAGCATTGTCATACGCGGCCTTCACGGCCGGGTCCGACAAAACATCATAGGCGATCTGGAGAAGGTGGAACTTCTCGACGGCGGCGGGGTTTCCAGCATTCTTGTCCGGGTGATACTTGAGGGCTGTTTTGCGGTACGCTCGTCGAATATCAGCCTGGCTCGTCTCATATTGCACGCCAAGTAGCTCGTAGAAGTCATGCTCGGAGGTGGCGTGTTGCTTAAGGTCGTCAGACGGCATCTCGTTGAAGTGCTCGGTGCTAGATACCGGTAGGAATAATACGGTACTGGAGGGCGAGAAACGAACAATTGATCTCCGAAGGATGTAGTCCTTATGTAAGCACTCCCACTTGGACAAGCTTCGCGCTAGCTTCATACCTTAATTACCTCAACATCGGTCGACAGTTAGGGGCGGGAGTTAAGAGGAGCCGGACCGTGTGGGGAAAATGGCGGAGGTTACTAAGGTACTCCGCAGGTAGTTAAGGTAAGGTAAGGTACCTTACTTTACTCGTAGCTTTTCTCCCTAGATCTCTCACAGACAGATGGCTCCTGTATGACATCCACATACCTTATGCAACATCTACCTTACCCCTTGACAAGCAGCGTCGAGCAGTACCAATGCTGCCTTCTCACGCCTCTGCATCCTTCTTCCGGTCAATCTGTCCCTGTGGAATCCCGAGCGGCCTGATCGCCCGCCCTCTTCGGCACCGGAGCCGTCATGCTCACGTCCGCCATGCCCCTGTTTCGACAGCTCACAGCCCTTTCGTCTCCGTTGCAGGACGAGATGACCATACGTCACGGATCAAGCAGCTTGATAGACAGAGGGCATGGATCGAGTCACATGCAGACCCCAAGCGCCGACTCGTTAGGGCCCTCTCATTGAAAGATCCCAAACTGATCCTGGAGGCATTCGCCCAACTCTGCCAATGCCAGGAACAACTCCGCTCGATTCCGATGAGCACGTTTTCTGAGATGCTTGCAATCCTCAAAGCTAGCCGCTCCCTGCAGCCTCTCAAGGCGATTCACAGTAACATCAGCCCTATTCGAGCTACCTATCTCAAGCTGGACCCATTACCGGAAGTGTTTAATGAGTTTATTTCATACCTTGACAGATTCATCGAAATTCGACGGCGCCTTGATCCAGAAACCGCGATGTTGGATCTCGAAGACTACAGATTCCAGCTGCACACTGCCAGTACAGTCGGGGACGGAACGTCCGCTCAAGCAATTTGGGACCAAATGAGGCGAAACGGAGTCCGGCCAGACACCATATGCTACAACTACTTGCTGGCCGCCCTTTGCTGGGATGGCGCTTTCCTCCCGCATCGACGTCAGAATCTGCGCGTCACCCCATTGAATATGAACCTTCGTTCTATGGATGATCCGCCGGAACCATTCAAGGGCTTCAGAGTTGGCACCGACGGCATCCGGGTGCGAGCCTTTGAAATCGAGGATGAAATGCACGCCAGAGGCGTGTCGCCGGACGAGGCGACGTACGCACACATAATGACTGCTATGGCTCGCGAGGGCGACATGGACTCCATAAAGGCCGTCTTGAAGCGGGTTTGGGGACTGGATATCAAAGGTCTCCTGCAAGGTGGTCCCTTGTCCCCGCCGAGACAGTTCTCAGAGGACTCCCCCTTGTATTCCACCTCTACTCTTCTTTTTGCGATCGCACATTGTTTTGGTTCCAACGATCAGATTCCAGCGGGGCTGCGGATTATTGATCACGTCTCGCAACAGTATGGTGTCAACGTGACGGACGACGTCTGGTCTCAGCTCCTGGAGTGGACGTTTGTCTCATCCAGGAAGCCAGGTCCCAGCAAAGGTGCGAAGCCTACCCTTCCCTTACAGAGTGTGCAGAGCTTGTGGCGGACGATGACCGGTGATCCGTACAATGTCGTACCGACTGTGCCCATGTACGATAAATATATCAAGAGCCTTGTCCTTCGGCGTGGATCGAATCCGGACTTGATACGGGGTGAATTAGAGGCAGGAATCCAGGCGTACCGCCGGTCTCTCAATACGTACTTGAAACACCTGAAGACCGTCAGGTCTTCCAAGAAAGGCGAAATCCACGACGGCAACAAAGACAACCGCCAACCGCTTGATGGCCTCTACGGCAAGTTGCAGCAGGCTTACCTCGTCGCACGGAGGGACCGGCACCTTGTGCAACGGTGGATGCGTCTTATAATATCCTATAGCAGGGGTGGGTTTATTGAGTGGGACTGGCGGAGTCTGCCTCGGTTTATCGAGCAACATCGGCGCTTCATGCCTGAACCAGTTGAGTATACGCTCGCCACAGGGACTGTGCGCCTCGAACGCGTCTAAACTGCGGCGACCATGGCGCTCACACGCTCTTATTGTCTTTGTAAGGGATGGAAATCTCAAGCTTAGGAGGAATTGATAGCAATGGCCAATGGTCCGGCACCGAACATTAGTATGCTGATTGAGTTTGAGCAAGACGGAGCCGCATGGTTGTTCATGAAAAGTTCTTTGGACGGCAATGACCATTCGCCGCACCTCAAAAAACCAGGACAGCAGAGACAATCCTCTACTTGAGGTCCAGGGTCCTTCGTACGGGACTTCCTCATGGATATAGAATAGGTCGGCACTGCCGGTGAAAGGGCATCATCGTCTGCCCCCTCTTAGACGGTTATTTGACATTTACAATGCTGAGATCATTGATCACCATATATCTGCTCACAGCGATCCAACCCCAGCGAAACCACCTCATCTGACTTATATGAGCGTTCGTCATGGCTTGCTGCGCCTTTCTGTACTCAGGAAGACTGCTGACGAACAGAAGGGGCGTGGGCGATCCAGCAACCTTCTTGGCTCCTTGTAGCACACATTGTAGTATAGTGGCCGGGGCATCCAACAAGGACATGTACTTGCGGACGATGTTTGTACTCCGGAGCGTGTACAGTTTGACAGGGCATTCCCAACCCGAGCGGCCGTGCATCAGGGTCTTGATAAAGGAGGTCGCCCCGTGAAAAAGGGAGATGTGGTTAGGGTGAGAGGAGATGCCGTGATTATCAAAAGTGATGAGGACGTCAATCGTAGCTTCGGGCGCTCTCTTGCTCGAAGTCTTATTGATGTTGGGAGCGAATGCCGTAGCCAAGAGTTTCGAGATATGGCTGGCCGGCCAGGTCACGGTCATGCTGTCGGGCAGCTCCCTGCGAGAGGGATCAGACAGAAGAGCGAGAAGGAGGCTGCAGAGTCATGCTCACGGGTCTTCGACGACGAAAACATCGTCCTCCTTCCTTAGACCAAGTCTCATGCCGCTTTTTACGAGTTCCTTCTTGCGTACCTCCCCGAGCCCGTCCGCATCGCCTGCGTATCGTCAGCAATGCCCTAGGTGCTACCAACAAGAGATCATTTGGGTCAGGCGCCCGTGCGTACCGCTGCTGAGGCAGAGAATTTTGACGTGATTCCCCAAGCTTTCGTCCGTCAAGGCAAGGAGCGTGGGGGCGAAGAACATAGCCTCATCATCGGGATGAGCGATGAGCAAGCAGATGCGCTTGTTGCGCAGCTTCGGAAAGGTCGTCTGGACGGTGACTGTCAAGGACCAGCAAAAGGCGATCAGGACGGGGATCGCGAGTACGGTCACCCATTGCATCTCTGGAAGCAATGGCTGGCCACTTTGGATTGGAGGGCAGAAGGGGGGCCAGCTCAAGGATGGCAAAGGCGGGATGATATATGCCACAATATCATGTAATGAACAACAACGAAGATACTTTATACAGCGTGCGACGTATGTGTATTGATTATGCCTCAAGGCAAGGTGAGGTAAGGTAGACCTAACCCCAGAACATGCGACCTAGTGTGCGGCAGAGGAAACGTGGCATTGTTTTTAAGTTCGCGGGTGTGGAATGAAAATCCGGGGAAATCTTGGTGCGAAAGGACCAGACCAATGAAATTGCGATCAAGATTCAGCAAAATGATCAAACGGCATGGTCGAAAGAAACGAAACGGTTCCTGCATAAATCCAAGGAGCCGAGACACTACCGTATGACACGCAGCCTTGCTCGCGGAACATTTCATATTTAAGGTTAAATCCGTACGGATCTCGTTTACCTCTTCACCTTCCAGCTCCAAGCTTCAAGCTCCAAGCCCAAGCTCCAAGCCCAAGCTCCAAACCCAAGCTCCAAGCAAGCAGGCGCTTTAACACGACAGACCACCAAGACGCCCTATTGCATCCGAAGGAGGGAAGAAAACAACAACAACAAGAACATGGCGGATGCCGGTACTCCGTCAAACCGGAGACAACGGCGTGCAGCGAAGATTACATACGCCCTACCCGAGAGAAACGGCCCTAGACCAGCTAAGACGCTCTTCGAGCTGGCCGAGGAACGACAGCGGTTGCTAGTGAAGCCGTTCGAGCACGCGCCCGAGCAGCCTTCTAGAGATACCACTCGCGGAGAGTCGGAAGCGGCCGACGAGGACGACGCGCCCATTGGGCCCTTGGGACAGGCTGTCTTCTTTGCCGCAACGCTCTGCATGCTGCACTTCACGCTGGATGTGCTCGTGCACCACCAGTACCGGCAAGACATCGCCTGGGGAGAGATCGGGCGGAGGACGGCAGTGGCCTTTCCCAGTCAGTCGGCCCAGGATGCCGGATGGATCAATGCACACTCGTAGCTGACACGTAGGGTTCATCCTGTGGACACCAGTTCTCATATTGCTCGTCTACTGCTTGCACGCGGCGCCTCTCGCGGCAGGAGGCATATTCACCCAGACTTTCTTCTTAGCAGTGGCCATCGTGGCTGGTTGCTATCTTATTCATGCCGCCAACACATACGCGTATTATGCCGTCATGAAGCGCGCCCCTCCTCTCGGCGTACTGTGGGTTTGGAGCGTGATCGAATTGAAGCTCCCTTTCGCCATGGCTAGCCTCTTCGCCGTGGCTGTTTATATGTACTGGGGCGGATACTCGGTCTTTTAGGCTTACTTTGCTTCCAAAAAGCCAGAGGTCGATGGATCAGGTCTACGCATTTTTAGAACAAGGGAAGGATAGAGATCATCGGACTCGGTATCATCATGATATTTCAAGCTAATCGGAGTAAGCACAAGAGGACTCCTCTAACTGCCAGTGTGTAGGAAACGCCTTCGCACAGTGACCCTTGCTTTTCACCCAGCGTGCACAATCATCATAATTCGTCCTGTAAAAGCAAGGCTGATGCCTCGCATCCATCAAGCTAAACCCCGTACAACGCCGGCGTCCGGATCGATGGAAAACAATAAAACCGCAGTAAGTGTGCATCCGCTGGAGAAGGGGAATGTCTCCCAGGGTATCGAATTATTCAAGTTCGCGCGCTAAACCGTATGGGACTTGTGCAGTCGCCGCTAATGTAGAGACAGATTCTCCGGGTCTTCGAGCGGGGCACCGTGGTAATCCTCAATCGCTGTATATGTGGGCGGCGAGGCAGGCACATCCTCGTACATTGGGGGCTGTTCCTCGTCCCACGAGATGCCTAAGCCGCTGCGCTCCGTCAAGGTGGTGTTGAACTGCATCCTCAAGACTCGAGCCGCCCCGGTTGGCGTAACGGATTTTGTGTTCTTGTTCGGACAGTATTCTTCCGCAACAATCAACTCGATTACTAGGACATGGGAGACGGTCAGGCCGCTCTCGGTGGATTCGACATCGCAGACCGGCTCCGTGGCAGGGTTAACAGATGCCTGGAATTCCATCTCAATCTGGCCATCAACAGAGCTGAAATCCGTCTTCCAGCCTCTCTTGATCTCGTCCGCACCAATTGTCCGGCAGTCTTGTTGCACGACCGGCTTGCCATCAGCACCCATTTTCGGGGGATGTTTGGGGCACCCCGGAGAGATCATCTTGACATTCTCGTCGATACGCCAATTGAGCTTACGGAGCCGCCAGTGGTGCTGGATTTCGTTTTGCTTGGTGACACACCCGGACAATCTGAAAGAGATAGGAAATTCGCCGATGGGGTGGATGACGGACGGAAGGACGAAGCTTGCGGAAAGATTTGTGGGAGGAAATATGCGGATGGAGTTTTTGTCGTTTCCGGGGAAGATGGCGCGCTGGATCTTGAGCGGGCGGTCGAAGTTGATCTCGTCTCCCGTCGATGTGGTAGCCTTGGCCACCAAAGAGTACTCAATTGTCCCCAAACTCGCACGGGTGGTCGCAGGAAGATCCCCGGGGATCAAGTCGCTGAAAGGGAACGAGTGCACGCCGCGCTTCAGATCCATCGCTGCCTTGAGGAAATCCCACTTGTAGAGTTCCTTGGTGGTGCCCGCACACTCGGGACAGTGTGCGACGGCGGGTTTCTTGGTGGTTGTGCTGCACACCAGATACATCTGAAAATTCACCAAGCGAATTTGTGGCTCCGTGACCGAGAGCTGGAGCTGGCCGGAAAGAAGGGCGCCAGTAGAGTTGGCAGGGGTGCCATAAAGCACAAGCGGAGGTGACTCAATGACCATAGCCAGCGTCGCCGGCTTGGGCGGCATCGGAGACGCGCTCCGAGGTCTGCTGTGGCTCCTCGAGTGACGCTTGGTACCGAAACTAACAAGGCTGGTGCGTTTATCCATGTTGGGGTGGCGATCAGAAAAGGAGCCTCGACGGATTTTGTGAGGTGGTGGTGCGATGGAATCGACAGAGGAGCTGGAAGAGTTGGAGGAGTTGGTGCGGACGAAGTTTAGTAGTCGGCCAGGCATGATGACGGAGTGTGTGTGCATGGGGGGAGGCCCAGAAGCCCGGTAAACGGTTTGGGCCGTGGATTGCTTGCAGAGTTTGTCGCTAGGCTCGATCGAGAAGGCAGGCGCGATGGGCGACGCTTCCAGAAGCCCGTAGCAAATCAAATAGACGAGCAGCAGCGTTAGGTGCTTTCGCTCTCGGTGTATGGTGCCAGAGTGCGCGTGTCTCCCTCTCTAAGGTATCTCTGTCTGCTCTCTTTCTCTTCCCCGCAAACGGTGAGAGGGACTTTCCCTATATGATGGCGCGCCCAACGATGGATGATGACGGCAGGGGCGAACACAGGACGTAAGACTGATGTCTGATATTTGGGACGGTGGGTCTGATCATGCCACAGGTTCAGATGAAGAGGGAGAGAAGGCAACAAAAAAGATTAAAGAGCTCAAGGCATGCGTCCGGTGGTGTAGAAGGAGGGGAACGGGGCAGGCCGAGAGATTATATTCATTTGTATGACTGTAACACGGACGTGCGCACCGAGCACGACTTTTCGCACCATGATTGAGCGACGGGCTAAGGCGCCTGGGATGATGGGATCGTACTTCCAAGGTGAATGAGCCTGGATGCGGAGTAGTACCGCGCTCACCTCTTTTTCCCTCGTCAGCGTACTCGGTACCTAGACCGAAGCAATGCGTATGAGCGCATGATCGTGTACAAAGTACGCTGGCGGGTGCAGAGGACGCTTTACCTACTTGGAGTTGCCAGCTGTCAGGTGTTGCACCAGAATCGAAATGCAGTGTGCAAATAAAAATGTGCATCCGGCTAGCTGCCGCCGCACTGGCATTAGAGTGAGCCAAGGCCGCAGACCGGAGCCGTCCTTTCCGTTTCCAAGCAATCCTTTAGTCATTCGCGCCATGCTTTTTGCTGCTCCAACTGAAAATTCCTGACAGCTGGACAAAGGGGAGAGAAACAATGACATGAGGAAGAAAAGAAAAAAATTTCACGTGGGCCAGCTGACGCGCAGTCGTGGAACGGCGACACTGGACAGAGCCCTTTCTACCAGTGACAAATGCCACGCTGCCTCAATAACGGTTTGTCAACGCGCAAGATACTAGAGTTTGGTGAGGTAAGGTACCCAACGGTGTACCCGTAGATCCACCGCCATTTATTGTATTATTGCCCTGTCAGCTCGTCCAGACATATCCACGTTTCTCTGCTATGGGGTACGCGTGCGCGCAAAACATGCGTCTTACCGGTCAATAATGGCGCAACCTCTCCGGTGGCTGCTCCGGCCGGAGCCTCCGGCCGGTCAAATTACAGCAGTGAGGCCGCTTCTCTCGCGGTCTGAGACTTGATCCTCGAGAACCACAATAATAATAATAATCGACAGGACCTAGAAGGAGGAAGAAGCGGACCGCCATCGGCAGCGCATAATTTTGGTCTGGACTGACGAATCGGAAAAGCAAGCGTCTGGACCTGGAGCATCATCTGAGGTCAGCGGAGAAAAGCGAAAAGAACTTTTCCACCAAGGTTGCACTTGGAAAAAGCTTATTCATGCGCACTCCCTGCTCGATGACTCAGAAAGTTCGTACCTTACCTACCTTACCTCTAGGTAAGCAGAATCAGAGGGAAAGAATAATGATGCGACTATTATTTGTACAGGGTTACGTGATGCGGTTCTCATGTCGACAGGCGAAGTATGCGCTTGGCATTGCCGCCTAGGACTGCGTCTGCTGCTGCTTTGTTTTCGCCAAACGCATTCGCAATAGCCTGGCAGTTGCTCTTGACACTCAACCACTCGCTCTCCTCTTCCTCGAGGGGCGGAAAGAAAGGATGATCTGTGCCTGCCCAGAAGTCAGCCTAGGTACGGATTACATCGCTGAACAAGAGCGGCTATGTCTGGCCGTCCATACGCACCAAACATCAACCTGTCAGGGCCCGAAGCGTCGATGGCCGCTTTAAGGCCAACCTCTGAGTATATGACTGCATCTAGATAGATGTTGTTCCGCAGTATATCCCAAACGTCCCTTCTGCGCGATAGTTTGCCCAGCTTCTTCAGATGTGCGTCGTGTGCCACACAACTCTCAATTCGCCCCGCCAAAAATGGAAGCGTTCCCCCACTGTGGGCCAAAAGCACCTGGAGCTTCTGGTATCGGTCCCAGACACCAGACAGCAGCATGCGGCTCACGGCAATCGTTGTCTCGAGAGGGAATCCGAGGGCCAAGGGCAAGACATGGCCATAGTCCGAGGCATGCGGACCGTAAACCGAGGCTGGAAGCCCATAGTGAGGATGGAGGAAGATCAGCTGATTCGTCTCCTCCAACGCCGAGTAAATTGGATCCAGTGCCGGGTCGTCCAGCCCAGCTCCTAGCCCAGAGGTCCCTATAATCACCCCGCGCATATATTTCAGCTCAGAAAGCCGCCGTACTTCGTCCACGATCACCTGGCTAGGGCCGGAGAGGGGCAAAGTGCCGAACGCGAATAGACGACCAGGATACCGAGAGCAGATATCATTGAGACATTCAACCGGGAAGCTGCCGGCCCTGCTTCGTGTGAAGGTAGAAAGTCCAGCCAAGGATTCGCCAGTGAGATAACGGAGACGTCAATCCCATGTTGATCCATAAACTCTATCTTCTTGCTTATATCGTAGTACTCCGGTCCAATGGGACGGCCGTGGGAGGTTGATGGCGTATCGGGAGAGTCCTCACCGGGCAAAATCACGAGCCGTGATGTGGAAGAGTCGGGAAATGTACGCACATAAGGGATCTTGTCGCGTGATCGCAAGATCTCCATAAACACCGGAGGGTAGACATGGGTATGGATATCGACGACGGCCATTTCGAGAGGTGTAAAGTGGACGAACTCAATGGGGACCCTAATGCTGTAGAAAAGTGAAGCGCAATCCAGGCCCTTGCCTGACAAAAGCCCACGGGTGCTTTGTGTAACTAGATGTTCTGCATGTAAAGCGCTGTTGATCCTTGCTCAGGGACCGGAGCAAATGAGATTGTTCAGAGCTATTTTGGGGGTCTTTCGTTGTTTTATCGGCACGCCAAGCCAATTCTCGTTGATAAAATGACGATAAAGGTTCTTATCACGTCACATCCACGGCGCTCAATTCCAAGGTGGTTTGAGTTCACAGTGACCTTCACAGGTAGGGAGCTCCTGATCGCCAGGGGTGTTACACGATCATGACCCAAGTAAGAGCCCGAGAGATCGATGAAACTGTCAAGCCGAAGTCATTGCATCTTTGGGCTCAGTCACCGTGGAACTTTGGGGGACTGGTGTGTCAGGGGAGTTGATAACAAGATAAGGAACCAACGGCGCCATGACTGATAAGAAGCAACACGCGATGCGCTCCGGTCCGCTCGAGGAAGATACGCACCCTAGTAGGGATATAACTGTGCAACCTTTGGTTGATTCTCACGGCTTGTCATCGAACCTCTTCAATTTCGTCTTCACCCTGACTGTGGTACCTTCACGAACACACACATACACACATTACACGCTACATCCAACGGCGTAAGACGAGTGGAAACATGGCGAATGGGGTCGTGGACACGCCCACGATGGCGAAGAATGCAGTGGCTGAAGATGATTTAATTATCCCTGTACGTACAATCCTGAGAGACATGGCTTATGCATCTCGTAGCTGACCTCTCGTAGATCATTGATTTCGGACAGTTTCTGGACCCGAGCGGACCTTCTGCCAGAGAAAAGACTGCTCGAGCTGTTCTTGATGGCTTCCGCACCGCTGGCTTCATCTATCTCTCCAATCATGGCATCCCTGCCGAGACCATCGAGGATGTTTTTTCTTCTTCAGCCAGTTTCTTTAAGCGGCCCCAGCAACAGAAAGATGCGCTTGCTTGGACAACACCCGAAAGCAACCGTGGGTACGTCGCACACGGCAGGGAGAAGGTGTCACTCCTCACCGACAAAGAAGAGGTAGAGAAGGTGAAGCAGGGAAACCCAGACTTGAAGGAGTCCATGGAAATAGGAAGGGAAGGAGTGGACCAATATCCCAATAACTGGCCAGATCGCTTTGACGAGGAAGGTGCCGCGTTCAAACGGACCATGACTGCCTTTCACGAGACCTGCAAAAAGCTGCACATGGAAGTCATGCGAGCCATTGCCGTGGGCATGGCTCTTGATGAGACATACTTTGATCAATATACTGACGCCGGAGACAACGTGCTGCGGCTGCTCCACTATCCGGCCGTCGACAAGACAGTTTTCCAGAAAAACAAGGGTCAAGTGCGAGCAGGTATTCATTCCGATTATGGTGAGCAGCCCTCGAACGATTGTACCGTGGCGCGAGCTTGCTTAATGTTCTGTCCCTTCACAGGTTCCATTACACTTCTATTTCAAGACTCTCGGGGCGGGCTTCAGGTGCAGTCTCCAAACGGCAAGTTTGTAAACGCAACGCCAATCCCGAACACAATTGTGGTCAACGCCGGCGATATGTTAGCACGCTGGTCTAACGACACGATCAAGTCCACCAAACATCGCGTCGTGGAACCACCCGTCGAACCGGATGCCAGCGAGTATCCGGCACGGTACTCGGTTGCATATTTCTGTAACCCAAACTTTGATAAGTACATTGAAGCTATACCGGGCACTTGGGAAAAGGAAGGCAAGAAGTATCCGGGCATAAATTCTTTCGACTATATAACGCAAAGATTGGCAGCCACATACTGATCTATCATGAAATCTGTTGTACTGCACATTTCTAGCCACTCCATGCTCTACATACCATGCAGCTACCGAGTGACTCAGCCGCCTTGGCCTGAGTGAGCACTCATAGTACCCGCGAGCACTTCCCAACCTACTAGGTTCCAGATAGCCTGCTCGAACCATTCGCCAGCGAAGGCAGATTCTTTCAGTACAGTGTCATCCAGACCTTCCAGATTTGCCGTTGGAGGGGCCTTGAGGGCTTGCTCGAAGTCTTTCTTGTCGTCGCCGAATACACCTTTCAGGAGAGTCATCTGGATCCGTTCCTGCGTTCTGGCGGATAAAGAGCTTCTGATCGGCTGCGATTCCTGCGCATTGGCTTGTCTGACTTGGAGACACATCATTGATCGCTCAAGTACCCATACCAAGGACGATGCTTCGTAGTTCCTCGCCAATATGACTTGCGATTGCTCTATAGGTGCCGGTGGACCGGATTCGTGAGCGGCGATTTCCAGCCCTGTTTCCACTCTCGAGAACACAGTCTTTCCGAGTAGCACGCCGATACGCTCCAACAACAAAGCGTAGAACCCCTCCATGACGTCCCTGTGGTGTGCGGATTCACGGTCTAGAACTCTCAATAACGTGGCGCAGAAGCTGGAAAAGGGGCCGGATAACATCTTGTCTGCTGCCATAGAGACATTTTTTTGTGATCTGGGTTGGGATCGTCCGCGAACTGCAGCCATTGGCCTGGGCTTTTGAACGGTGTTTGCTTGCGCCGTGCAGCATGCCTGGAGGCAGTCCAGGGCCTTGGAGTAGAGCTTGACATATGCGTAGATGACCTTCCCCCGAAGCCCACTCTGAGCAGTATCTTTGCACAGCCTATCAAACCCAGTCAAAGAATATGTGACTATCCTGGAGATCGCAGTGCAGATATGTTCTGCGCCTCTCCCCTCCTTATTGATCCGGACTAAGACATTGGAGCGTCCACGAGATGGCCCACCATGTTCGTTACCATCGCAGACTGGCAGCAAACTGAGCCAGGACGACAGAGCATTCTCGGAGGCAGTGCAGACACCAAGAAGAGCGCTGGCGAGGACTGAGGCATCAGGCTTCTTTTGTTTCATCAGAACCGAGAGCTGCCGAATTCCGTGTAGAAATGGAACCACTGCAAAGCAGATGATCAGGCTTTATGGGACTCGAGATTAGAGGCAACACTCACCATCGACTTTAGAGCCCAAAGCCTCTAGTTCTTGACCGAGACCGAGTGTTACAGTGTCGGCACTCTGGACGCCATTCCCTGTCTTCCTCCGCTTTCCCGCATTTGCGGCAGGGATGACTTCTTGCGGTGAAGGCCTTTTTGCCATGCCTAATATGTTGGCATCGCTGAAAGCGGCCCTGTCTCGCTTCAACTGTTCCGAAAGGGACTCATTCCGGCGCTCAAGGTCAAAGATTCGGTTGCGTAGTTCAGTCTGCTCTGCCTCTGCTTTGGCGTAGGACCCTCTCCAGTAAGCAACGCTATCCAGCATCCTGTCACCTGTCTCCGCAGGACGAGGACTCCGTCCAGATTTCATGTACTTCCTCATCTTGAGGATTAGCTCTAGAGGGATTTAATTGGAGCGTTACACGGTAACGATCAGTGAGAGAGGCATACCTCGAACTGTAAAGCAGGGCGGTTTCGATTTGACAACGATAAAAGCGAGAGCTAGTTGCCTCTGAGATGGCACAATTGGATGGCTGTCCATGTCGTGCCGACGGTCCGTTATGCCAAAGCCTCTCGGCTTTTATGGATGCCGAAGAAAGGAATACCAGGAGGCAATGACCCCAGGCCCTTGGTCAACAGCACACCCTCGCTACAAGAACAAAAGTAACGAGGCAAGAAGACTAAGGTACTGTGGACTCCTTGAGAAGAGAAAGGAAATACTCGACGTTGTTAATGGAGCTCTGAATAAAAGTCACCGAGCAGCGATCTCGATTCCTCGGCGAAGGACCAAAGAATGTGATCAGGTAGAGAATATGCTCGGACAGGGATGAGAGTGTCGGAATCGGCCACAAATGCGACAGAGAACGAATGGTAGAGGGGATATGAGAGATGGGATAGGATCTATATTCCGGATATCGCACTGTGGCCACCAGGATCAGAAACGACTGCATTACACTTTGCGGTTCGCGAGGGATCTTCTCTACGAGAGGGAGGATCTATAGGCAAGGTAGGAAGATCAGCAAGATGAGCAAGATCGAGTTGTTCCAATCGGCTACCTTATCTACCTCACCCATCTTACCTCAAGGTAAGGTAGGTGGAGGAAAGGAGGAAGCAAGAAATATTGATGAATACCTTATTGATTGAGTACCTGAGATACCTTATCGATGCCACCCGCTTAGGAAGTACCCGGGCCGTCTCGCCGCTTTATGAATCTGGATATGCAACGTACCAGCCAATCACAAGAGCGCATTTCCGGGGCAGTTTCCCACGTCCTTCCAAAGGTGTCAAGCCATGGTACGAAGTTAGTTATCCTTACCATTCCTCCTACAATTCGGCTTCCTCACAACCACATGTCACCATGACAGATGTGGAAGACGGAGCATCAGCTCCGGTCTCAGAGCCGCTGGATCTTGTGCGACTTTCTCTGGACGAGGTCGTCTTCGTCAAACTGAGAGGTGACCGGGAGCTCAAGGGTCGTCTGCATGTCCGTCCCTCTTGCTTTCCCCGCTACGCTGTTTTGACGTGTGCATCGCAGAAACTGCAGCTGACCTCTAGCGTACTCACTAATAGGCCTACGATAATCACTGCAACCTCGTCCTGAGCGATGTTGAAGAGACGGTATACCTCATCGAGGACGACGAGGAAGAAGACGTGAAGGTGGAACCCCTCTGTACAGCAGCAGCTGCGCCTCAACATGCTTACTGGCTTCCAGACAATCAAGAAACAGTCCGAAATGCTGTTTGTTCGAGGTATGACCGGGAAAATGTGACATCTCAAATTTCCCTGTGTTCACGCAACTAGGTGATTCTGTCGTCCTCATATCTCCACAATCGAGATCCTGAAAGGCGGCCACGAGTTGCGCTGCTTAAGTTGGAAAAGGGCAGATATCGGGGGATATGCCATGGACGAGGGGGGATCCTGCACCAAGCGTGGTGATGGATCTTATAGCAGGCCTAACATTATTTTGGCCTCAACCTGGTGGAAGGACGAAGAGGGTCGTCAGACCTTGGCATTGCGGAAAATGTGGCGCCCTAGAATTTACGTGCATAAAATATGAATGCTTCAATGAGTAATTCTTAGAGTCAAGTCGGCCTGTGAGTCAAGATATTGACCATCCAGGTGTTTGTGGTGCTCAAGGACTTTCTTGACTCATCCAGACCAGTCAGTCCTGAGCTCGCTTTATCGATAACAGAACGCATCCCCGCATTTATGTAGCCAACGTCACGACCCGAGTCTACGATCGATCAGCACATCCCTAAATCAGTAATTATATAGGCATCTTCTCTCTTCCGACAGCGGCGGCTCTTTGAAACATTCCCAATGATCACTCGAATACGAACCTTTCGATAGCCCCGCAGACCAGCTGTACCAGAGGGGCAAAGTGAACATGACGGCAGGCTCGCAGAAACAGACGGTTGTGGAGCGTCGCAAGGGCGAATCGGTGACAAGAGCCAGGTCGAAAATCCAAGAGTGAGACTGATTCGCATAGGCTCTTCATGATTTCGCCGACTACGTGGAGAAACAGCAGTCGCTCCGGCGCGGGTATGGCCCAGAGAGCTCTGCTCGTGCTTCGACCAGCATGGCCCATGATAAGGAGGATCATTTAGAACTGGACTTTATCGATGCGCTCGGCCTAAGGGATACTGCCACACACACTCCTCTGAAAGAATTGCTCCTTTCGGAGGCTGCTGAAGCATCGTCAGCAATCTGCGAGCTCACTGAGCTCATACGGATCCGACTATTGGAAGGCCATGGCGAGTGCCTCTTTGATCTGGGCTTGGAGGACAATGGGGATTCGATGAATTTCACTAAGGAGCAGTGGGACAGGGCGCTAGGGAATGTCCAGCAAGCAGCAGCAGCATCGAGCGCCCATTGTCAGGTGCTTCTAACACGCAATGCCGGCGGCACCGAGGAAGAGGGGCCGGGAAAGGAGAGACATACGGGAGCAAGCGGAAAGTTGATGATACGGCAGGAACCTAAGACAGTAGAGGATGTCATCGAGACTCGCATAGCTGTGGTCGGGAACGGTATGGCTCCCCAATCAGACAGTTTATTACATACTATCTTACGCTATACGCAGTTGATGCGGGCAAGAGCACCATGCTGGGTGTTCTTGTGAAAGGCGGACTCGACGATGGGAGAGGGAAAGCCAGGGTCAATCTTTTCAGACACAAACATGAGATCGAAAGCGGCCGTACAAGTTCTGTCGGCATGGAGATTTTAGGTTTCGACACCCACGGCGAGGTCGTTGCTTCAAACGTTGCCGGCCGGAAACTATCATGGGAGGAGATTGGAAGACGATCTGTGTGTCCGACCGACTCAGGTCATCTTGCGTTGCTAACATTCGGGAGGCCAAGGTCATTAGCTTCACTGACCTTGCGGGTCATGAGCGATATCTCCGCACCACTGTGTTTGGTCTGCTCAGCAGCAGTCCCAATTATTGTCTGCTCATGGTGGCGGCGAATAATGGGTTGGTCGGGATGAGCAAGTATGATACCCAACATTCTTTAGGGGCGTGCTGACAGAAAGTGACATCCAGAGAGCATCTGGGGATAGCCCTGGCGCTGAACGTTCCTGTCATGGTGGTCATTACCAAGATTGACATCTGTCCACCAAACATTTTGCAGGATACCATCACGCAACTGACCAAGCTGTTGAAGTCACCCGGAGCACGGAAGATACCCGTTTTTATCAAGGATCGAGAGCAGTGTATAGAGACCGCTGTATGTTCCAGCCTTCTCACTACCCTTCGCCATCTAAGACTTTCCTATAGACGCAATTTGTTAGCCATCGGATATGTCCAGTCTTTCAAGTCTCCAATGTCACGGGGGAATCTTTGGATCTTGTCCGCACATTCCTCAATATTCTTCCGCATCATGGCCATTACGATTCTCTCGCGCCTTTTGAGTTTCATGTCAATGATACCTTCTCGGTCCCGTTCGTGGGCACTGTAGTATCCGGAGTCGTCAAAAGCGGTAGGTGTATCTGCTCGCCTGAGGGATTAAGTGGTGTCTGATGTTTTCCAGGAGTGGTACATGCGGGTGATACTGTGGTTATTGGCCCAGACTCACTCGGTCAGTTCACGACCACAAATATACGATCTATCGAACGCAAGCGTATACCAGTTCCCCTCTGCTCTGCGGGTCAATCGGCCTCCTTCGCGCTAAAACGAGTCCGCAGGAAGGACGTGAGAAAGGGTATGGTAGTGCTTCCGAAACTTGAGCAGCCTCCCAAAGTATATTGTGATTTCGTGGCGGAAGGTAAGTTATTGAGACAGTCCAAGCGTGTGTTCCGACTAAATGTGAACTTTGAGTACTCATCTTGAGTCATGCGACGACCATCAAGACCAAGTACCAGGCGATGCTTCATGTTGGCGCAGTTTCACAGACATGTGCCATTATCGACATTGATAGGGCGTATATTCGCACCGGCGATAGAGCGACCGTCGCATTTCGCTTCGTGCAGCGACCTGAATACATAGCTGTTGGAGATCGATTGATCTTCCGTGAAGGACGCACCAAAGGTCTTGGGATTGTGAAAGAGCTAGGCTATGATCCAAATAAACCATTGGGCTCCGAGACTCCCAAAGCCGTCTAGGGCACAACGACGGCATGGAGTTGATGTCTATTTTGTTCGCTGGATATCCTTTACCTGGCATGTGCCCATATTACGGCGTTTCTTTCGGATATAAGGAGTTAGGGCACACTGGAGCATAGATAATATCTGAGTACTACATGGAGTGGCAACTGCAATCAATGCTTTTGACGAAAATATTATTGCATCCTTTATCACCTGTCGAGGGGACAGAATGGGAGCCGATTCACCTTTGCCACCAACGCAGCGACCCAAAACAGAGTGTCAAGATGCACTGTATCTGACATTAAAGCCACCCATAGACAAGCCCCAAACGCTTACGACTGGTCATGCTCATTGCCCGTGCTCCTCGCCCCATAGAACGCCAAACAAGACATTAAACGGGCGGACCAGCTGAACCCAAATCCAAGCCAGACTCCATCAAATCACCAAAGCCGTTTAATATAAACAGAGTTGTCACAGTTGCTAATATGGCACGAGCCGCAGCCGGTGAACAACGTCATGACCTATACCATGATGAAGCAATGTACAATGAACAAGACGCAGCTCACACCCGACCATGCTGCCGGACCCTGGGCAGCTGCTTTTCAAGATTTGCAAGATGTCTCTGGACATGGGATCTGGATTGCTTTCCCCATCCTGGGAAGATATCCACTTCCTTCAGAATGGGAGACTGCGGTTGAGCATAAGCTGGGGCTAGCGGTTCCCGGTTTGACATCCTAATATTGGGTGTTCTCTTCCTGACCTCCTTAATGATGTCGCGCAATTCCTTTTCATCACTTGTGATCTGCGCCTTCATGAAATTGATATCATTCTCTTTGAGAGACGACAATACTGTAGGTCTCGGCTCATAGGTGTAATTGTTTACCAACGGCGGATCCACAGGGTCGATTTCAGGATCCAGCATCGCCAAGCGGCCCTTGGTCAGAAGCTGTTCAATGTCCAAGCTCTCGCCGTGCGGTATTTTCGTAGGATGTGACGGTGTGATGCAGTCCATGTCCACCTCTTTTCGTAGCACATGGTCTATATCCACTGCCGAGAAATAGGCGCAGGATTGAGGAAGATCATGGATACCCATCTGTTGGCTGAACATTGCTCTAGTCCAGATGTTCGCAACTTGCAAAGCCATTGCAGCCCGGTATTTGTCTTCCTCTTTGACGAGATATCGAATCTCATCGTGCACCGTGATAGCTAACCTCGCGTCCAAGTTGAAGCGACGGATGAGGTAATCCATGGAAACAATGAGAAGATGAAGATAATCTACCCCTGATGATTGTATGGCCCAGTTGATACGCGAAGTCATAAAGCCACCTTTATTGATGAATCGCCGCATTAATGCCTCGGTAATACCAGCTCCAAGAACGGGGGTACGAGGTCGCTCTTGCTCGGCGAATTCTTCTAGACGATTGAAGACGAACGATTCGGTCCCTCCGCGCCAAAAAGGCCTCTGATGGATCATCTTCCTGGACGTCTTGATTCCCTTTGTCTCCCTGTAAAGTTTGGATGCGATCTCACTCGTTTGGGCCTCTGTCAGAGAGGGATTGAACTGACGAAGGAGGATGGATGCAAACTTTAGTCCGGCACCATAGATACGCCCATAGTTGAATACTTTGGCGTCGTTCCGCGATATCCCGAGGATCCGAGCAGTCTTTGAATGCATGTCTGTGCCTGCTGCTTTGGAGCCTTCTAAGGTCATGAATCCGATGGCATTGCCCCCATGAAGTTGGAACTGTGCATCTCCAACTAAACTGGCAATCCAAAGCTCCTGAGAATCCACATCTGCACCAACGAAGCAGTAACCAGGTGGAGCTGTAACCATAGACTTCAGTTCGGAACCGACACGATTGGGTTTTGCATTGCTGGCTGTCAACCACGTATTCTCTACCGCGCGGCGGGTGATCGTCCCCATCGGTATGACCTGAGGCAGAATGAAACCGATCTCCGTCGCCGATCGATCCTTGTCTCGGATATTCCGTTCCTTGTCCCCTTCGTAGACCACCATTTGGGACATGATCCGATCCCGAGCGCTGATCCAATATGAGCATGAGGCATTCATCTCCAACGCCTCTTTTGCATATGGATATTCCGAGGATAATTTGCCAGTCTCGAAGTACTGCAGGTAGGATTTCGCAAGCGGGTTAGCACATCTGGCCGCGGGACCATCCTTATGCGGAAGTTTGAAGTATTTGTGATCCATGTCATCTCGAAGCCTAAGAACCTGCTCAACAGACATATCGCATTCTGTGACGGCCTGGTCCTTGTACTTCTGCATTTCTCCTTTCGGGACACGGAACGTCCAACCATAGACATCAGACCAAAATAGAGGATATCCATCCCAGGCCAATCTAAGCAACAGGGGGGCAATCCTTGTACGCACAGTCAAGGAGATTGGCGAATCATTCGTCGAGAACAGGTCTTTGTACCATATAGGCATTCCAGGCTTTTTCTGTCTTGCGGCCGGCCTTGCGGGATCACCCTTCTTTTTCCCTTTTACCATCCTAACCTCTTGTCCCGACCAATCCAACTGGCTCAACCAAGGGTCATTTTCGAACTTCTCGGGTTCCACTTTGAATTCCAACGCCCGGTGCGCGAGCTCCACAAGCCGGCGTTCCACAGCATCTGACAATTTGTGGTAAGTAGCCTCGGAGTTGGTGATGTAAGTCTCCCATGAATGGTTGACTGGAAGGATGACTGAGGACAAGTGCCTCAAAGAAGCAAAACTGACAGGATGTGGGCACACATCTGCGAATAATGGAAAGACCTTCTTGTAGACACGGTGGGTAATAGCAACATCTGCTGCGCAATAGTCAAGGAGCTCTTCTAGCTTCGCTTGCACACCTTCCTTCCGAAGCTCTCCAAATTGGTCTCGCTGTGACTTGTCTATGGTCACATTACAGTGAAATTTGGCGACGTCTCGAAGCGAGTTGACAGAACTGCGTCGCACCCACAGCTCCTCCTCCTCTTCCGAAAGCATATTTGACTCTAGAAGAGCTGACAGTTCCGCTGAATTGCTGTCCGACACGATCTTGTCGCGCATCTCTCGGTGTTTCCTATGTTTCACCCACGTGGGGCGTTGACGAGAACACATGCCGTTGACGGCTACATGCAGCGACATTGTATCCAGAAATGCATTCTTCGACTGTTGGAGACTGTATTCTTCCAGTATGCGGGCACGGTCGTAGCCTATGTTATGTCCAACTATTACCCTCTCTGTCGTAGGATCACCCAAAGGGATAAGTTGGCGGTCGTCCTCCGTCTCGTCTAGGAGCCATGGCGAAAGCCAAGCGTACCATGCCGTCGAGCTTACGGCACACGCCATAACGGCAAATGGACTCTCCTTCCACATCACCTCCGTATCGAAGGTCAGGATTGATTCATCAGGGACCTCCACTTCCTCTACACGCCCATCCGGATGGTATTTCGTCCACCCACTACGCCGTATCCATCGACGTGGCTTTGAGGGAGGATCGATTTGCGCCAGTTCGCGCGCCATGGTGAGGTATGGCTCTGCTGCATCCATCCCTAGTTTGTAGAAATGCTCGTCCAGAGTTTCGCCCTGGAGCTGTGGAAGGTTGAATGCCACAGGAGGCGCATGCTCTTGGTTCTTTCCTAATAAATCATGTCGAGCAAGATGATCGCGAGACAGATTGATGAGCTCGCCGGGAGGGGCCTTGGAAGGCCGCGGAAATAGTTGCGTATGAACATGGCTGCTCAGCTGTTGGACTCCTATTTCATTGAACCGGGGGGTGGATGGTACTGTATAATGTCAGCCACACAGTACAGAGTTTTGTGTGAGAAGAATGGAGGCATACCAGATAGGCTTCTGTTACCAACTTCCTCAATGCGTGACTGCTCCGATCCATACTCCGTAGCATATTGCCTGACCAAGCCAGGGGCCACGGACAAGAAGGCTGGTACGACGGGCCCCGGAGGAGCAGCAAAGACTGGGTGATACCGCGGGAGCACTCCATGGCCGCGACCCCATAGGTTCAGTGCTGTTTTCATGATCCAATACTACTGGCACATATTGACAACAGGCCGGCTGTTGTCATTGTCGAGTTTGGCGTATTAGTTGATGACTATTGAGCGCGCCGAAGGGGAGTGGGAGGGGGGGTGGTGGTGTTGAGAAAAAGCCCGGTAACCGTTACCGTAAGCCGGTAACCCTTACCTGACAAGGGTCTAATCGTCTGGAGCACTAAGCTCAGTAAGGCTGGACCCCAAGGGTAAAGGTACCTTACTGGTTACCTTAGCAGATACACTAGAAGATGTACCTGTACGACTACGAAGGTACCTTAAGGTAGGTAAGGTACCTTACAGATGATTCCGGATTTAATGGCGAGAACTGTTTTATGACACCCATCGCTCAGATACCGTCCTACCTCAGGAGCAAGTGTTCTTTGGGTGTTCATTCATACACTTGCTCACTTGCCCGTACCAAGCTGTTTAAGAAGAAGCAGCATTCCCTTGCAAAGAGCGCTGACGCCTGACTCCCACTCATCTTCAGACAACGCTCTACGAGACTGCTATCTCCGGGGCATCTCCTAGTCAGGTGGGACGCTCACAGGAGTCTTTGCGCGGGCTGATCTTTTGCATGAGACCTCACGCCCTGTTGTGGAGTAGAATAGGACGTTATCTGCCACCTCCTTAAAACTGCTCAGCGGCGTTCGCTGGCTGCTTATATCTTTGTGTCGTTGAAGAGCTGCCGGAGAAGTGATCCAGATCATGGCGCCTGTTTCACATGAACACACAACGGAGGGCTATGTGGACCTTACTGCAGATACATCTCCCGCTTTACAAGCGCGGAGTCTAGCTCCTACAAGACGCACGTCATCAAGAAGACTTACGCAGGACGTGGTGCCGGCTGAGGTGCCTCCCGTAGGGCGCAAGAGGCGGAGGCTTTCAGGAGGCGCAAATGTTCAGAATGGAACTGAAGAGATAGAGCAGATAGATCTGCGGGATGCGGAAGACGAGACAGAGGTCACCAAAGTTTTAAACAGACAAAGGGAAGAACAAGTGCGTTCACAGCGCACGCAAGGAGATGAGCCGACTAGGTTGACAGGGATACAATGCACAATATGCCTCGACAGTCCACCCGAGGTCATGACAACTACACATTGCGGTACGGTTGACCTTTGTTTCTTGCTTCCCAGCTGGTGGACTCTTCCATTACTAATACTGCAACAGGTCATGTCTTCTGTTTTGAATGCCTTATGGAAGCGCTACGTGCTGGCGATAAGTCCCAGTGTCCGATATGTCGGTCGATTGTCAAGCTGGACCAGAATAGACAGGGGTATACAGTTCTGGAGCTTAAGCTCGCAAAGAGAAGAGCTACGACAAAAAGCAAGGCAATAGGGAAGGGGAAGGGTTGATTCGTTGCCAGTTTAGGGTAGGGCGGAGTAGCGGTTCAGTCCTCTGGGCTCCTCCCAGAATGATATGCTTCCCGCAGTCGCGTCTCCCAGGAGTGCTGGGTACCTGATAATCAGGGCCCGGAAGCGGCGAGGCTGTTTCAGGGAGGATCTGTCATTTTCCTGCTCGCAGTCGAACGCGCAAGCTGTGCAGCAGGTGACCGGCGATGGGACATCATCATTGGAAATGGTCCAGACTTGAAATGTGTAAAATAATGATATTCTCACTATCGTCTAAGGATGCTGAACGCCTTTATGTCGAGATTGCATATGAGTAAGGACTGAGGCGTCAGGGGTGTTAAGACTCGGAGCTTTTTGGGGCTGGTTGGCTCCTTGGCCCTTACCCCGGGTTGGAGCCGACGCGCCGATTTAGAGAAAGCTTACCTACTTAGGTACCTCAGCTTAAGTAGCTAAGGTCCCTTACTCAGTTCCTTTCCTGTAATTGCCATGCACGGTTTAAAGTAGAGTACCTTAAAGTACGAAGGATCCCAGGGCATCCGTACTTTGATGAAGACACGACAGTATGACATGTGAAGCAAGAACGCTAGGGTGCAGCTACCGATGCAGCTACTGAAACTCTGCCCCAGACTCTTCTTGTTTGTGCCAAATGCCAATGATTGTGCCTCTACTCCATCCGTCCTTTCCAAGCTTTGCTGGCCCACGCAGCAAGGATGAGTAGATCCCCTTTCCCGCACGTCGAAGCTGCTAGCCCCATTGCACATGAGAACCGGCGGCAGAGATTGCGTTCGCCCGCGCACTTTCATGGAGTCGACGCCAGGAACTCACTCACCCGCGATTCATCCGGTCGATCTGCATCAGCTTTGTCAACTACCTCTGCGAGTCCGTCATCACGAAAGACTGTCCGACCACCTGATCCTGGCTATACTTCTTTCCCACCTCATATCGGCTGGCAGCCAGGGCAAGAGGCAGGTATCGATCCTAGCACGTCCAATGGAGCCCGAGGGGCCGTGTTGAGTCGTCTACATACGGAGTGCGACATAATGGTCGTGGATTTCTCAGTGGAGGGAATACGTAGGACCAATCTGAAGAATGACACATTACAGGAATTCTTGGCTAGAGGGCGAGAAGAATGGGTCGAGTGCCGGTGGATCAATTGCAACGGTATCAGCTGGGACGTCGTGCAGCTATTAGGGAATGAGAAAAGCCTCCATAGGTTGGCAATCGAAGACCTCATCAACCCGAGGAACAGGACCAAAGCAGATTGGTGAGTACTTGCTTCAGGGCTGGCATCAGATACGACTGACTGACGGGCCCATGTTCGAAGGTACTCGGACCATCTTTTCAGTAATAAGCCTCCCTTGCTGCTCGTCTCATCCCCTAACATTATTAGTAATCCTCACCCTTCAGAAACTCTTCCATCTTAGCCAAGCAGAAGATACGGATTTCGAGAAGGATTCCAATTCCGAAGAAGCGGGGAGATCTACAGCTGCGGATAGGAAGCAGTCCAGCAGCACCAAGTGGCTATCCTCGCTAAGGAAGCTACTCGGCGACGATGATAGTGCTACTGGCAACCCTCACAGCTTTGAGCATGTGCGGGAGTCTTTTGATGGGTTTGTTAACACGCATGGTCTGGAAACGGCCGAGCGGGGAGTGAGGCCCTTCCGCACTATCCAGCAATATAACGGCGGGCACAATTCAACGAGAGTAGAGTTCATGGAAAGGAACTCGGCCCTGTTGCCATATAACCTAGCAGTAGCATGCGAGCAAGTCTCTATTTTTCTATCGGCTGACAACACAGTTATATCTTTCTTCGACTTTTCAGGGGCTGACATCGAAGAGCCGATTCTTACACGCCTCCATTCCACCAATACGGTCCTGCGAAGAAGTTGTGACGGAAGCTTGCTCGTACAAGCAATTATTGATGCGATTGTTGATCTTGCTATTCCTGTGGTAAATGCTTATGGAGATGCTATCGGGGAACTGGAGCTCGATGTCCTGACGCAGCCGGCTTTACAACATACCAGCCAACTCTACATTTTGACATCTGAAATCAACCTCATGCGTAATTTGATTCAACCCATCATTGGCCTCCTGAACGCGCTCCGGGACCACAAAGCTGACCCGTACGGAACGACGGACTCCAGCCGGTCAAATCCAAAACAAAATGTTTCCACTGTGTCAATATCCCCGACGACTTTCACGTACTTGGGTGACGTGGAGGACCACTGCATCCTGATCACGCAGAATCTTGATCAAATGGCCAATGCTGCGTCCAATATGATTGATCTGATCTTTAACACCATCAGTAAGTAAAAATGACACTGATATGTGAAACTCCAGCTCACGCTCTACAGGCGCATATCAAAATCTGAGCATGCAAAGACTGACCATCACAAGCATAATCTTCCTGCCGCTCACCTTTCTGACGGTAAAGCACCGAAGTCGCTTCCCATGCTAGACGTTCCAGCTAACGGCTTGGTTAACTTTTAGGGCTACTTTGGAATGAATTTTGCATCCTTTGAAGGGGTGCAAGATCATAGTGACGCGTGCGTATATCATCCACTTGGCGCAATCTCCTGGGCTAATCTCCCTAGCTACTTCTGGGCCATTTCCTTGCCAGTGGGCTTTGCGACTATACTCTTGTTGATGTAAGTGGATAGCGACTTTCCACTGACAGCGTCGTGCCTGACCGAATTTGAAGGTTTGGAACAATCAAGCGATGGTTCATCAGCATGATGCAAAGGCGTTTCATAGTACGTTCGCGCCGCTCGCGAAGGGAACGGAATGAAGAGAAGTGGAGACAGGTCGAGACGCAGAAACGGTCCCGGTGACCAAGGGGTAAGACGTAGGCTTGAGTTAAAAAGTTTAGCGCTAGAACCTTTTGCGCGTATATGCCATGTATGCCTTCCATGGTAACTTCCAATTCCGTCTCCTCAGTTCCGGTCTGAAAATGTCGAAATCCAACTGCTCAAGCTGCTGCAGCCATAGACCAGACGCGACCGCCGGACCCATCAGGAAGCAGAAACCTCGCTGTACCTCTCCTACTTTCGATCTTTCACCTTCATCGGTGTTCGTGATTCCATAGCTATGACCATCATCGTGCTCATGCTCGAACGCGTGCCCAGCGTCCCCATTAGCATACAGATTATTCAGCATCTCCCTGGCAGTAATTAGGTGGTCGTTGGCCCGTGTCGCCACTTTGAACACCGCGTCTCGGAGGCCGGGAGCTTCTGCTCCTTTCCGCAGAACCTCCTCTTCCTTGAGTCTTGTCTCTGCCATGATGTCAAGAGGTAAAGGGACAGTTCCTTGCCGACTCCCTCCAGCAGTGCCGCTCAAACCGGTTCTATTGGAGTGATGATTAGGTGCAGGCGGGAAAGCGAGGAGTGGGAGGCCTCTAAGCACAGCGACAATACCGGACGCCTTGCCTATGTGAGAGGCAAGGTGATCAACCGTTATTGAGGCCAACGGCAATGCTTGAAGCTCCAGATAGAGCAGTGTTGAGTAGGTATGTTCCGCGTACGTTTCCAATGCCTCCAAGGATGGGTAAGGGGGATTGTTCATGTACTGTTCACGGGCATTGATCACTCGATTGAACCAAGTTTTGCTGAGCCTGGCTGTACCATTCGTCCGGTCATGCAGATCCAATAGAACATGGGATAGCAGGATAGCAACGGGCTCTTTAGGTGGTGAGCCGGAAAAGGTTTTCGCTATGGTGTCCCGCCAGAATTCCATCCTCATAGCGCCGATTAATGGTGTGCTGACTTGGTCTGCGATGCGGGCAATATCAATGTTGAAGGCCCGGACACAGAGGTAGGCATCACGAGCGGCTGGCGGAACGAAGGTCTGAAGAGTGAAAGAGGGGGCGTCGTATTTTCTGCATCGCCGGTGGTTAGCCCAAAGGTCCGTATGATCTGTGCCCCAAAGGTATCCCGGGGCGCTCACTGCAGCAAGCCGGAGCAGTAGGCTCGAGCGGACTGCACCTCCGCGTCGGAGATGCTTGCTCTTGCATGCGTGCTGTAGGAATTTGCGTGAGTGTAGCAGAATGCCCTCCGGGCCCATATCAAAAGCCTGGGAATAACCCTAAGTTCAGGTTGGGGAGAAGAGAGCATGATGGACCTTGAATGGTCAAAAGCTAGCCAGCTTTTGGTTGGGACAAGACAGCTGCATTTTTGAACTGCAATTTCGAAACTTCCGAGACTCAGAGCAAGTCGACTCTCTTGATGGAGCTAGTCGCACTGCACGGGCTCGACGGTTTGATACCGGTGAAGTTAGGTACCTACCTTAAGTTTTACGAAGTAAGGTGTACGGTGTATGTACCTGAGATTGGTGGATCACTGATTAGAGTGATGATCTAATCAGTAGCGTTATCGAGCACAGAACGTCCCCGGTCGCGTCAAATTCGCGTCCGGCTCTTGCGCTTCTGCGATCGATAAGGTAAGGTAGGTACCTAAGGTATGCATTGGCAGTGCACACCAGTGCACTGCACTCACAGTTCGAAGCGTCTCACTTTAGGGGCCAAATAATGAGCAGCACCTGTAAATACTCCTGGACCGCGCCCTTTCGACTTTGCATCGAGGGATAGCATGAGTTACTCTGAGATAGGAGAGCCACCCGCAAAGAAACGTCGCTTCTTCGCGGACGATTTGCCGCTCGTGGGACAGCCTTCGAGTTCGAGCAGCAGCGCCCGGTTCTCTCAAGATCCAGACGCCCCTTTGACAGACTCTACATCGAGAGAGCTTGCAGACTCCGCCGAAGGATCCCGGTATGCCGGGCCACCGGATGGTCAACATGCCGCCAGCACGCGTTTCGTTGATGATTCAGACCTCGACGGCAAGCATTCAAGTCGAGATGCTGGCTTCGATGGCGCGCTGTTCGCGAGCATAGTTGGTGAAGAGTTACCATTCGAGGACATCCAGAATATTCGCAAAGCTGCTGGGGACAGTTTGGAGCAAGGTGCGTCGCTGGAGGTGCTATATCTTCAAGGATTTGAGACAGCTTACCAGCAGCCAAACCAGCTCTCAACGTCTATTTTGATGGATCTTGGAAAAAGAGTCGGTCTCAAAATCTTTCTCTCCATGGTGGAGGCCAAGCTGGACTTCCTGCGGTGCCGGAAGTCTCAAAGGAAGATCTCACGAGTCCCGTCATGCGGTCGGATTCAACTCCAGAGCCCAGGGTACCAGCATCCTTACTAGATGACATGCCGCCTTCCAGGTACATCGGGGCGTTTGGCGTTGCCGCTTGGGCTACAAGAAGCGGCCAGAGTGTCATAAAACATGGGGAAGCTGTGAAGCTGGAGAGATCAAAAACGCATTCAATGTCCTCACAGTCAAGGGGTGGTAAAAGCAAAATTGCGCCTAGCCCTCGACCTAGCCCTCTTAGCAAACGTGCTGATATCGTAGTCCGTTTCACGAACGCGAAAGGAGATGAAATAGGCCGACTGCCAAAAGAGACTGCAAGTTGGGTTTCCACTCTGATTGACCAGGGCACTTGTCGGTTTGAGGGGAGCTGTGTGTATGCTCCGGATCGCGTGCGAACAAATGACACGATCTACCTCCAGTTACGCGCCTTCCTGCTAAGAGACGCATTCCAAGCTGAGAGCTCCTTTCGACCTTCAGATAACAACCGCAACGCGGGTATTTTTGAGGCCAAAGAGACGGACGAAGAAAAATTCTTGCGCCTGCGTCAGGTGGCCCTTGTTAAGCTCTTTGAAGAGATCAACTTAAATCCATCAAAAACAACTGAGACAACTGAACGGCATAAACGACAAGGCCTATTGCAAGCAGCTGATGTTGCCGAGCAATACGAAGCAGAGAATAGGAGGAAAAACGGACGAGATGGCGAGAAGGAGAACTCATCGCCTCAGTCTGAAGAATCTGAAGACGGAAAGGAGCTGGAGCAGGATCAGCTTGATACCCTTTATAAAAAGGCACAGTCCTTTGACTTCAACACCCCTGCAGCGGAACCGGCTGAGACATTTGCGATGGATCTCCGACATTACCAAAAGCAGGCTCTCCATTGGATGATGGGAAAAGAGAATGAGGAACAGAGAGGGGATCGCCCTGCCTCGATGCACCCTCTCTGGGAAGAATACTCTTGGCCTTCGAAGGACGCTGATGGTAATATGCTTCCAGACGTGAAGGGGCAGGGCAAATTCTATGTTAATTTCTACTCTGGCGAATTGTCGTTGAGTTTTCCTGTGCAAGAACAAAATTGCCCCGGTGGGATTCTAGCCGATGGTTAGTCCGTCATGTACTGATGTGGTCCCTTGAACCGTACTAATTGCTGCAGAGATGGGATTAGGGAAAACTATACAAATGCTGAGCTTGATACACACGCATAAGCCTGACTTGGACACACCAACAGCCTATGGACTGTCTTCTTTCAATGGACTTCCAAGGCTATCTGGGCGTCTTAGAGGACTTGAAAGGGCCCCGGCTACCACGCTTGTGGTGGCGCCCATGTCTTTGCTCGCACAGTGGCAGAGTGAAGCAGAGCGCGCTTCGAAGCCTGGGACGCTGAAGACTCTGGTCTACTACGGAGGTGATCGGAACATCGACCTTCGAGCCCTGTGTTGCCAATCAAACGCCGCCCATGCCCCTAATGTGGTCATTACCAGCTATGGCACAGTCCTATCCGAATTCAATGCTATTGCAAGGGAAGGCAATCGCGTATCTCATGTTGGACTATTCTCACTTAGCTTCTTGCGCATAATCCTTGATGAGGCACATCACATCAAAAACAGGCAGTCTAAAACGGCCAAGGCGTGCTATGAGCTCAACGCCGAGCGGCGGTGGTGCTTAACCGGTACACCCATAGTCAATCGGTTGGAAGATCTCTTCAGTCTGGTACGCTTTTTAAGGGTGGAGCCTTGGAATAATTTCTCGTTCTGGAAGACTTTCATAACCACTCCATTCGAGGCAGGCGAGTTTATCCGCGCTTTAGACGTCGTACAGACGGTCTTGGAGCCCCTGGTTTTGAGAAGGACCAAAGACATGAAGACTCCTGAAGGGGCTGCGCTGGTGCCTTTGCCACCCAGAACCATAACAGTGGAGGAGGTCGAGTTGTCAAAGCCGGAACGTGAGGTGTACGATCATATATTCATGAGAGCCAAGCGGACATTTGCTGCCAACATCGAGGCCGGTACGCTTCTGAAGTCCTATACTACAATCTTTGCACAGATTCTGCGGTTGCGGCAGTCCTGCTGCCACCCGACCCTTACACGGAACAAAGTGATCGCGGCGGAAGAAGAAGAGGCTGCGGCGGCTGCTGATCTTGCCAGCGGTCTTGCAGATGACATGGATCTACAAGACCTAATTAACCGCTTCATGGCTGAAGGAGACGAGCAAGATGCAAACAAGTTTGGAGCCAATGTTCTCCAGCAAATCCAGGACGAGTCGGACAATGAATGTCCAATCTGCTCGGAAGAACCAATGATCGACCAGGCCGTGACCGGCTGTTGGCACAGCGCCTGCAAAAAATGCTTGCTCGAGTATATTGACCATCAAAAGGATAGTGGAAAGGTCCCCCGGTGTTTCAATTGCAGAGAGCCCATCAACCAACGGGACATTTTCGAGGTGATTAAGCACGATGACTTGCATGACGAGCAGGGCCGGACGCGGATATCCCTTCGGAGAATTGGTTCGGTGACATCTGCTAAGATCGCAGCTCTTCTTGCGCACCTCAAGCGGCTCAGAAAGGAAGAACCGCAGATCAAATCTGTGGTATTCTCGCAATTCACCTCATTTCTTGATCTGATTGAGCCTGCCTTGACCCGAGACCACATCCCATTTTTGCGATTAGACGGGTCCATGGCGCAGAAGCAGCGTGCTTCAGTGTTGAATGAGTTCGCTTCAAGCAGAAAGGGAACAGTTCTGCTGCTGTCTCTTAGAGCTGGAGGGGTGGGGTTGAATCTTACCCATGCCAAGAGGGTGTTCATGATGGATCCCTGGTGGAGCTTTGCTGTCGAGGCCCAAGCTATTGATAGGGTGCATAGGATGGGGCAGGACGAAGCTGTCGCAGTGTACAGATTCATAGTGAGGGAGAGTGTCGAGGAGAGAATGTTGAAAGTACAGGAAAGGAAAAAATTCATGTACGTCACAAAAACGCTCGTGCGCCATGACCGCCGGTGAGTGTGGAACTGACCTTTTTATAGAGCAAGCTCGTTGGGGATGATGAGCGATGAGGAAAGGAAGCTCCAGCGCATTGAGGATATCAAGGAACTATTGAGCTGAGTGCCTCGAGAAGCAGGTATGACCTCAAACAGACGATGACGTCTGACAGCATTCGGTTCCCTTTTTTTACGGTTGCTTTCTAGACCTTATCAATAATAAGAAAGCTTTACTGTTGCCAACAAATAACCCGACCGCCAGGGAGTAGTAGGGCCTGCTGCAAGGACTGACAGGGTATTGTATACAAATAAACGCCCCAGCAATGAATTTATACCACGCCAGCGGGGGACTCCGCCTCCAATGACGCCGGAGCCTTCAGTGATTAAGTAGTGCCGAAATGCGACTGCATAACCGGGTGTACAGTCGTCCTGTACAGTCGAGAAAGAGTAGCTCATTCCCGTCTTACCGCTCCGAATCTCCTAGATAGCATTTCGTGGATATCGAGAGACTGTCTAGTCGTGCTGCCTTCCGGATCCTCCCCAGCAGGGTGACCATGCAAGTCTTCGCTGGACGATATGTCTCCACCCGAATGTCGTCGGCGCACACTTCCAAAGGAACGTCCTTCTTCCATTAGCCGCGGTCTGTCCAGCAGTTCCGCTATTTCAACTTCCCGCTCTGCTTCCTCCTGCAGATCCATTGCTTTCTGTATGCCGCTTGCGACAAAGTTTCCTCGCAGCTCATCTTGGGCTGCTTCCTCGAATCGTTTCCGAATAACGGGATCCTGTTCATATTCCTGAAATATCTCTACCTGAATTCAACCTGTCAGAGTGGTCACAAGCAGCAGGAGTCTTTGGTGGAAGCCTACATCAGACGGCCAATATACTGCACGAAATGCGCGGAGACCAAGCTCCAGAACGAGGAATGCCGTAATCGTGAACAAGAGGACAAGCCACCAAGAGAGACTATGTCCAAAGCCGTCGATGAATGCGTTCTTGACATGATAAATTGGACTCTCGGCAGAGTAGATGAATGCAAGGATGATATTCCACAAGAACCAACCACCCACTGAGCAGAAGATGCTGACTGCTACAACCACCGATTTATTGTGCATTTCGATCAACCTGTTGGTTCAAGTTAGAGGTGCAGTGGAAATCTTCATTTGGGAGATCTTACTGCATCTTCGTTGCAATTATGATGATGCAGCTGCTGAAAGTGAGTACACCGAGTGGGTAGAGACTGACATCAGCGACACCAAACCCGTACAACGAGAGCATGCAAAAGTATACAAGCATGGCTTCTGACGACGCGAGGAAGACCCAGAGGAGATATACTCTGATATTAAAGGCGGCACGCCGCTGGCCAATGTTGTACAGCTCAGGAACCGCAAGTAATGTAGCGGCCGAGAGATCTTTCTCGAAAACGCCCATAAAGATGACTGGCAATGATGTAAATAACTGCGATGTATGGTCAGCTTAGATTCGAAGATATTGACCTAAGGGACCCACAGTATTGAACAGAGTCAGGCTCCAAGACTCGTATAGACTTGTCCCAGTGTATCCAGCCCATCTCTGGTAGAGTGCTTGCGTAAGGTAGAACAGCTACTCGCGGAAAAGTCAGACAAGGCTCTGAAGAGATGAAGCGCCATGGCTCACCATTTCTTTCCAAAATGTGCCTAGGGTATATTTGCAGATCCTGATATAATTCCATCTGCCATGGACGAGCAACAATTTCAGCAAAAACCTGAATTGTGCTATCGAATAGTCCGATGCCCTGGCTGCTTGCATACCCTCCTTGCCGGTAATGCCAATTCCCACCTGAGCCTCCTGTATCATGGCTATGTCGTTGGCGCCGTCACCAATAGCAAGGGTCACCGACTTCTTAACTTTGGTACGTATTGCCCGTACCAGCGAAGCTTTCTGGCTAGGACTGGCACGACAACAGACGACGGAGTCCACCAAAAGCGCTAAGTCGAAGAATAGAGCTCTCAATCCCTCATCGGCTTCAATAATGCCTAGAGTATGTCCATCCACGACAACGACGGAGTGCGCAACTCTCTCCTGGTTGATATCAACTATTGCAGCTGCAATATGTTGCTCCAGGTGCCCAGCCTCGTGATCCAGTATCGTGACCGAAGAATAATCTTTGATCAGCCGGCAGGAATGCCCAATCGTGATAGCGGTCTCCCTCTTGTCCCCAGTGAGCATCCATAGCTTGATCCCGGCTCTCGACAGTCTTTCGATGGCTCCTGGTACACCTTTCTGCAGCTTGTCTTCGATAGCTGTAGCTCCTGTCAATTCCAGGTCTTGCTCCACTTGGTCTGCAACCTTTTCCATCCTTATTTCTCGTTCAACAAAGCTGGTAGATGCATCAAGATACAGCTTCTTCCACACGGCGTAATCTCTTTCATCTATAAATCTGTGCGCATACAACAAGGTTCTCAAGCCCTCTGTAGCAAAATCATTGATATGCTGAAACGTCCTCTCAATGACAGCAGATTCATCCAGTACTAGCGACTCCTCCACCAAGTCCTCATCTCCCTCCCCGGAAAGCGACCGTCTTGCGTCTGTAGTTGCAAAGGACGGCCGACCAGTGAGTTGGGTAGAGGGCCTTGGAGAGTAAAGGCTGCTGTGATTGTCCGGTTCTGACATATCCACGACCCTTTCCCGAGCGCTCAGCCACGTATCCAGCTCATCTCGTACGGACTGAAGTCCATTATGTGTCATGCTAGGACGGCTCAGAGTACTGCTTTGCCTGTGCAAACTGCTCTTTCGACCAACATGTTGACTGTTCCTTCTTTCATTGTTCCTCTTCAATGCCTCCTGAGCCTCCATGCTTCTTCGGATAGACACCCTCCGCTCGATGTCCACTAGCTTCTCCATTGCCAGCGTTGCCTTTCTCAGCCGCCGCATCACCACGGAATCCGCCCCTTTACAGAAGAGGCAAATACGGCCATTTGGAAACCGTAGAATTATTGACATCCTCTTCCTAGCACTAGAGAATTCCAATACATCTAGGATCTCGTACACTTCAATGACCGGTTCAGAGGTTAGCCCGTTCAAGTATGATTTTAATGTTAGGGTGTTTGCCTGCCGATCGACGACCACGTATCCAAGATCATGAGCGGCTCGCAATAGAGCTAATTCATCTGGCGAAGCGGACTGGTAGTCAACTTCGCCATTAGCACGAGTTTCTGGCAGACAAGTATGGCAGAGTGCTATCGAGAGTAGAAATAGCCGGGCCTTATGGGCGAAGGCGGAAAAAGGCTTGCGATGGACGAAATGGAGCAGTTCATTCGTACTCATTTCGTACTGAGCCTTTGCCGGTCTGGCTGAAGACTTCCACCTGGCCGAACTGAAGGATGGTTGCTCGAGTGTAGATAGAGCACCTAAGTCGAGGGAGGCTGCATCTCGTCTGACATCTGATCCCAGGCTCCGGCCTTGTTGGCTAGGAGTTGACTTTCCTTTTCTTCGCCGATTTCTTACAGGCATTGGAATATGCCTTTGAGGTGCTGCTCCAAGAAGGTCCGATTCGTGCAACCATGCTGTTCCCGCCACAGTCATCTTTCTGAAATGCATAGAATTGTCTGTCAGGGTGCCGGTCTTGTCGGAGAAGATATAGCTACAGCACAATAAGCATTGAAGTTATTGGGTAAACTAGGCAACGACATACCTCACTTGGCCAAGATCCTCGTTGATAGTTGAAGTTCTCGCTTCCATAGGAGTGTCCGTCGCAGCATCATACATGTCAATGTCATTCAAAAGAAACATCTGAGCCAGCTTGACAATCTCTAAGCTGACGTAGAGGGATAGGGGAATCATTGTGTTGAACATAATGATGAACGAAGTAAGAATTGGGAAGAACGACACAGTGGCATCAGTGAGGTACCAAGATTTCTCCTCTGTTGACTCATGCCATATCTCATACGCTGCGCTGTTGAAAATGGCTAGCGCAATGACGAATATGACGATAATGATTACCACCCGGTTGACATCAGATTGTAGAGCCGGAGCTTTGATGCGAGGGTTCTTGGTGGCATTCATGCGGATTTTACATTCTTCACCGGTGTAGGCAACCAGGCCGATGACCCCTGGCGTATTGCGCAGGACGCTACCGCGATACAGCACGTCGTTGTTCGTCAGTGGTGCCGTCTGGCCGTTAATACACACCTTGCCCTCGAAGTTATAGAGGTCAAGATTGGGATCCTCAACAGTGACACGTCCTCGATAATCTGCGAGTTGATCTAGCGTCTGACAGTTGTTAGCTAAAGCGGGCAACGGCCTTTTGCTTTTGAGGTTGGTTTCTCCGTCTAGCGCCATAGTTTCAACGTAGGCAACGCCGCCGGGTCCGTCTGTCCAAAGGAGCACCAGATCCGCTGGTACTGCCTCATCGCGCTCGAGTTTCAAAATATTACCTACCCGTATATCTTTCCATTTAGTGTGTGCCCAGTGCTTCGGGCCGGAATCCGGCAGGGAGCTTTCAAGAGGCTCAAGCTCCGGATTTTGCACAGGCTGATAAACATGCAAAATGCGCGCATCTCTGCTGTTCTCGGCCTTGTCAAGCCGATAACGGCGGTAGTCATCATAACCCTCTTTGGCCATGGAAAGTGCAACAAAAAATAACAATGGAACTATGGTCGTATACGTCCCTGTCGTGCTTAGCCCCGGTATCATTTGCAGGATAGCCACGCAGAGGAAATAAAAGTTTGCCAATTTAGAGAATTGCGCAAACAGTTGCCGTGGGAAGAAGTTCCATAAGCTGTACCGACAAGACCGAATGGTATTGTCTATGTAATTAGCTCCTCTTCTCTCATCTATCAAGTTGTCCTTTCTTTTGGCATCCAGCTCAATATGTCTGCCATCTTTGCTAGGGGGAAGCTCCTCTATCCGCAGAACCGCTTTTCGTACCCGGTCATAGACAGAACGGTAAGTCTCAACGACAGGAGCCCATCTGCCTCTGCGTTTGAGAAAGGTCTCGTAGTGTGGCAGCGCTGGAAGTTTGGGGGCATTGGTAGGCAAAAGTTGCTTTGGCGGTAGACTTGGTTCGTCTAGAATCGGCGAAATTGTGATAGTCGTATCCGTCGACTTCTTTCGATTTCCCTGGGGATCATGATGATCTTCGGACGCCTGAATGTCCGCCATCTCAATAGCAGGGTTTAAGCTATCTACTTGTTTCCCTATGCTCTTTGTGAAGAGCGATCTCCTTAGGGAATATCCTCTGCTCCGAGATACTGGAGATACCGGTGATGCCCGAAGCGCAAATGACGATGGTCCGGCCTCCGATGAGGTTGGGGACAGTCCTGAAGACTGTGAAGGGCTGCTTTTTGGATGTGACGAAGTAGCAAAAGAAGCCGCACCTTGCGTATCGAGAGACAACTCAGGAAAACCAGACCGTCCTGTTGCTGACGCTCCAGCAACCATATGGGCAGCCGGTGCAACGGTGGCTGAGGTACTTGAACAGCCAGCCGCACCATTTCGCCCCGCCGTTCGATCGATTTCTGCAGAAAAGCGTACTCTGGGCGCATGCTCCGAACCTCGAGCGACTGAGAGCCTGTCGTCCGTGGAAGATGATGGCCGAGAGTGACCATGTCCGTCACTTCTCCTACTCATCGGCCGTGGGCTCTCCTGTCCAGATATTTCCGAGCCATTCCCCTGGGCTTCCTCCTCTGCGCTTCCCAGATGGGCTGAAACCGGTAGAGGCACATCGCGGAGATTCGTGCTCCGGTCATGTCGGCCGCCGGGCATCCTGAAGCGTCCCCGCGCTGACGATCACGCACCTGATGATCCAGATGACTGACAGGTCATAGGTATCTAGCCACTGAAGGAGTATGACGCCTTTGGAAATTCCGGTGAGGATGGACAGCCTCGTGCTCCAAGCCCCAGAAGTTGTTTCATAGAAATTCACGCCTACCCACAACGGACATCATGAGGGTTATACTCGTGCCTTCTCAAGCATAGGCGATCTGAGATGACCGTTGTATGAAAATGCGCAGATAACAACACTCCTTCCGACGGTTCGAATTGATGGCGTGCGTCGTGGAACCAGGCGCAGTTATCATGTACAGTCGCAACTGCAAGTCTGCAACGGTAAGGTATTTACGAATTATGGTATCGAGGTAGGTAAGGTAAGGTAACCACTACCGTACGAGTATGGATTCGGAACGAAGCCAAGTTGCCCTTCCTTACAAGCACTTTAGGTACCTTACTTTACCTAAGGGTACGAAGTAGAGCTGAATGGGCTGACTGCTGGGCTGACGGAGTCTCGACCCCAGCGCATTGATATGATTGGCTCGAATACGGGTATTTGCTTGGCAGGGGTATTGTTACCTGATGGTGACATGGTGTCGGCTAAGGTAGGTACGCGTATATTCCGTCGACAGTCATATTGAATACCTTCGGCAAAGGTAGATAGTACTCTCCTGAATAAGTATCTGTACGCTTAGATTCCGGTACATGTACCTCATACTAGCTGCGGAGTCAGTGCACCGCTGGATACCTTGAGGCCCCATTTCCATTTCCGTTTTTAGCGCTTCTTGGCCTTCGGTTCCCCCTTGTCGCCCGGCCTGAACCGCTTGCTCCCTCAGCTTCTTCACCTCCCCGTCCTCAAGGGCTGACCGACCTGCAGCAAATCTCGACGCGTCCGGTGGTCGAGCTCGTCTTCCTTTCACAGTTCTGCGGTGCTGTCGATTTGTGGTTCGGCCAGGACGGCCGTCCGGAGAGATTCTTCCAGGCATTGGACAACCGAAAGCAAAAGGGTGGAACGACAGTAACAACGCGACCGTGCCCAGTGTGAAAGGGTCGAAGTGCAGCCACCACCCTTCCTCCTTGGTCGCAATATCGGGCACCAGTTGCTTCAGTGACCCATCTCTGGAGCGAGTTCAAGCTGCGGTCGATCTTGTTGCATCAAGACATTGGTCGGATCTCTGCAGCAGGCCTTCACCGGTGAGTTGCCACTGCCACCGGAGTTCGCGGATGTGTTCGGTTGCGAAAACTCTATAGCGAGGTTTCGTCGCCGACTACACATGCCTCCCTGCCTCACTACCCCCTTCATCCAGTTTCTACATCCTCACGATTCAACAATTCTGCTGCTCTTTTCTTATCATTCCGCGCAACTGACTAACATGTCGCTTCCTCCTTGAGTAGAACCAGTCGACCGCCGAAGGCCGCCTGAGCAGTAGAAGCGCCACGCCTACCACATTAGGCAACTTCGACTCTATTTTGCATTTCCCTGGTGTCCTGCAACAGTCATCTGTTAAACGCAGCCGCTTCATTCTTTCACAAGGGAAACCTCCAACTTGCGCAAGAGCATTGTTTTGAAATGCCTCGTCGTCCGACAAACCCGTTCGCTGCCGCTTCTCACCCTCCTACCTCATCCACCGGGTCCGTCCCTTTCGAAAAACCAGTCGCCAGGAGACCTTCCAGTTCTAAAAGCAACCGACTGGCGCAGTTCTTCTCGACGTCTCCAAAAACGAAGAACCTGGATAACGTGTTGATCGGTGGTGGCCCGGTCGGCACGGCTTCTTCACAGCACGCAGCGCCGCTGCCAACACCTCCATCAATTAGCACTCCTTCATTCTCTCTGCCCACCATTTCACTCTCGGTTGCTACTGCAGAGAACACAAATATGAACGAGCCACCGACGACTATTTTCCGGCCGCCATCGCCCGCTGAAGCACGCCGACGGGCCAGGCAAGATGCGCAATTCGGTCCTCTGGCCAGCCAGAGCCACAGATACGTGAGCAAGTTTGAAGGCGGTGTTTTCGAGGAGCCAATTATTGAAGAGCCTCCTTACTTCTACCTGCTCACTACCTACATCAGCTTTTTGATTCTTATAATTATGGGTCACGTCCGGGATTTCTTTGGAAAACGCGTCTGGAAGGACCAATATCAACATCTAAGGGAGAGGGATGGTTATGCGCCACTGTACTCGGACTTCGACAATTTCTATGTTCGGAGGCTGAAAATGCGCATCAACGACTGTTTCGCCCGCCCGGTGACGGGGGTTCCGGGCCGTTACATAACACTACTGGATCGCAAATCTGATGATTACAACTTGCATTTCACCTTGACCGGGACTACCACTGAGACCCTGAACATGAGTTCGTACAACTACCTCGGTTTCGCGCAGTCTGAAGGGCCCTGTGCCGACGCAGTCGAGGAATGTATCAAAAAATACGGCGTAACCGTGGCTAGTACCAGAGCCGATGCTGGAACCTCGGATCTGCATGTTGAGGCTGAAGAGCTGATTGCAAATTTCATTGGCAAGGAGTCGGCCATGATTTTCTCAATGGGGTTCGTGACCAATGCAACTGCTTTCTCTGCTCTCGTAGGGAAGGGATGTTTGATCATCTCCGACGAGCTGAATCACGCATCCATTCGGTTCGGCAGCCGACTGTCTGGCGCCATGATCAAGATGTTCAGACATAATGATATGAAAGACCTCGAGAGACTGCTTCGCGAAGCGATTGCGCAAGGTCAACCAAGGACTCACAGGCCATGGAAGAAGATCCTTCTCGTTGTAGAAGGTCTCTACTCAATGGAGGGCACCATGGTGAATCTGCCTGGGATCGTCGCGTTGAAGAAGAAGTACAAGTTTCACCTATTCGTCGACGAAGCACATTCAGTGGGTGCTCTTGGATCTCGCGGAAGAGGCGTATGCGACTACTTTGGGGTCGATCCGGCGGAAGTAGATATCTTGATGGGAACTCTGACGAAATCGTTTGGCGCCAATGGAGGCTATATTGCTGGCGATAAGGCGATGATCGACAAGCTCAGGGTGACTAACGCGGGCGCCATCTACGGTGAATCTCCTGCTCCACCGGTGCTGACGCAAATCATAACTGCACTCCGGATAATCAATGGGGAGATCGCGCCCGGCCAGGGAGAGGAACGGCTGCAGAGGCTCGCGTTCAACTCGCGTTATCTCCGCCTTGGATTGAAAAGGTTAGGCTTCATTGTTTATGGTCACGATGACTCACCGATTATTCCTCTGCTCCTTTATAATCCTGCAAAAATGCCCGCCTTCTCTCACGAGATGCTGAAAAGAAAGATCGCTGTTGTCGTGGTGTGCTACCCTGCAACGCCCATTAATGCCTCTCGCGCCCGTTTCTGCGTGTCTGCAGCACACACCAAGGACGATCTTGACCGCTTACTTGCGGCTTGCGATGAGATTGGGAACGTTCTGCAACTGAAATTCTCGAGCGGGGTGGCCGGTGGCGCGTACCCATTGTCTCATGACGCAAACATGGAGGTCGAAGAGAGCAGAAAGTCCCAAGGGAAGGCTTCCAGTGCGGAAGGCAAACGCTCGACTCTGCCTACCCCTCCCCGCTGGTTGTTAGACGAGGTCATCGGGCGTGGTGTGCAAGACGTACAATTACCGTTGAGGTAGGCGCTTCTCTTCTCGGTGCGAGCAATGAGGACTCGGCATGGCTCCGCTCGTTTGTTCAGCCGCATGGTCGCCTTCTGCTTCTACCATGGCAGCGTCTCCTGATTCAGCCGAGTTTTCCGCATCGGCTTCTGTCATAATTGGTTTCCGGCTTCTGACCCGCGCTCGACCACAACTTTTGTCGTATCCCTGAGGGACTCGTTTGTGGATGGTAAGGAGCCTTGATGTCTCTCGGGTACGAGGACGGCGCGAGGGTACTCGCTGTATTCACTCGCATTCAATTCGGGATTACATCATCTCGACTGTACATATGGGTCGAATTGTGTACCGATATGGAAGACCCAATAGTCGGGCCTCCAGGGACTGGTTTCCTCGAGTGTTGGCTGTTGATATTATTATTATTGATAATGATAATTCTTGGTGCGAATATTTCAGAAACCTCGTCCCCACTGTTTTCTTGAGTTGAGCCGCTGGCCGGTCGGTCCAAAGGTGTGAAATGGGGAGCCGGGATGCTCCTGAGAAAAATTATGCCTTGTAAGGTATCATACTGTAGGTGTTACCTTAGGCCTCACGTCGGATGCCCAACTTGAAATGCTCCACAAAGCAATGTGAATGCGGGTGTCCAGTAGATACCTAGTCGAGATCTTTCGCTACCTATCGATCTCCCGGACATGGTGCCAATGCAGACCGAATCTACAAGTGCACGTCATGACAGACAAGTAAAAGGTGCTGCGACTGCACCGATGGGCCCCATGTTTGCTGCATCCATCAAATGGCTCTTCCGTGATCTTGCGGTCGCTTGACGGACTGCCCTATGGAGTCTTGAGTACCGGCTGGTACTGGTTCTTATTATTTGATCTACGATCGCTTGCGCAAGGCAGACCAATGCCCAGCGTACGCCTGCTTTGTTTGTCTCATCTTCTGCTCCAGCGGTAGGACTGGGCGCGGCACTGCAGCATACGAGAGACAAGATACAGGACACATGCTGTGCCGTCGCCCGCTTGTCAGCCTTCCCCGTCCTTTCTTGGTCCAAAGAATGGTTGGAGCCTACACACCACACACATTTCCCCCATGCACATACATGCACGGCCTATCTATGGTGCTACGCAAGGCGACCTCTTCAACCAGCCAGCTGCCGCCTACTGCAGAGCACGTAAGGGAAAATGGAGTCGGCCATGAAAGCTCGCCAAGCTGATCACCTAACATGAGGGCACAGGAGCAGGGAGACAGGCTGCAGGCGAACCAGTCGCCTCCTCTCAGTAAGGTAGGATACCCTGCATTAAGACCGCATAAGCTGCTGCACTCCACGACGTGCATACCTGAGCTAGCCCTCAGCCAGGCAAATGCACTTGTAATAGGCAACAGAGGGAGTCTGGGGTGTGAAACCCCCCGATTCGTTCCAACCTGGACTCGCTGTTCTGTATAAGTATCTTCTGCTGCGCCCACTTCCACTGCGTCGAACTGTTTCATTCCCTTCACCACGTTCGTATCAAATCTTCCATCTTTTGCCTCTCTTGCCTTCTTGCCTTGGCCTGCTTGCGGTAGCTCTTCTAGCCCACCATTCCGACGGCTCATGATGGCATCTGCGGCACCTTTGCAGCAACCGGGACTGGCCGGCCGTGTCCAGCAACCGAATCTGGATCCTTTTACCAAGTCTTTTGGGCGGTTCGGCTTCGAGAACACGATGGGAAAGATTCCGAATTCTGTGACGTCCCCGCGATACAACGCTGTCGAGGATGACGTTCCTCCCCTCTACGAGGGTTATACCATCCGAAAGGCGGATGCAGTCTCCAAAGAGCAGCGGCCCAGCTGGAGGCATGTCCAACGTATCAAGATGCCGTTTTCCTCGGAGCAGCTCCTAGACCACGTCAAAAAGCAAGAGCAGCAAAAGGATCACAACAAGCAGTTAATGGAGGTCTACAATCAATTGACGGACGTGAAAAAACAAGCGATTGATGACTTGATCACAGATATGGGGACGGCTGATCCGACGTGGAGGCTCGTGGGGCTCAAAGTCGACGTAAAAAGGACCCGGAGAACCGCTGAGACGGCGTCTATGCGAGTCATCCTGAGAAGAGAAGACTGTGGACATAGAGTAAGCAGAACACAAGGACTTCCCAATCAACAGCATAGAGAAGGAGTCTCCTTCAACCCCAGCACACTTAAACAAATGGATGGGCAGCGATTCCCAGGGCCTCCGGTACAAGTTTCACCAGACTTCAACGGTCCAATTCGAGCTAATTCAACGAAGCTGGGGCATCCCGGTCCAAATGGTCTGCGGCCTGGGCTGCAGAGCAACCCATTCCATTCAGCTCCGCCACCCCCTCCTCCACCACCTCCTATCCCTTCATCGGCACGCCAGGGACAGAACGGGGGTGAGCCGCCCATCATCGTCGTTCCAGATGTCATGGGACCTCGGCCTTCCATGCAAGCCATGCCACGGCAGGCTGGACATCCGTCAAGCGCAGGAATAAGGGTTGCCGGCCCAGGCCAACATGGAGATGGAGCAGGGCGTAGAGTAGCAGATCAGGGCCATCAACGGCCCGACGTCCGGCAGCAGCACAGGCAAACGCCGAGGGATACGGCGAAGCCCGAAAAGCGTAGGGAGTCTAAGGGCAACGAAATGAATTCTCCGTTTCGCGGGCGCAAATCGCATGAGCGGCGACGGAGTCACCACGAAGAAAACTTTCTCAGCCATAGCGACTCTGATGCCGAGTCCAGTACGCACACCTATGGTACGGATGATACCAGTCAGACTTCCGAGTCTGAGCCAGCAGATCATTTCGATTCAAAGAACGCACGAGGTGGAGAGAGATCTGGCAGTCGCAAAGACAAGGAACATGAGAGACGTTATCGCCGAGAGTCGTCTTACAAACAGCACAGCAGGGAGACCTCTCACCCGAGCTACGAGCGTGAGGATCATGATCTCTTCCCCGGGCCGGGTCCACGCCGAGCGAATACATCCCCTCCTTTCAACTTCCCACCACAGTACGGCAGGCGACCACCGCACAGTCCTGTGGTCGAGCAAGAACCCGCTTTCCATGGGCACAATGACCGTCATTATAACAGGAGAGCAGGAACGGGTTTCGATAGCCCGCATAATCCGCAAGGGCCCGGCTATGATGCCGTCTATGACTGGCCTCGTAGAACAGGTTTCGGTCAAGCGGCACCGGGCAACATGGGCGATGAGCTGCGCTCTCGCTATTACTCATGAGCCGTCTCTCTGAATGCCGGCCGAATATTTGTAGACGCTTTCGTTCTTCTCGGAATACGGTATCGCTGCTCAATTCTTGTATTCTCTCTTCGGTCATTCCGAGACAGGAGATGAGAGAGAGCTGTGTGTAAGCTGTCTGTTGAACATGGCGCATTATTTCCAAGGTAAAGGCTCGGTACCACGTCGGAGTAGCAAATAAAAAAAGCCTTTGAACTGTCGATGTTCACACTTCGTATCTAGTTGTTAGTCAACGTGAGGACATAGTCTATCGAAGCTACCGTGGCCCAGCCGGTTAAGTGAAGACACGAAATACCACAACCCGCAATCTCCCGTATGGCTGGGGCGGAAGGACCTTGAACGACCTACAGACGGAGGCCAGAAGAAGAATAGAAAAGAAAAGAAAAGAAAAGGAGTAAACTCGCGCCTTGTTTACTATTCGCATTCCACCTCGTCCACCAGAGTCGCTGACCCTGGAAGCCGGCAGTAGCGGTGAATTTTCCCTTTCTACGCCATATCGTTGATCGAGTCTGTCGGGTGACGTTGCTGGGACCCGCTGTGACGCTTGTTCGTTTCGCGCGCTCGCCGTACTCGCCCCGCCTTTTCTAGAACGCAACCGTAACAAACTCGGTGATTCACGAAAAAGATTGCAAGGCGCCTGCACCACTTCGACACCTTACCAGCCCAGTCTAATCATATCCCAAAGGCAATCTCTATTGGCAGCAACTGTTATTACTATCAAATACCGGCAACATGGGGCGTCAATTCTTCGTTGGCGGCAATTTCAAGATGTATGCCTGGATCAGAGCCCTCAAGGAGACAACAGCTGACAATGCCCCCGCATCTAGGAATGGCTCTGTCAAGACCATCCAAGACATCATTCATGGTCTGAATAACGCGAAGCTTGACCCGAACACAGGTGATATTCCTGCTCCTCTCTGTTGATTATTAGCACGACGCTGAATCAGCTGTCCAGAGGTCGTAATTGCGCCTCCTTTCCTCTATCTCCTTCTGGCCCGAGAGCATCTCCGGCCTGGGATTGAGGTGGCTGCCCAAAACGTGTTCGACAAGCCCAATGGGGCGTTTACAGGAGAAATCTCGGTTCAGCAACTGAAGGATTCCAACATCACCTGGACACTGATCGGCCATTCCGAGCGGCGGGTGATCTTGCAGGAAGATGATTCGGTGAGCTTTGTAATCCCAGCAGGTCACAGATGGCTGTCTCTAACCCCAGTCCTCCCTCTAGTTCGTCGCCAGCAAAACCAAGGCTGCTTTAGACGGCGGTTTGGGAGTAATCCTTTGCGTGGGAGAGACGCTGAAGGTGAGTGGCCCAGTATGACAAAACCTCTCCAAATTCTGATCTTGCCGCCAGCAACGAGAAGCTGGAAAGACAATCGACGTTGTCACCACTCAGCTGAAGGCTGTTGCTGAAGTGACCAAAGACTGGTCGAAGATAGTTATAGCATATGAGCCTATCTGGTATGTCGAACGCTTCTTCAGTGCCCGCTGGAACTGACATGGGAAACATAGGGCCATTGGCACAGGGAAAGTAGCTACAACCGAACAGGCAGAGGAGGTGCATGCCGCCATCCGGAAATGGCTGGCGGAATCGGTCTCTAAGGAAGCGGCAGAGAACACAAGGATTATCTATGGTGGATCAGTGAACGAGAAGAATTGCAAGGAGCTGGCGAAGCAGCCGAATATTGACGGTTTCCTCGTTGGAGGCGCCAGTCTGAAGCCAGCCTGTAAGTTTATGGCTGCCCAACCAAAAGAGATCCTGCTGACTTGGAACACCCCAGTCTACGACATCATCAACTCCCGGGCTCAGACATAGTGCGCTTGTAACACAATGTGGCCATCATTTTGTTTCCAGCATACAATAAACAAAATATAAGTAAGTGGTAATGGGATTTAAAGTATTGCCCCGTTGTCTGCGAAGGAGGAACCCAGTAGACTTCATTCAAAACGCCTCCCATGCAGCATTCTCAAGCTTATACGCAACGAGTAAAGACCATCCCGCCTCCCGAGAATTTCGACAACCGTATGATATCCTCATATTGTATGCCGACTGCCGTGATAAGGACTCCATATACCCCTAACGCTCTCCGTGGTGCTCTTGACCGGCTTCGTAACTCTTCTCAGCTTTTCCCCGCTCGCGTCCCGTAAGAGTTCCGCCTTCTTCAGTATCTGCTCCTTTTCCAAGTTCCGGACGCATATCGCCTTCTCCCGGCCATTTATATAAGTGCCCTTGATGACCGGATGCCTCCGCGGTCGAGGGGAGACAGTGATCTCAATCTGTGGGTTGGCGCGAGCAAAGGAAGGCAAGGTGTGTTTCAAGAAGGCACTGGATGAAAGAGTCGCTGTCAGTCATGGCAAAATGCAACGTCGGCCAGCTGAGAAAGGACTCACTTCATGCCCTTCGAGCTGCCCGCCCAGTCACAGTAATGAAAATCCAGTCGTTTGCATTGGAGAATAAAGGCACCCACACCATTCTGGTATCTCGAGTTAGCACGAGGGAGGAGGCAAGACGGTGAGGAGGGCTGCTCCAGCAGCTACTTGCCCTGGCTGCTGCTACGGTTCGAAGAGCCTGCAGCGGCATTGCTCTTCTCTTGACGCACTAAGATCCCGTAGCTGGAAAAGGTGAAATGCTGCGCTCTCAGGCGGTGCTTTCTTGCCGTCGTTCTCCTTGCGCTTTTGATGATTGATTTCTCTTGGCGTCTCGTTAAAAGAGACTGCCAATACTTTGTAGGTACGGAGTACGAGTATCCTCTAAGGTCTCGGTAGGTACCTGGGCTGCTGCGCTTGGCTTCCCTCAAATCCTTGTACTGTGCGGTACTGTGAGTACACTGTTTCTCAGGCGTGATTGGTTTGCCCACAGGCTCTACCTTACCTTGCCTTAAGTTATTTTACCTTACCTCCTGCCTATGCTCGTGAGCCCAGAATCCGAGTCGCGCAGCAAGGCCCGCTCAAATACCTCACTGCGCGCTCCCATCCTCCTTATCCTCCACGTCCTCGTTCGTCTTTTGCCTCTTTTCGATCGTTACTCCCATCACCGCGCCTTTCCTTTGTCGCAGGCGGTATGACGGATAAGCTACCTCCAAATCTCCTCGCGCTCTTCGCACCCCGTCCACCTCTCCGTTACCTCCCTCCCGCCGACCATGCTCCCGAAGAGCGTAAGACAGCCGCAATCACCGGGCTGGCACAATACCTGGACAAATTCAACGAGCCGGATGATTATGTTCCTACAGAGAGCTGGTTGCAGCGTCGCGATCGGTTGAAGTTAGAAAAGAAGCAGAAGCAGGAAAAGCTGCTAACGGAAGGGGTCACGCAATGTCCGTCTAAGTAACCGTGTCCTGTTCCTGAGCAACGTCAAGCTGACTTCGGCTTTCAATCCAGACGACCCGTCCAAGGACCCTCAGGTTAGAGGCGATCCGTTCAGAACGCTTTTCGTTGCGCGCCTGAGCTATGATGTGAAAGAATCGGATCTCGAACGGGAATTTGGGCGCTTTGGACCAATTGAGAGGGTGCAGCGCCTTTTTCTCTGCTAGACGTGTACATTTCACTAATTGATTATCGTGCAGATTCGCATCGTTACCGATCCACACGCTGAGGATGCAGCGGAGACGAATGGCGAGAGTAAGAAGCCCAACAAGAAAAAGAAGCCGCATAGGGGATACGCATTCATTGTTTATGAAAGGGAGAAGGACATGAAGGGTATAGTTCCCCCTCTATCCAATCCCCTAATTGCCCCACACTATGCAGGTCCCTTGAGAACGTGCTATCCTAGGACTCTGTCACGTTTTGATATTCGCCCTCAAGGTATCTGATTCCGCATTGACTAACATGTGTGCCCTTTGCTTTGTTTGGATCTAGCTGCCTATAAAGAGACAGACGGAATCAGGATCAAAGATCGACGTGTCTTGGTAGACGTTGAGCGCGGGCGGACGGTCAAAGGATGGAGACCCCGTCGCTTTGGTGGCGGACTCGGCGGTCGTGGCTACACTAAAGCTGTACCTCCCAGACCAACTGGGGCTGGAACGTTCGGTCCTCCGAGTGGACCAGGCGGATTTAGGGGTGGGTTCCGTGGAGGGTTCGGTGGCAGGGGTGGAGGCTTCAGGGGTGGCTATGGCGGCGGCGATAGGGGTGGCTTTGGTAGTGGCGACAGAGGCGGCTTCAGTGGTAGAGGCGGCATTGGCTACCAAGGTAGAGGCGGATTCGGTGGACGCGGTGGTCACGAAGGGTCGAATGGCTACGGCAGCGGACAACCACCTCCCAATGCTCCCTCTGGCCCTGGTGGAGGACGTGGTGGCGGCTACGGCGGCAGGCCCGCCGGTGATGGTGGGTATGGCGATCGTAGAGACGGACGCTCATTTGATGATAGGGCCCCATATCGTGGCGGCAGGGATTATGGCGACCGCGATGCCGGCAGCGGTAGCAATCGGGAACCTATTCGGCCGCGGGAAGGGGGTGGCTACAGAGACAGGGACAGGGACAGAGATGCGGGCTACGGAGGACGTAACCGCGACGATGATTATTCTTCCAGCAGGAAGAGATATCATGACGATGACGCTCGTGGCGATCCCCGGACAAGGCGCCGGTATTGAGCATTTCTCCAATCGCCCTGTACAACAGACTTGCGCCGACGTGGATGGTATTACTCCTCACACTTTCAGCTCAGATCAAGGGTAAGCCACTACGCTGCGGAGAGAGGTCGCGGCAAGGAAGGATGAGATGGGGCAAACCGCTATGCAGGTTGAAGTCGAGCGGCACCAACATCAGCGGGGCTCAAGCAGCTTAATCTCATCTGCGCTGAGATGTATGCGGGTATCCATTTGGTTTGCCTTGTGAGTGGATCCAGATTACTCAAATGGTCCGCCTTCTCCGTTACGAGCGCTGTTATTTGGTATTCTGTCACGAAGGGTGCGTTTCGGCCAGATAGATAGCGACGGACAAGAATCGAGGTAAGGTTCGTGGTAAGGAGTGCAGCCATGTTACCCAGTGCCTTTCTTATATTTCATTGTATTATCGGCCAGTGCTTCGGCTGGCAGTGTAACAGAGCATGGATTGGGCAAGAACGGAAGCCAAAAGTGAGAAAACGGGTATCATTTCTTCTGTCATGGCATCGTCGACATTTTGTATATTACACAACCGAAAAAGCGCGAAAAAGAATTCCTTTGGAAAACCGACGTTCATTCCTCCATTGCATCCACCTCCTTAATGACATTTGTAGCAGCGCTCCAATAACTACCAGACGGTTAGGATACACTTGAGAAGAAGGCAGGTGTAGGGTGCTCACGCTTTGATCTGGATCCTGAACTCGGCAGTAGCAACGCCGAACATCTTCAACAGAGCGGTCTGATGACTGTTTAGCGTCTGCCCGTCTTCGCAGACGGTGTATGGCTGGTCGAGGACTATCCTGCCCTTGACCAAGCTGGTCGGCATGCCCAACTTTCTTAATGTCGGCTCAAGCGAGTGTGCAAGTGGAACATCTTCTTCCACGGGGATCTCGCCTCCTCTAGAGGAAACGACGCCAGCTGGGACGGTGAACGACCGTGTAGCGGGGATACCGGCCCGGGCAAAATCCGTGGCGCTGTAGTTTTCGAAGTACGAGAGAATCTCCTCAGGGGCACGGCTCGTGAAGAAAAGACCGACATTTCCAACCAGAGACTGCATTCGGCCATCAGCAATCTGCGCCGCTGTCGAAGAGCGAAGGTCACTCGTACCTTGGACAGTTCACTCAGGTTTGGCTGGTACTCGTCTTCTACGGTGGTGCCCAAGGCTTTGGCCATGACTTTGGTCTTGCCGAAAAACAGCCTGTCGCTTGTCGTCAGCATTACGATCCCGAAGAGAGTTGATGCAGGAGGACGTACCGACTATCGGAGAACTCGGTGCGCACCTCCTTCAGATAGGTATTGCGCATGTTCTCCACCGAGAAGACGAAGCAATACTGGTAATCGTCGAGGCACTTCCGCACATTGTTGAAGAGGTTCAAGCTGAGTTCTTTGCCCTTTTTCTCCACCTTGGAGAGATGAACCACTCTCGCCCTCTTCGAACGGGGCATTTTGGCGGTAGAGGAGCAGGAAGACCGGTTTTGATGCGAGGAGGAACAGAAAGGAAGGGTTGTCGAGGATGGGGAGGGGAACGGGATTTGATAAAGTTGGACGAATTTTGGAAATCTAAAAATTCCGACTTGAGGCTATCTTATCTTAGCGCCATTCCTTCAAGCCACATCTAACCTCCAAAGCCGTGTCACACCCATCAGACAGCATCCACTCTCGAGGACTCAGGAGAACTCGACAAGAATGCATAGGCTGACCGCTGTGCGGCTTCGGTAGCTGGCTTGACTTGAAGCCAACGATGCCTGCGGTGCCGAATCATCAGACATGCTGGGGTTTATGGACTATGTCCAGCATGCCTTTTATCGTGAGACCCGTTGGGATGTCGACAACAGCTACTCCTCCCTGACAGCCACTGCTCAAGGCACGTCGCCAGCCTGCGCTCGTCCCTCTGTCATAGATACGATGGCGTACTGACCAGCCTTCTAGCGCTCCTCGACTTTTCGACTCCGCGTGGCCTACGCCTGAATGTCTCCTCCCTTTCTTCCGCCAATCTGGCGACATCTTACACCCTGGGTAGCGTTGGAGTCGTCGATGGCTCCGTCTCTTACCTCTACTCCTCCCTGCCTCTGACTTGCCCTTCGAAGAGTCGGTCATTGGATCTTCACCATGTCATTCAGGGTTACCGACAGTTGCGGGACCTTCAACCTCCGGATGAGCCCTGGTGGTGGGAGATTTGGCACCGGGGAAAGCGAGTAGATCGCCGAGGTATCACGAGGTCCCTTAACTTTTCGCACAGGTCACATTCACTGATGCTCAATACATACAGAGACGCTATTATATGGTCGCATGTATCTGCCACGGTCCTTCCTGGAAGCGCTCTATGTCCGTCGCCTCACACCGACGACGCAGCTTCGGATCTCCTGCGTGTCTGACTCGCGCTTGAAGAACGGCGGCACGATCCTTGCTCTGCTGCAGCGAGACGTCGGCAAGTACAACACCGAGTTCCTCTACAGCACCGACTCGGCCCTCTTTGGCTTTCGGGGACTCTATAACTTTGGGCCTGATCCCCGCAAAGCAGCAACGGCCCCCGCGATCGATCCTGCTGCATTGCCTAGCTCTGATGCAGCCTTGCCCCCCGACGGGCACGCGTCCGAAGGCTACCATGGTCGCTTTTCCGTGGGTGCCGAGGTCTACTACGGTGCGCTCAACAAGAGTGGCGGGTTATCCACCGGGCTCCGCTTCACCACGTTGCCACAACACCCCGGGTTCCCGTATACCATGACGCTGACGTTGAATCCGCTCATGGGCAATCTGGAGTCCACCTACTCGGTCAAAGCTGGGCCTTCGCTCGCCTTGTGCTCGCAGTTCGGGTTTAACGTGTATTCCTATGAATCCGACTTGCGTCTCGGCTTCGAGCTCTGGCGCCGCAGGAGAGCTGAGCGGGACCCTAATCTAGAGTGGGTTTACGCCAACGCCAAGCTGAGACCGGAATGGGATCATACGGAAGGGCAAGAGGAGAGCAGCGAGGATGATGTAGCAGGCGTCCTGAAGGGTAAGATAGACCAGGACTACAAAGTAAAGGTCCTATGGGAAGGGCGGATCAAGGAACTACTGTTCACCCTCGGCGCGAGTTTCGACCTCCGCAGGCGCGATCAGCCTTTCCGCTCTTTGGGCGTAGAATTGCAATATTCATCGTGATCTACGCCTGGCCACCGCGGGAGGTGCGCCAAAGATGTAGCCGACCATTTGTGTGCAAATTTTCGACATAGTCTACAGCAGGGATTATTAAGGTCAATGAAAATTGATGTTTATTTCTTATTGCTTTTGGTTAAAGAGGGCCACGATCTGTCCCAACGTCAAGCATGTACCGCCGGTCTTTTGATCATCGTGCCTGCAATCGTAGTTCGAAATGCAATAAAACAGACTGAAAGAACGCACGCAACAGGAAAGGAATTCGTCTCGTGGCCGGCTCCTCCCCCAAGCAACCTCGATTATTAAGTCCAAGCCACGGAATGTATGGTGTACGCAGTAGTGGTATCATGATCAATCAAAACCAAGACTAACAACACAGAGCCCCTGTCCCATAGCGCAGGACAAGACCGGAAGAGAGAAGACGAGACAGCTTCATAAGTGTGCTTAAGCGCTGCCGCTCAGGACGGGGTTGTGAGCACCAAGCAAGGTGTGCCCGCTGGTTGGCTTGGCAGTACCGTTGCTTGCGCCGGTTGCACCACCGTTCCCAAGGGAGAGATCCTGAGTCCCTGTCTTCTCGAAAGCTTGGTTGACCTGGTTGCCGAACGACGCAGATCCGTTGGTCTGGCCATACTTCGCACTACCGTTGGTTGAGCCGTAACGAGCATGGCCCCCGCCAAGATTAGGGTTCTCAGCGCTGCCATTGCTATAGCCAGTTGTCGAAGAGCCATAGCCAGCACCACTACCGGAGCTGCCATATCCGCCACTTTGTTGCCCACCACTCTGTTGGGCTCTGCTCGAACCCGTGCCCTCGAGGTTCTGGGGCCCTCTGATACCAGCGGAGCGGGTATTGTGGGGTTTGCGGCTGACAGGAGCAGGCTTCGGGATGTTGGAGGTCGGACTGGCCGAGCCAATGCTGAAAATAGGCGACTCCCACTTCTCGCCCTTAGCAGCCAACTCCTTGTACTCCGTAGCTTTGGTGGAAATGCCACCAGGGAGGGAGATGTTCTTGAACATGGAATCCTGCTTGGTGACTGCCACGTTGACCTTCTTGTCGGCGGCCACCTGTTCAGACTTCTTCTTGCCCTTAAGAGCCTTCTGCTGGGCAGCGTTGTAGTAGCGTTGATAAATGTTTTGCACCTGGTCAGGGTTGTTCTTCGCCTCGTTCTTTGCGTGCTCGGCTTCCTTGTAGACCTGGTAGCACATGCCATCAAGCTGGTGCACCGAGTCACGAATCTGCTTCTCCAAGACCTTGGTGATGACGGGTTTCAACACCTTGAACAACAATGGCTTGAACAAGTTGAAGAGAAGCTTGTGCTTGGACTGCTTCAGCTTGATGTTAAGATGCTTGAGGTCGACATCCACAGTATCAACCTTGAAGAAGTACTGCTTGTCCGTCTTGTCCGCCGTCGACAGCTTGATCTTGAAGCTCAGACCAGTGCCACCTAGGAAGATATCCATGACACCCTTATCAGATACAGAAGGGAAGCCCTGCTTCTTCTTGACATAGTAGCTAACGTCTTTCAAGTCCATCTGGACACCAGAGACTGATACCATCACACTGTTCTTGTTGCGGTTGGCAATCTGCTTGCGGCCCCATCTGAAGTAATTGTCGCTTGCAAATTCGAAGACATTGGGCATGAGGTTATCGCTCTCGATGACAAGGTTCTCGACAATGGCATCCATCATGGGATCGCTGTATTCAATCCGCGGGATTGGTACATATCGGACGTTCTCAAAGAAGCCCGGCAGGATAACATCAGAAAGATCCTTCAAGAGGTGCGGCTTGAAGGTGGTTTTTCCGTTCTCATCAGTACCTAGGTCATTGAACAGCTTCTGCAGCGAGTTCGAGAACCGAGTGTTCTGAGGGTCGGCATCGAATTGATCGGCGACGAACTTCAACTCATCCACAAGCCGGTCAGTGTGATCGCGATAGCGGTCCCGGAGAAGGAAGTGGCCATGATCATACAGGCGGTTCCATTGGTCGGTAGCCTCGTCGGTCAGGATGTAGCCTTGCTCTTTCAAGCATCTACGGACATATCTGTCAATGTCGCCAAACCAACCTTTGAGTTCAGGGTCTCTGTCAGCGTCGCTGTACAGGTCGTTGAGAGCATCGAAGGCATCATCCAACGACGTGCTGTTCGCGAAGCGCTCGATCAATGTCTGTTGCTTTTAGTATGACGAACTCCCTCATCCGCACTTATCAAATGGCGCTCTTACCTTGAGATCGGCCTCAGCACGGGTCAGGTGAGGGTCTTCGTGAGCCCCCTTTGCGGAGCCGACAGTTTGACCGGTGACGTTCTTAGTATGACCCTTGTATTGTTCGGCCAAGGACAGGAGCGTGTCAATAGCTTGATAATCTTGAACTAGTCAGCAGATGCATACATGAGCTTCATCACAAGAACTCACAATCTTCATGACCTTGGATCTCTACGACCATCTTCTTGAGACGGTAGATCGCCTGGTCGCGGCGCTCATCGGGAATCTTGTTCTTGAGATAACCCTTGGTCCGATCCTGATATTCATTCTTCTTCTCCTTTGTCTTATTCTTGGTGTCATCATCAGTGTTCTGATCAACCTTCTGGCGGAGCTTGTTGATGCCAGCCTGAGCCCCCGAAGAAGCGTCCACGCCGGCGTTGCCATCTCCTCGAGCTCGATCTTTGGCAGCAAGGTCAGCGGCATCAGATGGATCCCGAGCGCCGGATGGGTGTGCTGTCTGGGTCGCGTCGCCGGCAACATCCTTGAGATCGTCCTTGTCGAGAGGCTTCTGCTCATTGTACTTGTTCTTGGCCTTGCTCTTCAAGTCAGACGCCGCGGGAACATCATGCCACTGGTTCTCTTCCGCAGGCTCATCGATTTGGTTCAGCTCGTCCTCACCCGGGTTGACCTTGTTGGCAGCCTTTTGGGCAGCGTCGCCAGCAATGTCGCGTAGGAGGATTTGAGCGTCATTGACTGCGATGGTGTTAGCGTCGACCTCCAGTCGGGCAGTGGTGGTTACATACGAAGCTTCCGGAATTGGCCGTTAGACAGGATGAGTGTCCCTAAAGTCCTCAATCCATCCAGCGCCTGATTCCCATGTTGCTTGGCGGTGTCTTTGTCGACGGGCGCGTTGGGTGTCCCGGCGCTGCCGCCTCCAATTTGTTGCGACTCCCAGATGAAGTCTTGTAGGAGGTTACCCTCATTCTTGGTGAGAAGGAGGTATTTGGCCTGTTCGATGACGTCACGCAGGTCTGCTACGAGCTGTTGTCCCTCTTGCGACAGCTTCTTCGACGGGTTCGAAAGAGCGCGCGATGAGAGAGCGGTGTTCAGAGCGACATCCATTTGGTGGTTCTGCAAGAATTGTTAGAAGCTGCTTCAGGGTGTTGAAAAGCCGGCGGCGGCGATGTCTTCCTACTTACCGAGGGCACTTTTCCATTGGAGAAGGCTAGGAACGTCGCGTCAGTACCGCTTGAATGTACGACACGCAGCAGAACAAACAGGCAAGGGGTGAGTCGAAGGTGAGGGACGTACCTTGGACGATGCCGTACAACTGCAGCTTGGTGTTGATGTCGGCATCCCTCTGCTTGGGGATGGTAGGGCGGTTGACCGAAGCCATGGTTGTTGTCCGGTCTGAATCAACGAGGTTGATGCGCTTCAAACGAGCAAATGGGTATCACCAGGGGGTATCTAATACAAGGACCGTAAGGAGATGAGACGGAGCGCCCTGCGATGTGCTCAGGGTATCTATCAGACAGTGCTGGGAGAGTAGAGTCGTAGGTGTGTGAAGTGTAAGTGTTGCAGTCTCGCGTAAGGAGAGTGAATTGCGGTTAGGTATGGGTTGTAGTGGGTGACGAGTTTTGGTTGGGAGGTTTTTGTTTCAGGGAAGGAAAGCGCAAGGGGAGGTTGGGCAAGCGTCAGTTAATATAGAGGAGGGCAGGCGCGGAGCAGGGACAGTGAGGTAATGGCTTTTCCTTCCCAGCAACGACCAGCCATGCTGTTGAGTACAGGGTGTTCTCGTAGTCGGTCTCCTTACAAGAGAGCCTACCAAAAACCGGGCAGCGGTCGCACAGGTGCGTTCGTTGGTCCAGCCTAAGATGCCAAACTTTCCTCGAGTCTGTTAGAGGCAGCCTCAAATAGGCAAAGCCATTGGCCCATCTACGCAACTGGGAAGCCTAACAGCCAGTAGGAATGATTCCTCGAGCCAACATGATGTCACCCCGTTGTAACTTGTCATCGACCCTGGCACACCACGGCCGACCTGAGACTAGCCCTCTTACCACCAGAACATCAGGTACCTCTTTTCTGGCTGCTTGCTGAAGGCCTGGCTCTGTACCTGCCTTGAAAGAAGAGAGAAAACTGAGCTCCCCATAGCTAAGAGAGCTCTCAGAGTACGTCGCACAACACGTGTAGCACGAATCTCCGTACTTGTATCTGCACATTCCAGATGTTTTGCATGCAGCTTCATTCCATTCTAGTCCACAGACCAAGCTATGTATTACTTACTACCTAGGTGTTATATTGAAGGTGAATAATGGGACTTGGCGGGATGTTGAAAACTCCCCGGCGGTGGTGGTGGTGGTGGTGGCTGGTGGACTTGGAAGGTACCTTAAGGTATGGTAAACGTGGAAGCACCATCCATCGATGACATCCAACAACAAATTTCCCCAGAAGACGCACGTCATTGCATTCTGTTTTTGGTTTGGCGGCCACTAGCGTAGCGACATCTCGATTCGGACATGCGCTGCAGGTACATCCTTCTTGTACCTCTACCTTTGCCTTTACCTTGGTGCTCGCGTACCTGACATGCGGTTTACTATCGCTACCTGTATTTCTTGTTGCTCTTCGCTGTGCGTTATTCGGGTATTAAACAAGGTGTTCAGGGGGCTACCGTATCTTAGCTGAACAGAACCAATTGCTGTGAATCCGAACGGTGGTCCCTAAGAGGTAATATGCCAATTAGATGAACGCTCTCAAACAGTAAGGTATCTACCTTACATTAGCTCATTCGTACCTACAAAGTCCGCAAGTACGTGCGGGACAAAACGCTTGATCAGAGAACCAGGTATGATTATTATTGTGTCAAGCAACCGATATGCGACCTTGAGTGCGATCAACAAAATCCTCTAGTTGTAGGAGTACGCGTGCTCCATCACGTGGACTGTGGTCCATTGATGTCACGGCCTCCTGTGTCAGTGTGTCCTATTCGTAACGCTTCAAGTTTGGTTTCATTGCCGAAGGGGAAGCCAAAGTGGGTTGATATTTAGTAGTACAAGTACAGCTACCTGCGACAGCGGCAGTGGCGAAATTGGCAAGCCCAGTACCCCAGCCAAGGCCAGCCCAGATCGGGAGACCCCTATTTAGTGCGTCGATCTCCCCCTTATGGCAAGATCCTCCACAAAATGCCATTCTTGGGCCACCAGAGGAGGATTCGCAGAAGGGCACCGGAATTATTATGACGTAGACGCATCTCGATTATCAATTCTCCTACATGCTACGATATGTCGTAGCAGCAGAATGCCCAAGGCTTGCTTCATCGACGGATTAAATCCCCTACAGACGTCGACTGGTGATGTTTTATTAAGGTAGCTTTGGAGCAGAAGGCGGAAGTCAGAGCTCTTTATGGCTTTGCCGGCGTGTGACCTTTTTGTCTTCACAACACAACAAAGCATTTCAGGTAAAGCTGTTGGCATATCATAATAAATAACCCCCTGGACTCCCTTCCACGTACCTGCAGAAATTATAGATGCAGGTCAGGAGAGGCCTGCACAAACTGAGGTTGAATACTGTCCATTGGTAACATATTCCCTTGGCGATCAATTACTGCGCGCCCAAAAAAAGATACTTCCACGATTTTGATTAGCTTCGAGCCATCTTGCACGCCCTACGAGTAAGGCATCACCTTGATCATGATGCACATCCAGAACATGGAAGGGGAAAATTAAAACATTGCTGTCTGGACGTTCGACACTGAAGAGTCACGTGGCTCCTTTTCTGTCTTCGCCGGCAACTCGCTTATGCTGCTTGTTCAGGCTAAGCCCATGCTGCCGCGGCTCTGCCGAGCTCGCAAAAAGTTGGGCTTCGGATGCAGGTAGCATCCAACTACGAGGCCTCGAGTAGAATCGCAGCAGACATCCACGAACCATTTCAACCCCGTTGCCCCTTTATCGCCCTTTCTCAACTTGATTTCTGCTCGCTGCTGCCACGATGGTGAAGCTCGAAGAGGTCGAAGACGCCCACTTTGCGGAGGAGCAGGCCGGCCCGAGGCTCGAGGAGGAAGACGATGACTACACTGATACTGGTATGCATCCCGGGGTGAAACAACGTTTGCCGGCGATATGGCCAGAGCTGTTACTGATCCGAGTTTCGACGTCCTAGAATCGGAAATCTCAACAGACTCCGAGATCGAAGCCGGCGAAACCCTGTCCGAGCGTCTGGCCGCTCTCAAAGACATGGTTCCTCCACGGCAGCGTGCTGCCCTCAGCTCCACCGTTTCATCGGCAACCAGTTGGGTCAAGTCTGGAGTGCTCTTTTCCGGAAAGTCACTTTGGGTCATCGCCACGAGTGCCCTCCTGCTCGGCGTGCCCTGGGCTTTGGCCTTCTCTGAGGAGCAGCAGATGGTGGAGATGGAGAAGGAGATGAGGATGCAGCAGAGCGCGAACGAGGTCAGTTTGGTTCCTTTGCAATCTCTTCTACCCATGTGCCATGATCTAAGGCTGTCCTCTCCAGCTGCTTACTCCCGGAGCTACGAGCCAAGTGAGTCAGCAACTCGGCGGACAGCAAGGCAAACCGGCTCTGTAGATGCAGCGGCCTCTGGTGTGATTTCAACCTTCTTGTACGATATCATATTGCAAATGGGGCTTGGGTTGATTTCAACGGGATTGATTACAATGGGACGGCTCTGCTATCTGGCAGCAAGCGCACGGGTGCATTCCGCAAGCATGTATAGTATTTTCAAGCGCCAGCCTTGTCTGCTTGGACATATCATCTCCTATACGATTCGCTACTCCGAAGAACGACTGGTCTTCGATCATGAGCCAGGTTGCTGTCTTCCCCTTGCTTCAAATAGCACTGCGAAATGACCTGCGTGATGGTATTATCCAATACCAGAATCTCACGGAATCGCAAAATCATGCCCTCGAGTAGCGGTCGTTCTGTAATCAAGCAAGTTAGCAACTACCATATTTCCAGAGGCAGAACAGTCCTTTCTACTCGCCTTTGCATTACGGGCAGCATCCAGGTTGTTGCGGAAGTCGCGATATAGGGACCTGATTTCCCCATCGGCCTCCATATCGTCAACCACTCTGTTCGCATAGTCCCTCTTCTTTTTCGCATTCCAGCTTTCACGCTCAACAAGTTTCAAGGGCCTCATGTGGCCTGCATTCTTCAAAAAGTCGACAACCCACTCATTGAGATGGTAGCGCCAATGCTCAAGCGCATGAGCGGTCTCAGCGTTTGCCTTGCATGTCCGCCCAACAGCCCACTTGGTTTGGGTGTGAGGGATCCCTCGGCCACGACTGTCATATAATTTGTCCGAACCCTGTGCCTCTTCATCTTCCTCGTCCTCCGAAACCTCCTCGAGTGTTTCGATGTGGTAGGGCTTCCCATCGAATTGGATTATGAATTTGGAGGGGTGGCCGCTACGTCCACACGCCTGACATTTCTGCTCGATAGATGCCATCCCGAGTTCCTCCACGTATAAAAGTGGCCTTGCCTGGAGGGCAACGGTAAAATCCCTCTTCCAAGCAGAAGACGTGAATTTGGACAGAGAATATCCCTTGACTTCATCATCTAAACGCATGAATGCCGTCCGATAGATGGGGTCGTTCCTGGGAAATGATGGATTCAATTTATTGTGCACCATCCATCTGAAAGTAATTAGCCTCATTGACCGCACAGGGCCGGGATAGAGCCGCAATAGTATGCGATCGACTTACTCAACCGCGTCCTTGAAATGATCTTTGAGCTTCTTATGTGCATGCCTGGTGAATTCCAAAGGGATCTCCTCTAAGCCTTGCCCGACCGGCGCTCCTAGGGTATCGTCCTCAATCACAAAATCTTCTTCATATTCATCCAGGTCCTGCGGTTCAACAATGCTCAGGTCCGCTTGGGATTGCCTCTCTTCAATATCGTCAAGTTCATCCTCATCTGACCCTGAGTCGTATATGCCACGCTTTGGCTTGCTCTCTATATTCGTAGAATCTGCGTTTGAGTCTTCTACAGCTTCGCCAGCCCGTCGCCGCTTCAGAATGTCCAGCTGTCTCTGTATAGCGCTCTTTTTGGCTGATAGAACTGGTGTACCTCGAGTTCGCCTGTCGTGCAAAACGTTGGATTGCTTGAGATGACTCAACTCATCATTCTCCAACTCACTAGAAGTTGAACTCGCAGGCTCGATGACCTGCGCTCGTCTCCTCTTCCTTGTCCTGTGCTTCGACACAATGTCCTCGTCCACGTCCTCGTCCTCGTCCTCGTCCTCGTCCTCGTCACTCACGGCCCCAGCGATTGAAGGCTTTTTCTTCCGAGGTGTCGCAGGATGTGTACTCTTTTTGCCACGATCCGAGATCGTATTGCCTTGAGGGAGCCTTCTCTTCGCGGAGGCCAGAGGCATATCATCGTCTTCAACTTGGCCTTCTGCCTCTGACTCAACCACATATGCGCTAACTTTGCTACCACGTGTAGACAGCCTTTCTCGCCGTACCGCCGTCCTTGGGACATCACTATCGGTGTCATCCTCAGCAAGAGTGGCACGCTTCGCGCGTTGCTGAGCTGGCGACGATGTCGGGCTGGGTAACTGTATGCTGTCTGAATCCGCATCTGAATCCGTGTCTGAATCAGGGTCTGAATCAGGGTCTGAATCAGGGTCTGAATCAGGGTCTGAATCAGGGTCTGAATCAGGGTCTGAATCAGGGTCTAGGTCCGAAGATTGGGTAAGGGTGCCGCTCTTCTTGTGGTTGCCAAAGAACTTAGGTTCCGAGGACAGGAGGGGGCTTGGTAATTCGGGTGCTGTATCTCTCGCCGCCTTCAATCTAGTGTCGAGCTTGGTAGATGCCGACCTGCGCTTCGCTGGTGTCCCCATACTTGGTGATGCCTCATCCAATAAGTCGACCACTTTGCGTTTGCGAGAGCGAGTAGGTGACGGCTCGTAACCCACAGCCGCTGCGCGAGCCCTGATCTGGTCGGGGTAATCCTTCGACTGTGGAGAGGATGAAGGGATGGGGGTAAACGAGAGACGGGTCTGCCGCATGGAGCGACCCGGCCTGGCTGACCTAGACATCAGGCTTGTTGACGGTGGTGGAACTTGAAAGGAAAGGCGAAAGTGAGGTGGACAAGACGGAAGGGAGGTGGGAAAAGATAAAAGTGAGGTGAGAAAAGATGAAACCGAGGTGAGCAAAGAGTGCCCAATACACCTTTCACATATCGTTCATTGATTCATACTTCCATTCGATTGCTCCAGTCATTGACGGTATGAAGCTGGCGAGCTGAGAAGGCTGGTGTTCAAGTGTTGACAGGGAACGGCGCGCTGGTTGAGGTACTTCGTACAGCTGCGCGTTTATTGGTTCTAGCGAATCAGGATGAAGGATGTAGGTGCTGCGGTGCTGTCACGGGTCTAATCTGCACAAGGCTGAGGCTGATAACAGTGACCAGTCAATCAGCCCAGATCCACTGAGACGACATGTGCCTTTCATGTTTTCATGTGCATGCTGGTGATCAACAGCGACAATTAATCTTGTAGTCCTGCTGCTCCTTAAGGTGGCTTATGCTCCCCTAATCTGACAAGACATCTGAGTCCCGAATGCGAGATAGCAATCAACCACCCTCTGCCCACTAGAGATCCTGGATTCTTATGATGACAGGAATCTGATTTTGCAACCTAGCCAAAAGCTACCCCAGGCATGGCCGTATTTGAAAGCAATGGCAAACACGCCTTACCCCCATAACCCGAAGATTGCCTCGAATGAAATGCAAGTGAAATAAAACGCTCGTGAGCACCTCATATCTCGATCATGCTAAAACCAGACTTGCATCCCACGCCAAGTCATGATCTCTAGAGACACTTGTTGACACCATGGACGCCGCGCTAAAATGACGAATTATTCGAAGAACGGCGGTGTCCAAGCGGGCGAAGTCATTCCGTTTCTGCATCGGCCGCCTGCATCAAGTTCAGAAGCTGGACTCCAGAGGCTCTGCCCGCGCTGCCGTCAAACACGAAAGGCCCTGCGTTGTTTCGCGGTGTCAGGGGCCCTTCCCTTCCCAGAACATCTGCGCTCGTGTCAGACGATACTCCGGCATTTGCTGCGACCGAGGCATCAGGCGTGCCTGTACCTATATCGACCCCGGCACTCTGCGGTATTCGGTTCTGGCCTAATCTTACACTCCCGGAACCCCGACGCTCGGAGACTGTTCTCAAAGCAGTAGTTTGCGCAGCCGCATCACTAGAGTCCGATGGCTCCGTCTGTTCAGTTAAGGCAGTTGCCTCCATCATAGTTGCGAGTGCTTCGTAATTACCGATCTCATCCACTTCATCATCATTGGCGGCTTCGGAATCGGCGTGGACCGGCTGAAGTGCACTTTGGGCCTCTACCCCGTTCCCGGAAAAGGCCTCTTCCTTATCCCACTCAGCATCCGCGAACTGATCATCAACATCTGCTTCCAAATCTGTAAGGGAACGGCAGTTGGGACATAAGAATTGAGGCCATGTAGGACCGTTCAAGATGGGCCGAATACACTTGTAGTGCCACACATGGGAGCAAGGCGCGACGAAAAGAGACTGACAAGGCTGTGTAGAGTGAGCATGGTAGCTATCACGAGACAATGGCCGAGACTCACTGCTATGGACATCAGGCATATGGCACACTCCGAGGTTGGTGCCGATCCGTCCGTCTTCGGTGCATTCTTTGCGAGGTCTCTCAATCGTTTGTGGGTGCTAACACTGCCCGATATCAGCATTATCAAGGTACCCTTAAAAGGCTGAAACTTACTTGAAGCTATTCAGTGATTTTTGCCAGCCTCGATTACACTCAACTCTCATTTTCACGCAACGAAAAATCATCTCCTCTCCCCCACGGAAGTCTATGCCCAGTTGTACAATATCCCCATCGTTGAGCGGGAATAGCCTTGATTCCTGGTTAGGCTGACTCAGGCGGATATGGTTCAAAAATGTCCCGGAGGAGCTCTTGACATCCTTGATATACCACTGTCCATCGATACAAGATAGCTCGCAATGCCTGCGACTGACGACTTTGGACTTGAAGCCCACCGGGGCATTGGAGGGTTCCGTGCTTGCATTCGTAGGGTTGCTCTCCCTTTCTGAATAGCGACCTACTCGTATTGTTGAGGAGCCAGGAGGTAATGTACGGTAGATGTCTGGAAACGACAATGAAGGGCGCACCGATCTGAAGTCTTGGTGGGCAATCAGGCGAATAGACGGTAATGAAGATGAAGGATGGGCCTGTGCTTGGGTAGACTCTTCTTGGAAGGCATCAGAGCGAGAGGTCGGCGCACTCGAAGACGCAAGGTCTCCAGCATCGCGAGACATTGTTGCATTATCTGGTACTGGATCATGAATAGCATCTCCACCTTGTGCGTGCTCGGGGGGTGGCTGGGCACCATTCGAGGAAGACGGCGCAGGGTCGAGATGAGAGTTGGCGGCATCGTTGCCGGATAGTTCAGCAGAAGGAGGCCCGGTAGAAGTAGACTGCGGTTGAGGTGCGACCCTAGAGAGGGCGCTGAGCCCACCAACTGTGGGCAGCCATCCGCTGGTTGTGGAGGGACTGGCTGGAGACGTGCCGTTGGGCACGAGATCTGCTGTGGAGCGTTGCGGACTGGGCGAGACGACGGCAGGAGACTGGTGGCGTGTACGTGGTGACCGTTCTGCTGGATAGCTCGTGGATCGAGAAAGTGGGGGCGATTGCGTGCCAGAACCGTTGCTATCAGAGTGCAAGTGGAGGTGGTTGTGGGTGTAGTTGCGTAGATAGCTCAGCCCCCTCAACCTACTCGGGCGAGGAGTGGTGGGGGAGCTTGCTGACGATGCCGTCTGACTGGACATAGAGGGCGTTGTCTCTTGATACCAGGTCCTGTCCACACGAAGGTTGGCACAACGGAGTGTCTGGCAGCGAAGCCAGAAGGCGATGGAGTGACGCGGAGGAGCTCGAGGTGATGGAGTGGGCGGAGTCGCTTGCGGGGGAGGGTTTGGGCTGGCTGGCTGGTGCGTTTGCTGGGACGAGACCAGCCTGGATAAGGTAGGTAGGTAAGGTAAGGTACCTTAGGCCAGCCTGAAAAGCCGAGCTCTCTGACAGGTAAACGACCTACCTACTCACTGTGAACATCCTCGTCAAGCTGGTCAGCCCGAAGATAAAGAGTGGGTGGAGTGGGATTGGAGCGTAATGAGAGCGCGGGTGTTTGTTTAATGAAGGGAGGGATCGAGCTGGAAGATGGATTGGGCCGATTGGTCGCTGTGAGGGTACGATTGTCCGGTAGAGCAGATGGTGGAAGTACCAGGTATATAAAAGCGCAGCGACACCAGGTGCTCATGAGGTATATGAGGTACCTACTCCGTACATGCACAGTGAAGGTAGTACAGTATACTGTTCGAGTATGATGCAAAGCGATGCCATTCAGGACTTGCCGCCAATTAACTCGATGCGGCACGGCGCGGCTCTATCTTGACTGACCTTTATCTAAAAAGTGAACTGGATCACAGCATATGAGGTAACCTACCTTAAGGTACCGAGGGAACGGAGAGTCGAGGTTGGACCACCTGCGCAAGAGTATAAGGTACAATGCGGTGGATCATAATACATGTGAGTTCACCTTATATAGCATGTGTTTTATATTTCGAGAAGATATCACAAAATAACTATGAATGGAATCAAAGACCACCGATACCAGCTGGAGGCTGTGGTCCCATGCCAGATCAAATTGTCAGAAAACATACCTTATGTATGGATTTTCCAATCAAAAGCCCCAGATAGTAGGTGATTTCCGACAAGGCAAGGACCAGTGCATACAATATCCTACCGGTCTTATCGTACATGGTAATCTGATAGAAATCTGGCCGAGAAGTGTCTGGTGTGGTATTCGTTCGTGGTGCACAAGTGGACCCTGCAGTCGCTGACTAACTGCCGTCCATCCCCGTCTGGGTTTCCTCATCCATCGCCGAGAAAAGAAATATTATATAGAGCGAGCGGGTGCAGATGGGCCCAAGATAAGTTTCTCGTTTACATTTCTGTTCACATCAAGCGCTCCTGCCTATAAAAACCCAAGAAGAACTCTCTACTTCTCCGGGCGACTAGAGTGTGACTATACGGCGTGGAATTATTCCTCCCTTACATGGTCGAAGTCTGATCATGCTCCGTTCACCGGGCTTCCGCCTCGCTCGGTTTGCGCAAGCCGCTGGGCATCCGTGCTGGCGGAGAACAGCAGCGACAAAGGGCAGATCGTTCGCTACAGTTTCAGAGCCCCAAGAGAAGGTCGGTCGGCTTGTCTTCCCTGCTCGAATCCAGCTCGCCCTGAATGCTTGCTGATGTGGCTTCGCTGTCTAACAGGACCCGGCCGAGCTTGACAACATTACGAGACTGCCAAATGGCATAAGGGTGGCTACAGAGGCACTTCCAGGCCATTTTTCCGGTATTGGGGTTTATATGGATGCCGGGTCAAGATATGAAAATGACTATCTTCGTGGCGTAAGCCACATTATTGACCGACTCGCGTTCAAGGTCGGTAGTTCAACCACGCGCGCATGAGCAAAGCTTTTTACTAACTCCTGGCTCTAGTCGACCACATCACGAACGGCGGACCAGATGCTCGAAGAGATTGAGATGCTTGGTGGAAACATACAATGCGCCTCTTCAAGAGAGTCGTTAATGTATCAATCCGCAACCTTTAATTCGGCCGTGTCTACGACCGTTGGACTACTTGCAGATACCATCAGGAACCCCCTTATTACGGAAGAAGAGGTGCAGCAGCAATTAGAGACAGCGGAGTATGAGATTGGGGAGATCTGGTCAAAGCCTGAGCTCATACTTCCGGAGCTAGTGCACATGGCTGCATACAAGGACAACACCCTCGGGAACCCGCTACTATGCCCCAGGGAGAGACTGGGTGAGATCGACAGGACTGTCGTTCAAGCATATCGGGATCAATTTTTCAAGCCTGAGAGGATGGTCGTTGCCTTTGCAGGCGTCAATCATGAGGAGGCTGTGCGGCTGACCGAGCGCTATTTCGGAGATATGCAGAAGCAAGAAAGACCGATTCTGTCAGGGACAAGCTCGGAGACATCGTCATTATCAGGAGAGTCGGATGCGTCCCTTGCCTCGTCAGCCCCCACAACACCTCCTTCCTCGCCCCAGCAGTCATCAAGACTGCTGTCTAAGATACCTTTCTTCAAAAACATTTCCACTTCCGCTCCGCAGCAAGCTGCTGTGACGGGATTACACCCTATGACGGGCACTTTGGACCTGTCGGCACCATCACACTACACAGGGGGCTTCCTATCCCTACCACCTATCCCACCGCCGCTAAATCCCGCCCTTCCTCGTCTCTCCCACATTCATTTAACATTCGAAGCCCTGCCGATCTCCTCGGATGACATCTACGCTCTGGCGACCCTCCAAACGCTGCTTGGTGGAGGTGGTTCTTTCAGCGCGGGAGGCCCTGGGAAAGGCATGTACTCGCGCCTGTATACGAACGTCTTGAACCAGCATGGTTGGGTTGAGAGTTGCGTCGCGTTTAACCACTCATACACCGATTCAGGCTTGTTCGGCATAAGCGCCAGTTGTTCTCCGCAGAGGATCTCACAAATGCTCGAGGTCATGTGCCGCGAGTTGCAGGCCTTGACTTTAGATACCGGGTATTCCGCTCTGCAAGAAGGCGAAGTTAACCGTGCTAAGAACCAGCTGAGAAGCTCTCTACTAATGAATCTGGAGAGCCGGATGGTTGAGCTGGAAGACCTTGGGCGGCAAGTGCAGGTCCATGGAAGGAAAGTGGGGGTAAAGGAGATGTGTCGCAAGATCGAGGACCTAACTGTGAAAGACTTGCGGAGGGTGGCGCGCCAGGTTGTCGGGGGAATGGTACAAAACCCCGGGAATGGCAGCGGAGCACCTACTGTGGTCTTGCAGGAAGGCGAAGACGAGGGCTATAAGCGCAAGGACTTCAGCTGGCAGGAGATTCAGCAGCGCATCGCCCGTTGGCAGCTAGGGAGAAGATAGCTGTCCGGCTACGCAGATATGTAAAAGATTATGTACAATACGTAACATCAGGGTCACGGCGTCAAGGACTTGAGGATGGCGAGAGCACAATCCCATAGTCGTTTCCAACTCAGCAAGCTACTCCAGCAGCTCCGCCTTAGCTATTCGTGCCCCCAGCTCTGTTGTGCGGCCCGTACTATTTCCAATTTCCAATCCCGCGAGCTTGGCCTCTTCCTCTGTGMAAAAAAAAAAAAAAAAAAAAAAAAAAAAAAAAAAAAAAAAACCTTGACAAGATTGACTCCAGTAACTCCATCCCATAACAGATAGTTGTTCATATACGCCACCAGACCTTGCCGTTTTTGAATGACACCCACGCTATGCATTGCACAATTTTGAGACATAATGATGAATATGCCTTATAGAATCAGATTGCTGCGATCATAGGCATGCCAGAAAAGTGCCTATCACCGGGACGCTGTCGAACAGTATTACGGCCAGGTCCTGTGATCCTCGTTTGACGAGACGCCGGCTTCCGAGACTGATCCTCCTCACCCGGTCGGGCGTTTAGCGGGAAGTGCTGTGAGCTATCCTCGGCCCCGTTGGAGAATTGCTTGCTGCTCTCTTCGGCGGAGATTTCTAAGGGCTGAGTGAATTGAACTGAAGGAGCTTCGGCAGCAGTTGCTGGTTCCGTTGGACCATTCACTGAGAGAACCAAATCATCTTCGGGTTCTTCGGAGATAATTTTAGTCTGAGGCACTTCTGTGACAGTCTCCTCCATAGGAACATGATCCCGGAGCATCCGAGAGGGTGGGACCGAAACGTTGGTCACACGTTCATAGAAAAGCATGAAAACTCCACCTTGTCCGAGCACATCCTCATCGCTGACCGTGGTCACAACATCGTCACTCATCCTCCACCATATCTCACGTTCGCTTGGATCCTCCTGGCTGGAGCTCCGAGCCGCTCCAGTTCCCCCGTATGGGTGCTTCCTGTAGCACACATAATGGCCATTCTCGTGCCGACCGTAATGCGAAATGACAGCGCGCAGTCCGTACAGCGAGGAAGACGCCTTTTCCCCATTATCGTCGGTCGAAAGCATGGACTTGGTGGGATCCACCCGCCATTCCTCGATCTCCGACCCGGAGATCGACTCGGGTGGGTTACCCAAGCTCCAGGACTGCAAGTCAAGCACTTTGGGAAACCGCACCGTTGCATAATTTTTCCTTTGAATACCAGTAGTTTCATCAAATAAGCTGCGGTTAACGTGAATGACCAGTGCCTGTGGAATGCGAGCAATGACAGCTTGCCGAGACTTGGTAGTGGCCATACGTTGTTTTCGACCAATTTGACATTGCTTGGATAGGGTCCTGTCGGAGAAGTCATGCTCCTCCAAAGCTGTTTTCACCGCCTGTAATCTTGACGACACCGCTTCATACAGTCGGTCCCTGGGCGTGCCATTCGCATCCCCCGCAGCTGTGCTGAGATCAGAGCCAGCTTCGCTCAAAAGGCGTTCTAATTGCCCCTTAATCTTGATCAGAGTGCAGTTTTCGCAATCGACGCCTTCAATGAATTCCAGGGCCGTATACTCGTTTATGCAATCCCTAATATCATAGAACATATCTTTCCCCAGCGGAACCGTCAAACAATTGAAAGGGTATAGGGACAGCCCCTCTACAAAACCACAGCGAGTGCAACCCACCCTTTGAGCAAGAAAGCCTTCCAAAGGATTTCGCAGTTCTGGTCGTTGCATGAAGTTGAGCTTTGCTGAAGTCATTCTCTGGCGACCAGATCCTGGTGTCTCCGTGAGGATATTCACTTCGGCCAAACCGCCTGAGGTAGTGCGGTTGTTCCTAGCCTTCCCAAGCTCTTTGTCGATCTGGTCCAAGACTTTGGAAAAGTACTCCTGCGCATCTTGCTGCTGCCAGCTGCTCATCGATTTGAGCTCCGGTGGCGTCCAAAACCGTTTCCCTGAGTTTGATGAATCATTCAACTTATGCATCAAGTCCAATAATGTGGCGGTTGTTGGTAAATCTGGAGTTCCCCGTCTGGACTGTAAAGCGTCTTGCAGCCAGTCGTCTAGGGAATGCAACGACGCCAGGCCCTGAATAAAGCGGATCAGCACATCGGGGACTGCAGGCTATCCAGTAAACCAGGCTTACCTGCAAGACACTATTTTGGTAGCATGAGTTGTCCCAATTTCCCAGCCCTGGCGGGCTGTTGCTCACCGGACCTTTCAAGACCGTGCTTAGAACATTGACCCCGGAGAGTGATCGAGCCCTATGCCCGACTCCTGATGCTATCCCTTTGTCCAGGCCCAGGATCCTCCTCAAAGCCTCTCCTTTATGTGTTTGACTTCCAAAGATAGCCCTATCCTGGGCTCCGTCCTCTGAAGTTGGCTCGCCAGTGGACGCAGTGTCTAGGGCGAAAACGAGCCGTGAAGGCATAACGTAGACAAAGCAGCTCCAGAGTACTTTCTGAAATGTAGTGAGGGAAAGGGCATCCAAATGATGGGACAGAATGTACAATAAACCGGCCGTGATCGCGAAGGAGGTCACTAGGACTAGATATGGATATCCTATCCCAGTCTCGTTGGAGAAAGGACCGCGTTGATTCGCAAGTCCTCGTAGGAGCTGCTCATGAGGGTTCATGATGAGACATCCGTGGCCGATAGCAAGGGCGCAGCACCCATGCACCAGGGGGCAGACCTGAATCGGGGACGGAAGCGTACAGTGAAGGGGGAGTAAGAAGTGAAGAAAGAGTGAGACCACGAAGTACAAAGTAATACTACGTAGACCGGGCAGTTGTTAGGGCAGCAGGCGAATGAGAAAGCCGGCGACTGGCTCGCTGGGGCGGGGCGGAACTTGCGTGGGCGGGTCATCCCGCCTACCGTAAATTTCTTCGAAACTTGTGAACTCGAGAAGTCAATTTCACATGCGCTGTAAAACACGCTGACTCCTTCTTTTTGCGATCAATACTTTCGACGGCCGTCGACTGAGGGACTCATAAGATGGCTAAGACTGCTAAGCTCAAAAAGAGCTCTGCTTGTAGGCCACGGGCACTCAGACTACCCTCTACTGCACTGACAGGAATCCAGCTACATCGAAACATTCAAGGGCTGCGCGAAGAGAAGCATCTCCGTCGCTGGACCTGGACAAATCGATAATCTCTTTAAAGAGACCCGATGACAGCGCGGACATCAGGCCTTCAGTATTAGCCGCTCGCCAGGGGGCTGGGGTCTCGAAGAAAAAGACAAAGGGGAAACGGATGACCAAACAACAGCGAAGGCGGCACGAAAAAGGCATACAAAAAGCGGAAAACGTGGTGGGCAAGACCGAAAAGAAGGTAGCGGAGAGTCTACAAAGAGTCAAGGTGGTTAAAAACCGTCGGGTATGTTCACGGTACTAAGCTGGTACTACGGCATTTGACTTTCTACAGGCCAACTGGGACGATCTCAACAAGATCCTAGGAACCGAGCATGATCCCAAAGGAAGGGATGATGACAGTGATTGGGAGGACGAGCCGGAGGACCAGATGGAAGAAGTTGAACTCGAGGCTGAAGTTCGAGCCGAAACCGCGCCCGTCCCCGCGGGACCCGCCGACTCCTCAGCAAAACCTCCTACACACCATGACGAAGATGAGGATGTAATATTGTAGTGACTTATCCTCCACAAGAGGATGCTTTTTCGGCCTAGCTTTGATGAAGGCGTTCTATGGTGTCGGACTGTTGGGGCAGCTGGGGGGTTTTGCAGGATGTGCGATGCATTTTTACCACCCAATCTTTGATCGAGCACTTAGACAATAAGGAGCAGCATAAAAGATCGAGAAAGTCGCATGAGACGGTAGCCCTGCTTGCGGACCTGGCGAGTTATACGGAGTAGAACGGGTGTCCAACTACCTACGAACCTTACCTTGCCCACTGGCCCCACTCACTTTGGGCAGCTGGTTCAGCGAAACAAGCTGACGGACAAGGTACGACGTGTGGACACGTTACTCTTCTCTTCGAATAAGGGAAGGGCAATGTGCGCTTCACATATCAGGTAGGCAGGGGAGTTATCTCTTCTCTGAAGACTCACAACAAGGCGAGTCCATCAATGAAAAGGTATTGAAGGCCATCAAAAATTGCGCGCCTGAGGACCCCGAAGGATACTCAAAGGCTCTCGTCGCCGCGCTGTGCAATGCAGGACTCGGACCTTGGCAAACCCACTTCTTGAGCTGGGTCGCCGGCACAAGGTAAGTATGATCTTTCTCAGAGGGGTCGGGGGGAGACGGCCTTTATATAGTCGAAGCGAGCGCCGGGTAAGTCAGCGGGAATACAGTCGCTTGTTCTGCGCTACTCCCGTACTACCGACTTTTTACGAGTAAGGTGAGAGTGTACAAGGCAGGCCTAAGCTACTTGGTGAGGCTAAGTGTAACAGGTACATCCCGCGTTCTGCCTTACCTTAGGTACCTACTTTGCGCTTCCACCGGCAGCTCGGTCCATCGACCTCGCCGTGTTTTCATGTCAAACAAACGAGTCAAACATCGCCGACCTAGTTGTTGGGCATCGTCAGTGCAAGGCGCTTTCCTACGCAGCTACTACCTTACGATGTTCAATATTTAATAGCGTCATGTCACCAGTATGAAGAGGCCCGCAGAGTGCCTCGCCGGGATACCAGTTTGTTGAATCATACCAGTTATTCTGAACTATTAGGACAGGGCATCCCCCTCTACAGCATTGCGCCTCTCTGCGTCGTTCGACATCCACAATCTACATTCCCCTCCACCGCCATGCCTCCCAAACGCATGACCGCAAACCCGGTGCGTCCGGCTCGGTATAGGCCGGGAAAGCCCATTGCCCAAGAGGCATCATCGTCCGATGAAGAATCGTCAGAAGGCGAAGCATCTGAAAATGAGAAAGCTCCTACCGCCCCTGCCCCCAAAGCAACTTCTTTTCCTTCCGATGCGGCTAGGATAACAAGCAATCTGAAAAACGTCGATCTTGCAGAGCGAAGTCGACAAGCAGCGCAGCAGGAAGCGAAAAGACTCGCGGCCGAGAAAGCCGCTCGCGAAAAGGAGGAAGAAGGTTTCGTGACGGAAGAGAGCGAGGAAGAAGATGCCTCTGGCGGCCAGGAAGACGACGACGAGGAAGATGAGGACGAGAGCGAAGAAGAAGAGAGCAGTAGTGAAGAAGAAGCGCCGCGTGTGCTAATGCGGCCGACTTTCATCAAAAAGGATAAGCGGAACGGCTCTGCCATAGGGTATGATCCGAACGCTGAAGAGCGAAAAATACAAGAAGAAGAGGCGCGGAGGAAAGCAAAGCAGGATGAACTCATACGAGAACAGCTAGAGAAGGATGCTGCCGCAAAGGCAGCCGGAAAGAAGTACTGGGATGACGACGAAACTGGCGACGTCGATCAGGTTGACGATACCGATGGGCTTGACCCAGAGGCAGAACGTGCTGCTTGGAAGGTGCGCGAGCTAAAGCGAATCAAGCGTGACAGAGAGGCAATAGAGCAAGCCGAGAAGGAGAGAGAAGAAATCGAGAGGCGCCGAAACTTGACGCAAGAGGAGAGAGAGGCCGAGGACAGAGAATTTCTGGCGAAACAGAAGGAAGAGGAAGCGGGCAAGGGCAAAATGTCCTATATGCAGAAATATTACCACAAGGGGGCTTTCTTTCAAGACGACATGCAAGAAGCAGGGCTGGACAAACGTGATATCATGGGTGCGCGTTATCAGGACGACGTTACCAACCGAGAATTACTGCCGCAATATATGCAAATTCGGGACATGACCAGATTAGGAAGGAAAGGGAGAACCAAGTACAGAGACATGAAGAGCGAAGATACTGGTAGATGGGGCGTCTTGGATGATAGGAAGTCCCGAGGTGGTCAGTTTGGAAGGCCCGGCGATGACCGCTTTATGCCTGACCTGGGCTCGGATCGGACGGGTGCGAATGCCGTCAATATCGATGGTCGGCGTCAGGAACGGCCAAGAAGGGAAGATGGTCAAGCAGATCCGTCTAGACCGAAAGACGACTTCCGCAGGGGGGATGCAGGCCATATACCTCAGGGCGAGCGTAGTGAAGACTCCGCAGGAGAACGATCCAGCCATAGACGACGCAGGACGCCGTCTCCTCGACGACGTTCCAGGTCCAGGTCAAGGACGCCCACCCGAGGTCACTATCGGGACAGCTCAGACAGGAGAAAGCGAAGCCCTGATTCCCATAACGATCGCTATGCTAGCGATAAGCGCAGGAAATTGGACGTCAGATAGACTTAAATGTTATGAACTGACACCTCCATGACACCCGTCTCATGCTTTCAGTGACTGCGCGACTATTGTCGAAGTAGCCTTTAGAACGCCCAGCAATGCACAAACGCCCGTATCACACCAACAACGCCCCAGGAAATGAAATTGTGTGTCCCTCAGAGCTTTTTCTCCAAGAAGTTCTCCCTCTCCATCACCTCTGGTTCAAACTTGATGAGGAAAACGGTTTTTCCAGGCCACATTTCGGTCCCTACCCCGTGCGCCGTCACCCTTGCCGCGAAACCTGTCCCGTCGCAAATGCCCTCGATAATGCCCGCCACGTACGCGGCGCAGTTCAACTGACTCATCTCCTTCGGTACTGATATGTATTGATTCACCAAGGGGTCGTTGTCACTAATCATATATTCGTCATCCTTGTCCTTCGAGCGTTCCAGGGCATCGGCGGGCCGTGAGAAAAGGTGTTTCCATAGAGTTGTGGTAATGAACTGGAGCAGTGGGAGGATGCGGGTGGGGCGTTGCGCCGAGCGTGGCGGCTCACGGTAGAGGAGCAGATCTAGGAGCTTCAGGCCGATGGGATGTCCTTGCTCGTTCAATCTTGGTGGAGTTAGTCAATTGCTCTGGGGCTGGTAGACAGGATAGCGCGCTCCGCCTGCTGTCGACTGACCTTCTCTCCAAATCCTGAATGCCCGTGACCCTTCTTTGTGCATAGCTGACCATCTCACCGAAGAGATATGCGAAGCTTGCTCGGCTCAATTCGGACGTCCGACTGCGGTTGAGATTCCGGTCATAGATGGTCTTCCTGCTGGATGGGTATTTAAGCCCTGTCACGGATAACCGTTGCGAGGGGGCTTGTGGTGATGCTACAGATCTCTGAGAGGAGTTCATACTGAACGACACTGTCAGGCGCTGCAGTCGAGTAGGCACTGCTTGAGATCATGAGCGGTCTCACGACGACATTGTATGGATTGCCGGTCGCTCATGCGGACATATGGTGAGCTATCTACTTCGACCTGGCGGTGTTCGACTATCTTGGCTGGGGTCGCTGCATCGCTTAAAATCATCCGGACGCGCAAAGTGCCGACCTATCTAAGTGTCATATAATCTGCTTCTGGTGTGGCTTCATTAATTCCTAAGCACAGAGCTCGTCCCCGATTTGCTAACATGCTCGAGCAACTGAATCAACCGCAATCGCCCCGTAGTCATCATTCAACGCCAATCCGAATATGACGGAAAACGCCTTATGCTGAAGAACCATGGTCAGCACCGGGGTGCAGTAGACCTGACGCAATCACATGAAAGCTGATATCCGCCTCGTGAAAGCCTGAAGGCACCCATTGAAAAATCTTCTACCCCATGCTAGCTGAGGATGTCCCATAGATCTCATGCAGCAGAATACCCTCTTAATGGCGAACGCGGATCCATTTTGGAAACGTTCTGAGAGCTGACTGCCTTTCACGTGCCATAAATCGTGCCCGTCCTACTCATTAAGCCTCTCGAGATCTTCTTTGTAATCTCGTATCTCTTTTTTCGCAGATAATATGGCCTCGCCGCTGAGTTCCAATCGTGTTCCCTCAAATTCCTTTAAGAGCTTAGCTACTCTGCTATCCCACTTGGCTTTGATATATCGATCTGCGTCCAGTATTAATGATGTGATACGCAGGGTCCAGTAATTGGGCTCTTCTAAGCAGGTTTCAATCAGGGTGTCCCAGGCACGCATGTCACTGTAAACTCTCGTTCGAATTCTGGCCCATGTGTCGTTGAATAAGATATGGGTAAGCCATTGATAGATGCTTTCCCTATGGATGTCCAGCGAAGTGTCCAGTACGGTGCAACCGGCCAGCTGTAAACCCATCTCTCCGATGAGCGATGGCAAGAGATGCAGCTGGTGGCCAGCCAGCCTCTTCAATAGAGGATCCCAGATCGTGAAGACCCTGTCAATAGCAGACCCGAGGCTACAAAAGCAAAAGTCGTGAGTTGCCATCTCTTCAATGGGTTCCATAATACGTACATCTTGGAGGAGGGTATGAGAAACTTTTTCTCTAGAAGCACCTCAGATAGGGCTTTGAGCGATGCTGGCCGATCTTTGCACAAGAATGTCAATTTTTTACAGCATATGGCATCATAGCTTTGCGACTTGTCCGTCTCTGGGGACAGTGATTTTGGTGTCGATGTGGCTTCGCCCCGGAGTTGGCTGATGCGCGTCTTTATATAGCTCCGCAGAAGCGTCCGGAGCTGCTCTTTCAAGACCAGGACTGATGAGTCAAGTTCTCCGTCCTCATAAAGGCTTGCACTTGGTTCGTCTATAGCGGACCAGTAGTAATGCCAGAGCCAGTCCAATGAGCGTTGGACTGCTTGCCTTAGACTTGCCAAACTAGGCATATCCTCATGAGTGGCCGCATGACGGAGATCAACGAAGGAGGCGGGCAAGCCCAGCTCTCTAGCGGAAGCAAACATCGATTTTTTGTGACGACTTGTCTGGCAACCATCTAGCAGACCAGTGACGAACCTGCAGAAGGCAAAGGCATAAGTTGCAGTAATTGCAAGGATCGAAGCCTGGTCAGGATCATCATGCAGGATTGCATCAACGAGGAGGGCTGTAGACATGACAGTATGTGGAACACCGCCACGCATTTTCCAGGCCCGCACCTGACCACATCAGTCGTGTTCTTCTGCGAATAATTTATCAGGCCGCAGCATTCTCACCATTTCGATACCTGTACGTCTTTCATCCTTATCGGTCTTGAGTACATCGGCACTGGGATATAGCTGACCGCGGACTCTGATAAGATCGGTATGCCATTTCCATGGCGTATTGACGGCTCTCCCCATGGTACCTCGAGACTACGTGCATCGCCCCAAAGTATCTGATACTTTGGCACTAAAGATTTTGGCACCGTATGCGCGGGACGGTTGTCGTTGATGCGATACCAGTAGTTGCAGTTGCAGCCGTCTGCAGCTTGCTGTCGTGACTGGTTGACCGTGCAGGAGCGGTTTGTACGAGTACGGTACTTGTACCCTTGCAAGGGTTAAGGTTTCCATCGCTAAAAAGATTTCGGTCGCTCAATCTGATCTATGGCCAGTGGCCCACGCCGACGGGAGATCGGCAAAGCTTGACTTGAGCTCAATTTGCCCGCTTCATGACCGGAAGAAGTGGAGTACCTTTACACGGTAAGGCAAAGGTACATTCAAAGACCGGTTGGCCCGCATCTACCTCGAGGAGCGTGAGCGCACCAGGTAATGCCGTCAAGCACCAGAGTGCTCTACACCGTTCAGTAGACTTGGCTCAACCTCCACTATAACCGTCGTTTCTAGATTACGAGTAAGGTACTTTGAACCGTATATGAAGATATGGTGAGCTCCTCATGAAGCCAACCAAGATTTTAAGTCGTAGGACGACCTCGCCAAATGAGTATACATGCAACGCGACCTACAGCAAGGAGAGCTATCTTAAATAATGGAAGGTACCTTAGCAAAGTGTTGAGAGAAGAGCGCCATGCACTTGTTCGGGAGTGCGTCTCATATCAAAGATACTACTTTACTACCGTACTTATCTAGCCTTCCATGCACCTTCCTTGTTGAAGCTGAAGTTGTAGCTCGCGGCCAGCAGTTGATTATTCTAATCCCAGATCGGCAATACGATTAGTGATCTATTGCCGGGACCCCGGCCGGGGACATTGAAGGGTATTAGTAGTAACCGACGATTGAAAGTCGAGAAACGGTTCAAAAAGGTGAGCAGTTTGGTCCAACCAAGCTCATATATGAATGTCGTCAGGTCGTCATCTTGGATTACTCTTAACATGCACCAGATCGTGACTAATTGGTGAGGAAGTTCACCGTCCTAGCGGCAGGATCAGAGCAGACCTACCTGTAGGTAAAATGGGGGCATGTCAGGGGTACCACTAGCGCGTGGAGATTTCCGCCCGGGCGTAGCATCGGCCACAACTTATGACTTCACCACGGTGTCGACGCGATACAGTGCGCTGCCGCAAGTCCACCATCTCGATCTTCAGTCTACAGAAATAGCTTCAAAAGCCATTCCGGGCAGCAACCACAGAGGCAAGCTGCAGATGGGATCAGAGGATAGCGCACTCTCTGACGGCCCTGAGCTTCTGCATCAGTCCCTCGCAGACATCCCTGAAGAAGTCCGTCCGCCACCAACCGACCGGAGACTCTTCGCTAACAAACATTTAGCATCGGCGGGATTCGAGCGACTCGGACTATCAACATGCCCTCGAGGTGGGGTCTCCCAGCACTGCTATAGTGAGGTTAACCTTGCTAAGTGATCCCCCCAGATTGAGTTCGACGAGCAGAACAGCCACCGTCGCAAGTCGTCCATGGTTGCAGTTGGACCAAGGCCACATGTGCCGCACAAGCACACGAATTGCTTCATCCATTCGCTGCTAGAACGCCAGAGCAATAATGCCGGAAAGGTTGGACGTACTGCTGATGGAGCACTTGAAGATCGCGTCGCAGACAAAATGTCGGAAGAACGAGAAGCCCACATCAGGTCGCGACTTCTTACGAAAAGACAATTATCCGAAATGGTCCTCGGCGTGCGGGAGCTGTCGAAGAAGATGGCGAACGTCAAAGTCAAGATGACTGTCCGCACAATATTCCTCTTGACCAAGGCGCACGATGAAACCCTTATCACTTATACACGGGAGGTTGCGGAGTGGCTTCTTTCGAAAAAAAGGGGTACGCAATATACAGTGTAAGAAGCGGGAATCGAGCCACATCGACAGCTGAAAGCTAAATGCAGGCCACAGATATGTCGAAGAGACTCTGAAGACCAATCAGAAGTTCGATGCACAGGGACTCATCGCGAAGGACCCCTCGTATGGATCAAGGCTCAAATACTGGACGAATGAACTATGTGCACGGTATCCTCAGACTTTCGACTTTGTTGTCACGGTAAGTGTTACGTCTTAATGTCTAGAGCGATGCTGAGTCCGGATAGCTTGGAGGCGACGGCACAGTACTCTACGCCAGCTGGCTCTTCCAGAGAGTCGTCCCCCCTGTGCTGTCATTTGCGCTTGGTTCTCTGGGATTCCTCACTAAATTCGATTTCACGGACTATGCACAAACACTTACATCGGCATTCCATGATGGTATTACAGTAAGCTTGAGACTGCGTTTCGAAGTCACTATAATGCGGTCCCAGAAACGACAGAAGCCGGGACAACGAGATCTTGTTGAAGAGCTCGTGGGAGAGGAGTGCGATGACAATCGGACTCACCAACCCGAAGCTACGCGCGAGATTCTGAATGATGTGGTGGTGGATAGGGGGCCAAATCCAAGTGAGCTTCAACCCGGGACGCGCTCTTCTAGGGTTACGCTCGTATGCTAATTCTATGTAGCCATGTCCTCTACCGAGTTATTTGGCGATGATGAACACTTCACTACTGTTCAAGCGGATGGAATTTGTGTAGCGACCCCCACTGGGTCCACTGCTTATAACCTCGCCGCTGGCGGCTCGCTCTGCCATCCGGAAAACCCTGTGATCCTGGTTACAGCCATTTGCGCGCACACCTTATCCTTCCGCCCTATTATCCTTCCAGATACGATAGTCCTGCGTATAGGAGTCCCTTATGATGCTCGAACAAGCGCTTGGGCTAGTTTTGATGGGCGCGAAAGGTTCGTTATCCCTTGACCGACGTCACGACAGACCTTGGCTAAGGCAACCACAGGGTGGAACTATGTCCGGGTGATTATGTTACTGTGTCTGCTTCTCGATATCCATTCGCAAACGTCATGCCTCGGGGTCGGAGGAGCCAAGATTGGGTCAGCAGTATACAGAGGTGGGTTCACACTCCATGGCCCCATCTTGGATAGTATCTAATGGGTGCTTCTAGGACACTGAATTGGAATTCTCGTCAGAGGCAGAAGGGCTATAGAGAATGGGAGGAGTCCGGCGCAAGCTAGAAATTCTTTCTCTTCGTGAGATGGGCCTAATGACTTTACGAGATGAGGAGACGAGGAGATAACCAAGCATGATAGTATTTACAAGTAGAAACATGATCAGCCCATGACGAACAGAGCAACAAATGGTTACCGGAGAAAGCACAGGAGAATCCGTAAACCCTCTCCTTACCATAACTCACCTATCCTGGATTTATTGAAGTGAACCCCGTGGCCCTCGGCCTTTCCCCCTGCCACCTGCCCACCTACCGCGCCGATAAGATAACAGTGGTGAACTCGCGGGGTTTCGGGCTAATCCCCGCGCCAAGAAAGAGCTTACATGATGGGCAGTATCAATGCTCTCAGTGCTCACCTCACGAATGTAAGAGAACACTTACTTCGTACTGCTTTGGACACTCCAGATTGGATTGCCCGCTTCATGAATCTGTCCATACTCCCGCGCAGACCTCTGACTAGTCCATTCAAGACACTCATCGCCGGCGTAAGCGCGCTATCTGACCCTCTCCCACGACATGTTACTTACTGACTCTCGAAGCTCGCCGTCTCACGAGCCATGCATATCCAGTCTATTCCCATGTGTATGTCTTTGACGAATTTTCAGATGCAGTGTGGCTTGATATATATATACTGATAATGTATATAGGGGAGGGGAAGAGCGACAATTACGCATATTTGGTGGTAGATGATCAGACAAAAGATGCTGTGATTATCGACCCCGCACATCCAGCTGAGTATGATTGAAGTGCACCCAATCCCGCAATGGTCCCGGATTTCCTAACTCGGTGCATTGGGCAGAGTTGTACCGGTCTTAAAGTCACAAATAGATGCCGGAAAAATCAATCTAACTGCGATCGTCAATACACATCAGTAAGCATGAACCGCGGGACCAGTCGGGAGCCGGCCTGCTAATGGCTTGGGGATAGCCATTGGGATCATGCGGGAGGCAATAAAGAAATGGTGCGGACATTTCTCGGCTCTGGGAACTGAATCCATCTCGATGCTAATTCTGGCTGTTAGCTCTCTCATTTTCCTCGCAAGCCCATCATCGGCGGCAGGGATTGTGAGTCGGTGTCGAAGACTCCTAAGAATGGCGAGACTTTTAAGATTGGACAGGGCATTACCGTGAAAGCGCTATATACTCCGTGTCATACACAAGACAGCATCTGTTATTTCATGGAAGATGCTGGGGATAAAGCAGTCTTCACCGGGGACACACTGTTCCATGGAGGTAGGCTTGCCGCCCATGGTCACTTGGAGCGACAGAGAATGCTGACTATATAAAGGTTGCGGCAGATTTTTCGAAGGCACAGCGGAAGAGATGCACGTAGCCTTGAACAAGACGCTTGCTTCGCTGCCTGACGATACTAAAGTCTACGTAAGTTGACGGTCCACCATGAAAATTCATCGTCTCTGACGAAGGTTAGCCCGGTCATGAGTATACCAAGTCCAACGTCAAATTTGCTGCATCCGTCTCTCAGAGCGAGCCGATCAAGAAGTTGATGCAGTTTGCCGAGAACAATAAGGAGACGCAGGGTAGATTTACAATCGGCCAAGAAAAGGTCAGCGAGCCCGATTTCTACGGTAGCTTCAGTTGCTGATCATTGCAGGAACATAACGTTTTCATGAGGGTAGATGTATGTATCAAAGCTCCTCACAGCACTTTTGCAAACTTGGCTGAATGCCGGACAGGACCCGGTGATCCAGAAAGCAACAGGGAAAACGGACCCTGTGGAAGTGATGGCGAAACTCCGGGAGATGAAGAACAGCTTCAAGTGAATATGCCGAGTCCTAGCTTGAGTCTTAGAAGCCAAAATGGAGACGGGATTGGAAATGCTAACTTGATATGGCTCCATTGTAGACCACCTCCTGAAGACTCGAAACTATAGCTAGGACAATGTAAGTAGATGTGGGGGCGGAATTGAGTGCACAGAACATCGTGCGAACCGCAAGGCTGCCACAGCACACGTAGTCTCCGAATATCGATGTCGCGATATGTAACTCCTACGAAAAGCAGACAAGCTACACGTAGACCAGTACCAGATTTTAGATACTCGTACTACGAACGTATCACGGTACTGCCCGCTGAAATGATAAGGTATGACGTCAGGTACAGCTAAAGAATTATTCGTGCACCACAACCACATGGTGCGCTACGATTTTGATCATTCTTTCTCGATTTCCCCGCACAAGAGCACGACAGCGCCATAGGAGTCGATCGATTGTTCTATTCAGACAACCACGCCAATCGGCCGACATGAGTACCGAGATACCCATCACGAATGATGCCCAGGGAGAGCCCATCAGCACCACCAGCAGCGTCCTTGAGACGGGTGCAGCGCTGGTCCAGGTTGACCGAGCTCAATGACATACGCTGAAGCGTTAAGGCTGGGCTGACCGCGCTTCAGGACTTTCGTCCCGTCAAATCCATCTGTGCGCATTTGAACGCATGGCATGTGAGCATTGTCCCTGCTCCTCAGATTGGAAACGCGCTGCTAAGCTCACTCAGGTATATGCTGATGAACCCGGAACATGTGTTGAAGCCAATCATTACTGCACGCATCTCAATGAGGGCATGTGTCCCTTCTGGAATACCCAAAAACGCGGCGTGGATGCTGATAGCAGCAGATGTACGACAGTGCTTGCTCTACGACTCCCCCCTTCCTAAGGCTCGCCTGATCGGGGTGGAATACATGATCACCCCCAAGTTGTACGAGACGCTGGATTCTGAAGAGCGGAAGCTCTGGCACAGCCACGTGTATGAGGTCAAGAGCGGCTTGCTCATTATGCCTGCACCTGCGGGCATGCCACAAACCGTGTGGGAGGCAGCGGAGACCAAGGAGATGGAGCAGGTCATTCCATTATATGGCAAGACGTACGTCGGTATGGACCAGGTAGGAAACGCTGGACATGGCTGATAGCTTCCTCATGCAGTTACCATTTCTGGCAGATTGACAAAGGCCATACACTACCACTTGGTAGAGCGCCCACCTGTCCTCAGCTGGATCAGTCTGACTTGAAGAAGGGCCGCCGAAGTTGATGATGTCTTTCACCGATGAAAGCCAATTCCCCGACCAGAGTACCATCCGCGACAGAGATGAGAGATTCCACGCCGACTCGAAGCACAAGGCGGAGATCAGGAAACACATCCCAGACCCTGAAATTCACCCAGGTCCGTCATCTTTTCTAAGCTGCACGAATATATGGGGCTGATTTTGTATCCATACGCGGACAGTATGTGGAAGAAGTAATGGGCCCGGAAGGCCTGCATGCGATCTCAAAAGTCGAGCTTAGGAGGTGGGAATTGTCTCCATTGCCAGCCACCACCAGGCAAATATGCCAGGTCTCAACTCAATTAAGAGCCAAGCGGCTGCACAAAGGATGTTGCAGATCAACTGACCCGAAACATGATTTCAATATTGCTTCTCTGTCCACACTCGCGCATCCTTGATAGGTGTCGATGACGAGCTCTAGCAAAATTAGAAGCGAGTTCAGAAGTGAATCTTCATGCATAAAATATGTTCTGAAAGTCAATCACGGCTAGGAGGGAAGGTATGATACATTGATCGAACTACGGAAGTTGTAGAACCAAAGCAAATAAGAGTGATGCTCCATGGAGGAAATATTAGTACTCCAATGAGCAAAATGCAGATGAGTGACACAAAGTATTGTAGATTGAATTTATCCGAGCGCAAACGGAAGCATGTTGAGCGCAATGAACAAGCGCAATAGATGATGACAACCGTTCGGTGGTGATGGTGGAAAGTGTGGGAAAGTAGAAACGAAAAATCAAAAACCGTCGAGAAATGAAGACACTGCTCCCTTCGGCAAGTGCCGTCCAAGCGCAACAACACCACTCAACGTCACGGTGCAGCAGGCCTACGGAGCCCCGAAGGTACGAATCCGTACACCAGTGCACCACCGTCCTTCAACCTTCGAACAGCCTCAACGAGGCCGGGCGCCAGCGATGGTAAGATTATTTACTTCGTATGTTTCGTTTGATTGCATACTGACATGGGCCTTATGGGCTTAGCCGCCAAAGCGCAGGGCTGTCTCGACGGCCGCTCCTCCGGCCAAGAAACCGCCACGGCAGTCGAAGCTCGCCAAAGAGAACAACATCAGTGCCGAGGAAGAGGCTGAGATCAAAGAGGCCTTCCATCTCTTCAGCGTCCAACATGAGGACTTTGAGGACGAGAAGGAAGGCGTGTTGCCCATCAACGACGTCCGACGCGCCATGGTGTACGTTCCATCTAGATCCCCCTCCGCGCCGAAACCCGATGATGGACGCGCAAGAAAAAGCACTGACTGGTGCCGACTCACAGAGCCTTGGGTATTCCCCCGAACGACAAGGAAGAGCTGCGCGAGATCCTCGACACCGTAGACCCGACCGAAACTGGCTTCGCAACCTATGAGCCTTTCCTCACCGTGTGCGCTCTCAAGCTTAACGCTCGCTCCGCGGCGGACATTTCGGCGGAGATCGAAGCCGCGTATCGGCTCTTCACAGGTGGCAGGGATGGACCTATCACTATGGCGCATTTGCGGCGAGTCGCTCGAGAGCTGAGGGAGGAAGTCGACGATCAGGTCCTCAGAGATATGATCCTCGAGGCAAACGGCGGCGACGGCGTGCACAAGGGAGTCGACATTGAAGAATTCGAGGGCGTTATGAAGAGAGCCGGGGTTTTCGACTAAGGTTCCCGGAAAGTTTGCATCGTTCAGGTTTTGGAGTCTAAAGGCGCACCAGGATTGGGGGGCCGTCAAGATTTATGCTGCGCGTTCAGGCGCATGACGTTTACAAAGGGGCGCTTGGGACACATGCTTGAGCATTTGCTGGTACCGATAAGGTCGTAACTTGAGTACTCGCGACAAACAAGGCGACCTGAAATATCCAAGGGGAGACGTGAAGCCAAAACTACTTCAAAGAACCAATAAGCGCCAGCTCTCAGAAGTGACAACCATATCGAGTACTATTCGGACACTTGTTCACAAAGCACCGGAAGACTCCTTTCCGACTTCCTTCTCCCCAGCGGACGTCACCCCATCTGAGGACGTTGAGACTGGGCTTGCCGCAATGGCTTCTTTGTAGCCCAGATGGTCTGAGTGCTTCTTGTAATAGTAGTGGGTGTCCTTCGGTTTCAGCGGCTCGGATAGCAGCGACAGGATTGCTTTCAGGATACTATCAATTGACTCCTTGTTACTGCCGTCACGATTCCAGATCAAGATGAGGTTCGAATTAAAGCGGACCGAGACGCTGATGCCGCATATGTCGTCGCCTGGAAAAGGGGGAGAAGCGTCAGCCTATACACCTCAAGTCTTGGTTCGAACCGAGGAGAACGCACGGCCAACACAAGCCTCCTGAAGTTGCTCTCCTATAGCCATCAACAGGACTTCTTGCCAGAATTTCCCGCTGTCAGCCTTGGGCACGCGGAACGTCCAGGCGCCGCCGCGAACGTTGCGCGTGTCTTCCCAAACCGGCTTCACGTTGCGCTTGAAGAAATGGACAGAGTCTCGCATCTGCAGCGAGGACATGGAGAAGTGGTTCATGACCTCCCAGAACGTCTTGACGTCGCTGATCTTCTCCTGGAGACAGACCAGCCGGTCGCCGTACGCTGTGCCTTCCGGATGCGGCTGGCTGGTATTTCTGCGGGTGCGGGTCAGCGGCAGAAACACCGACATGGCCGTCTTGAAAGAAGCCATGTGAGGAGTATTCTCCTGGACTGACCTGTCATGCCAAAAGGCCCACTCATGCTGAAGTTGGGGAGGTCGCATGGCTTTCAGCATGTTTCGATGCAGGTCCTTTCGGGCCGGGGTACCATTCTGTGCGACACTAGCAGGCATCGAGGCCACCCCACCGGGACCGAGCGGAGAGCGCTGTGACATTGTGTACACTGAATATGTTTCTGTTCAGCTTCCTTGAAGAAGATGTGGTAAAAGACAGACAGAATTGGGTATCAGTGCAAGGGAGTTGGAGCCAATAAAGCAATGAGATAACTGGGAGTGAGGCAGGGGCTGGCCATCTATATATCTTGTGGGACATAAAGTTTCCATACAGGTTTTCATCGGCGTAAACATCGTGCGCAAGGTCAGATGTTGGAAAAAGGCAGACCCTCGTGATGATGGTGATGACGACGTCTATGTATCAAAAAAAATTGGCCTTCACAGGACATGTGAAGGCTTGTGATAACTGAATATACGTGGTATAATAAATCTTGCAATATGCATGCGACAGAGGAAACGTGATTGGAAATAAGACACACGTGCGCTGTGGACATTATTGATAAAGCTCACCTTTCACCGGGATCAAGGCACCACGCCGCCCCGCTTATCTCTGTGAAGTTTAACGACTTATTAAATTAAATATATTGACCGCAGAAAGTGAAGTGTCGAAAATGGAGAAGGGAAAAAAGAGAGCCTCCATAAAGGAAGGAAAAGAAGCCCTTGAAGGCCGGGAGGTGGTTGTTGCAACCCCATTGCCTCGGACCCCTGCCCCTGATCATTGCATTGTCCATGGCGGCCATCGAGGTTGTTGGTTGAACACAAAGCGCCTCCCCGCTCATCCTCCAATGACGTTCGCGGGCCGTACCTTTTAGTGCGTTTGGGTACCCGCCCCGCCGAGTCCGCTCCTTTGTTTAGCTTCCGCCCACGTTTCAGCATCATCAGCACCAGGGCATTGGAGGCGAGGCTAGTACCAAAACAGGATATCAAATACTTAGCAGTACCTTTTACGACATTAATTATTATTGACCCTTCGTTGTGAACGAGGTTTCCCATGAGAAGAGTCACCATGTTTTCACCTGCATGCTATCTTAGATATAAACGGAATAGATACGAAAGACCGGCAATTTGTTCCGCTGCGTGATCTTCAGCCTAGATCTCGCCCGAGCTTCCATATCGTCTTTAGAACACTGCGGGCTTGAGATCCATCAGGAGCGCATGCCCTCTCGCGAGCACATCATACTCGGTGTCGTTGTACCAGATGGTAAAGTCATCAAAGTCAGACGGCCCGCTGGCAAAATTGGTCCCAAACTGCCAAAATTGATCCATCGCGATGCCTGTCCGTGTCAGTTCTGTAACCCAATTTTTCCGACAAGAACATCGGAGACTCACGGGTATGGCCGAGTATAGTCGCTTGCCACGGCTCTTCATCAGGAATATGATTATGCGGCGTGTCTGAGCCATATTCCTCGAGCACTACGGCTTTGCCAGCTTTCTGCCCTGCGTCGTCATGCTGCTCAATCCACTCGTTTCCCCAAGTATAATTGTAACCCCCTTGGGTGGTCAGCTTGCGTCTTCAGACGGCCAAGATGGAGTCTTCTCACAAGAACTGGGGTATAAATGCGCAACGCCGTAGTCGAGGGTCTTGATCTGCAGATTCTGCACAAAGTCGATGCCCTCGATCCCGCTATAGGCGTACGAGCCGTCACCATAATCACCATTGAACTAGCCCTCATCTCCCAGGGTGACCATATGGAAACTGTCTATGGATTTAATATACTGGCTGACGTCCGTGGCCCAATTGGTAATGACTGAGGTGGCACATTCATGGCAACGAGGTTCATTGCAGAGCTCCCAGGAGAAGATCGCAGAGGACGATCCGTATCGATCGATCAACAGCTTGATGTAGTCTCTGTAAACTTCTTGCGACTTCGAGTCAGTGTACCAAGTCTCTGCAGTGCCTCCAAAAGCTGCAATATATGCAGGGTTCCCTCCTAAATCACCCCAATTGTTAGTAAATGTCAGGACGAGTTGGACGCCGTGTCGTTCCGCGCTCGACACGACGTAGTCTAGCCGTTGTAGACCTGCCCAGATCAGTTGGACTTTTAGGCACGGCTCAGATCGAGAGATCTACCATCAGGTCCGTAGTTGACATATGCCCCTGAGGAATTGAGTAGCTGGAAATACACGGTGCCGTCGGTCGGAATCTCGTTGACAATTCCAAACCCCCAAACGCGGACTACTTTCAAGCCAGACTTGGGCTAGGTCAGCACTGATCACAGCTTGAGGGAGGTGATGGAGGAACACACTCCAGCTATCTCAGAAATGGCCTGGTCCACATCTCCATCATCTGTCATGTGGGAAAGCCACCATGCGTTGGTCCCTGGCATACAAGTCAATATAGCAAGTACATGTCAGAAGCCAGAAGGTCAGACCAGCCCAGTAGCCGACTTGGCCATCAATCTCAAACAGCCGCCCAACCGTACGTGAGAAGGGTTTGCCAGTGAAGCCAATGGGCACCTTAGGGCCTTCATAGCTGGGCACGAAGGCTGATGCACTGCAGATATGGTGGAGGACTGCAAAGAACTGGACGAGAGAGCTCAAGACTTGCATCTTCCAACCTGATTGAATCGAGCAGGACACAAGTCTGGAGGGTCCAAGGACTACTCCAGCTAGCTATAAGAGTTGTTATCCGGGGAGGCCACTTTCTTCCGAACTTTGGAACTCGTCGAAGCGGGGTAGAAGCATCCGCCATGCTACGAAGCCCGAACTCCGCTCGTAACCATGCTGAAGGTTGAGATCATACCCGTGGAGAAGTGGCTGGTGCTGAACCCGCATTTCCCGGGGCGTTAGATCAGAAGCATCCGACGTTTGTAGATCCGCGATGACTTGACCCCGCTTTGCTATGCCGTCCATCCAGGCTGAACTCCCGGACCCAAGCGGTCCGTCCTTAAAAGGTAAACAGGACCACAATACGGCTTGGATCGCTGCATAGATGTTTCCAGCAAGTCTCCCAGCGGCCCGTGACGCCGATCTACGAAGTACCGAACTTGCATAATTCTGTTCCCCGCAAGACGCTGGCCAAATTGGGACAACGGAGGGTCAACCTCCGCAGACCAGTTGCGATGACACCATATCAATTGTCCAGGTATCGGTAGGGATCTAGTCTCCGCCGTGGAATTGTCTATGCAACGGCCGCATCTGTGTCTATTACTCTGTTGTTTTTGATTGGCCTGACAGTGTATCTTATTTGATGTCTGGCGTTCGGTGTCGCAAGGCTGAGAAACTCCCTTAGTCAGCCGCGCCTTTCTTTCCCGCCGGTGACGCTAGTCCTATCTGAGCTACGAAATAGACTTGCCGCTGTGACGCTTGACCTTTAAAACCCTCGGACGCTCCTTCCAAGTATATACTTAAATCCCACAATGCGCCTTCCTGCTGAGGCCTTCACAACATAGGAAAGAACATGGCATCCTCAACAAAGAAAAGGAAGCGGCCACTGAGCGCCGAGTCAATGCCAGCAATCGAACGGGCCAAACGAGTTAAAAGCACCACCGCCGAGCAGACGGCGGTCGCTACCAGTTCGGATGTCTCCAGCACGAGCAGGAGTAGCAGCAGCAGTAATTCCGAGACCGAACTGAGCGATGAAAGTCTGTCATCATCCGAGTCCAGCGACGCCGACGACAGTTCAGAGTCAGCGACCGACGCAGAGTCGAGCAACGGGACCACGAGCGACGAAAGCATCTCCTCTGGTGACAGCGATGACCAAAGCGATAGTGGATCACACTCAGCCGCCGGGGTGGTCAACCTGCCCCATGTGCCGAGACCGCACATCGCCCCGGTCGCCGGGAATACTTCCCTCAAATCCAGGCTTACGGACTTCTTGGCGGCCATGCGACAGGCCAATGAAGAGCTCGAGGCTGACCGGATATCTGGGAGGTTGGAGGAGAAAGTCATTGAAAACGTCGACGAGCATAGTGAGAATTACATTGAAATGGTGAGGAAAGGAGGGCTTGAGGTGAACATGCTCATATGCTGACGACAGACAGGACCTCGGACTAGGGGTGCTGGAGCACAGAGACCCAGTGGGCGACATTGGGGCCCACGGCGACTTTCAGAGCTCAGAAGAAGCAAACGAGGATGATTCTCCGTCAGCAGACTCGCTGAACCCAAAGGAGAGAGATGTCCTGGGGCAACTATTAGGCCAACAGAAGAAAGCGCGGCCACACATAGAAGAAGTGGCAGATGGTTGATATTACTTGGCATGACCGGTTTGGCAAATATGAAGACAACGCACACAAGACCAGTCCAGTCTTGTTGGTGGAGGCGCATGGACGAGAAGGTAAGGCCGGCTATGACTGAATTCAACCTCTAGACATCTAGCCGGGCCGTCGAACGCCGCCAGGCAGCGACAAGAAGTTCGCGCTGTTGCTCAGCTCTCCATGACGGCCTGGCTCGCCTCACGGAGATACGGAACTGGCTGTCCAGACATTCCGCTGGAAAGAACAAGCCGCTGTCGCTAAGGACCGTGAGAAGGCCCACACAGGCGTGCAAACGGACTGACACAAATGTGCATTCTGACTCAGTCGAAATCTAACAGCACAAAATGCATCGTCCATATAACTACATTAATATTAATCTATTTCGTCACCTCCTTAACCCGGCATTGCCAGCCAGAGTCCTCGCTCAGCAGTGGCAGACTAATACTTGTTAGCTGTGCAAACGAGAGGGAATGAGCACATAGCTTACCTGGCTCCCAAACACCATCCCAATTCATTACCCTTGATCTTCTTTGCTATCTTCACTTCCCGGTCAATGGGCATCTCATAACCCGTGTGCAACAACGCCAACATAAAGTTCAGATCCAAGCACCATTCTGGCCGATCCCTCAGCTCGCCCAAGGCACCTTCAATGCTGCTGAAAACACCCCAGCCCGACTCTCCTTGGCAGACCTTTGCTGTCAATTCCTGGAGTTCTCGAAGGGTGAAGCTTTCAGGCATGCCAAGCGGCTTCGTCCGATCGTAGAAGTACGAGAAAACGTAGACATCTTCGCGCGCGAATGTTTTTTCGAGGGCCGGTTGATGGACGCCATTGAAGGAGCAAGGGGCTAGCTCGCAGTGCGCTTCCTTAACAAGTATCTTCTCAGCAATTCCACGGCACTGAGCAGCCGAAGCATCCGCTGGTCCAACCATGGTCACCTTCACGCTCTCGCCCAGAGGATGGCTGGCGTCCAATTTCACCTCGACTTCTCGCGACATATTAGGCGCAATGCAAGGGTTGATGATTGGCTTCTGCAGCCATGATATATCGGCGCCATTGTTTTCGTATTTGGCCTGGACAATTGCCTTATGGATCGTCTGCCGCGCGGACATGAGACCATATCCCAGATGAGAATGTTGATAGAGTGTGAACTCTCGCCCACCAAATTTGAGCTCATATTTATGGTCACCTTCCGCCAGTTTCTCAGGCATACCACCAGAAGCGCTCTTGAAGGTTGGCTCGAAAACGATCTGCGTCGATCCTCCGCCCAGGTCGAAGACCGCAGCAGTGGGTGTGTGGTCCGGGCCGCCGATTTTGCCAAGCAAATAGTTTGTCGTGATCCAAGCGTATACACCCTCATCCTTCCCATCCATAATCTCGACTCCGCCCCTTTCCTTCGAGACGACGGGGAAGGGATACACCGTCTCCAAGCGCTCCCGCACGGCATTCAGTATCTTCTCGCTCATCTCCGGACCCAGCAACCGTAAACCAGCCGTAGCTTTGACCGCTACGGGCGAGCAAGACTTCAGGTTGTCTGGAACCGTCTGCATTGCCACTTCCATCAGAGGATCCAAGCTTTTTGCCGCACCTTCAGCGTCGGTCTTGTAGGAACTGAGGCCTGAACCACCGGGGGTTTTCTCAGTCATCTTGAACTCCTCATGCTCCAGTTCGGGTGTCGGTCCGCAATTATTGAACCGATACACATGTATGCGCGACCCAGTGCTCCCGGCATCGATCATGAGAGCGTATTGGATCAGGGGTTTGTGCGGATAATAGGACTTCGTGCATTTTGCGCCGCTTGACACAAGATCTGAGGACCCTTGTTGGCCGTAACCGGAGGTTTTGCCTGAGAATGGTATGAGCACATGATGACAAGTATTTAATGTTGATAAGCAGACCTCCGACCAGATTGCCCACCCTTGCCCGGTCCTTCGGCACCAAGAAGAACAAAACGACCACTAAGAAAGCGACAATGCCGCCAATCCGAAGATTTCGGGCTCGCTGGCCTTGGTTCATCATTGCACCCTTCACGTTGGCTGCAAAAGCTGCCGATCGGTGCCTGTCCGGCTTCTCGAATGGATCGTTGGGATGATTTCGCGTCGGGAGTGACTCGGCCTGACTCGTAGTGGCGGAGCCAAAGCTGAAGTACGACCAAAGACTGGGGCGCCTGCGAAAGCTAGCAGCTCCAGACATAAGAAAGAAAAGGAAACCGCAAACCGCAACGGACGACACCCTTTGGCCACGAGCGGCCTTGAGTGAAGAGCGTGCGGGGGCAAAGCAAATGAACGGGCGTTCCTTTACACGGAACGATTGAGAGCACCAAGGAAGAATCCAAACATGGACCAGAATTCCTTAGCTTTTGATGGTCAATCCTCTCTCCAGACGGAGTGGGAAAGGAAGGATGGAAGGATGTCAAATGACAAAAGCAACAGGGACGAGAACAGAAAATCACAATAATATTGAGTAGGAGGTTTCGCCCTCGTGGAGAGTCGCGAGTAGTGGCTTTAGCAGAAGGAGCCGACCCCTGTTCGCCTTGGCACCAATTCCGGCCAGCCTGGCACTTTGCCTTTTCTGGAGTAGGGGAATACACCATGCGGAATACCGGAAGAAGAGTAAAGCCGTGTGGCTTAATCGCATAAAGGTACGAACACGATAAGGCTGACTGTCAGTTGGTTGCGACGCTTCTCGAAGCCTGCCTTACTGCCATCCTGCACGCCTGCGCGCCGTCGACCTCCACACGTTACAACTCATACCTACCTCTCTCATGCGGTAGCAAGAAGACCCCGTCTGTGCCTTCATCACTGCGATATACTCCATCGTTCTGCTTCCTGCGTTCGCCAATATGGACGTCGAACTATAATACGTCTATGATCTATCTAAGGTAAACAGTAACCTTGCGTCATCCTTGCATAGGCCATAGAACCTGGCGGCTAATTTTTGTCGCAGGGACTCGCCAGACAGATGCCCCGGTCGCTACTGGGGATCCATATTGATGCCGTCTATCATACCTCCATTGTCTTCGGTGGCGTGGAATACTTCTTCGGCGCCGGCGTGCAGACATGCTACCCTGGAGCGTCCCACCATGGCCCACCCCTGGAGGTCATACCTCTTGGGAGGACATCTCTACCTTTGGACGTGATTCTGGAATACCTGGAGTCCCTCAAAGCCATATACACCCCAGAGTCCTACGATTTGTTTATGCATAACTGCAACAACTTTAGCAACGATTTCGCCATGTTCTTGGTTGGGAAAGGGATACCTGCTCATATAACCTCGCTGCCTCAGGAAGTTCTCAATACCCCGATGGGTCAGGCTTTCCGCGCTCAGCTTGATGCCTCCATGAGATCGGTCACACAAGCCCCGGTGCCTCCAGCTGCCAACCCACTGGCGGGCGCTGCTCCTGCAACTACCAATGGTGCAACCAAGCCCGAGCCTCTACAGCCTACAGCTGCTAAGGCCCGTTCGGGTATTGTCCATCAAGTTACTAACGTAAGGGACCTCGAAAGGCTACTGAATGCTGCTTCGGAGACTTGCGCTGTTATTTTCTTCACTAGTGCCACTTGTCCACCTTGTAAGATTGTGTACCCCGCTTATGACGAACTTGCAGCAGAGGCTGGAGACAAGGGCATCTTGATCAAGGTGGATATATCGCACGCCTTCGACGTGGGGTCGAAGTACGGCATAAGGGCGACGCCGACCTTCATGACCTTCCTGAAAGGCCAGAAATTTGAGCAATGGTCTGGCGCAAACGAAGCACAGCTACGAGGGAACGTCCGCATGCTACTGCAAATGGCGCATCCGCCGCATCCTCATACCAAGCTTGATCTTCCAACACTTCAGAGAAACAATCTACAGCCAATCATATATGGAAAAGTGCCACCACTGGAAAAGCTAATAGCGAAGATGGGCTCAGCTGGTTCTACAGACTCTGTTATGGCTGTGCACGATTTCGTTGCTGCCCGCCAGAAATCAGGTGCGAGGGAAGCACCCCTGCCAGACGTGGAGGCATTTGCAGAGTTCTTGCGTGTAAGACTGGGGCAAAGCCGACCTGAGGATCTTTTTGCATTTGTTGACTTGTTCCGCGTTGCGCTCGCGGACCCGCGTTTCAGTGGTATCATGGCGGAGGAGAAGGATCACACAACTCTACTGGGTCTGCTCAACTATGTCAATGAGCGTGGGGTCGAAGAAGCGCCATTCAATCTACGATTGGTGACCTTACAGGCATGCTGCAACCTGTTCACCTCTGCACTGTACCCTGAACAGATTACGACGCTTCCGGCTCTCACGACTGCAATCATCCAGCTGGCGACCGCGAACATCCTGGACAAAGCACATGCGAACGTTCGAGTTGCGGCCTCTTCGCTCGCCTTCAACATAGCAGCATATAACTTCAAGCAACGGACCGAGAAGGAGCATGAGCCGCTGCCCGAAGATGAACAAGTGGCCCTGGTAGCAGCTCTCCTGGAAGCCATCTCCGAAGAACAGGAGGAAGAACCGCTCAAACGTCTGCTGGCCGCGTTGGGGTTCTTGGTCTACTGTGCCCCCGCAGACGGGGAGGTCTTGAATATCTGCGATGCAATGGACGCTGCTGGTACGGTGTCCGCCAAGGAGTCGAAGTTTCCCAAAGAGTCGCTCGTTCGAGAGGTATCGGAGTTGTTGCGCAAGGCTTGATTACGGGCTATTGCATCGTTTATGAACATCATTGTTGCTTTCTTCAGTTCTTCCGCGGCACGAGTCACTACCACAGCGGGCGTCAAGTGCATTGGGTGACGTTTGGAATGATCGTCATCATATGGAGCGGTTCTAGATATAGATTTATTACATGCCTGAGTTAGATGGAAAACAGTTGATAGGTGCCCATAATATTCAGACAGGTATCCAGGACGCCACGACCTCTTACGAGGGAATTCAAGAACAATGCACAGCTTATACAATCTGATATCCCCTCAATTGCTGCGACACGACGTCTTATTTCCCGTCTGTAAACATTGTCAGCATGGTGTCCTTAATATCGCAGGTCTCCCCTAGACATACCACATTCAAGACCCACTACCTTATGTACTCACGGACACCCTTCCTTGTGGTGAGGGTAACAGCAGACGCTCAGTGACAACCTGTCTCGAGGTCAACCTCGAGTAAAGACAATCTTCCTCCAACCGTCCTCCATCCATGTCTCCCTCTCGACGTCTTCATTGAACCGTTCCAACAGCCGTTCTATCTCATCGTCGCTGAAGCCCCTGTACCCGACTGCCGGATCATCCAGATGGTCTTCTACCGCGGCCAAGAGCAACTGCTCCACCTTTCCTTCGGCGGACTCTTCACCACCAGGGCCATACTCAAAATAGACGGCGCTTTCACTCCAATTCGTGTCGCTTTCTTCCATTAGTTTGGCTAACATATCGTGCCGTGCCACGCGGAACATCAGCTTCCTCGCAAGCCGCCAGATGGCCTCGTCAGCGCGCCGCTGATCGTCCCAGAGATTCTCGCGGTCCAGCACGTGAAGGATCAGATGACGATCGATGGTCCCATCATACGCTTTGGCGTCGAGGAGGTCGTTCACCCAGGATGGGTAGCCATCGGAAGAATGCTTGAAGGGGTCGCTGCCCGTCGAGGGAGATCGGGCCATATCGGACCCCTGTGGCGGCTGGTCCACTCCTGATTTGACTAGCTCCTGAATTTGTCGGGCGTAATGAAGATCCTGAGTAAGTCTATACAGTTCGAGCTCTTGATCCTATGGGCAGTAGAATGTTAGCTAGATCAAACAGTCCCCGATCATTATTACCTCTGTCAAAGGGCAACCCCTGATATGAAAATGCCCGTGGCCACAGTCCGTGAAAGCATATCCCTTCTGTACGAGGATGTCCGCGGCGACGAGGGCTTTATCTATTCTAGTATCTTTGATCGCGGTCACTGACGGACTGGTGGGAGATCCTGTATCATTGAGTATCAGCGCGTGCTGAACGCTACGATGCATATGAATCCTACTTGGCAGCATTCGCGGTTGTAGGGGGTTTGTGAACCGTAAGATCATCCTCTGCAGTTCTCTCCAGATTGGCTCATAGATCTGAGTATCTTGACGCGAGAATTTGACCATTGCGCTGTGATCAGCTTCGATCGAAGCTCGAACCTCGTTCTCCAGACGGAGGACAGCTGAGTCTTCAGGGACAATCTTCATTTGTCAATAATTTGTTTTGCATGCTTTTGAGAGCTCTGCGTACCACTTTATTGAGCCCGGGATACTTCCGCGTCTCACAGAATGACACGATATGCAATCCAGGAACTCTGTTAATGAACTGCTCACTGATTTCCGTCAGAACTTCAGAGTCCTTCTGCAGAGCGTCAACCAGCCCGCGGCGCGCAACATCCCAGAACGGTGCAATTTCAGCTACCCGCGAGATTGTAGAAACGAAGTTAGCGAGTGAAGAACCGCGGTGAGGGGTTCCCAGAAACATGATGCCTTTCACCCTTTCAAGAAGGCGTCCATATGTCTTATCTTGCTCGTGAGCCAGGATAAGAGCCTAAAGTGAACACATCAGAGAAAGACTAGGCGCGATGGAACGCCACGTTGCAGACCTTCTTGACGATAATGCCGCCCAAAGAATGACAAATGAATATGATGGGCCGGTCTTCCTCCTGTTCAACGGTTAGTTACATGCCGCTTGAACGGAATAGCTTGTACCAATGAGTGCTTGGTAGAAGTCCGTTGAAGATCAAGCCGGTACAAGAGATTTGAAGCATAGTGCTTGATCGTCCGCGCCGGTGTGGTGAAGGCTGACTGCGAGTTGTAGCCATAAATCATGATCCTTGCTCTAGGGATGGTTCTCGGTAATAGATCCCTGAGCCATAGGGTGCCATCCCTGGCGGTCCATGTGTCGAAAGCATCACCACCAAGACCGTGGACGGAAACAATACTTGGCACGACTCAACACATGTACTGTAGAATGGTCGAGGAACCGCGGGGAAATGACTTACTCAACCAGGCCTGGCTCGTCCGGCGGCTTTTGTTTCAGGACCCAAAGACCAGTCTTCTCCCTTCTGCTGCCCCTTTTGTTGAGGCGCGTTCGAGAATAACCATTCTGGAGAACTTGCCTCTACACAAAGTGTAAGTTATGATGAAATATGTGGAAAACAGGACGCTATAAGTGTCCAGAGTTATACCTCATCTTTGGATGTAGACGACGATCTTCGACTTCGAGTGGCTGTGCTTACAGGGGAAAGGAGGCTTCTCTCCTTCGGACTTGTACTGGGAGATCCCGGCATCATAGTTGGAAATTGAGACTAAAAAAAGAGAACAATGGACGTAACCGGGTCTGGAGAATGACGCTTTCTCCTATAATAGGACAAGAAAATAGGCTAGAGCTGCAGGTATATGCAGGGACAAGGAAGATGATATGTTGATATGGAAAGTTTTTCAGTAATGGAGCAGTTGCCTATATATATGCCCGGGGCCCTGCAGAGGCTCCGCATCGGTCCGCCCTTCCTACTGGACTGACGCATTCCCAGCCTTGTGCAGGGCGGCAGGGGTCCTCAGGGCGCAGCGGTACGCATCGCAAGAGCAACAACAAGAAGCCCTTGGGGAAGGTGTGGGTGTGCTGTTGCCTGCACCAGAACAAGGCAACCAGCTAGAGTGGCCTAGAGACCGTCTCATGGAGGAAATGGCGCAGTCTTTGCTCTAACATTTCCCATGCAAGTTAGTCACGGAGCTTCGACTGATTGCTTCTCAATGAGAAGGAATCAGGAAGACGGAAGGAAGGAGGGAGATATGTCGTGCCCCTGTCAGCCTTGCTCGCTTGCATGCTCCAGGTTGCTTAGCAATAATGGAGGCGTAGTACGGAATACATGTCCCGCTGATCAAGAAAACTACCAATTGGCACTAATGCGCCATACCAATCTGTCTGTCGCACTTTTTGAGTCCTCGAATGGAAAAGTTGAATGATATGGAGCTCTTATTGGATAGCAGGTCCCATGTTTCTTCACCCGTGGTTACACGAACGTCCACGAGGCCGAGGGCTGCACGTACCCGGCAAGATAGCCGGCCTGGTGCTTTATCATGATCTTCATCCCATCAATTTCCGTCATTTATTTGCCCGCAGTGAGCAGCTATCAGGAATACAATATACCCGGCTGTCTTTAGCTGCATCGGCTGCTCGTGCATGTCGGTTCGAACTGCAGGATGCATGCTACATTACACTCCCGAGTGGTGGCATATTGCTCTGCTCCTTCTGTCTACGGCATGCATGCTAACTCGCAGTGCATGAAAGATTGGTCAATACAGCATTCTATGAAAGCTATTGCGCGGATGCTTGCGCCATCTTGAGCGTAGCCTCCGTGCAATATGCGCTGGTACGACCCAGTTTGTAGCATGAACGAGGCCGACGCGCCCTAGGTGCTATATGCAGAGTGCTGACAGCGAAATGGGACGTGCATTCTCCGAGTACAACATTGACTTCCGAGAGACCGTTGACCTGGCTGGCTTCATGCTTGTGACATACAGGCCTAGGTCTCGATCATGCCATTTGCCGAGAGCGTCGTACAGCAGTGCATGCATTGACAGTAAACGTGCAGAACATCCGTGTATAGTTGTTGAAATACTTCGTAAGGTGTCCTATCGATAGTGCCGAAATTCTGGTGTGGGCATGCCAACGGTGCAGGTGCATGCGTACGATGCCCTGGTCGGAGAAAGGCTCTCGAGCTACGTCAAAGATGACCGGTTCTCGTTGTCTTCGCGGCACACCTTGATCCAATGGAACAGACTGAAGCTATCGTCAGTCTCGCGGCCGGGGTGCATTAGCTGAAGTCTGAGGTGTACCTTCAGAGGCCCTTAAATGAAGTAGAACAAGACACGGGCAGTGATACAGAAGGGTGACAGCATGAAGCTCGACCGCCTCGGATTCCCCAGCTTCAGATGGTGGTGACACTAGCGGCAAGAAGACGCTGCATTGGTTGGAGAGGTTAGACTGGAGCAAGACGTGCTCCAGGAACAATGATGTGATTCATGGCAGAAGGAAGGCAGGCCCGGCCGGGCGAGAAGAAATAGCATGCTTGTGGAACAATGTGACAACGAGCTGGGACCAGTATATTACAGGTGATACTTCGAGCCCCGATATTCACATGCATGGAACAGAGCTGTAGGACGCGAGCAGATGAAGCACAGAATGGCGGATCAGTGTGGGAGAGTGCGCGACTTCTCGTAGTCCTTGTAGGGGGTACCTTTGGTTTGGTGGAGCGTCTTCAGACACCTCAACTGTGCGGAGGGAATTATATCTCCATGGAGTTATCCAGATGGGCAAGTCAGAAAATTGGCGGTAGTCACGAAGAAACATGGCCGGGTCAAGCTGCGGGGACGAGAAGCTCTGATGGAGTTGTACGAAGTAGTGCTGCTAGTGGAATCCAAAATCCGCGGATTTTAAAAACCATGATGTCACCGACCGCGGATTTAAAGCGCATTGGACGTTGCATGTACGAAGTAGATATACTGGACTGTAGCTATATATTGAGGATAATTCCAAATGTCTCTCTAGTCCTGCATTTTGAGATAGTATCAAATTCAAAGATTAAAAGATAAGCTCCACGGCGTTGTCGTACATCACTGCTCGAAACTACAAAGTACATATCCACTGCTGTATGGAAACACTGTGAGTGGTCTACGAAATACTTCCGTTGATGCTACGCCCGTGTCTCACACCTTATTAGTTCCTCGATAAAGTCATCAATCGAACAGCACATCATGTCTCCTCAACTTCCCAAGACGTACAAAGCCGCCGTTTTCGAGTCCAAGGGCGCTCCATTGACCATCAAGGAAGTGCCTCTTCAAGAGCCCAAGCAGGGCGAAGTCCTTATCAAGGTCCTCGCAACCGGAGTGTGCCATTCAGATGCTGCAGTCCAACATGGCCTGATGGGTAACAGCTTGTGAGTCTTTCCTGCACTGGAAGGAAGTGAAGGCTGATCGCTCCGAAAAGCCCTATCGTCCCTGGTCACGAAGCGATTGGTGACATCGTCGCCCTGGGGCCCGGAGAAAAAACTTTCAAGATAGGGGACCGCGTTGGAGCGCCCTGGCACGGAGGTCATGATGGTACGCCCCTGCGGAAAGCCCCTGTACCTCTGTAAGAGATGTGCTCACGGTACATAGGGACATGCAAGCAATGCAGACGAGGAAAGTACCAGCTCTGTGACAAGTGAGTCGGCTCCCAAAGAGACTTGTTCTGTGGGCAATTCACTGACGCTATCGGAAGTGGTGCTGTGAATGGTGTCACCAGGAACGGTGGCTGTGAGTAGCCATATGCCTGTCGAATCCTTGTGGCGGCGTACTGACCACAACTCCTATCAGATGCTGAATACTGCCTGCTTCGCTCCGAAGCTGTGGTGCGGATCCCGCAGGAGGTCGATCCGGTGAAATTTGCCCCTCTGCTCTGTGCCGGCGTTACTGTCTTCAATTCGATCCGAAATATGGGCATCACAGTTGGAGATACTGTCGCGATCCAGGGCCTTGGCGGGCTAGGCCATCTCGCCATACAATATGCGGCGAAGATGGGCTACCGTGTTGTTGCTCTCTCCAGCTCCAACAAAAAGGAAAAGTTCGCTAAAGAACTCGGAGCCCATGCATACATCGATGGGAGCAAGGAGGATGCCGGCGAGGCACTCCAGAAAATGGGCGGCGCTGCATTGATCGTTGCAACCGCTCCGAACCCCAAGGCCATATCCCCCTTGGTTCAAGGCCTTGCCAAGATGGGAAAGCTTCTTGTGCTGGCGCGTAAGTTAGACACGCAGAATATCCCAATAATGCAGTGGCTGACAAGGAGTCTTCTAGCGTGTGGTGAGATCCCAGTCAATACCGCTGCTCTCGTGAGCAAAGCAGCGTCTGTATGCGGTTGGCCTTCCGGGGCTGCTTTGGACAGCGAAGAGGCAATCGCCTTTGCTCAGATCCACAACGTCGACTGCAAGGTTGAAGCCTTCTCTCTCGAAGATGCTAATAAGGCGTTGGAGCATATGCTCAGTGGCAACGTCAGGTTCCGAAGCGTGCTCAAGATAGCTTAGCCAATGGCTGTCGGACTATGGCCCTTGACATATCGTCTTTGAAGTCATCTGAAGTCCATACAGGCTCAGGACGCAAATCTTGCTATGGGGGAACGCGTATTGGGAGCGATCGTTAAGGCAGCAGTATGCAATTCAGTAATTAATGAGGGAATAAAAGGAAAATAAAAGGCATTAAGGATGGCTCAAAGCAATTCCCTAATGTAGAAACTGGACGCCAAACACCTGGCTACTTGACTTTTCAGCAAGAGGGCTGCGCTCGCCGTGCCCCTTGATTGACCGATGTTGAGGGAGTAGGAAGAGGAGTATTGCCTGAACGCGAAGAATGAGAACTGTAAATCCACTCTGGTGTCGCACCGAACAATGTATGGCTGTCTCTAGTGTCGCTCATGACTGAAGAACTTGGCCGGATGTATAACTGTCTCGGATCTTGCAGTCCACCAGAGATGGCAGCCAGGAGACCGCCTAGAGGGTTCTGTGATTAATTCAAGACTTATGGAAAACACTTCCGTTCAGAGATGATAGAAAGGAAAGACACAGCGGGGGACTCGGCCGAGCGTGGACAGCGGTCACATACATATGGCGAGGAGGGGTAACAATCAGGGGCAGGTATCAGAAGGTGAGCTTCCCCTGTCGGGTCCCACATCTGGTAGGCGACATCCCATCTACATACTACCGTACTGCCCGAATTTCAGCGGAGTGCTGTATAGCTATCCTATCCGCATTCTTACTGCGAAGCAGCGAAGCAAGGTAAGGTATGTACAGTGGTGGAAATAATTCGGGAAGGTGGACGGCCGCGTCGGGTGCCGTGACCTTTAGGGGATGGAAGTGGGTCTGCATTTCCTACTGGTATGCGCTCCAATCAGATGCGAGGAAACAGACGGTCATGCGAACCCCAATTCTATTCGTAGCTGCGACTCGAATTTACAGACCCACAAAACACCTTCCCAAGCCGCGGTAAAATTCTCTCCATTTTTTTGGCTTCTTGACGGGGGTGGGACAAACCTCCATTCCCCAGGAGTGGATGAGAGATGTGTTGCTCCATACTCCATGTTTCGGGGGAGCAGGCCTGGGGTTTGGGGAAGCGATGATACTGATAGGGATAGAAAATAGATTGAACCTGGAATGATGACGATAAAGATGCCATGATGACAGTGGCGTTCCGCTGGGTATAAGCCGCACCGATCTCAGGGAAAGGGTCCTTGGATGGGTATATGCCGCCGCTTGGCAGATCTTTGGTCGCTCGGTGACAGCGGTCGCTCGAGGCTCGACTTCCAGTTCCAGCTTGGAGGCCTGCGCCGCCTCTCGCCGTGCGTCGTACGAGTGCGCCGTCCGAACAAAGCCGAGAAGCTTAAATGGCCGCCTCACACTGACAGGGCTGACAATTCTATCGTACAATTGTTGCTTTATCGACATCATCTTCACCCTTTTGTCACCGCTGTATCCTTCCATCCATGACTGTCAAAAGATCGTGCCCCAAGATTAATGCACTGCTCTCACTCTCCACTGGGGCGCATCCCCGTCCCTCCAGATGATCCACCTGCGCGTCTCCAGAAACCCACATGGATGAAGGATGCTGCAAAATTTTCACGTGTGGGCCTTTCCCCTCGGTGGAAACTGTGGATCCTACCTAGATGCTGATCGCTCTGATGATTCTGCCCCACCATGTCTGCCACAGACCGCTTGGATCCATCGCTTTCTTGGGCAGGTGACAAGCATTTCCTTGGGTCAAATTTCAAAAGACTTTTTGATTGCCGACTTTACCGGACGCCTCCCTGTTCTTGGAGACAAGCATATTATTACAATGCCTTCATTGTGACCGGCCCAAGTTCGTTCCGACAGGGCTTCCCTATAGGAAGCATAAAGTGTCTTCTTGGACAATCTTACAAGTTACCTTATGATACGGAGAAATGGACTCAAGCTGCGCCGATGTTCCCTAAGGTAAACAGACGAGGCACATAATCTACTATTATGAGTCGACCTTGAGACGGGTGATCAGATGGTTCACGTTCCGGGCCCATTATTTTATCTTGAACCTCGGGTCTCTGATTGGTGTTGATCTAGCTTTTCGCGCGGGACTGGGTCCGCTCTGGTCGGCCGTTTGGTCCTCGAAAGTGGCTAGTGCCGGTGGAAAAAAAAATAAGAGCAGCAGGGAACCGGAGATTCGTCTGCTTCCTTGGGTCGGAAATCCCCACAGGTGTTGCTCTCTTGGGCCGAGGGCTCCACCGTTGGAGCGTCTCACGGTACCAGTCGCATGCCCACTTGACCTGCTGACCCCCATGGAGTCCCTAATTCTCCATAGCGGAGTCTCCAGTCCGGGCACGTCTCACGCGTTAGTACCATGGTCCGCTCTCGGTACCGTGCGACAAGCCAATTCGTACCTGAAGAGTGGGATGTCTAGGTGCTTCCTCATGGCATGCGCATGGTCCTCGCCCTCGCCCTCGGCTTCGCCGTCCGCCCCGGACAAGGCGTTTCTATAAGATGCCGGGATCGTCCCTCTTCTCTTTTCCTTTCCTTCTCTTTCTCAGACTTCGGTCATATATCGATCCAATCTAAACAAATTCACATTTCATATACGTCCTCCTGAATATAGGAGGCACGACCATTCTGTTTACCTCTTTTTTTTATAGAGGATAAGGGGTTTCAATCACCCGACATGGCGTGGGGTAACATCTACCTAATCTCGGCCATCGCCATCGTCGGCGGTGGACTGTTCGGTTTCGATATCAGTTCCATGTCTGCTATCATCAGCACTCAACCATATCTCTGCTATTTCAATCAAGGACCTCATGGCGCGCCGTTCGACGACCAGGCTTGCTCTGGCCCTCGATCAGACGTGCAGGGAGGGATCACAGCTTCAATGGCTGGTGGATCGTGGCTCGGAGCGCTTGCTTCCGGCTTTTTGTCAGATAAATTGGGCAGGAAGAAATCTATCATGGTCGGTTCGCTAATCTGGTTGGTTTTTCTGTCACTTTGTTGTTGCACGGGTCGTATCTGACAGTCCTCGGCAGGATCGTTGGATGCATCATTGTCTGTGCTGCGCAGAACATCGCAATGCTCATCGTCGGCCGGGTCATCAACGGCATGTGTCGGTATCTGTTCCGCTCAGGTACCCGTCTACATCTCCGAATTGGCACCTCCTAGCAAGCGTGGTCGTCTTGTGGGTGCTCAGCAGTGGGCTATCACCTGGGGCATCCTGATCATGTTCTACGTCTCCTATGGATGCTCCTTCATCAGTGGAACAGCCGCTTTCCGGATCCCGTGGGGTCTCCAGATGATCCCCGCAATGTTGCTGTTTGTAGGGTTGATGCCTCTTCCAGAATCACCCCGTTGGCTCGCACGGCAGGACCGCTGGGAGGAGTGCCACGCGGTGCTTACTCTTGTGCATGGAAAGGGCGACCCAACTAGCCCCTTTGTGCAGACGGAATTGCAGGAGATCAGGGATATGTGCGAGTTTGAGCGTCAACACGCTGACGTATCTTACCTTGAGCTCTTCAAACCCAACATGATCAACCGCACGCACATTGGTATCTTCACGCAGATTTGGGCCCAGTTGACCGGCATGAATGTTATGGTAAGAAGTGTTCCCCAATCCATGTGGTCCGCCCGCTTTACTGACATTGTATCCTAGATGTACTACATCACCTATGTCTTCGCAATGGCTGGATTGGAAGGAAACAACCTGCTCGTGTCCTCATCAATCCAATACGTAATCAACGTTGTCATGACAATTCCGGCATTGTTGTGGGTTGACAGATGGGGTCGCCGCCCTACCTTACTCATTGGAGCTGCGCTCATGATGACCTTCCTCTTCGCCAACGCAGGTATCCTCGCTACAAAGGGTACAACATATGTCCCAGGTGGCATCAACAATGTTCCGGAGGAGTCCACGCTGGTCCGTGGCGCTGCTTCCAAAGCTGTTATTGCGTGCTCGTACCTCTTCGTTGCGTCGTACGCACCTACCTGGGGACCAGTCTCTTGGGTCTACCCACCTGAGCTCTACCCCCTGCGCGTCCGTGGCAAGGCCGTTGCTTTGTCGACATCCGCCAACTGGGCCTTCAACTTCGCCCTTGGGTATTTCGTGCCTCCGGCGTTCGTCAACATCCGCTGGAAAACTTACATCCTGTTTGGTGTTTTCTGTATCGCAATGTTCCTGCACGTCTTCTTCATGTTCCCTGAAACGGCCGGAAAGACGCTGGAAGAGGTCGAGGAGCTCTTCACGGACCCGGCCGGGCCCAACTACATTGGCCGGCTGGCCTGGAAGACGCACGTCTCAACGGGCAGGACCGTGGCTATGGAGAAGGGCCAGGTTGACCCGGAGAAGCTTGCCATTGAGCATCGTGATGTGCCGAACGCGGTCGAGGAGCCCAAGACTCACGCATAATTTTAAACAGGGTCCGAAAATGGGGCATCTGACATATATAGATATAGAGAGGATACTGTCGCATTAGTGGCGTTCAATCACGACAACCATTGACGGTTACACGAGGGAAAGGGGGATAGAAGAGCAAATAGAGTGTCATGGAAGGAGAGTCATCATAGAGATGGGTCATGAAGCACTAGATGTATACATAATATATCCAAGACAACTTCAATAAACCAGACCGTTTTGGCCAAGTATCGGATTCAAGCAGCTGATTTAGAGAGTCGCGATCGTGCCTGGTATTCACTTCAATATGGCCTATGCCGCAGTCAATGCCATATTGCTATGATGTGAACAAGCAGCACGGTGACCCCTGTAAACTCTAGTTCACAAAGAACAGCAGTGACCTATCAGAGGACAGGAACCATCGCCAATAGGATAAGATCTAATCAGGGCCTTCACGGTGAATCCGATACGCAGATCGATTATCAGTGACCCTTAAACTTGTGTGATGGAGGGATCTGTTCTGTACAAGATGCCTTGTCCTCCCGCTAAAGGTAGAACAAAACTACCAATATACACAGGCATACGCTGCAAAAGGGGTATCACAAGGAAGGTCGCGGGCTCTCAGTCGACATCATCATAGTCTTCATCCACCTCGGCCCAACCACAACCCCACCGTCTTCCCTCGCCTTCACCTCCAGTCCTTAGGTCAGCCGCCTCCGGTCCCTCCCGCCAACATCGAGTCATAAAGTCATCCGAGACGGTGACGAGTTCACCCTCGAACGTCCACGTCAGCCCTGTGACTTCCTTTCGATGACCCCTGACCAGGGCGGTCCCATGCTGATATATCTGCACGGTATCCTCGAGGCGCGATGAAAGACCTACGCCACTTGCAGTCCTCTTGAGGCCCGGTTGTCTGAGACCTGGGGTGGGCAAGACACTTGCAGAGGGCTGGATGTCAGGGAATCCCAGCTCGTCGGTGGAGGGTCGCCGCATGTATCGTTCATCGGTTGGAAACAAGACAACGCAGCCATCACTGCTTCCAACGGCCAACATCTCCGACCTGTCCTCTCGTGCCGGGCGAAGAGCGGTTTTGACGTAGAAGGTCGTTGCATGGAATTGCGGATGCCGGAAACCATAGATAGGTCCCAGACCCTCTTTCGACTCTCCGACAGATCGACGCGGTGCAACAAAGTTATCTGAGAGTTCTGGTGCATGGCCCATGATGAGATGCGAAGTGGAGTAAGCATAAACCGTGTTGTCACGGCAGAGCGTGAAGATCCGGGACCCGGATTTGCTCAGTGAAATCGACGTCAGGCCAAATGGACGGTAACGCTCATGGCTTTCTGGTGGACGTGTAATTGCTAACGGAGTAGCCTTGCCTCGGCGGTTGTGTTGTGTCATTCGGAGATCCCACAATTTTAGAGAAGCGTTGGCTTCGGACGCTGTCAGCAGTAGATGCTCGCGCCCCTCATTAAGGAACGACAATGATGTGACAGAAACATCCCCTCGTCTCCCGGGAGATTCACTCTTTGAAGGGAGATCTGTTGCGACAGTAGACCTGCCCACTGAACTCTGCGTGGGTGTGAACGGTTGCCTACCGCAGTGGGCTTCATAGATACTGTTGACCGGTCGAGCCCAATGCGGCGTCCCTTCTTTATGACCCAACGTGTCGCTAGAGTCGGGCCCGAGAGGAATATACAGCTCTCTGACAGGCGCATCGAGACCTCTGCATCTCAAGTCCCAAATTTGCACGCTACCGTCCCGACTGGATGTGGCAATGACGCTGTTAGTGGGACTACCAGGTTGGAAGCGGACTTGCTTGACAGAAGCAAGATGTCCAGATAATACTGCCTTTGTTCTTTGTGTCGGCATGTCTATGATGCGGGCTGTCTGGTCGCCAGAAGCAGTCGCCAGGAGCAAATCATCAGGTGAGAATTGAAGGTCGAGGATTGCATTTCGATGGACTTCGAAATTGAGATAGGCTGTAGAGAATGCAGGTTTGCCGCCTTTGGCAGATTCCAGGAGTCGAATTCCTCCATCCTCATCACCCACTGCTACCAGAGAGTTTGCTAATCATTGGTGTGTTAGATGGTGTGCCCCCTTGCGATGGTATATGAGATTGCTTACTGTTACAGCCAGCAACGCAGAATGGAAGCGTACGTCGACCGGAACGTACTTCCGCACATGAGTGTACGTCTTCTGGCCGACTGTAGAACTTGGCAGTCTCGTCCCGCCAATCTGACGACCTCTTTAGCACCTATATCCAGGTAATAGGGAGGAGACCGACCATTGCAATAAGGAATGCCTCTGCCGCTTGCCGATACTGCCCGGTAGCCAAGTTCCCGCTCGAGCGCCCAACAGTGAGGTTTGACCAACTTACGCCTAATGGGCAGCGCAAGAGGTTCTTCATCGGCACCCTCCACCGAGCTGTCCGGACTCAATGCAGCACTTGCCTCGGATCCTGAGGTCAAGTTCAGACCAACGTCTCCTTCTGGAAAATTCAGACTGAGGCGCCTCTTTTTCGATGCTGGTGATTTTATAGGAGATGACTGTGGTGAGGGAGGTAGGCCGCTGTCCCATTGAGCATGCCTGTGTCCTTCCTCGTGGCCGGCTTTTTCAGTTCGAATGTCGGAGAACGTCAGATCTAAATGTTTTCTCGACTTTTGAAGTGGTCCTCGATTGGTGCCAGCCTCAGTGATTTCCCGCAGGGCCTTCCTTGAGGCACTGACCCTGCAGCCCCGTTCTAGAGATGATCTGGGGGTGAAAAAACGTCTAAAAGACCTCGGTGTTATCGGTGGAGGTTTCTTCAGCTTCACGTTTTCCTTTCGATAGCTTGCTTGTGCCAATGGCGACGATGGGAGTTCATCCTGCCGGAACCCATGTCCATTCTGCCCACCATGATGGCTATTACCCATGCCGTATGATCTAGGCGTTGTAAAGTCGAGATGGGCGGTGTTTGGTGCAAGAATATCAAGCAGTCGTTGCTGCGAGGTCACCGTGGGCCTGTTCTGGCTACTAGTAACGCGGTTTGAACGAGTGACGCGGGACCGATTAACGGAGTCGCGTCCAGACGCGAAAGGCAGGGCTAGCAAAGAGCGTCATAATAAGTGACGTAGAGATATCGCAAGCCTAAACTGTTTGACTTTGACATGTGTTCTGTCAGCTTTGATTAGAGTGCGCTAGATTTTGAGCTAGACTGCTTCATGTCTAGTGTGAGAGCTAAACAATGTCCCTCTTGTGTCGGGAAATCCAAAATTTCTGGAAAAAGTTCAAGCGCGAAGAAGCATAATAATATCGCCGCTTGAGCGTCGAAACAGCACCAGAGTTGGCTGGCTGGGGAATACATGGCTCCTATAAAACGCAAGGCTGCGCCGACTGAGGACGCAAAACAGAGCAAGACCAAGTCCAAGTCCGGCTTGTCGGAGCCTGATGCTCGAGATATCAAGAGAAGACGCAAATCCGAAGATGGTCCGCAGCCCAAAGCATTGTCGAAGCGACCGGGCGAGTCGAAACAACCTTCAGTCTCTCAACGGTCCGCCCTCTCTGTGTTGAAAGATGAAGAACCATTGTTCCCTCGTGGAGGAGGAAGTTTGCTCACACCGCTGGAACATAAGCAAATTCAACTGGAGGCGACCAGGGATGCACTGTTCGAGGAGAAGGGCTTAAAACCTGGGAACCATGCGTCTGCCGACGAGGACCCCTACTTCGAGGATGGCGATGGATCTACTCTAGATGTGGATGCCAATCAGAAGAAGAAGAAGCAGAAGCACGAAAAGCGATCAGCAACAAAATCGAGAAGAGAACAAGGTGGACATGATAAAGAAGAGCAGACCGGCGTCAAAATTGAAAGTCTGAGCTACAAGGTGATTGCCAGAGTCATTAAGCACCTTGATCAAATGCTGATACAATTTCTAGCGTCTTGTGCCCGGTTCACTAGTCCTTGGCCAGGTCATCGAGGTTAATGATCAAGACATTGCGCTTTCATTGCCGAACAACTTGACCGGATATGTACCCATAACTGCTATATCGTCTCAGATTACCAAGAAGCTTGAGAAATTAGCGGAAGACGAGGAAATGAGCGCAGGAGATGCCTCCGAGTCTCGGCCTGATGATGACGTTGATCTCAAGAATATCATCTCTCTCGGGCAGTATCTCCGGGCTTTCGTTACTTCCACTAGCTCGCAGACGTTGGAGAATGGGTATACGAAGAATAAGAAGCATATAGAACTCTCCATCGATCCACGTCGGGCCAATGCTGGTCTCTCTCAGAAGGAGCTGGTCCCCAACAACATGGTTCAAGCGTCAGTGGTCAGTGTTGAGGACCACGGCTTGATCATGGACCTCGGTCTAGCAGAAGAGTCGATACGAGGATTCATGTCATCAAAAGAAGTTGGACAGGGTATAAACCTCAGTCATCTTCAGGAAGGTGCCGTGTTTCTTTGCTTGATCACAGGGTCAAGCTCTAATGGAAACATTATCAAGCTCGCCGCCGACACGCGGAAATCCGGGAACATAAAGAAGTTAAACTATCTGAGCGACGCCCCCACGGTTGATGCTTTCCTTCCCGGTACGGCTGCAGAGATGCTTATTGACAATATCACGTCATCGGGCATGTCGGGAAAGATAATGGGCACCATAGATGCAACAGCTGATCTGATTCACTCTGGTGCAGCGGTTGCAAAGGTGGACTTGGAAAAGAAGTACAAAATAGGGGAGAATGTCAAAGTGAGGGTGATCTGTACTTTTCCTGGAGTGGAGCCAAGAAAATTAGGTGTCTCACTCCTTCCGAACATCACATCATTGGCAGCACCGCAGTCTGGTGTTGAAGGGCAGGCAGGACTGGACTCACTTCCAATATCGACTATCCTAGAGCAAGCAGAAGTTCTGAAGGTGGAGCCAAGGGTGGGCCTCTTCCTTAATACTGGTATTAAAGGTATTCCGGGATTTGTCCACATCTCCCGGGTAACGGATGGAAAGGTGGACGAGCTTTCGTCATCAACCGGTCCATATAAAATCGGTTCGCGACATCGAGCTCGTGTGATCGGCTACAATGCTATGGACGGATTGTTCTTATTGTCCATGGAGGAAAAGGTGTTAAGCCAACCATTTCTGCGGATCGAGGATGTTCCGATTGCCGAGGTTGTCAAGGGGAAAATCGAAAAGATTATCATTAATGCCAAAGGCGTCGGCGGATTGCTGGTGAACCTTGCCGAAGGAATCACTGGCCTTGTCCCAGAAATGCACATGGCCGACGTCAAGCTTCAACATCCGGAAAGGAAATTCAAGGAGGGCATGACAGTGACTGCTCGTGTTCTATCCAGCGATGCGACCAAAAGACAACTACGCTTGACACTAAAGAAATCACTGGTGAATGCTGAAGAGCAGCCTTGGACCTCATACAATGCAATCGCTGTCGGCGCTCGCTCCCCTGGAACCCTTATCAACGTTCTCCCGACTGGGGCAGTGGTTCAGTTCTATGGTTCCGTCCGAGCATTTCTGCCGGTTTCCGAGATGAGCGAAGCATTCATTCATGATCCCAAGCAGCATTTTCACGTCGGGCAAGTTGTCAAAGTCCACGTAGTCTCAGTCGATGCGGCAACCGAAAAGATTGTGGTCTCCTGTAAAGACCCTTCTGCCTCAGGAATGGCAAAATCTAAAGCACTTCAAGAGTTGAAGACTGGAAGCCTAGTGGACGGTGCCGTGATAGAGAAGTCAAATGACGATTTGATCATTGAGCTCGACGGGGCAGGCTTGAAAGCAATACTTTTTGCAGGGCAGCTTACTGATGGTTCCGACCAGAAGAATATGTCCAGCATGAAGAAAATACGTGTGAGTCAGAAATTGAAAGATCTTCTCGTTTTGGAAAAGCTGGAATCCAAAAATCTGGTCGTATTGAGCAACAAACCAAGCCTTGTCAAGGCAGCAAAGGAGGGCAACCTGCTTGTCGACCTGGAAGATGTCCGCGAAGGGGCTACCGTCTCAGGTTTCGTAAAGAATATAACCTCGGCGGCCGCTTTCGTGCGATTTGGCGGTTCGCTGACTGGACGCCTCCTAAAGAACCAAATGCCGGAAGATGCCCAGCGGTTACCAGATTTCGGGTTGCGCCTCTCTCAGTCTCTCTCCTGCCGTGTGCTGTCAATTGACCACGCTCAAGGAAGATTCTCTCTTACCATGAAGCCTACATCCGAGTCGGCCGCCGCGGGGGATGTTGCAGGCAAAGTCACTGACGCAAGTGCTCGCGAGGTGGTCAACCCTGCTGATGGTGTATCAACGTCGATTGACGACTTTACTTTTGGAAAGATCACGAAAGCGAGGGTGGTATCGGTAAAAGATACCCAGCTGAACGTTGTTTTAGCGGACAATATCCAGGGCCGTGTTGATGTCTCTGAGGTCTTCGATAACTGGGAGGCCATCAAAGATAGAAAACATCCTCTTAAGAGCTTCAGCCCCCGGCAGGTGATTGATGTTCGTATATTGGGTATCCACGATGCCCGCAATCACCGTTTCTTGCCGATTACTCATCGTACTGGCAAAGTACCAGTCTTCGAGCTTTCTGCGAAATCCAGTGATTTGACGACGGCCCAATTCAAAGTTCTCACACTGGATATGATAAAGGAGGGTACGACATGGATTGCTTTCGTGAACAATATCGCCGATGATTGTATCTGGGTGAATTTATCACCGAACGTCCGTGGTCGCGTCAAGCTCATGGACGTAACTGATGACGTTTCTTCTTTGCAGGATCTGGAGAAGAATTTTCCTGTGGGGTCTGCAATTCGAGTCAATGTTACTAACGTAGATCCATCCAACAATCGACTGGATCTTTCAGCACGCTCCGGAAAACTATCTGGTCCCCTGACGATCGATAGACTTGAGGTCGGGCTTGTCCTACCGGGCCGAATCACGAAGGTCACGGAACGCTCCGTGATGGTACAGCTCAGCGATTTCCTCTCTGCTCCGGTGGGTTTGACGGATTTGGTTGACGACTACGGGCAAGCAAATCCAACAGTATATAACAAGAACGATATTGTCAGGGTTTGCGTCACCGACATAGACGTCGCGAACAAGAAGGTTTCCCTTTCAATGCGGCCCTCGAAAGTCCTAAATTCGTCTCTCGTCATCACGGATCCTCATATAGGCAGCATCTCTCAACTGAAGGTCAATGACATTGTCCGAGGATTTGTGAAGAATGTGGCAGATAACGGGGTCTTCGTCACGCTCGGCACGAATGTGACTGCTTATGTCCGCGTTTCGGACCTCTCCGATTCATTTATCAAAGACTGGAAGTCCAACTTCCAAGTCGATCAGCTTGTTAGAGGCAAGGTGATATCGGTCGATCCTCTTCTCAATCACGTCCAACTTTCGCTCAAAGAATCTGTCATCAGCAAGGATTACGTCCCTCCTCTTACCTTTAACGATATAAAGGCCGGGCAGGTGGTGACTGGCAAGGTCCGAAAAGTAGAAGACTTCGGGGTCTTCATTGTCATCGATGGCTCCGCGAACGTCAGCGGGCTCTGCCACCGCAGTCAGATGGCGGATCAAAAGGTGTCGAATGTGAAGGAGCTCTACAATGAAGGTGATGCCGTCAAGGCCAAGGTGCTGAAAATTGAGCCGGAGATACGGCGCATAAGTTTCGGTCTCAAGGCATCGTATTTCAATAACGACGCGGAAGAAGAAGAAAGCGATGCTGATGAATTTGACGAAATGGAGGGAGTTGATCTCAATGATGCTGTTGAAGGTGAAAGTGAGGAAGAGGACGAGGAGATGGAAGAAGGTGGCGTTGAGCTTGTTGATGTGCAAGACATGGACGAAAAACAGCTGGAAGACGTTGCACTTGAGGCTGGAAGCAACCATAGCATAGAAAGTGCTCTACCTGCCATGGGAGTTCAAGGACTGAGCACAGCCGGCTTTGATTGGGATGTTGATAATTTGTTCGACAAGGATGGCGATGCTGTATCCAACTCTGAAGACGAACAGGAAACCACCAAGAGTAGGAAAAAAAGAAGAAAGGCAGAGATAAAAGTGGATCGAACTGGCGACCTCGATGCTCATGGTCCGCAGTCAGTATCTGACTTCGAGCGGCTCCTTCTTGGACAGCCAGACTCATCCCTCTTATGGCTTAGCTATATGGCTTTCCAGCTCCAGCTTGGCGAAGTGGCGAGGGCCAGAGATATTGCGGAGCGAGCACTTCGGACGATCAACATCAGAGAGCAGGACGAGAAGATGAATGTCTGGATAGCCATGCTCAACCTGGAGAATGCATACGGCACCGACGATTCGGTAGACGAAGTCTTCAAACGTGCGTGCCAGTACAATGACGCGCAGGAGATCTATGAACGACTCGCCAGCATTTTCATTCAGTCTGGCAAACTAGAGGTGAGCGACGTGACAAGGGCTCACTTTGATGCAGGGCTAACTCTTCCGCAGAAAGCCGACGCGTTGTTCCAAGCTATGGTCAAGAAATTCTCTCAATCTCCGCGGGTCTGGTACAACTATGCCACCTTCCTCATGACTACCCTCAACGAACCGTCTCGCGCACGTGCCTTGCTCCCAAGGGCAACACAAGCTCTGCCCAGTCATACCCACGTGGAGCTTACCTCCAAATTTGCACAACTCGAGTTCGGATCCCCTCACGGAGACCCTGAACGTGGACGGACCATGTTCGAGGGGCTCTTGAGCACATTCCCGAAACGGTGGGATCTGTGGAGTGTGCTGCTCAATCTCGAGATGAAGCAAGGAGAAAAAGCGCAGGTGCGCCGTCTGTTCGAGCGTGTAACGGGACAAAACATAAAGGCGAGGAAAGCCAAATACTTCTTCAAGCGGTGGTTGGAATTCGAGGAGAAGGAGGGCGATGCAAAGAGTGTAGAGAATGTAAAGGCAAGAGCGGAAGAGTTCGTAAAGTCGCAGCAAGGAAAGGCGGAGGAGTAAGGGACTGGATCAGTCATAACGTACAGCAAGCTAGCATAGTATTCAAGTATGCCTAGACCTGAATTACTGTCTCGCATTTTCAGTGATGTAAAGCGACTTCTTCCGCCTTCATCCAGGCAGTGGTCCGATACCAAAAGATGTTGTTGAACGATCATCGCGGAGCTCCTGCATAGAGTGCTGCCCTTGACTATGACTGTGATCAGAAATCCTTTATTGACCGAGACACCAATCAAACTGACGGACATGAATGAATCCAGACATAAATCGACAACTACCACTAATTACCGTCGTGTGCCTAGTATTTTGGCCGTGCTTGCAGTATAATCATATTGAGCTGCAAAGCTGATTCTATAACGATGCTTTACTTCTTATATCTCCGAGGTCACCATAGAATGGGTAGCAATCGCTTTTTGTAGGTATTGGAACATGAAGTTCAGCCCTGGGAACGTCTGGAGGCCCTATTAATCAACTCCGGCAGCGAATCGACGTTCCAGTGACGCGGGGAAAGCTTTCTCTTTGAACTCCTCTGCAGAAGATGTATTGTTATCGTCATCGGTAATAGCTGAAGCTCCATAAAATGTACGCTTGCTCTTAAAACACACATATCTCAGTCATGTATCGGGAATAAAACCCTTCCTTGTCAGACGCCCGGCCCTGCCCCCATTCCCAATGCACCGAATCCTCGCAAAAGACTTCCAGCAACGCGAATACTTAGTCACCCTAATCCTTAAAGCTTAGATCGGATGGCTTCTAGTCGAAATTTCACATCCTTCAAGACCTTGCTGGTCGGCTTCCAGTCATCAAATTGTTTTAACAGCTCCGTTGTCTCTTCCTCAAGTTCCGTGCGGACAAACTCTTCCTCGAGTAATCCTCGCATTGACCAGGGAAGTATAAAAGGGTTGTTGTTCGTGGGAACTTCATACCGCTGCACCTGAAGCGGGACATCGCCAGCTGAAGTTGTCTCTAGAGCATGTTCTACCGCCAGACTGCCTACAGTTAGCCTAATTCTGCTGGCAAGATAAGAAGACATACTCATAGACTTTCTGATCGTCATAGATCCTGGAGTGACCTTCACCGGAATACAAGCTTCCAGCAAGCGGAGAACTCAACTCCCGGATTAGGCCATGGTCAGAAATGCCCAGATTACGCAACTTCAGCGCGAATCCAACAAGATGAGTGATGCTTCTGGAGTCAGCGGATGAGGATATGTAGCAATCAGTCCTGGCACTCACAAATCTGGAGCGTGAACTCTGCCATCTACGAAAACAGCTCTATAAATATAAGGGTGGCTTATAGGAGAAAATGTTGAAGACTCAAGGTTATCCGGTTAGCTTTCAGTTTGGCCACTGATATGTTCCAAGGCGGAGACATACCTCGAGAGACACCAATTGATCGTCTATGCTTCCGACATAGACGATCCTGACACCATGGTGGAGCGCAATGCGCAAGGCTTGTTCATATCGTCTTGATACCTCGCTTTCAGGCCTCGAGAATTCGAACAGCTCAGCAGCGGAACCACTGAACAGGCGTGATTTGTAGTCCGCGAATGGTCCAAGGTTTACACCCGCCATTGCACACACCCCTATGCGAGCCGAATTGACACACCCAAACTCTATTAGCTTTGCGATCAGCATCATTGCCACTGGCACGCCCTGGGAATGACAGGCAACAAGAACGAAATCGGCCTTCTGTATGTGATCGATCCAGTTGAGCAATAACTTCCACAGCATATCCACCCTTTCTGAAATCTTTCCCTCCCCTTCTAATGCCACTTTATCGACTTCAACCTCATAGCCTTGCCTTTCCGTCCACTTCTTAATAGCCTCAGCTGCAGAATTTGCGAAACGTATCGATGTTCCCGTTGGCTGTCCCAAAACTGTGCGGAGCAAAGGCGCGGGAAAATAGCCATGTATACCAATGGCAAGTGCCTTTTTGATGCGCGGCAGCTCTCGAACAATGTGTAGATGCCTTGTGTTCGGCTCCTTGCTGTAGCGGAGGAAGCGTGCGATCTGTTGTAAGATCGAAGGGTTCTCTAACAAATGATATGTCTCACGGAACGATGGAAGCACCAGATTTGACGCAAGAGTCTTTTGTAGTTGGTTGATCCCCGAATCAGATATCTGAATCTTGCTCTTTGATGGAGCAGGGCTATGTGATGGCGTCGTAGGTTTCGAAGACTGCCGAATATTGCCACTAGAGGGTTCTTCTTCCACCTCCAACGAACGCGGCCTCTCTCTTTTACCCAAAGTTGATACCTCTGTTTTCGATCGGTCTTTAGTAGGTTCTAACTTAGCAGTCTCTGGTCGGGATTGTGAAGCCGTGTCGACCACAGCAAGTTCGCCTGTAGTAGAATCCGGGTCATCAAGAGCCTTATCCGCCTTTAACCCATCTCTAGACCAGAATGCCCAGCCTGCAGATCGTCCAGGTCCTGTGTTAGAGCGCGAACGTCCAGCCTCCAGGCGAGCCTCGGCGTCAGCGGCCGAAGTGTTCTCTTCACTAGTGGCATCCGCGGCATTCAACCGTGTAGCCATACTAGGCTCCATGGTAGGTGAGTCTCCACTTTTCGAAGCCTGTTGGTCCGGTTGGTCTACAGGCTGTGCGGGCCAGAGCCCAAACCAACCCCTGGCTCTGGTGGGCTGAGCCGGGGGCTCCGTGGCTGTCGATTTCATCGACTCCCCTGAGCCGTGTCCCGAACCTGGTCCAGCCGATTCTACTCCGCCTGCATCTGGGGCAGGCCCTTGTCGCTCCGAGGCATCCGTCTCTTTCTGCTCTCCGCGGTCGGGTTCTAAGCCGGCAGGCTGCAGATCCGTTTTCTGCTCTGGCGGCTTTGTGTCGACTTGTGCAGGCCTTGAAAGCCACTGAAACCATCCCGCTGATGCTTGCTGAGCCTTTGAATCTTCCAACCTAGTACCTATACTGGCGTCGCTCGATTTAGCTTTTCCAGCCTCTTCGACCGAGGCCTTTGGTATATCGGTTGGGGATTCGACTTGGTCCTCCTTCACAGGGGCAGCATCCACAGGAGCTACGGTCTCAGCTTCCAAGCCTTGTGGCTGCGAATCAACTTTATCGTCGGAATCTGACCCTCCTCTTCCCTTGTGTGACTGGCCCTGCTCCCTGGATTCAGAGTTTGTTAGGCCCATCCTTCTTGCCGTGGGAATGCCAGGAAGCGATCTGAGCGACCCAGTCATATTACGGGCAAGGTAGAAAGAAGATGGCCCGGGGGAGTCACCCTTGGACGGATCTTGACCGTTGGCGGACGAGATTATGTCTGCAGCCTTTGTACTGGCAGCAGAGATAGACTCGCGAGCGACCTCAGTTATGGCCGACGCCTTTGAGACGCGGCCCGGCACCCATGATGGTGGGTTTCCCCCATACCATGACTTGCTCGACCGCGGCTGCAGACAGTTAGCTTAATTGCTATTGCCTTGACGTGTGTCGACCTTACCCTGCGATCCTGATCACCTTTTGGAACCTCCTCGATTTGTCGCTGTGGTTGACTTTGAGTGTCATTATTTGATGTCGACGCAGCTACCGGTGGGTCGAGCTTCGATGAAGCTGGATTTGCATCCGACTTTCCCGGTGCGGACGGAGCTGTGTTCTCAACTTCTTTCTGCGGGTTGCGTTTGGCCCGCTTCCGCGAGCCCATTGGATTTCTTGTAGAGAATCACGTCGGGCTTGATACAGTGTCTATTGCAGACTGAAATTAGGCGGCACGGTCACAATTATCGTCGAACTTGCCCTGAGATCCAAGGCTGACTCTGAGCCTCATGCAGCATAGCAGAAGCAGAGTTATGAAGTCACCGTTCGGCGCATGCCTTGAAGCACTCAATGTCCCGCGGTAGTGTGGCAGACAGAGGTGGTGCGGGGAGTTTGTCAGGCGGTAAATAAAGAGTAGTAGCAAACTCGGTTACGTGCAGTAACTTGATGGAGGCTCTTCGTAGGTGAGAATGGAAGCATAGAGGACGAGGATGTGGTTGTTTAGACCTGAAGTCTCACATGCTCGTCTGTGTTCCGTCATTGGCCCCAGACGTAAAGTGCGTGGTGAAGGTAAGATTACGGTAAGGTACTTACCTTACCTGACTTTTCATACCATACATTGCGGTACCTCAAGGTACCCTTACCTTCCCGCTTAACGCCCCAGAATTTGCGCTAACGCAGCCCCAGTCTTACCGCCTGAAGTTTTTGGAGCCACCGCAGAATAAATCGAGACTCCGCAGATAATCATCCTTCACCGCAGAGGATCCGTGGCGCACTCACAGTTGTCAGCGGGCAGCGATCAAGTCGGGCTCATTCCAGGCGCTGGAAGAGCGCGCGATTCATCAACATGGCCATCCAAAAGAAGGTATGCAGCCGCCAGATACGAACGACCGTGACAGATGTGTATCTGTACTAACTCAACTTCGTCTCAGCATGGCAAGGGCCGCCTTGACAAATGGTACAAACTGGCCAAAGAGAAAGGTTACAGAGCTCGAGCCGCCTTCAAACTTATACAGCTGAATAAGAAGTACAATTTCTTGGAGAAGAGCAAGGTGTTGCTGGATTTGTGTGCTGCGCCTGGAGTAAGTGATTTGTCCAGCACCCTTATGGCGACCTTCTGACACGATGGGTACTAGTCATGGTGTCAAGTTGCAGCAGAGACGATGCCCTCGGGGAGTCTGATTATAGGGGTGGATTTGGCGCCCATCAAAGCCATACCGAGGGTTATCACCTTTCAGAGCGACATCACCACCGAAAAGTGCCGGGCCACGATCAGGCAGCATCTGAAGACATGGAAGGCCGACACTGTATTGCACGATGGGGCTCCAAATGTGGGTACTGCATGGGTGCAAGACGCCTTCTCACAGGCGGAGCTCGTACTGCAATCTATGAAACTCGCGGTAGAGTTTCTGGCCGAAGGTGGTACGTTCGTCACAAAGGTTTTCAGATCGAAGGATTACAACGCCTTGTTGTGGGTCTTCAAGCAACTCTTTACCAAGGTCGAAGCTACAAAGCCACCTTCGTCGCGCAACGTCTCGGCAGAAATCTTCGTCGTCTGTCGAGGATTCAAGGCTCCCAAACGGATAGACCCGAAGTTTCTGGATCCAAGAGCAGTTTTTGCCGAATTGTCCGCTCCAACACCCAATAATGAAGCGAAAGTCTTCAATCCCGAGAAAAAGAAGAGGAAGAGAGAAGGCTACGAAGAAGGAGACTACCTACAATTCAAAGAAGCTCCAGTCACAGAATTTATACAGACGACCGATCCCATTGCTATGCTTGGTTCGCTCAATAAACTCAGCTTCGATCAAAAGCCCAACGGTGATGTGGCTTTAACTGTTCTCGACCAGCTGCCGGAGACGACAAAGGAAATCCGCGAATGTTGTGCGGATCTGAAAACTTTAGGCAGGAAAGAGTTTCGCAATCTACTGAAGTGGAGATTGAAAGTGCGAGAAAAGTTTGGCTTCGGTAGTAAGGGTAAAAAGGAGGTAGAAGCACAGGAAGGTGAAGAAGTAACTGAAATAGAGCCAATGGATGAAGAGTTACAAATTCAGGAAGACCTTCAGCGGCTTAACGAGCAGCAGAGTGCGAAAAGGAAACGTGAGCGCAGACGGGAAAATGAGCGCAAGCAAAAGGAGATTGTTCGCATGCAAATGAACATGACCACCCCTATGGAAATAGGTATGGAACAAGTCGGTCCTGACGGGGAAGAAGCGATGTTTGCTTTGAAAACTGTCGACAAGACTGGTGTAGCGGATAAGTTCGCGAAGGGTAAAATGGCTCTCGTGGTTGATAAGAAGGACAGACAGGAATCGGAAGAGGGCACAGAAAGCGAAAGCGACGAGGAAGAAGACCGCTTGGAGCGCGAGCTTGACTCGTTGTATGACCAATATCAAGAACGGAAACTTGACTCCGACGCCAAGTATAGAGCAAAGAAGGCCCGGAAAGCTGTGGATGACGAAGAATGGGAAGGAATATCAGAGCCAAAGGAAGCCGATAGTGACAGCGAATCAGTTCTAGAGGAAGAGAGTGAAGAGGAGTCAGGGGATGAAGCCTCTACAGCAGGCTTCCAACCTATGATCAATTCACTCGAAGATAATCGGCCCGGTGCGTCTGGTCTTACCAGGAGAGCAGCCTTGTTTTTTGATCAAGATATTTTCCAAGGCTTAGGGGACTTGGAAGGGGAGGAATCTGAGGATGAAGCTGCTAAAGATGATGATATCGGCGGTACTGAGCGCCATGATGACGACTCCGGAATAGATATTGACGACCCTGAGGATACTTTCTCGAATGACGAAGATGCCGAACAACCTGAAAAGAGTAAGGGCGATGCAAATGATGAAGCGTCTAATCAAGGCGACAGTGGTGATGAGGACGATCATGAGGGCTTTGAGGTCGTTAAACATACAAAGACCGACGACAACTGGCAGGATGATGAGCCGCGCAAGAACGGCAAGCTTGGTAACTCCTCGTAAATAACTAGTGGCATGCAGTACCGGGCTAACAATATTTCTAGACATCGACATCATAACAGCAGAGGCCATGACTCTTGCTCAGCAGATCGCCTCTGGTCAAAAAACTAAACATGATGTGCTCGATGAAGGCTTCAACAAGTACGCTTTTCAGGACAGGGACGGTCTCCCTGAATGGTTCATTGATGATGAGGGCAAGCATAGTAAGCCTCATCGACCAATAACGGCAGCAGCAGCAGCCGCAATCAAAGAGAAATTGCGGGCTTTGAACGCCCGGCCTATCAAGAAGGTGCAAGAAGCCAAGGATCGGAAGAAGTTCAGGGCAGCTCAGCGACTGGAAAAACTGCGGAAGAAATCTGCTCTCTTGGCTGACGAGGAGGGGTTGACTGAAAAGGACAAGGCGCAGACCATTTCGAAGCTCATGAGTAAAGCTGCCAAGAAGAAACCGAAGCAGCAAGTCAAGGTGGTTGTTGCAAGAGGGGGAAATAGGGGTATATCTGGGCGGCCGAGAGGTGTGAAGGGTAAATACAAGATCGTGGACGCGCGCCTCAAAAAGGACGTCCGTGCGCAGAAGCGCATAGCGAAGCGGAGAAAGTGATGCTCGCTCCTTAGGGAATATACCAGATACCTTTCATTGCAGAAGAGAAGAAGAAGACGATCATGGTGATGATAGTGATGACCCTGAACTGCCTGTATAAGGTAGGTAGCGAGATGTGTAGAGCCACTCGCGGTCGGTTTAGGAAGGTAAGATAAGCCTTGTAAATGTACTTCGTACCTTAAGGAACCGGTAACTGCGGTAACCTTACCGGCACCCCGGTCAGGGCATCGGCGCTAGATCGGAATATCCCTTCACGGAACGTTTTTGCGGCAGCCTCATCCGTCATGTTCAATCTCCTGCTCGCATACCAGCATTAGACAACGTCTTTGGCGTAAGGGCTTTTTGGTTCTTTCGATCGGCAAATCTTATTCATTCGTTGCTTGCTATCTTTCGTGAGCAGTTCTGCTACGCTCCTCTTGGATATACACAGTAGTATTTGGATACGACGTATTCGCCCGCGTCCGGACAACTCACGCGACTCTCCGGCTCCATGGGCTTCTTCGATCATCTTCAGAAGAAGGGGTCCAGCGCAATCAAGTCGCAAGGCCCCAAGATCAGGAAACAACTGGTGCCTGCCCTTCCCGGTCAGAAGGCAGCCCCGTCAGCCACGTCCTCGCCGCGCATCAAGCCACTCTCCCGATCCGCGACTCCGCGTGCGGCAAATGGCAATACCCCTCGCGGAGGGTCGCCTGCACAGAGCCTGACGGCTTCACCTCGCAGCTCGAGCTCTCGCAGTGCTGCACGTAAACGGGCCTCGCCGGCTCAGCAGCGGCTGGAGTCTAGCAGCTCGGGCAGTGAGAGTGACAAGGATATCGATGTTGGCCCCAGAAAACGTGCGAGACACAGCGCAGAGCCTGACTTGGACCGCCACGTTATTTATAAAGAGGCTTTTTCTGGGGAGCCCATCGATCTCGCTTTTGTACATGCGGCCGATATTGCTTCGATAGAAAAATTGGAGAGCTACTTCCCTGCCTTCGCGGATCCAGGTCCCTCGTTAGATATATCTCTAGAATATCCTAGCTCTTCTGGACGAGAACGGTGCGACATCTCTTTCCAAACTCAATGTACTTGGCGCTAACCGTCTGTTTAGGTATCAATTGGTTCATCCTCGGGATCGCGATGATTTCAACCCTCTTGAGGATATGATTCAAGTGATAGAGCTAGTGTGCAGGTACTATCTTCCTGAAGACCAGTCGGATATCCTTACAGATGATGCTAGCGGGCTGCCCCGCAGACTCAAGCGTGCTCTTGCACATCAGTCAGAGCAAGAGTACAGGCACGTGATCACCGAGTATAATAACTGCATTCTCAAGCACAAGCTTGATGGGACGATCTCTCAAAGATTTGCTGAATCGCATAGCCTTGATTTGGAATTGGTGGAGCGGATCCTAACCCAGACTTATTCAAGAATTGTGTCACCAAGAGTAGGCACATTACGACGTTATGAGAACGGAACTGATAATGTTTACGGAGAATTGCTCCCGCCTTTCATCACCAAGATCTACAAAGATACGAAGCTCAAATCCCGCCAGATCTTCGTCGATTTGGGCTCGGGTGTTGGCAACGTTGTCCTGCAGGCTGCCTTGGAGATTGGCTGTGAAAGTTGGGGCTGCGAGATGATGGAAGGACCCTGCGATCTTGCTGAGCTGCAGCAGAAAGAGTTTGAAGCTAGATGTAAGCTTTGGGGTCTTTCCATTGGCGACATTCATCTGGAGCGTGGCGATTTCCTGAAGAATACTGCCGTCGCCAAGATCCTTCCGAAAGCAGACGTTGTGCTTGTCAATAACCAAGCATTCACGCCTGCGCTGAACGACAGCCTTCTTCGACTGTTCTTGGATTTGAAAGAGGGGTGTCAGATTGTCTCGCTCAAGTCTTTTGTACCCCACGGCCACAAAATCACCTCCCGGAATCTGAACTCCCCCGTTAATCTTCTGCAGGTGGAGGCCAAGCAGTATTGGTCCAGATCAGTGAGCTGGACGGACGCTGCAGGCACATACCACATCGCACGTAAGGATAGTCGGAGGTTGAGAGAATTCGCAGAGAATGAGGGTCTAGCTAGAGCTCCCTCGTGATACGCTATGGTAGCATCGAGGGGCTGGCCCCTGGATCATAGTCTGACTAATCAGAATGAGCCTTCACATTCACAAATTCCTCATAATCAATGGAGGAGAATTGCTCTTTGATGCCTTATGACGGACAGGTTCCCTTCATTGAGCGGGCTTTGTATCAGGATACCGAGCCATTCTCGCTTCTTGTACTGGACTAGTTTGGCAGTGGAATTGACCAGCCTATCCGTCCGAAAACATCATATCTGTCTCTATTAACTGGCACTGTTATTGCTAATCCGTGTGCGCTGGTGGTCGATCAGAACTTCGACGCTTCATTCAGGGCATCAGCTTCTCGGCCTTTCCGAGCCATCCACCTTTCAATAAGGTCTTTGTTGTCCTGTTCCAGCTTCTGGCATCGCTGTTCGGCCATATTTAATTGGAGATGTAACGAGACCAGCTCGTCCTGCACTTCCTACGTGTGCATTAGCCTCGGATCGTAAGACGCCAACGAGCAAATATGTCCATACTTCGAGCAGTTTTGCTTTGCCTTTCAACTCGGCATCTCTGTCCTTGACTCTCGTTGCTAAGCTCGTTCGCTCCGCGCTTAGTTCACGGATCTGTCTAGATTCTATTCCGGAACGGGTCTTCAGCTTCTCGACCTCGCCAGTCTTTGCCTTGAGCTGGCTTTGCAGGAGCTCTTTGCTACGTTGTGCTTCCGCCAAGTCTGTACGGAGACGCTCAATGTCTTCGGCTGACTGAGCAGCTTGCTTTGGGCTTTCGGCTCTTTGCTTGTTCCTTGATTGCACTGTTTGTAATTGCATACTCCCCTGGGCTGTCTTAAGAGAAGCGGTCCTGTCTGCTAGTCTTGCATCTGGAGGGGCATGGGTTAGCCAAGTGCCAAATTGCAGAGGATGTTGGATGTCCCTCACAATACGAGAAAAATTGGACATTAGATTTCTCTCTTGCATCTCGATCCTGTAATGCTCCGAGATAGTCATCGTACCAACTTGCCATAATAGCAATCGACTGATGCACAAGGCGTCAAGGCACCTGACAACAGAACGCATCGACCTTCACATAGCATCACGCATAATTACTCAAGTGAGGGAAGAGCCGACAGTGCGACGTATCTCCTTTCAACTGGCCTCCTGTTCAGTCCAGGTCCCTTGCACGCTTCCTGCCTGCAAGGTTAAGATATTAGGTTAAAGGTACGGAGTAAGGCGGTCGCAGTTGGTTACAGCAACTTAGGATCAAGGTGAGGTGCCAAGGTGCGTTGCGGTTCTTTGGCGCCTCTCTTTAGCGGCCATGATGGACTCGCAGTCGCGCTTGGACTACCGTACAGTGACGACAAACATCGAAATCGTGCAATTAAGGTATTCTACAGCTTCCTTTCTGCACGGGAGCTTGGATAAGGCTGGTGGGACCATTCACTTCGTACTTTGGACGTCGCCTCCCTTATTGGACGTTGTCTATTTAGTGGTCTACTCGCTGCTGTGACCTTGATCCACGACGGGTGATCCCAACTCCACCTTATCGGCAACCGGGTATCGTTCCATATCCTCCACACCCTCGACTTCAGCATTACATCGACCCATTATGGCGTCTCGGAAGAAGGTGCTCTTGAAGGTACTCGGATTCTCCAAGTCCAAACTGCCGACGTGTAGCTGATATCGCTGGACAGGTCATCATCCTTGGAGACAGTGGTGTGGGCAAAACAAGTTTGATGAACCAATATGTATGCGCGGTACATCTTCTTCGAGATAAGGCAAAGCTCAAGGTTGCAGGTCAATAAAAAATTCAGTGCTAGCTACAAGGCTACTATTGGCGCCGATTTTCTCACGAAGGAAGTGCTGGTAGATGATCGATTAGTGACGATGCAGGTACGAAGACAAATCCATTGAAGTCTCCACATCTCACAGTGTCCATAGCTCTGGGACACCGCCGGTCAGGAACGCTTCCAATCTCTAGGCGTTGCATTCTACCGCGGGGCAGACTGCTGTGTCCTGGTCTACGATGTCAATAATGCGAAAAGTTTCGATACGCTGGATAGCTGGCGTGATGAGTTTCTCATCCAAGCTAGTCCTAGGGACCCGGAGAATTTCCCTTTCGTATGTCAATTAAGCTGGCTACTCATGGCGGTTCGCTGACTGGCGCCACAGGTAGTTCTAGGCAACAAGATTGACGTCGAAGAGAGTAAGAGAACGGTACGAGTGCATCGTATCTCATAGCAATTGTCTCCGCTAATCTTCATAGATCTCTTCCAAGCGGGCAATGGCATTTTGCCAGTCCAAAGGCGGTATACCATATTTTGAGACGAGTGCGAAGGAGGCGATAAACGTAGAACAAGCTTTCGAAGGTAAAGTCTTTTACTCCAGTTCTGATCGATTATGATGCTCCACTATATAGCTTGGCCGCGCATGCTGACGGAGACTTTGACAGTCATTGCTCGGAATGCCCTGGCGCAAGAAGAGTCAGAAGAATTCAGCGGAGACTTCTCAGATCCCATCACCATTGGCTTGGACAACGAAAGGGACGGCTGCGCATGCTGAGTCTAGGTATATGTTTTTACTGCAAGCTAAGAGTAGTTTATCATTTTGTTGGGCGAAAGGGTTCCTGCACTTGCGTTCTTTTGCATATGCGTCTTCCACATGCAACACAGGTATTTCCGTGCTCTCTGACTTGGCTCGCGGGTTTCATGCTTCGGCGATCGAATGATTTTCTATACTCTCTCTGGAGATGCAAGTTGTGGAGTTAACATGATTGCTGTCTCTCAGCGGATGTGGAAGAACCTCTTCTCTAAGCAGTTGTAACATTACTAGTGGATATGGTTCATCAACGAAGTCTGACCTGTCGATCTTGGGAATATGTTTTTGCTAGTGTCACTTGTTGTAATCTTACCGTACGTAGCCTCCAGTCACCAATTCTAAGGCAGACGGGATATTGAGCGTAGGTAACCCAGAACTGGACAGTTCTTGTTGGTGTTGCAATATAACGGCGATTGCCGCTCCTCTGCTGTGGTCTTTATTCCGGAGCAATAGCTGCAGGTAGGAAACCCCCCTGCATCTCCATGTCGACAATGGGCGCTGCGAAGGGCGCAGGACATTGATGGACACTCCCAGGGCGATCCTCCTCGTCTTTCTCTTGGTTTTCATCTTCCTTTCCCCCGATCCACAGCAGCCGACGCCAAGTCAGCAACGCGAGCTTGACCAGCTGCTTGCAGATGAATTTCATGACTTGGAAGTACTAAGGAACGCCAGATATGGTGATTTCAGTCCATCCGACGGAAGATGGTTGAATGTTACCGGCACAAGGGAAGGAGATGGTTATGCATGGGATATCCTACCCAAAGTCCGTGAACGAGCCAGGGAACAGACTAGAGGGTTGCTGGGCGACGGTGGCATAAGCCGATTAGATGGTGAGGCTTCAACCTCCCGAACGCCAACCCAGAGCGAAGGGTTACCTGGCGCGACATCTCTTGCCCCAATACCATTGTACCAGAATGTGACTGGACTGCTACATGGCCAGTGGACTAGATCTCGTCTTACAGAGAGCATTCAACGACCACATATCAATCTCACCGAGGTCACTGGATCCTCGGATAGCTTCAGCACCAATGAGTACGATCGAAACATAACTGGGGTGGATGGTAAAGTCCAATTCCGCCTGGATGAAAAGGTGTCACAGCATTTCAGCTCGGACAATGACGTGGTGCGAGAAATCAAGGCGCAATTGATCATCGAAGACGAAACTTCTGTCGGGGATGGTTGGGATGTGTCAATGCGGGGTGTGCATTACCCACAAACCGGAAGCATCGTCCTGACAACCTCCAGCGAGAAGTAGTTCAATCATTTGTGACATGCATTGAGTGAAGGCTGATTTCAAGCTAGGTTCGTAGGACTGAACGTTCTTCCTCATCTGACGCTATCTCGGCATCAATACGCGCTATCACAAAGTCTCCTGAATCAGACCATCACGGAAGTGGTGCTAGATCATGAAAGGACGCTTCAGGCGGGCTTTCTAAACCCCTGGGCAGGTGAACGTGCAGGCGACTTCATGTTCTCTACTCCGCACTGCGAATTCATCGTATATCTCCAACAGCATCCTTTGGCGCTTTCGGGACAAGACGGAGCTGAGACGGCAATCAAGACTGCCGGTGTAATTCAAATGCTAGAAAAGGAACTCCGTTTCCCCACTGGCGCTCCCGCCCCAGAAGCTCCTCCAATTACTATGTCTATGATCGTCTTTTCTCCGGATTGCGGCTTCATTCTTGAGTCAAAAGGCCTTCCTGACTTCACCCCCGAGGAAGGCCTGCATTTACAGGGACCTAAGTTGGAGTCCTATATGCGTATTGCCAAACGCTATACTCTGGCAATGGCTTTGATAGTGGGGCTCCAGGTGGTGTTCCTCATGCGGCAAATGAAAGATGCTTCGACTGCGTCCACGCGCAGCAGGATAAGCTTCTACACCGTATCAATGATGTCTATGGGGGACGGATTTGCGTGTATGGGTTTTCTCACCGTGGGCATGTTCCTGGAAGCTGCTTTCCTGCCTATGGTCACTGTCGCCTTTCTTGGCTTCCTTTGCGCCAGTTTCTTCGGGATGAAGTTTCTAATGGATATATGGACCGTACAAGCACCGGAAAGACAAGAAAGAGAGAGGCAGAAAAGAGCAGCCTTGGCTGATGCCTTGAGAGCGCGTAACAATGCTTCACCTCTGCCTGGAACCGTTATCACTACTGCCGGAGCCGATACTCTTCCTCTTCCCGCCACCGCCCGGCGTCCTGACAATAGTGGAGCTACTCAGGTCATACTTCCGCCTGACCAGGACATCGGAGCGACACAAGCTGAAGATAACGGTACAACTCAGGCAGGCACCGAGAATACTGCTGCAGCTACACGCCGTGAGTTCGGTGCATTATATTCACGATTCTATTTCCTCCTTCTCCTCATAATCTTTGTTTCTCTGCATGCTATATCTTGGCCTACACCACTCCGCTCTGCCTATACGAATATTCTTGCTTTATCCTACCTCTCTTTTTGGGTACCACAAATCTACCGCAATATCATGCGAAATTGCCGGAAAGCTCTGCGATGGGAATACGTTGTCGGACAAAGCGTGCTGCGCTTGACGCCATTCCTCTACTTCTACATGGTACCGAAAAACGTCTTGTTTGTCGAGATAGATCAATATGCCGGTTTGGTCCTTGTCGGATGGGTCTGGATACAAGTGTGCCTGCTCCTCAGTCAAGAATTGGTCGGCCCTCGATTCTTTGTACCCGAAGGCTGGGCACCTCCCGCGTATGATTATCATCCTGTTCTACGTGAGGATGACCTGGAAGCAGGCGGGACAATGCCGGTGCTTGGCTTCAGTCAGACTACTGAGGAAGGTGGAGCCAACAGCACTGATGGCGTCGCCTCTGCCACTTCAAGCAGAACTGCTGGCGAGTCACGGGCAAAAGGCAAGAGGACGTTCGACTGCGCTGTTTGCATGCAGAATATTGAGGTGCCGGTGCTTCCTTCCGCTGCAGAAGGCGCAGGGACCGAGGCAGCCTCACTTGCTAGCAGCATCCTTGCGAGGAGGGCTTATATGGTTACCCCCTGTCGGCATATATTCCACAGTGTTTGTCTGGAGGGCTGGATGAAATACCGGCTGGCGTGTCCGATATGTCGTGAGACACTACCGCCTTTGTAATCTACCAGCTCTGTCTTCCGTCAATAGGAGGTTGCATCCGATTATATGTCGCTATGAAACTTTCTCTTCCTGCTTCAGATGCTGATATGCTTTCTACTGAGCGGCATGAATGGCAGGCCCTATTAAGACATAGTGACCATAAGGTCCGCAAGGCATCACTCAACGAGTCCGTGGCCTATCGCTCCAACCTATGTCTATTTCGGGCCAAAGTCCACCATCATCTTGTTACTCGCCCTTGACTAGACGACCGGACCCTACTCTCTACTTTCCGAGGGTCAAGAACAACCTGTCTCCCACGTCGCCCAAGCCAGGTTTGATCATGCCTCTAGCATCGCACTCTCGGTCTACACCTCCAACCCACACATGCACGCCGTCTTCCCACTCTGTTGCGGCTCTACTTAAGCCATCCTCACTACCCAGCACACTGATTACGACCACCTTCTGCACGCCCCATTCACGCAGAGTCTGGATGGCAGCGGCGCATGTTCCGCCTGTAGCAATGACGGGGTCGACAAGTATTGCCAGGTCAGCAGCAGCTGGATTTGGTGAGCCCGATGCGGTTGGATGTTCGTACGGAAGATTATTATAATACTCGACTGGTTCGAGAGTGGTGGGTTCCCGGTAAAGGCCGAGGTGGTGCACTGGGACAGGTTCCGGCAGCAACAGCTGCAGGGCATCGAGCATGCCAAGTCCAGAGCGCAAAATGGGGACTAGAGCAATCTTCGAGGGTGATATCGTTGTCGGTGGATAGTCATAGCCCAGTGGTGTTTTCGCCTGGTGGGCAGTATCAGCAATAATTCCATTGCGGGAGAGGAGTAGCGTACGGTGCCATTCTCCTTGGTTTGTAGAGCATGCGCCAGCGCATCACAGCCCAGCAAAAGCGCGATCTCGTGGACGAGTAGTTTGGTCTCCCGAGCCGTGCAGCTGGCTGCTCGCAGCTGTGATAGCTTCGCACGGAGGCAAGGATGTTGCGAAACGTGCACATTTGGAGGGAGGACATTGGAAGCCATCGCGCGGTCGAGTCAGACTTGCTCTGCTGTCCCTGGAGACAGACCAGAAGAAAAGGAGATTGTGGGGCGGCAATCCCTAGAGAATCTGGATCAATGAAAGTGTGCAGCAGGAGAGGAGAGGAGACAATTCGAATGATGATAGAAGCTACCTTGTGTATATCATCCAGGATAGCTGCCGCTGGCCTTTATCGCTCGGATTAAACACGTTCTTATCGCCGCGTCTTGTGGTTGGTTCCGCAACTACCGAAGATCCACCACCCCCACCACGGAAATCGCCATCTCCAAACAAATAACATCGTCCTCATCATCGTCATCGTTTGGCCATTGGCAACAGCTCGTCTCCTACCGAAGGCGTACTTGACCGATTGCCATGGATATTGGCAGCCATGTCACGACCATCGGCGGAAGGCGATGATTACACTCTGCCGGAGAGTTATGCCAACCTCGACGAAGTTGCTGTACCATCACCAATAGCGGATCCCGGCGAGAAGGCTACAGGACCCGACCCTCTGACCGTTTCACGATCCCGCGAGGAGGAAGAGGAGCAAAGAGCCAGCATAGAAGATGGGACGTCTTCTGGCAATTATGCCGCACTCGACGAGCTAGGCGCACCATCGCCGGTGAATGATAAGGAGGAACGAAGAAGGCTGTCGTTGGAAGACGTGCGGAATAGGGAGCAGCATCTACAGCAGCGGAGCAAGTCCTCGTCGCTAAAGAGGACCAGAACCAGGGACTCAAATCTGGCTCCTGTGGAAGAGGCTCCACTCAGGGAAGAGACGGGGTCGTCTTCGCCTACATCACAGTCGGGAAAGTTGAAGGAATCTCCTGCCGGTCCTTCTAAGCGCGAACGAGCCTCCAAGTTCGCGACTCAGCTCTATATCCATTCTTATCTTATCCTCTTCTCTATCCTCGGCACATTGGCCCGCCTTGGTTTACAGGCGTTGACATTCTATCCGTCTGCCCCTATTTCTACGTCCGTCATATGGGCCAATTTCGGTGGCTCCTTGTTCATGGGCTTTCTGTCCGAAGATCGCAATTTATTCCGCGAGGAGTGGGGTCGTAAAGAGAGGGCAGAAGATGCCAGAGCAAATGGCAGCGAGGAGGAGAAGGAAGAAGCCAACATAGCCGCAGCCCGGAAAGCACATGGGGTCGTGAAGAAGACCATACCGCTCTTCATCGGTCTCACAACAGGGTTCTGTGGATCTTTTACGTCGTTTTCCGCATACATTCGCGATGTCTTCCTCTCCCTCTCGAATGACCTTCCCACCCCGATATCGCACCCCTATAATACCTCGTCCGCCCCGTCATATAGTACAACTCTGGGTCGCAGCGGCGGCTACTCATTCCTTGCGCTTCTCGCATCGTTTATCCTCACTCCTGCCATTTGTCTTTCTGCCCTACAATGCGGAGCACACTTGGCCATCTTTCTTGAGCCAATCACTCCAACGCTTCCCTTTTTCTTCACACGAAGGATCCTTGACCGTGTTGCGGTGTTCCTTGGCCTAGGGTGCTGGGTTGGCGCCATCATCATGGCTGCTATACCGCCGGACCGTTCCGATGGGAACAACTCAGGAGCTCATGGGAAGCAGGAGGCATGGAGGGGGGAAGTGCTGTTTGCATTGGTCTTCGCGCCTCTAGGGACACTGGCCCGTTTCTATGCGTCCCTGTACCTGAACGCGCGCATTGGTGGCTTCCCACTGGGTACTTTTCTGGTCAACGTTGCGGGCACCGCTATCCTGGGAATGTGTTTTGACATTCAGCATGCTGGCTCTTCTTCATTAGGAACGCTGGGCCAGGGCACTGTCGGCTGCCAGGTCTTGGAGGGCGTCATGGACGGATTTTGCGGTTGTCTCACCACGGTCAGCACTTGGGTTCTCGAATTGAAGGGGCTGAGGAGGAGTCATGCATATGTGTACGGCATCTGTAGCGTCCTCGCGGCATGGGCTTTTCTTGTCGTGGAAATGGGTAGCCTGCGGTGGAGCAAAGGCTTTGAAAGTCCTATATGCAGGGTCACCAGGAGCTAGATCAAGAGCAAGCTTTCCAACAGCGCTGCTCAACTATTTACGCGGTATATACTCTGGGCATATATATATTGTAATCAAGATACTTCAGCATGGTTCACTCGATCACTGTCGCGGAGGGACAGGCCTCTACGGGGTGTAGCATGAGCGATGACGATATTCTGTATTTCCTAGCTTGTACATCCGCGACAGCCTCATCTCGGCAGCGACCCCAGCAGCCCTGATGCGACTGACGAACCAAGCAGACCCCAGCATACCCAAGGTTCCGACGCGAACCGGCCAGACACAAAGGAAAGAAGGTCAGACAAATGAGAGGTAAGAGCAAACATATCGGACAAGGTATCGGAATAGACTATGATTAGTAGGGTAGACATGTCGAGAGATTAGATGAACAGCTGGCAAGCAACAGCCACGGCCGGAGCCAGCCGGCGCGTGGGCGTGAGCGCCATGTCCCGCTTCTATTATGGTCGAATCGACCGGACAGAGATGAAAGCGGATATATCGAGAAAGAAAGCCCGGTGTAACTGTAGACCCTCTCTTTCCTGTGTTGCCCGACCCCACTTGCAAAATGCAACCTCAACCGCTAATGCAAAAGATCCATGAAACGCCGGTAGCCAACAGAAGTAGAGGTGAGAGGCGATCCAAAAGCAAGAATAGACCGATAAGATGCGACAATCGATACTGGTAAAGGGACGCGCTACAGAGCGGAGACGTCTCAATATTGGCTCTCCTCCATGCCCGACACCATTGATGGAACGGAAGCTTGCGACGCCACGTCATCGTCGTAGCCTGCGAGAGCCTGGGAATGGAGCTTGAAGGATTCGCCCATTAATCTTGTGATCCTACATGTTGGTTAGCTTTGTTGATCCATGGAAAGATTACAGGATATGATTAGACTCACCCCCAAACGACCACCTCATCCAGCATGCTCCCCCACAAACGTGCAATGACAGAACTGAGTTTGAAAGAATAGGCATCTGCAGAATCGCCGTCGATGGGCTTCCGGACCTTATTATACAGACGCACTTCTTCCGCAGTGGCAGTCTCGTCGTCATGTTCAACCCGATAGAGCCACAACGTGAGGATAACAAGCAGATCCATGCCGCACAACGGATGTTCAATGCTCCAATTGGTTGCTGAAGTGCGAGCTACCCAGCGGATACCCTGAGTAGCAGCTACTGCCAGGCACTCGATGCATTCCTCGATAACATTGTTCATCTCGCTCGACCGTTGTACCTTGTCCCGGGCGGTACTCATTGCCCCCGCCACTTCAAATGGATCATGATAACGCAGGGCTTCTTGGATGGACCGGAGGTCAACCTGCAGACGGGCCCTTGTGCATCGGTACATAGCCTTTGCATTGAAGATAAGCGGATGTCCTGTGTGGGGAGCACTGAGTTGAACTATGACAGTTTCTGGTTGACAAATGTTCAAAGACTGCACCCAGGTCTCCAGAGCAAGACGTAGTTTGTATTCGGTGACGACGTCTTGTAGTGCCTCAGGGCTGCGTTTGTGATACCAAACCTCTAGGAAGAGAGCATTGATCATGACACGTGTCGCGAACGCACTGTAGCAGGCCGGTTCACCCTGGAATAGTCGATCATGGGCTTCCCGGAATGTGAGCATGGTGGACGATGTCAAGCATTCACGCCAAGCTTCTTCATCGGAGGCGTCCAAATTCCAGAGGGACTCGGATGAAGGGAGCTCCAGAGAGTCGAACTCGTTGAAGCTGATGGCAGGAGTGTGGTTGAAAGTCATTGTCAATAGCCCGAAGAAGATGTAAACCGCATAGTAAGAACGTCTGCAGCCTTCATCTTCGATCCACTCTTCATGACTAGGTTGAGAGCCTTCTGAAGCTTCAGTACGAAGCTTCAGCTCATATCGATTCCCAGCAACCATCTGAAGACATAGTCAGTAACGTAACTGGGAAATGGATCATTAATACTCACGTTTGCGATCAAGCTCTTGATCGAACACGCCCATTCCAGACCCTTGGGGTCGCCGCTCCAGCTAGCGAAGATCATGTTGAGCAGAGAACTTTGCATCATCCACAGCGGGCATTTCCGCGAACTGAAGCTTTCCTTGTTCTGGAGGAACTGGTTGACCAACACCCTCGAACCTATATGTAGCATATATGCTTGTTCCTGCTCAAAAGTATACAAAGCTCCTATTGAGAGCACAGCAAGCAGAAGGGGACTCGAGACCTCGGCTGGCTTGAAGGAAGCGCGGTGCAGGAATGGCAGATGGTGATGGAAGAGGTTGAAGTAGGTTGACAGATAGCGATCCAATGCCACGATACCAGGCAGACGGAAACTTTCGGGGATCGACTTCTGCTTGTCGCATTCTCGAATTTTGTCCAGTATGACATTGCGTTCTCCATCACTGGTAACCTGTGGCGCCTTCGCCCATGTTAAGGGTTGACTGGGACCGGGAGACTTTCTGTAGTCCACGGGCGATACCGGTCCAGCCATCTGTGGATATGGCGAGAGTGCGCCGGATGCTACAGTGCCATGAGGTTGAGCATAGTTGTACGACTGCCGAGCTTGGAAAGCTGCGTCTCCGTTGAACGGATCCCGTTGCAGAATATGCGCAAGCTGGTTCTTGTTAGGCTGGACCGTGCCGTTGCTGGTGAAAGAGGCCAGCGAATCTACAGAAACCGAGAAAGACGACGCGACAGAATGCGCCTTCGGTTCGGCCACAGACGGCGGCAAGAATTCCCACGGCATGCGTGACATGGCGACGGCACCGGAAGAGTATCGCACAGAAGGTTCAAGTAACGCGGCCCCTGTCGGAGAGACTGGTGTATCCGGGCCTTCCGCGACGAGACCATGTGCTTGCTTGGACATCGCGGCAGTCGCCTTGTGGTGGAGATCAGTCATGAGCATCGCAGCCGTCTCGAGATCGACTATGCCATCGCTACTAGCTTCAATCTGTTCGATGGTGGCTTGATCGATGGAGATGGCCGGTTTCGAGGGCGTGGAAATGGGAGACGTTTTCGCGCCGGGACGGCGTTTCACCTCCCTGTGGAGGGGAACCCCTCCATCTTTCGCGTGTACTGTGCGATCGTGGCGCAACAAGAGATCTCGCCTCACGAATGTGCTGCGGCATTTGAGGCACTTAAAGGGGCGTTCTTTGGTATCTGCACGGGGCGCGATCAGCATGCTGCAGCAGATTGCGCAGGGTTGCGGGAAATTCGGGTCTCGTGCGGGATCACCAAGCTGGCGGCGACCCCACACGAAAATTGGAGGGCAGGGCACTTACGCGATCTTTCGTGTCTGCTGCGATGCTCGCTCCTGCTGAAGGCGCGATTGCAAAACTGGCACTTATATTTCCTTTCTGGCGCGAGAGTCAACTTCCTCGAGGCGGCAGTCGATGTGGTAGTGGCCGGCATGACGGTCGTAAGCAGTATTGTCCCTGGCGGAGACAGTGTTGAAACTGCCCAAGCGACGTACGAAATGTCTTCGCTGCCGGATGGCGCGTAGGCCTTAAAGCTGTTCGGTTGAAGGTGCAGAAAGGCGAGCCTGAAGCATTCCTAGAGTCGTGGACGCCGTGATCATTGGAGAGAAGGTGTGTTTTTTTTGGAAAGGTGTTCGACGGAGAACCCTCGCGTGAGGCGGGAAGTCGGACCGTGGTATGGGGGACTGGGGAGGTGGACGTATTAAGGCAGGGTAATAGACGACGGCCAGGAACAGTTGGAATGGTGATGCTGCTGTACGGGGGATTATCGGTGAACAGAGAGCGGGGGGATCAAGAAGAAAAAAGAGTGACAAGGAGAAAAAAGAGAAATTCAGTGACCGAGGGGTATTTGGGACGGGGGATGATGGGTGATGGGCGATGAGGATGTGCCGGCAGGATTGATTATTGGGAGGGGGGGAGGGGGTGTTCGAAAGTTTTGGCGAGAAGAAAAGGGGCAAGGAATTAATGGATTTCCGTTAAGACCTTGGTTAAAGCAAGGTACACCCTCCTACGTACCTGAGGTACCCCGTCACTCACTAATATCATCCCTTTCACCAGCCCCGCCCATGTACCAACTCTCTCTTGATGCAAGGTATCCGGAAGTACCGCCTGCTACCCTCGGGACGACTATTATCGGGCAAATAAGATTAGGTAGATAGGTACATGATGCCAAAGAGCAACAGTATATGCTATTACAACGTCATGGATCACCTATGAAGAGACAAATAAGATGTTGGATGATGCATCCCGTTCTTCATTTACAATCGACACCTCGCGCTTCCCCACATCACGCTGGTATTCCCTTCCATTCCTCATCCACACGAGATCATCAAGAACCACAGACGGAATACAGCTACTCTAATCTGCTCTCGCCTCGAACCATGAAGGTACTCAGTTCACGACCCCTCTCCAATGTTAGGCACTTGTACTCTGTACGCGAGAATCGTACAATGATAATCTGGCCTGTCTTGCTTCCGGGTACAATAAGGTAAGTTAGGTACCTACCTTGGCTGATCCTTTAGTGTTACCGGTAACTGCGTCCCGGCGAACGGATGCTGCAAAAGAAACAAGTATGTACCTTATTGGCACCCGTACGGGGTAAGTGGGATTGTAGGCTAGACGGAACAGCGTTTGGCAACATCACGAATTAACTGAATGGAATCCGCAAGTCCCCAAAAGTCATCTTCCCCCCCTTGTCGATGGTGCCCCGGGGCTGGTTTTAGTGGCTGGCGCTAGGCTCGCCGACCAGGTTCACAGGTTTTGCTCTAGGAAGTCTGCCCGATACCCGTTATGCACCACCGGAGGGGCGCCATGGTCGAATGGATCTGGTGTCAAACCCACTTTGTACGACTGACCACTAGGGACCGATGGATCATTGATGGAAGAGACACAAGTACTCCGTAAGATAAGGTGGCTTAAGATCTGCCTTATTTCTTTGCGCTGCCCTTTTGCTTTCCTTTTTCGAGGGGGAACCGGGAAGGGAACTCTCATTCGTTATCTGCTCCAGATCATGACGCCGATACAAACAAAGGCCTTGCACAGCGCGTCCTTACACGGCCACGCCGCCTTAATAACAGTGCAGCCCCGCTCCTGCAAGCTGGATCAGCTAGGTAAGAAAGAGGGAAATGAATCCATCTCAGCCCTGGAATCGATACACGTCCAAGGAGTTTACTCACCTTGACTTTCCTCTTTCCCTGTTGGACAATGAAACGATAAGGGACGTGGCTAGTACAGAGTACCAGGTCATGTGCAAAACCGGGAAGCATCTTTCCGCAGGACACGTTGCCTCAAGACTTGACAGCTCGACGTCCAGCTTCAGTTGGTGGGCCAGTAGGACGGAGTTGATTATGTCTCATGACTCGATAGTCAACGCCCAGAGGAGAGGCGGTCTCCTGGAGCAGCGCAGAAAACCAAAACAACCTGTGAGGAAGCTCCTGTAAACAGCAGGTTCTTCTGCATTGTGTTTGCCCAGTCTGCATCCTGAACAAGCTTCAAGACCGGCACATGAGACATGCTTTCCGGGGCAAACTGGCCAACAGCTTGTGCTCCCATACTTCGGGGAGCACACAAGGGCAACGAGGCCTGGCGGTCAGCAACTCTGCTCATTGGTTTTTGCATGTGGCTGTGTCTGTTGAAGCGGGGCGGAACCCCTCCTGATAATTAGTACGAGAGTGAAAGAGCACAGCAGCAGTCCCACTGGCGCTTCTGCAGTTGCACGCCTGTTGTTGTTGACCGCCATATATAGACGGCCGATGGCGGTACTGGTGCAGAGCGCTCGGTCTTGTTCGTATCACCAGTACATATCGCCGCGCAGCACCTCTGCGGCTATGGTTTGTCACAGTTGCAGTGGCATTCGTTGTTGAGCCCGCTGAAGGGCGATAGCCCGCTTACGGCCAAAGCGTTCTCTTGTGGACCAGTCAATCATAGAACTCAAGGACTGCGAGCTCCAAACCCCTCAATAATGATATGACGGAGCGCCTGAATACGAGTGTTACTAGACAGCAATGTGAGAGTAGTTTGTAACATGATCTCTAGATTATCAGCTTGCGGATTGGATTGAATTGTGCATTCAGCAGTCTGAGCGCAACGGTCCGAGCCGGTGCCGAGGGGACAAGTTGTAGGCAGTAGCAGAGAGTTCTGTGGATAAGGTACCATCCAGCGTTGCTATATCTAAAAATACCCCTATCATAAGGTACCTACCTAAGGTAAAGTAGCAGCCTGTAAGCACAACGATACCAACCAGGACGACAATAAAATGGTTTCAGCGGTCACCATTTAGCAAGATGAGGCGAACAAGCGAGAAGGCTGTCATGACAGTTCCAGGGAACGGCCACAGCCTAAAGAGAGCGGGACGAGTCCGTCAGAAGCTTGTTAGCTGCAACGTACGGGTACACGGACTCCGTAGGCACCTGTTTAATTGAGATTTCAGTTAGTTAAAAACCACTTATTACTTCCGGTGAGGGAAAGTACCGACGACCAGATGCACCAAGATTCTGAGGTTTCCCTCCTTGCAGCCAGCATCCTGGGGAGCTCCGACCTCCTTTGATCCTTATTCTGGAATTTTGCCTCGGAGAGTTCATGCGCAAGCCGTACCTGTACCTCATACGTTCGCCGCTCTTCTTCGTCGAACGCCTCTTACAGACGGTAAACGTGGCCGCGTCAGGCTGTCAGCCTAAGGAACCTTACCTAGACGTCTGGTTGGATGATGGGACAGAGGCGGCTTCAGTGCGGGACTATGAGGCACAGCAGCGTACAAATGCACCCGTAAGAGAACGAGCACAAGTAAAGTAAGGCATGAAGTACCTCGGACTAAGGTATTCAGGTACCTCACCTCTCTTTACCGTAGCTGCATCATTCTTCATCGGGCCCACTCTTGGTTCGTTGGTCCCGCTTCCACGCGAAGGTTTATCTCTGCCTAAGTCCCGGACGGCTGGGCGAAACGTCGGGTCGGGACCAGTGCCCGTTCTAGTCATGCACCCCTGCCTATCCCTGGCGTAGAGACCACAGATACAGAGGGCGAGTACCTACAGGTGTACTTCGTAGATCCGCGGCCCATGCTCGATCTTCGTGTTCTAACGCAGTGGTCTTTCCACCGTTGTGGTTATCACTGCCTTTTATTCGCGAGGCCTCTATCGCTATGGCTACGAGTATCCGACGAGCCGGGCGAAGCCACATTTTCGCTGGGACCTTGGCCCGCTTGGTCCGTTTGGCTTTTCTCCTGTCATGTGGGGCCGGATTGTCGGGGATGCTTTGAGTGGTGTTGTGTCTGAACTTAATATTTTGACGTTTGCACGTCCACATAGTTTTTTGAACTTGCTTTTTACGAGGATGTATATAATCGCAGTCCTTCTGTACCGATGGTCTGGTAGGGTGCATCGCTTCCAACTAAGGAGCTTCTTAGGGACTCTGATAACACTGTGTGCCCCTCTCTTGTTTTTTGAGCGGTCCCTGCAGGTGCGTTATCATCTCTCTAGATCCTGGCGAGCTGGCGAGTAGTCATAAAGTAGTGGTTGATCGCAGTAGAAGAGTTAGAGCAATGCCCTACTATCCCTACAACCATGTTGTCGGAGATTTGTAATTACCTACTTTATCGAGTATAGCTGCAGACAAGGGCCATCATTTCTTTCTGCCGCTATTTTTCGGGACCACAGTGCGGGTCTTTAAGACTCGGTGTGTGATGGCTGCTCGACATTGGAGATACTGGCTGCAGAAGGCCATAAGACCGTCGAATGCGAACAACCGCTCTGACAGTTTGAGAACCAAGTTTTCGATACCATGGCAGTAGCCATTAGACTTGGGTCTCTTGCACAGTCTAGAGCTTTCCACCCCTGCTGATCGGCCGGACCTGGTCTCCCGAGCCGGCGGTCTTCGAACGGGTTAACTCCATAAAACGGTAGGATTCGCATTTGCAGTTACGGTACCCTTCCTTGTAGCACGAGAAGGTCAGTATGTATGAGTATGCCCCAACGAGCGTAGCATATATGTGTTTAAGCTTGTTGACCCGGTGCTCGACTGTTCATGGAACAGAAGATATTGACGACATCAGGTATGCAGAACATGCTCTTGTTCCTTGCGCATGTTACTATACGAATTACAACCATTGAAGAAATCAGAAATCTATTGTAAGCATATGTCAACAATGATCTTACCATAGACCTTCAACGTCAGCACACACACGATCCGGACGTCTATTCTACTGTTAGAGGATATATACCATACACGCAGATGTTGACTGAAAGATGCTTCTCCGGCGAATCCGTGAATGTGACCCCGAATTGACTAGGCACGCTTGTCCGTGTCGTGTTTATCTGATACTCCTTTATTTTCAGCACTGCTGCTGGATCTGTGCCAAATCATCTTTGCATGTTAGTTAATTCGCTGCAATGAAAAATAAGCGACATTCCAAGAGCAATTGAATCCTTTCCAGATCGTCCCTTGTCAGTGGAATTGTGCAGCCCGTTACGTTTGATGGGATTGGTTTGGTGGTCTGGGACTGTCACTGCGGTTGAAATATCGTATTTCCAATATCGTCGGTATCAGAATGGCATGTCAATCTGATGTCCCCCGCAGCGAGAACGCTCTCTCGAATTACAAGATACGACCTTTTAGGTGGGAGGGACACCTCAGGTAGGCTTGTAGTGCAGGACGAATAAAGCCATAAGACTACGATCGGTTGCTGGAGCTTTACCGGTACCTTGGTATGACTTTAGATGGGGGCTGAGAGGACAGAGAAAGAAAGGGGGAAGGGAAAGGGGAAAGGGGTCGCTTGCCTTTTGTGTTAGAGAGGACAAGGTACCTGTAGTGGGGTCTACTTCGTATCCTGCTACGCCTTGTAAAGTAATGTAAGTACCTTAGTACATGGAGTACCTAGCAACAAAGGGAAAACTGTCGTCTAAATTGACTGATTGCCCTGCCCCCCCGAAGCCTAAGGTTAATCGGCCCCAAATCGCTCATCGCCGACGTCCCAACGGTGCCCTACCGCCGCCCTGCATCTCTGCTCCTTCGAAAGGCTTCAGTTTCTCAGAATATAGACAGTTTTTGGGCAGTCGGAACTCTGCAGTCGTTTTGTACAATCCTCAAGATGGATTGATGTCCCCGCCTTGCCATTGCAAGCGCCCGCCGGCTACACATTACGCCTTGGCCTCCAACGTCCGCTCCCCACCAGCCACATACTGCCCTAACAGCAGCTCTCGCCATTGAAGGTGTATTGCACTTCCTGCTTGAGTGCCGTCGTCAATTAAATTTTAGCTCGCAACAGGCGCAAACTCCGCCCCTTGGATCAATTCCTCGACACCCTCTCTAAGCTCAAGCTGCATGTTGTGCACTGGCCTGTAGTTCCGGGGCTGACATATCGACGAACTGGCAAACGGTTGGTCCCTTGCCCCAGATCCTGCAGCGCTTAGGCCAACCAGTGAAATGTAATTGAACGAGTTCTGACATCCTAAGATAGCTATTCGCGGCCACTCTTGACCTACTCAATCGATACTCGGATTTATCCTGCGCTCGCACCCAGATTTGTTGGATTTTATGGCGCCGCGCCTCCACTCTTCTAATCTCCTTCCCCCGCCCTCGCCTTCGAGATGTTTGTGAGGCAGCCAGCTGCTACATCTGCCATTACTACTACTCCTGCGACAGCCAAAGAACTGGGATTGATTCAGATCGGGAACTTGGACAGGGATTGTTCAATATATTTACGGAGAAAGAGAGCAACATCATCGTATCTCGGTTGAGACGAACGGCACCAGTGCACAGGCTGGACGCTCAGGACTTCCATGCGAAGGGCCAAAGGCGCAGGATTTAGAGAATTCTAAGACCGAACGAAGCATTATGAACGGCTATACTGGTGGGGCGATGCATACTTCCCAATCTGGGATGTATGTGCGTGCTCTTTATGACTATGATGCCGACGATAGGACGAGCTTAAGCTTCCGACAAGGAGATATAATCCAGGTTATAACGCAATTAGAGAGCGGTTGGTGGGATGGCATCATCCATGGAGTTAGAGGCTGGTTCCCCAGCAATTATTGCGCACTTATCGCTGGAGGCCAGGATGATGGGCTTACGACCAAGCAAGAGGGGGAGAGTCGTGATATCGCCGCCAATGAGGACTCTGGAGAGGAACCAGAACGTGATTTTGATGAGAGCGACTCGGAACAACAATCTCTGGATAGTCCACAACTGCCCATTGAAGGGATGGACAGCAAGGAACAAGAGGAGGCTGCGTTTTGGATACCGCAGGCGACACCGGACGGAAGACTTTTCTACTTCAACACATTGACTGGGGTTAGTACAATGGAGCTTCCACTGGAGTCGCCGACATCCTTGATGGAGACGGGTCCCAGAGATCGGAGTAATATCTACGTCCCTGACCACACACGCCCACCCCCGGAGCTATTGGCACGCGGATATGAACGCAATGAGAACGAACTTGAAGATGAAGATGACGAAGTATCCGAGGCCGAGCGGGAGGGCGAATCGCTGATGCTGGCATCTCGGGGATCAATGGTAATATATATACATATTTTGAACACTGTCTGGGGTTGAACATTTTTTTAACATATATGTAAAAATAGACATGAATTTATCCTTAATACTTTTTTAATAGGAATATTAGGTTTTGTCTTAAATAGAAAAAACATTATTTTAATGTTAATTTCAATAGAAATAATGCTGAAGTATGTTATTTAATTCGATGATCCGCGAAAAACCTTACCACAATTTGAATATTATTAAGTTAATACAAGCTTATAATTTGTTCACTGTCCATTTTGTCATCATCTTCACTTACAACGTAAATTAACAATAATTTCTTAACATTGAGAATTTTAAGATTCAGCATTAATAGTTGTATTATACATATAATTAATTAAATTTTCTCTAGTTATAGCCAGCAACATTATTTCTATTGAAATTAACATTAAAATAATGTTTTTTCTATTTAAGACAAAACCTAATATTCCTGGCTAATCCAATGCAAACTCCTCCGGCTATTGTTCCTGAATGATATCTATTGCCCTTCCGACACTGACATCGTTCCAGCCACGGCGCCGTCGATCATATCTTTCTAATGGCGTCTCACCTGCAACGTCGATGGAGTCCTTCAACTCCCCGCTTACTCGTTCAAGGGATGATCTGTCAAACTTCTATAACCCGAGCTTTTCAGTAGCGAACAGCACATTGCCTCGGATAGGTACCACTACCACGTCGTTCACGAACAATCCCTTTTCAGGCGCGGCCGGCTCGGTCATTCCTCAATCCTTTTTCGATGACGGCACCGCGGTTCCATTGACCTGGAGCCGCCTCGTCGAAAATACGCGCAAGGCTGTTGACCTGTACAGAGAAGCGATCAACAATAGCGAACGATCTGAATTCGTAAGGAGGGCCGAAGATATCTCGGACCATCTTAGGTTGCTACTTGCCGCCGGCTCTGGGACCACGGACAATCACTCAGGCCACCCGTCCATTATCTCAACCAATAAAGCACTTTATCCCCACTTCAGGGGTATGATGTCTAAACTTTCGAAACTTGTACTTTCTTCCCACATGGCGGCTACCGACTGGCCTGCACCTGATTCCTACCAGAAATGTCTTGTAGAGTCAGAGGGAATACTGGATGAAGTTTACAATTACGTGGAAGTCGCGAGGCAGCGGCGGGGGGAAGACATTCCGCGCCTTGTCCCAGGCTTCGTCGTAAATAGCCAGACGGGCGGGTACTGGCAAAACAATGGCCTGGGCACACAGGACCTGATGTCATCCACGTCTTTCATGGATCAAGATGATGAGGCCTTCGAGCCCACAGCTCGTCTTGATCTGGCGCTTCTCCAGCGGGTCGAGGATCTCAGACGGACCGTTATATCAAATATACGACGGCTTGACGAACAGCTAGGCATCAGAGATAAACTTGTCTCCAAGCAGAGGCACGAATCTATCGGGAACAGTATCTGCCACGCTGCAGGTCAGGTCATCGAGACGTCCCGGCCATACCTGTCAACTGTAGAATCGATCAATTTAGCGCAGCCAGGGGTCATGATAAAAAGCCCCCAATTCTTGGAGTTTAGCGCACAGAAGCAGCGACTGTACGACTTGATCTCGGATCTTCTCATGGGTTGTCAAGCGGTTGCAGCACCCCTCGGAGATGAGTGGGCCGAAATGCGAGGCGATTCTCTCGAGGACCGTCTCAATTATGTTAAAGCGACTGCGCGACAGCTGGAGGCTACTATGTCTAACGTAGCTATATCATTACAGCATTTGCTGGACATGATACCGAGAGTTGAAGCAAGAGCAGATAAGTCGGAACAGAGAAAGACCGACGGTGGCATGTCGTACCAGATATCGCATTCGCGTTCACCATCGGAACAGATTCGACCAAATCTTTCCGACATTGGCAGGTCACAGTCATACCCTGAGGGCATCGATCCAAGTGAAAGACGTAAAGATATAGCGGCTGAGAAATTTGCCAAAGGCGATAAGAGTAAGGTGAAGAAGTTCTTTGGGGAAGTCCCTCTATCTCTCACCAGTCCTCGCGGGGTGGAAGAAACTCCATGGTACTTGAAACTTGATCATGAGGCTGAAATAGCATACGACGCGAAGTCAGATCCCCCTCAATTGAGGGGAGGTACCCTTACTGGGCTTGTGGAGCATCTTACCATGCATGACAAGCTTGATGCACCGTTCAATAACACCTTTCTCCTCACCTACCGATCCTTCACCACAGCTTCGGAGCTCTTTGAGATGTTGGTTAGACGTTTCAACATCCAACCCCCACCTGGCCTGTCGGGTGAAGACCTCCAGAATTGGCAAGAGAAGAAACAGAAGTTGATCCGATTCCGCGTCGTCAATATCCTAAAGAACTGGTTTGACAATTACTGGATGGAACCCAATAACGAAGAGAGCCAACAATTGCTACGGAGGGTCTATGCTTTCGCACAAGATCAAGTGCCTTTTACCAATACACCAGGGGCGCAGCCTCTGATGACAATTATTGACCAACGCTTGAAAGGTCAGGAGACGAACGTCAAGCGGCTCGTACCTTCACAGAACACGCAAATTCCTGCACCCATCATTCCCAAAAACATGAAGAGGCTCAAGTTCCTGGATATAGACGTTGTCGAGTTTGCCAGGCAGTTGACCATAATTGAGTCGAGACTCTATGGTAAGATTAAGCCTACCGAATGCCTAAACAAGACTTGGCAAAAGAAGTTGTCGCCGGACGACCCAGAACCTGCTGCGAATGTCAAGGCTTTAATCCTGCATTCTAATCAGTTGACCAACTGGATTGCGGAGATGATCTTGACACAGTCAGATCTGAAGAAGAGAGTAGCTGTGATAAAGCACTTTGTCGCTGTCGCAGATGTAGGTTATCTGATGAGAATAATTATGGCGCCTGTTAACAATGGACAGAAATGCCGTTCCTTGAACAACTTCTCTACCCTTACGTCTATAATATCAGCTCTCGGAACAGCACCCATTCTCCGGCTGAACAGGACATGGAACCAGGTGCCTGCTCGGACACAGGCGGTCCTCGAACAGATGCGGAAGTTGATGGGCAGCACGAAGAACTTTGGCGAATATCGTGAAACGCTACACCTTGCGAACCCGCCTTGCATTCCGTTTTTTGGTATGGCTATATTCTGTCTGCTCTTCGTTCTCCACTGACCTGGACAATTTAAGGCGTGTATCTCACAGACCTCACCTTCATCGAGGATGGTATACCTTCCGTTATCAAAAAGACGAATCTTATCAATTTTGCAAAGCGTGCCAAAACCGCCGAGGTCATCCGGGATATCCAGCAATATCAGAGTGTCCCTTACTCTCTGCAGCCCGTTCCAGAATTGCAAGATTACATCCTGTCGAACATGCAAGCTGCTGGCGACGTGCACGAAATGTATGAGCAGAGCCTGAGGGTAGAACCAAGGGAGCGGGAAGATGAGCGCGTTGCAAGGTATGGTCCACTAGATCTCCTCTTCTACATACTGTCTCCTGCTACTGTTTCCTTCTTACCGCTCCGCCTCCCGTGCCACAATTTACATCCCAAGTTCTTTCTGGCCGCATGCGGAGTTCTGTGTCGCTTCGGCGCTTACATTCTGTCTTTCCTAGGTTGCTCAATGAATCCGGCTTCATATAGATCCTTTTCCCTCTCAGGGGCTCTGGCATTGCATCCACACATATGGCGGTATATGATTATACGATGCTTATTCAACTCACAGACTACTTATGCAATCCGGGCTCATGTGAGCCAGCCTCTCGTCGATGCAGTCCCTCAACACCTGATGCGGGCCTGGCGGATTTTGTCATGGCTGTTGGGCTACTTCCTCGCCTTCTGAAAGTCAGTCGCGAGTCGCGACGGCCCTGAGCTTCTGCAGTTGTACAAAGGAATTCATTTTATCGGTTGCCTGATGATGTTTCATATCATATGTGGAGTCAGTCCAGATGCCGGCTGAGCTGGGCAGATCATGCGTATACCATTTATTTCATGACATGTGAAGGCAAAAGTATTTTTGGACGACGCATTCATGAGATCTTTGAGAGAGTCTTGAGGGTTTATTTGGACCCATCTGGTGGCGTTATGACATTGGCCGCCAGGAATAGAGTAGTAGTAACGGCCGATGCTGCCATGATCTAGGCCGAATATTCTCTGCAATAGATCGAATCACGGTGGGCAAGCAAACAAGGCACTCGACTTGCTTGCATTGCCAGCTTCGTTGCTATGATGGCGTGCCCAGGTACGGCCCACGTTCTATTTGCTTATGAAGGTGACCCAACCCTCGCCGCTTTGGGGAAGAAAAGCGTAGGACTGCAGAAAGCTCTTCCAAATATCCTCCATACATGAGCAAGGGACCACAGATTTCCGCCTTCGACGCCTGTACATAATCAACAGCGCTGCGCCCGCTCGCAAATCACCCAAGCTAAACCCAAAAAGACCCAACCTGTATATGTAGCATTTATCCTGCGCTGGTACATGAGAATATGTGTACATCGAAAAATATTTATACAGACATCAATAGTATTGTACAGAAGGAACATAGATTTGAGCAATGTGCAATGTGTTAGGAAGGCGATTGATTCGAATTGAGCGAATTCAAGAACTTCCGGCCCAGAAGAAGCTTGCTCTTCCTTCGATGACTGGGAAAGGAATGTCAGTATTGTTGGGCTACCCAGTTACAGAATGATAGTCATACCTTTCCTCTGGGTCCTCGGCGCCGGGATCCTCATTATGGAGGACTTTCTGACTGATGATGCTGAGGCGCCGGCCAATGGCATTGTGGAACGAACTGTGGTTCTATACCCCGTCTAAGCAAACGAAAAAAAGAACGATGGAACTTTGGCACTCACCTCTTCAACATCTTCTTCCTGGACCGACTCTGCCACCGAAGGTGTTACGCTGCTGAGCCCAGTCTTAGGCCTCGTCGTTGAATCGAATGAGCTCCAACGCGAAAGAGGGCTGTCTCTGGCAGAGCTACCGCCGCCGTCGACCAAAGATGGGCCTTGAGCAGGAGCAAGGCCAGGACTGGATCCTTGAGTGCTAGGCACATCGCTCGCGTACAGAAGGCTATCTGAGCTGGGGACAACAGTAGAGGCCTGGATCAGCTGGCGCAGTCTGTTCTGTTGCTGCTTCCCCGGCCGATGATGGTGTGCTATCTTATTCCCAATGATGGCCCCCGTATGTGAAATAATTGCTTTAATGACGTCCCGCTTCAGGTGAAGTGCTAGATCAAGATATGACCAGGTCTTGTTGCGGTATTCTAGCGTGGGCAAGCGGAAGACAAAATTGTGCAGATCTTCGATATTTCGTTCCCCTCGACCCTTATAACTGAGGCACAGTACCACACTTGGAACCTTCACGTAGGCCAAGGTCATGTAGTTCGAGGCACGGTTGACCATCTGCGTCAGGTCATCAGAAGGTTTGTCCTTGTTGTCGCTACTTTCACTCGTCGTCCGTTGAAGGAACCTCTTCGGCTTGTCGGATATGCCTTTGCCACTTCCATTCGCAAGACTCATCGAGGAGGCACCTGTGTTTGTCCGCGGTGTCATCTTCAGGTTCTCATTGGAAGACTTGGCACTGGGAGTATTTAGCGATGCAGGACGCGAAGAGGATCTAGACCTTCGCGAACCACCCTGGAACAAGCGCCAGTGATGACCGTTGGATTGTGTAGTCGAGGCCTTGGACTTGATCGATGAGAATGTCCCCGTCCGGTCCTCACGCGTTAATGTCAAGGTAGGTTTCAATCTGCTCTCGACCGTCGGTGTTTCGATATCTTCCGTGTTACCTTCCTCTATAGCGGTGTCACCATGATCTTGTTGCGTTAAAGGCACTTCCGGTTTAGTTTCATCTTCGTCTTCTTCCTCCTCATCATGGAGTGGCTCCATATGTCTAGTCTTCAGGGACGCAATGCTACTGGTCTCGAAAGCCTTCGAGCCAACTCCAGGGAATATATACTCAAAGAACTCTTTCCCAATCTCTCGTTCCAGTTGTATTTTGAGCGGATGAAGGTCGACCTCAAAATTCTCCAGGACTGCGATACCCGCAATAGCTTCCAGCATATACCAATGGACACGCAGCATCTTTTTGCCTTGGCTTTCATCGTACTGTCTTGTGTGGTCATAATATGGGGCAATCATCTCCGGGTAGACAGCATGGGGGAGCAAGTTAAGGCCCCTAATCGTCTCTACTTCGACAGTGTTGTAGTTCGACCCATCGCTGTTCTCGGTCCGATCGAATGACGCATTGCCCAGCTGAAACTCCATCAATGGTTGGTTCTTTTCTTTCATCAGATGCCACACGATCTCTGTTGCCGACAGGTAATAGCGGAGGAGACCGCTTTCTTGTCCTTGACTACGCTCATCATATTTCCGCTGAGAGATTGTGATAGCCTTCATCAAGAAGAAAAGTTCGTCCTCACAGGTGGCGAGATCTTCCTCTATCGAAAGTCTGTCATGCCAACCTTGCTTGTCAAGGAACTTCGAGTTTATCTGGAAATGCATCTTGATTTCCTCCAGTCGCCGTATCCGATCTTGCAAACATTTGATCATTTCTGGAGCACCTGTGAGGTCACTGAAATCGGAGGCCAGCATAATCCTTTCCAGTCGCTCGTTGCGAACCTTTTCCAGAGGTTCACTGTATAGAAGTAAGTCATAGACAATGACATAGCACGCATAGTATTCTGCAGAATTGCATATTGCACGGACTTGTGGAAAATCCACCCAAATGTGATCGATGCGGGTTTCGGTTTGGTCGACTATTTGAGTGGCACCCGGAGCCCCTTCGGTCACCTCATCATTATACTTGAGCCGCAGAGTGTTGTACTTGTCGTATCTGAGGCTTGCAGATGTTTTTTGTACCACCCGTGAGAAGCCAAAAGGATCCAATCTCGAGTCAAACATAACCTCCAAAGGTACCCAAGGCGGCCAGTAAGATCCGGGTGGGGTACCGTATCGAAACCCAGAATACAGGTGAGGAAACTGCGTCGCAAAGATCTTTTGATTCGTGACGAAAAACTGTACGCTGTCCATGTCCGCCGAGAAACGACGCTGGACGAGACCACTGACATCGTCAAATATTCGGTCTTTGTCCATGATTTGTACTACCTTTAGTTGCATACCCTTAGCAGTGAGTAAAACTGCTGCCTTGGGATTCTTCTCGCTCTGAAGCTGGATCTGAGGAGCGATGAGGCGAACATGATATGCATTCTGAGGTATGAAATTATCTGCAATGTTTTCTCCTGGATCTTGCGATGCTGGCTTTTTAGAGTTATCGTCTGTCTCTGAGTCGTCCGCCTTTACAAACTTCTTCCCGTCCTCGAGGAGTTGTTGTATTCTGTCTTCGACACTGACATCCGCATTTTGGTCCCAGGGGACCGGTGAAGGGTGGTGTCCGTCGCTTGATGACGCTTCCGCTGGTCCTCGGCGTTCCTGCTTGTGCTTTGATTTATTCTGCTCATCGACGATATCCAGGATGAACTTCACAGCCCGTTGGGACATGTAGTACACAAAACCTCTTCGTTGGCTGACTTGGTGTATGTACCTCAAGATGATATTTCGAAGCGAATTATTCCATTTGAGGTGGATATTGTGCACGATAAACCGGTTGTTGAAGTCACTTACGTAGTCTGCGAGAGGAGCAGAATCCAGATTATCTTCTGCATCATTGGAAGCTTCGGCGTCTCCTCGGGCTTCAGTGCTTCCCTCGGGGTCCATTTCCGGCACCAGTCCATCGGATTGGAGTCCCTTCAACAGTCTTCGCAACATCACATTGAGAAATTGACGCTCGTGTTTCAATACACTGATCTGTTGTTCAAGAGCTTCATATTGTTCCTTAGGAGCCGTCTCTTTCGGCTGAGCTTTGAGGACCTTCAGTTTCTGCTCGACGAGGACCTGCTCATTGTATTTCACCTGTTCCTCGAGCTTGACAAGCCGCTCTTTCAACAGATCTATCTGCACCTTGCGAGGGTCGTTGTCTTTGGACATAACGCAGTAGTGAGTTGGCTCATGTCCGAATGGACTGGACCTCAATTTATCTCCAGAAATATTGTCTCCGTGATCCGTCTGCCGAAAATAGCTGAAGCGAGGAGCAAAAGCTAAAGGCATGATCTTGGTTTCAGGGTTGGATTCGGCTGGTAATATCCAGTCCAGTTCCACAAAGTCATCCATATCGATCCAGGAGAGGTCGTTATCAGGAATAGTGAATCGTGATATGTCCGCTGCTGGCAAAGTGGACTGGAAAGACGCTAGAGTTTCTCCCGTTGCTCTCTGGACATCATCAAATGTGGTTCCCTTAATTGTCGCAGATACCGCCCTGATATCGGCCGTTATGAAGTCCACTTGCGCTTCATTGATTCTCATGCCGCTCGTTTTCGTCTGGATCTTGCGACTTCTGGCTTGGGGTGGAAAATTCTCGCGGCGTTGATGTAAGTCTAGCATGAAGCTATCCAACCGGACCTTAAGACCGGTCGCAGAGACGACATTGTCATTATAGTCTTCCGGATCTTTGTGCTTGTATATGTGACTTATAAATAGAGGCGACAGAAGCAGGTTATATTTTATGGTCGCAAGGTGGCGACCAAACTTTTTACTAGATTTGTCCGGACCGGGCCACAGCTTGCCCTGGCGTATGGGCAAAGACATAGCGCCCGAGAACATTGACCACCAGTTGAAGAAATGTGTGAAGAACCGCGGTGAGAGATGGACAGTATTGTAGCTTGATGAAGCCGGCTTTAGATTCGTCACGGACCAATCGCGATCGACCGGTGCAATGACAGCCAGTGAAAGATGGATGTGGTGGCTTCTGAAGCCTCGGAATGCGTCGTAATCCTACAACCGTGTCAGTACCCCGGCAAAAGAGAGAAGGGTTGGGGGCAGCGGGGGCGGCATATTTGACCTTTCTCCTCGTTATCATGGCACGGCTGGGGTTCTTGAGGACTACCTCATAGTGAGGAATGAAATCAAACGACCGACCTCCTCCAACGAGGTCCCGTTCAAACATTAGCCCAGCTAGCCATTGTACATTTCCGGACAGTTTCATGATGACTTTCTTGAACAGCGCCCCGCTCTTCGAGCTGCTTGCAGTAGAGTTTGTTTCACTGTCATCATTAGATGGCTCGAATGATTGCCGAGCCTGGTGACTATAGTCCGGAACTGCCAGTATGTACTCGCCACTCTTTACAGTCATGAACTTGCGTGGGTCATCGTCACGGTGTATGTCCCACCGTACGTCTCCGCGCCAACACATAATGAACCCAGCACCGTGTCCAGTCACTATGTAAGGATCCCTCGAACCTTCAATCGAGTCAGTATTGTGATCGTCCAGATATGGTTGCGAGCTCACCCTTCAATGACAATTGGACATCCCCATCTCCCTTCCAGTGGACATTGACCCGAGAGTGAGCAACCAGCCTTATCTTGTCCCAGAAACCGGTTCGGTCTGAAGGATCTATCTGTGGTTTAGTAAAACTCTCCATGACCATCATCATGTCTTGTATTGCTGGCTGGTATGATGTACCCCAGGTTATGCGCGTGGGATAGGCTGTGTTAATTTCGACTTGGACATCTGAATATGTCTTTACCGGTGAAACAGTTCGCCGTACATCAATTGCAAAGGCCTCCCTGTCAATGCCAGAAAGTGACTGCTGGGGTGGAACGATCTCGACCTTCACATTCCTTATAGACTCTGAGTCCCGAAACTCCTCCGCGATGACGAAATCGGTTTTCAGTGTCCAACTGGGAAGTCGCGAGGATTGCCCGGGGCGCGTTGCAGGGACATGCAATAGAGGAAGCGGATAATCCCGCAGGTTGACGCGCGCTTCTCCCATATCTATCTGTACGTTCATGGGTATCAGAAGAGAGTACTGCATCCCGGATGGCATTCCTTTTCCTATCGAATGCATAAATCTGGGGTAATCGTTTAGCGGGAAAGAAGGCTTGTCGACGATGATGTGGAGGTCGCTGATAAGCGCTGACATCAGTCCGGGCCGATTAGGGATCTCCAATATAATTTCTGCTTCCCGTCCAGTCTCCGGCATGCTATCTGCACCCCAGAACATCCGGCGTATTTCTTTCATCGAATTTTGCTGAAAGCGCATGCCGAGCTCGATCCGCCTCTTCCAGCTCTGTGCGTTGTGCTGCTGTAGTCTGTACCATGCATCTTCAATGCCAATTCGACAGGAATCACTCAAGCCACAAGTTCCACTTGGATCATAACGCATGTGGCGTCCTCGATCTCTTATCTTGGACTTCTTACGCTCATCTCCGCTCAATTGCTCGTCAGTACTCCTGCTTCTGCCGGTTGATGATCCCTCGTCCTGTCTGGTCCGACTTCTCCCACGGTAACGGTCTTGCTCTGAACTGGCGCGGTTGTCTGAAGGGTCTTTTCCTTGTCGATGTTCTTCAAGCTTCTTCACCTTCAAGCGGAATGCTTCCTCCCTGGCTAGGCGAGCCTTTTGTTCCTTCAGCCCAACCCGGTAAATGAGGCCCAACTTCCATTCGAACGCGCTGTCCTCGAGAGCAAAAAGCAGGGCTCTTGTACGAAGTGATATTCGGGGAACTCTTTTCGGCCCTTCAGGCCGCTTCTCCAGCACGTATTCGTTCGTGCCCGTTTTGAAGCGATGGTGCAGTTGCTGACTTGCTTTCGCGAGATTGACCAAATTGTCAAAGACCTTGTGCAGAACTAATTGATGTGGCACAGCAAGTCTAATTGCTTCTGCCCAGACATCGAGAGACCTCTCTGGAACAAAGTTGTCGCCATGTTGACGTCGCATTTCTCGCAAATCGACGCGCAACTCTTTAAGACTTACCAATCGGGCCCAGACATTCGTAAGACCGGGAGCCTCTGCATACAGCCGTGTCAGGCGTGCCTGCAGGAAAGGGGCAGACCATCTGTGTCGACCAAACTCCACACCATGCATATGAAACATCATCGGCGGGTCTGCAGGCATGCGAGCCTTGAGCTGAAGGAACGAGACTTTAGTCGATAATGTTATGACCTCACGAGCCGAGTTTGAATTGGCATGCTGACTCTTTGCAGCCTCCGGTTCATGAATATAGGAAGTATTGGCCGCGACGGTATATTCTGCCTGCGCAGGTTTGCCGGTAGCTACTACGCGCCTCAGTACGGTGGCCGCAACACCTGCAGCATAATGTCGGTAGAGCGAGTATTGTACGAAAACAGCCCTAATGTGCGAATGAATATGGAAGATGGGTCCTTGCGCGTCACGGCCAGTCGATAAAGCTACCTCGGAGCGAGGTAGGGCAATAAAGGGTTCTGGCTCCCATTTGTCCAGCGATTCGACAACGTATCCTTCGAGCCCGCGGATATGTAGCGCGAGCCTTCTGTTGTCAGATGTCGCGCTCTTCGCATGCTCTTGTCCCATTCCAGATCCCGAGTCCGTGGGGTGAGATCTTGAGCCGGGATGATGCTTGTCAGATGCCTCTGATTTGTATTCCGCTGTCCATGTGTCGAGTTGAAGAGCAATCCCCCTTGTATTTTCAGATATCTCTTGGTCGACACCTGCAACTTCAACGCCGAAGTTTGAGCCTTCAAGCCGAACGTGCTTCAACCAGTAAGGAAGACTCCTTAGAAGATTAGACTCGGCGGACTTTGACCGAGAGAACGTCCGGTCTGGTAGGACCCCCCCTTTTAGCTGTTGAATTATCTGACGCAGACCTTCACTAATCTCCGGTCGTACCATGTGCATAGAGAAGGTCCGTAGTTCTCCGCTCGCTGATACCGAAATCTGAGGAGCAGCATCAACTTTTACATCGAGCTCAAAGGTATCGGTCAGTAGTAGACTGTATCGAGCCCTCGACGCAGTTTGGTAATAGAAATCATGGTCTGACACTGTCAATTTCGAAGTTAAAGAATAGCGCAAATCCCCGCTTGTAGGATGGAAAGATTCCACTTCCAAAGAGATCGATGAGTCCGAAGATATCAACAGGTCAAAATCACCATCAGAATGACTCGGTTCCACCGGAGGTAGCGCAACCCTTACGACAGGTTCATAGATGGACAGCTTTATGACGGCCTTGGGTAACAGCCGAGAAAAGATACGGTGGTTTTGACGACCGCTGGCACCAGAGGACCCGAATCTTGAACGCACGAGAGCGAGTACCAAAGGGAGGTATTTGGGCGCTAGGTCGATAGATGGAGACGTGAGAACGGTATTGGAAAAGAGGATATTCGCATTCCGTTCGGCAGCGTCGGTGCGATCAGTATTCTGAAAGGTCTTCGTTGGCACGGTCGTCTTAATGGTTGTCGTGGTCATGGGCACATATATCAATCTTTCCGAAAGACCATTGCCGTCCTCAATCCCAACGGACAGAGATATCGCTGCCAGGAGCGCTTGATGGGCCACATCCTCTGTCCGGAAGTACATTCGATGTGCTGGACTTTTGGGGTCGAGTCGATACATATCAATTCCAACCTCCTTCATAGTCAAATTGACATGGAGGGGGCACCCGGTTGGTTTGATAGACTTAATCTGCTTGTAGGCGCCGATGAAACTCACCGTCACTTGGACCTCCATGATGCCACGGAGCGCTGAACTGAAGAATTCCTTTGAGTCAGATATCGTACGCACGAATTCCTCTTCCAGGTCCTCGTCATCTCCTACATCGTCCGGAATATCCTCAAGAGCCGTTTTGAAGGACGATGAGGTAGAAGAGCGTCTGCTTGTCCCCTGGGAACGATAATTATCGATGCGTCTTGTACAAGCACGCAGATCATCGTAAGGTAGTTGCAGACGGCCTATTCGAAGTGCTATGGAAGCATCTCGCAGCCCATCAAGTTCTTTAACGAGCAAGCCGTGCACATTGAGCGCACAATGGTCAATGAGTTCAAGTGGATCCTTGCCTGGCGGAGTGAAGAAAATCCCACGGAAGGCACACATCCACTCAGCAGGTTCTTGGCCATGAAGAATTTCCTTCTTCTGCCTGAAGAGGCGGCCACGCTCAACAACTTTACGTCTTGTGTCCACTGCCATTGTCATGTTTGCGATCTCGAAGCGTCCAACACCATCCACCGTGGCTTTCGAGCCAGTCACCACCAAATCTACCAACCTTAGCCATCTCACTTTCCTGTGCAGTTTCTTGATTCTGTCTTTAATTTCGGTCAGGCGGTCCCAGGATCGGCTTCTCTGACTTGTATAGCCTGTTTTGTCATCGGTTCCGGCGCGCTCTGTCTCCCTCGAGGATTGCGCGCCATTGGTCTCAATGTCTGGGACTGCTTCCGCATATCCTTGAAGTGCAGCCTCATCAAGAGCAATGTATAATCCATCAATGACAATACTAAGCCAGGTGGGCTGTGCGAATGTTGGACGGTGCAGGACTAGCCGTATGGCGCGAATTTCGAGCTTGAAGCCTTCCCTTGGACGGTAGACAATCCGCCGCAAGGATAGATAGCCCGCTCGTTGGATAGAGATTCCTGTCAGTGCGCGAATGATAGCGAACACGAGAAAGGTTGACAAGTAAAGTATGATGATGCTTCCAAGCAGAAGGCCTAAACCAGTTGACGGCATTGTATCGAGCTCTCGGAGCAAACTGGGCTATCCTGACCGTCCGATAGGGCCTCAACCATCCCGAGCTGCAGTTTCCTGTCCGCATTCGCCCAAGTGGACAGCTAGCCCATTTCGCAGCGCATGACTGGAAAGCTTTCGTATGTAGATTGTTTGATGGAGCCGGCCAGACAAAGGCAGCATCGAGACTTGACCAATGTATGGCGCCCGCGGTCACGACAGGTTGCGCGAGTATGCAGCGGGTGGGCAGTGGAAGTTTCTTGCCGGCGTCATTGAAACGAAACGGGGGCTCATATGGACGACCAACCCACAGCCAGACTGAAGACGAGAGCGAGCTTCTGGTCGAGAATGGATGCGCGAGATGAATTTCTGCCTTATTATCTGCGGTCTTGACTCGAGCACTCAGTAGGAATTCCGTCCGGGGGTTCCGCTCCAGATACGGAGGTGACGAACTATGACTATTCAGGTATGGGCCCAGTGGCCGGTCCCGTCAACGTTGGATGGAGATCAAGCTTGCCGGGAAGCTTGTTCTGCTACCAAGCAAGGTAAGGTAAGATTGTCTTCCAGGTTAACCATGGGACCTCGCGCGCGTGAGCTCTTTCTCAACTGCAGAGCAACACAAAAGTCCACGTCCACAGAGGATGCTGTCAAATCCAATTGCAGTGACCAGCTACCGATGCATTTCTATTTAGGCTATCTTCTCTAGGTAGCTAGTGATTATACGTGCACTGATGTCGAATTCCAAGCTGGTTGTATTTGAGGAACATTCGCCATCTATCCACCACCCCGGACCATCCAAGCCTCTGCCCTGCTTCACTGCTAGATTGGATCCATTGCACGCATCGTGCTGATCTGCCTCGAGCATAGGCGGAGTCAATGCAGGTCGGGATAAGCAGCATGAACTCCTACTGTTTCCCTTAGCCCTATCCCAGGTCAAAGGCAGGGATCAACTGCAGGCAAGGAAACATGCTTCTGATCTGTACACCGGGCAGAAGAGTAGGAAAATATATAGGCCGTCCGAGACATAATCCATGCTTACTTCTCCTTTGAAGGCACTGGGGCGTGGTTGATTTTGTCAATGTTCTCGTCGAGTAGGGAGATCTCAGCCTCGATTCTCAACAACTTCTCCTCCAGCATATGTTTGTAATCTGCGTCAGAGAGCATTTGAAAAGGCACATAGCGAGATTTCGCAGCTCTTGCGAGCCATCCTTCCGCCTGACCAGCACTTAACTGTGTTTCCGAATGGTGTGCGTCGAGCCGGTTGTACATTGCCTGACCAAAGGCTCCAGCCGCTGCAAACATTATAGTCCCTGGAAGGAGATTTGCTCGTCCTCCTGGGCGAGGTCAGCTGCTAATCGGATTGTTCAGAACTGATTCAGCACACACTTGTAATTAAACCAACAGTACCTCCTGCGACACCGCCAGCAATTGCGCTTGCTTTTGTGCGACTAACAGGAACCGCATTATGTTCAAGTCTTGACTGGAGTATGGCCTGTCTGGTACCTAGTCGCTACTCAATATCCATGCCCCTCCAACATAACGCTCACTCACCCCAGAAAATGCCTCCCAGCGCCGACCATTGCAGGCCGGAGAAGATGGCGAAAATTACAGGAGACGATGAACGAAGTAATCCAGCAACGCCTCCGAAAGCCAATCCGGGCAACCCTGCAAGGGATCAAGTTAACCATGATCATGGTAGATTTGTACTCTTTTGAGACGGTATATGCAAGCCATCGAGAACAAGCATCTGACCAAGGTGGAGACCAGAGAAAAATTGTGCTCGAGTATTGAGAAACCTGTCTATCATACTTCTTACATACCTGCTAGAGCTCCAACCTGTGCAGCAGACCAAAGAATGGTCTCAGTAGAACTTTCTTCGTCAGCGGACGGCGAGGCCATCATTCGGCCGATGTGCTTCTAGCACCAGGGCTCGGATCGTGCGTCGGGATAGTCGTTTGGTCTCTGATGCCCAAGACCAGAAGCTGCCCGGGCGTTCGATCACATCTGCGCAGACGGTACGAAGCAGCCGATTGTAGGGTAAGGTAAGGTAGGTTTGCGATCCTATCGGCCTTATCTTTGGCAAAGTCCTTGTTGCTCTTCTCGCGTTCGGCAAGATTTGGATGCAGAGGATCGAATTAAGGTGGCCAGCAAGCGACCTGATTGGCTCACGTCCCGTGCCCACACTACGATTTTATTTCTTCAACCCTCGACTCCGCTTGAACACTTACCAAGCAAACGTCCTGCCTTACGCCTTGCAACACAACGTCGTCGTCCACGCTTAACGACGCCTCCTGTCGTCGAATCTATCACATTCAATAACTTAAACCTCGCAGCCAAGGTCTTCATATTAGGGCGCGTGGAATCTTCCTAGCAATCATGGGTGAGTCGGGCCCATCTTCTCTGCGAGGCGGCAAACCCCACGTCGGTCGTAGGCGATGATGCTGACCGTCACAGGTCCCAAAGCAAAGACTCAGAAGATGTCCCTTGGGGATTTCTTGACAGATGAGAGTACGTTTTCCCCCGTCGGCTCGCCCTCTCGCCGTACGAACAATTTATTGACTACTCTCAGCACTCGGCTCATGGGCGGATGAGATGGATGACATGCCGATATGTAAGATACCCAGCGATATTGCATGCTCTGCTTGACTACGGTTTCGGAGCGTCTCGGCGGCTGGCTAACAGATCGCAGCATCGGGAACAGCGCGTACCGGGTACGGTGGTGGGGAGCGACGGGCATTCAGTCACACAGCCAACTTTGAACCTAGCGGCTTTGGTATGCTTCTGGTTCTTCACAATCGTTTCGTCCAGTCCAGATGTATCTGACAGCAGCTCCGCACCTTAGGCTATGCATCAAGGGAGCAGCTTCCTCTCCCCGATAGGCCCCCATATACTGCGCATATCGGAAACCTGTCTTTCGATGCAACTGAAGACAGTGTCAGACAATTGTTCGAAGGCTGTGAAGTTACCAGCGTGCGGATTGTGGAGGACCGTATGGATGGAAAACCCAAGGGCTTCGGCTACGTTGAGTTTGCATCGCTCGATGGATTGAAGAAGGCCCTCGATCTCAATGGCGCGCCTCTTAACGGGAGAAATATCAGAACCAGTGTCGCTGAACCACGTAAGTTTTCCACTGGGTTGCGAGGTTCCTTCGATCCTTCATCGCATCGATCTCTAACAAACTTCACAGCGAAAGATCGTCAAGAATCGTCCCGAGACTTTAGTGACTGGAGTCGTAAAGGTCCGCTACCCGATCTACCGAATCAGCGACGTGGGTCCGAGCGCACGGGCGGTGGATATGGTGGCCGCAATTTCGACAACCTGTCTGATGCTGGCAGTGAGCGTGCTGGGCGGCGGCCGTCGCATTTCGAGCAAGGAGACGGCAAAGTTCGGGATTTCGGCAATTGGGAGCGGAAGGGACCTCTTACCCCAATCTCTCCTAGTGGTGGCCCTGCGAGGGATGGCAGTAGGCAGAGACCGAGCGATGGCCCTCGGGAACGTCGGAGATCGCCTGCATGGGGAGAGGGCCGCTCTCAAGATGGGTCAAGGCCACCTCGGCGAGAATTCCAAGAGAAAGCACAATTCGAACGGCAGCCAACCGCTCCAGAGCTCGACAACCAATGGCGTTCAAAGATGCGCCCAGACGCCCCCGCAAAGTCCCCAACCCCTGCTCATGAGACCAGTACCCCTCCATCACCAGCTGCGTCGGCTGCCCCTGCAACCAGACCAAAGTTGAATTTGCAGAAGCGGACTGTCTCAGAAGCAGAGCCAACCCGTCCGTCCACCTCTGGTGGTGACTCCAAGGCCAGTCCATTCGGGGGAGCGCGTCCGATTGATACCTTTGCTCGGGAGAGAGAGATCGAAGAAAAGCGTCAGCTGGCGATCAGATTGAAGAAAGAGCAGGAGGAAAAGGCGAGAGAAGAGAAACGGTTAGCGAAGGAAGCTGCGAAAGCTGAGAAGGCCGCAGCTGTGGCTGCGGAGAAGGAGAAAGAGAAAGGGGAGAATGGGGCTGATGTGCCTAAGCCGAGTCTTAATTTCGAGATCCTTCGGAAGACCGCCGATGAAGGTACAGAAGGAGATGAGGGTGGTGACTCCGCGAAGAACACTGAAGATCAGCCCCCAGTTGAAGACAAAGCGGTGAAACCAAACGAAGCGGTGGTAGATGCGCCACCGAAGAAGACCGAGGGTGCCTGGAGGAAAGGCTCTACAGAGAAAGAAGCGGAAGCTCCGGTGACCACCACTCAAGCACTTGAAGACGATGGCTGGAGCACCGTATCCAAACCGAACAGGAACCGACGGGGTGGCAATCAAGCTTCCCGAGCCATTGCGTCCTAGATCTCGTTTCACCCTGCATACAAATTGTTTCGGCAAAAGTTCATCCGTGGCGTTTATTCTGCAAATCTCTTCTGGGGGCTAATACGAGTTGATGTCGCCTTCATCATGCATGTTTCACGTTGTTGCGGCCTTCTGCTAAGCCCGGAATATGGCAGAGATGCTCGCTTCTCCCTGTAATTACGGTCTTGTTTCTTAGCGGAACCGCCGGGGCGTCGGTCCGTTTGTTCGAGCGTCTAGATTCTGACATGCTGCACCTTAACCGGTCAAGTGGCTCTTCAAAAGCTTGTGTCTGGTTGGTATAAGGTCGCTCCAAGAGCTGGTCGTTTGGATATGGAGTAGCTACGGCTTCGGTGTCGCTAACCTCCAATATTTCCTTCACGCAATACCTCGCCGTGGCTGTCATTGGTCTAAACTTGCTCATGTTGTTCCTCTCTGCACGGCTTTGCTCTTTCAATGGGATTCCTCCGCCATAAGCAATGTATTCACAGATTGGGTGGACGACAGTGCTCAGTGTTCTGTGCGCAAATAAGGGGTCAAGCACATGCATAATGCAGATCGCAAAGGCAGATATAGAATCTTAGCCAATCCATTGGGCGTGACTGAGTGACAGGTCAATGATGTGAATGGCGTGAGGTGATCCTGTCATGCCCTTTGGTGTTTTGTGTACCCGGTGAGTAATGCGCGTGACATTCCGCGAGGCTGTGTTTGCCGACGCCAAGTTCAAGGGTACTTTGTACCCGCAGCACCCCCGACGGTGCTCAACGAACCTTCATCTACATCATTCTTCCATGTCTGAACATTCTCTATCCGTTAGCCCTCCTCATACGATAGACGATATCTTATTATCCTCGGACTTGACGGCTACATGTCCGTCGGGTTGACGGCGGTGCTCACTCAGGCACCAAGCGAACTCCCACGCGCCGCATGCTGCCCCAACTGCGGCATCGGCCTTGACAACAGCCACGGACTCAAGCAAGATGAAGCTGTGCGGAAGATTGCAGAACTCGAGTCCGAGATTCAGATACTCACCAGTAAGGCCACAGCAGCAGGTAAGGCGCGCCAGCCCCGAAAGATCCCCCAGGGATACATGTCGAGGCTCCAGCTGTCATGATCATCAAAGCTACGAAAGGCACTAACAGTATTCACTTTCCCAGTGGACAAACTTGCCGATTATGAAGACGAGATACGCAGTCTCCGGTCGACCCAGCCAGGGCGGAAGCTCGATGGCTCTGTCTCCTCATCAGACACGGCGCTAGTCGCCGGTCGCATGTCGCTGGATGAGCCGGCTCGTCCTGCGACTGCCGCTGCAAGCGTCCCTACTTCAAGCACACGCTCCTCCATTTTGCCTGTTCAGAATCGACTGTCCTACTTCCTGTCCCGCAGGGCCACACCGCCACCACCGCCTCAGTCGCAGACCACCAATCCCTCGAGTGCAGTAACGGCCACAAGCCAACCTTCTGCATCTGATCTTGTTGCAGCCCTGGCGCGGGAGCAGAACCTGCGACAAGCTGCTGAGGGCAAGTTGACACAAGCCAATGGGGAACTGGAGGAGCTGTCGGCGGCGTTGTTCCAACAAGCGAACGAGATGGTGGCAACCGAGCGGAAGGCGCGAGCAAAGTTGGAGGAGCGTGTCGCATTGCTCGAACGCCGCGATACGGAGAAGCGTCTGAGGTTGGAGAAGTTGGAAAACGCGGTGCGCAGGATAGAGAGGGTGCGAGGCCTGTTAAATGAGGGCGATGGAAAGACAAGATGATAAGGGGGCTGAGACTCCGCGGTGTGCTGAAAGCTGTTATGAGATGAGCCGTGCATGATCGATGGGCGTTTTTTGGGTCTGTAGGGTCTCTTGGATTGGAGCTTGCGAGTTGACCCTTTATACCCCCTTGTATTAGTTACTGGAACAACTGTCAGTCACTGTCACTTCCATACTTGGCATATGTGATCGGCTTTTGGCATGCAAGCATGCCACTGCGTGGAAGACGCAATTGTTTCCGACATGACAATCCACCAGCAATGCCGCTTACCTGGAAACGCTCGATCTAAAGGCCAAGAGAAATAGCTAGCAGTACAGCGGGGTGGATCTGTTCAGGAGAACACTTTCAACCCAGGAATTCCAGCACGCGATCTAGCCTGCGGAAGAAGGCAAATATCATCAGGAGCAGCAGCACACCGCCCGCTTTTGTTGCTGTCGCTTGCCAAACCGGCAGAGCGCTAACTGCAGGCTGGGAACCTTGCAGATTTGCCGCCTCCGGTTCCTTCCTCTGATCAGTCTTCTCCACGTCCAATGGCGGAATGTGGATTCTCTCTCTCCGAGCCTCCTCTGCATAATCGTCCAGTTCTCTTACGATGTGTGCGCAACGCTCCATGAGGCTGAGTGCCGCAACGATAACGCCATCTCGTTCCTGCGCGGACAGCAGAGGGTCGATTCGGTTCACGCGCTGCATAAATGTGTCCATAATATCCAATTCCTCTTCTGGAGACTCGCCAAAGTAGAACAGGCCTAGATTGATTGGGCACTCCGGATTGTGTGGTACTGTTTCTACAGGTTTCACATCATCTTGTTGAGCATCCATGGCATCCTTGCCAGAATAAGTCCCCCAAAATTCCGGACCAGCTGTGAGGAGCTCCTCGCGGATAGAGCGTCCTCCATCGAACAAGACCATGTACATGACCCACCCGTAGGCAAGAAGAAGATGTGGCTTTCGCGGAACCTGTTCGCGTATGTGCGTCACAACTGTCCCGGTGCCAGCAGTAACAGGCAGCCTCGTAGACTGTTCGATGGAGATGTTCAACAAGGCGGCCACCTCCTCGGCCAAGGTCCTGCTGCGTAGCAGACGCGGGTCGATGAGGGTTCGAAGGACATCGTACATGCGAGGATCGCCGTCATCAGTGAAGTATCCCTCGTCCCCGGTTTCGGATATCTGTTCATCTTCATCTTGGATATATTTCAGCCACGCATATTCAAACTCGCCATAGATGCGCGAGAAGTTGAGGAGACCCAGCGCATAGACATGCGGGCTGTCGGCGTGGGGAGGCAGACAATACGGTAGCCGGGTTGCGACCTGTTGACCGAGTTGGACATGGACTTGACTGTCGAGACGAACATCAGCGAGGGGATCTTATGCCGTTCTGAGGATCGCAGGTATCACCAACCGCGTCGCTTGCTTGAGAAGGTCAACGAGGGCAGGAGATGGATGATCGTGGGTGGGGTTCGTATCGCCTGTCAGGACAGTATCGGTAGCCGTAGCCGCAGCCGTGGACTCGGCAAGGGCGGGTAAGGCTGAAGGGTCCTTGGCTAGCTCCGAAGCTTGTAAGGCTTGATTACCCGTAGTTTGCCGGGTCTGTTGTGCCTGTTGTTGCGCCCGTCCTCGACCCATCATTGTTGTCATTGTTGAAGTGAACATCGACATCATTCTTCTCTCTGCACCTTGGAGGATAATAAAAAGACCAGGTAGCCTTCTGCATGATGATTTATGATCTATTTAAGTCCCAAGGCCGGCTGAACCGTCAGGAGAGAGACGACGGTCACACCGACTCACAACGTGCTGTGCAAGCAAAACACCAGAACTCCCAAGAGCATGACATATTGGAATTGGATCAGCCCCTATCTCTGGGTTGCTTGTTGTTCCAGGAATTGCTCAAGATCCATCACAAGATCGCGGTCCATTCAACTTTCCTGGGAGCTGCAAGGTACCTAAGTACGAAGTACATCTGGTCACCCCCCTTCGGTGAAATTTGTGCCGAATCGATCATAGCTCGATAGCACGATGGTACCTTACGTGCGATGGTGGGATGGATGGTCAACTAACTGAAGTGGGGATCTTCCTTGATGAGCGAATCCCGTCTCCGTTGCTCTCTAACGCATTCTTTGCGCTCCTTCAAAAGCTCTTATCAGAGAGAGGGAGAGTGAAAAAGCCAAAAAGACAAACCCGACTCCGACGGTCAAGAGGAGCCTAGGTGCCAACTTTAATCATGACGATCGGAGTGGCTCTTATCGGCAGTGGTATGTTTCCGGCAAGTCCCGTGCCTTCGTCATGCCCTCTCCATGTCTTTCTTCCTCTTCCCAGTAACTACAAATGACTAACAACATGTCTCGTCTCGTCGTCCGCTCCCAGGCATCTTCGCCAAGGAAGAACATCTGGTGCGTCCCATTCGCAGTCTCTTCGCAGCTGATCTGACCGCCTGCGACTTGTTAGCCCGCTGTCCAGAAATGTCCCATCCTCTCGCTCAAAGCTGTCTATTCACGCTCACTGGCTTCGGCCCGGGGCCTCTCCGCCGGTCTTGCCGATGTGGACCTTTACTCGGAAGAGTCTGGTCACGGGAAGGAGTACGATGACTTGCTGAAACGGTCTGATGTGGAAGCCGTGATCATCGCGTGCGTCGCCATCCTCCTTTGCCCGTCGGGGCATCGCATTCGAAGAAATGACCCACTGACACGACTGGCTGGCGGCAGCCTTCCGATCCTCGTGCAGCCCGATTTCATTCGCAAAGCCATCTTAGCAGGAAAACATGTCCTCGCCGAGAAGCCTATTGCGAAAGACATTGTCACGGCAGAGGAATTGCTGAAGTGGTACCACGCCAACAAAGGCTCTGTTACATGGAGCGTTGCAGAGAACTACCGCTTTATTCCCTCCACAGATTTCATGGTCGAGGAGATCGCGAAGCTCGGCAAGGTCCTAGGCATCCGAGTTAAGGAGTTTGCGCTTGTTGAGCCCGGCGCGAAGTACTTTGGTATGCAAGCACCTTCCGCTCCTCAAGCCTAGCTCATGGGTTGTTCCTACATAGAGACACCATGGCGCAAGAATCCTTCCCATCAGGGAGGCTTCGTCCTGGATGCAGGCGTCCATTACATAGCCGCCAATCGCCAACCCCTAGGCAGAGACAATTCCATCTCAAAAGTGTCCGCTTTCACAACGCAGCTGCGGGACTACCTCCCGCCCCTTGACACCCTCGATGCAACGCTGAAGACCTCCTCCGGCATCACTGGTACATTCAGCGTGTCCATGGGCACTACGTGGTCTGGAAACGAGTACACGGTTGCATGTCAAGGCGGCACTGTGACCAAGTCCTCTGACAGCCAGGCCGTGACGAAGGCCGGCGACGACCTTGTGACGGTGGTGGTGAAGCGAGGCGAGGACGAGGAGGTGACGGAATTTGTCAATGAGACTTTCGGGGTAGAGCCTGAGGTGGCGGCTTGGGCAGAGGCCTTACAGAGTGGCAGACAGGATCCCAGACAGCTCCCGGAGGAAGCATTGAAGGACTTGACGCTCGTAAGTATGCTCAGATATGTCTGTTGCAGTTGTCTAGTCTAATTACGTTCAGCTGGAGATGATGTTCCGCAGTGGCGAGCAGGACGGCGTTCCGCAAACGATCCGTACTTGAATCCAACTGAACGAGGCAGCGCCAAAGGACCAGGGCACTCTCTAATTGCGCAACCCCCGCGATCTGGGATGTGCTCTAGGCTTTGGCGGGACTCAAGTCTGATTCAAGATCTCCCTGATATTTTCAATCCACATCTATTTTGCCTTATGACTCCACAGCTGGCAGTAGGATTGCGCTCTTATGGAGAGTCAGATGCCCCCCACATTTTCCTTGAACGACGTTCACATTAGAACGATATCAAATATGAGAGCTGCCGGCCGCTCCCAGATCAGACTCTTATAGGTTTCGGCTCCCGCTTTCATACTGATATGGCAGCCTCGCGTAATACTCCCAGGGTAGAAGCAATCTGGTCTCCAGAAAGCCCCTCTTCTATTTCAAGTTTTTCCACAGCTTCGGCCAACCCAAGTGGATCCGTCTCTTTGTTTGTATCAGTAGGTCCCTCCATACCAGGTGGCGGGAGCGCCCAGTCCGGTAGTGGTGTCTCATATTCCCATCTACCCTGGGAGCATGCATAGCGTTTGGCATGGAGGTAAATGCCCAGTTCGTGCGCACCAGGATCACTGTACAGCGGTGTTTGGCAAACTTCACAGACTTCGCCTGTCATCTTCTCCGCTTTGCGCTTGTTGTACTCGTCTACCATCTCGTCGTGATATGCCACGGCCTCTGCGATTTCATCCTTCCCCATGAGGGATAGTCGCGCGATGAGTGACTCGTCTTCCTCGGCACTTGAGGCAGCTCGGCCTAAAGAGGGGCCAAAAACACGCTGGTTGCAGTAGATAGGGTCGTTGGAGATCGGATGTCCGAGAAATTGAAGATGCACCCGCAGCTGGTGTGTACGACCTGTAAGGGGAAGACAGCGGACAATCGAATAGCCTTCTTTCTTGGCCCAAGGGTGTTTCTTTCCCCGCAGACGGTCGCCTTCGGTGCCCGGCCATTGTTCTTCTCCATTCCCGTCCTGGCCCGAGGGCTGCTCATTCGGCTCGCTCTGATGCTCTACTCCAAGCTGCTCCGGCCGCGTTGGCGGGTAGTACGCCAATCTTTTGAAGATCGTACGGGCGGATTTACCGTTGGCTCGCACCCCGTTCAGACCTAATTTAGGGCTGATCTGTAGGACGGGCTCGTCACAGATGATCTCCCCTACAGGGAACTCCCCTTTCACACGGGCAACATATTCCTTTTTCACGGTCCGGCCCTTTATTTGGTAAGACATATCTTGCGCTGCCTTCGGTTCCTTCCCAATGAACATAATTCCAGACGTCAGACGATCGAGGCGATGGCAAGGAAGTGGGTTGAAGGTATAGCCTCTTTCAGCGCGCATGATTTCGACAATGGAATTGTAGTTGTAGCGCCCAGCTGGATGAACTGGAATGCCGGCAGGCTTGTTGATCACGATCATGTCGTCACTTTCATGGATGACGCCGATGGGTTGACCGGAAACTGGAGGTTCATGCCTGTGGAGTGTATGCGAAATGACATCGCCGTTGCGGACCAGGGAGTCGGTCGAAGCCTTCTTGCCGTTGATCGTGACTTTACCTTGTTCTATAGCATCTTTCTGCCTAAGAGTCAGCGTTTTGCGCGCCCCGCAGCAATAACAGAATAGACTCACGTAGTATTCAGCAGGGCGGTCTCTGAACTCGCACGTGAAAATGTCGAGCAGTTCTCTGCCCCGCCACCGTTCCTTGCAATAGGTGTTGTAGGTGTAGTGGTATGGGCGGACCCGGCGCAGGCCATCTTCAAAGTAGTATGGTCGGGGCCAAGGGTCACAGGGCGTGACGACAACTGGGGGAGGAGGTTCGACGACGTCTGGTGGTTCGAGAGGGGTGTGGATCGGTTCCACGACGGTCAGGGCCATGCTGGAAGGGATCCGGCCCCGCCGGGTCAGATAAGAAAGAACGCGCGGTGAGTAAGCCAGCGGATACGTTCGAAGAGCAGACGATATTCCAGGAAGACCGTCTGTTGTTGACGAATTCACAGTGTTATGGTGAGATAATTTACGAAGAGATGTATTCGTAGACAGCTAGTCGAGAAATCCGTTTGGAAATTTTTCCCGGTCGCGCATCGGGAAGAATTGCCTCTTCTGCCTTGTAGGGAGCGCTCTGGGCTCATGTGCTCCCCCTCCGCACCACAGTGCCTCAGTACCGTTACGAGCAGGAAAGTTCAAAGGGGACAACATCAGAATGTCGCAGACGGAATTAAGGAAGCGTCGCAGAGGGGACTATGTTTTCCACCTGGAATATCGGACGAGATGGTGAGCAGTTCACATGATCATCTATCTGCTCTGAAACCCAACCACCAATTCCAAATACTTCCAGGTCGGACAACGACATGTACCATCACATGAACAACAGCATCTACTACTTTCTGTGCGTCTCTCCCTGACTTGAAACAATGTTGGTGCGCTCATTGATAGATATGAGCAGATATGATTCAATCATTAATACATACCTCATTACCCACTGCGGTCTACAGCCTCCAATCTCGGAACAGATTGGCCTCATTGTGCACTCCACCTCTGATTACTTCGGATCCCTCACCTTTCCAGCTGTAGTAGATTTGGCCTTGCGGGTGAAGAAGCTGGGAAAATCTAGCGTCACCTACGAAGTGGGGGTTTTTGAACGCGGCGTTGAAGAGGTCAAGGCCGTCGGCGAGGCTGTCCACGTTTTCGTCGACAGAAAGACTAACCGCCCATCGGCGACGGGAATGAGTGAGAGCACCAGGAGAGGCCTGGAGCGTCTCTTGTCGAAGGAGACCGTCAAGCTCTAGAACCCCAAGCAACCATCGATGTACTTGCGAATCCTAGACCCCAGAACCTCAATCTCAGCCTCAAGACTCAGCTATCACACCTCCATCACCGATGAATCTCTCATCTTCTGGCCCCTGTGGGTCAAACCCGCCGCAGTACAAGAGGGCGCACGTTAGAACTGAAAGCGACTCAAATGTAGTAGAAGAAGAATAAAGGACCGACCATCCCTTGATCAGGAGCGGAGGCGCATGCGGACAACGGATATGGGAGGAGGAAGGTTTGCAGCAAGTCGTATTCGGACCCATCAATATTATAGAATGGCCCGATCAATGAAGACACAACGGACCGTGCTGAGCATCCTCTTATTTTTGTACTGGTGAACAGACAAACAAATATGGTCCGTTGTGAGCTATATGGGACTCATTCGGAACTCGCATTTATTCCTATGAGCTGTCATACATGCCATCGCGGAAAAAGCAACCCGGTTTGCCAACCATTGCACCTCATGCTTAAGCCTCCGTCGTCACCCTCGACTTGGCATTTGTAACCTTGACACCCAATTGCTTCGCACGGGCAATGATCTCGATCCGTTTCCGCGACGAGACCGCATGGCCGATCCTAAAGGCGTGTAAGCTACTGCTGCGTGTGTCCGTACGGCAGGACATACTCAGCAGCGAAAGTCTTGTTGTGCATCAGAAGGAGTTCGACGTCGTTCACATTTTGAACAAGGAAAGCTTTGTGGCCCGAGGGCATGAGATGACGCGTCTTCTTGTTCGAACCATAGCCAATCTATAAGGATTCCTCGATCAGCCACCAACTCCACCAATAGAAGTTGAACTCGTTCGCGAGGCAGTAACGTCCGTCTCGATGAGATGCAACCACCAGCTTCTTAGGGTCGACGCACCGATGGCATAGCAATGTTACCCTTGAACCGTCTTCGCACCCGGTTATCGATACCCTTGGGCTTCCTCCAGCTAGGGTCGACACATTTGAAGCGATCGCTCTGGTGGCGGAAGAAGCGGTTCGTCCCTATTGTGAAACCGAGTCAGAATGTGCATTCTTTACCGCAAAGCGCTGGTGCAAATATGCTGAGCAACAAGCTGGTAGAGGTTTCGGGCAGCTGGCTTTGTGACCAAGCCAGATTCCGCGGGTAAGAGATCATTGTGGATGCGGGCACACGTACGCTTCTTGACGATAGGGATGTGCTTCTTTGCGGCGACCATCTAATTGTCTCGTCAGAAATCTATCACCCTAGAGAGCAGCGATGACTGCTTCATTAACAGTGCCAGATCCATACCTTGTCGGTGTTCTGGTGGTCTCCGAATGTCGATTGGCGATGGTATCAGAAGTTCCCGCTGTCGGTACAATCTCTGGTGGTGAGGCTCAATCTTAGCGAGCCACGAGTTAGGGCTAATAATTACCCAACCCTATGCCATGATTACATAATACTCCCCCTCGAGCAGGTGGAGCATAAGTGTCTTCCATATACATCGATGCAATGACGGCGATATACCAGGTATAGAACCGTACAAAAGACCATCTCTGTCATTTCTATCTAGTATACTAGGCTCAATGCCGCGCTGTTTTGACCGTCTCATGATGCAAGAACGATAAAAGAAAAAAAGCTCCTGGACCGTGACGCCGACCAATGCAACCATAAAGTGCCCGCCCATTGATTGCGAGAAGATAGACACGTCCATCGTGGACACGACTACTGTTGCGCGCATTGAGGGCCTTCGTCTTCGTCGTCATCGTCTACCCATTCAGAACCGCCTCTTGGATCATCCGAATTTGCGCCGAAATCAGCCAGATCAGCGTCGGCGGTGTAATCCACTTCCTCCACAGTATCCGCGATGACAGAAGCGGATGGTTTAGGTAGTAGGCTCCGAAGCTTCTCCAGACTTGAGTCATCCTTGAGCCAACCATCAGGCGGAAATTCAATCTGAACTTGCAGATATAGGTCTCCCCTTGAGTCAGTTCTCTTGTGATACATGCCTTCTCCAGGAACTTTAAGGACTTGACCAGGCTTTAGTACTTGGCCGCTGGGGTGGTTTATATGGATGCCACGGCCATCCAGATGCTTCAGCACAACTTTGGAGAAACCAGTCAAAGCCTCGGCTAGAGTAATGTTGAGGTCCGCCGACAGGTCTGCTCCGGCACGTTGAAATGTTGGATGGTCTTTCTCTTGCAGGATAAACACGATGTCGCCAGGCTCCTGGTCTGGCACTTGGTCCGCCTCGCCCTCCAACACGATCCGATCTCCCTGTCTTCGCAAATCAGTCTCCCAAGCGGTCGTCGATAAGTGCGTATACCTCACCTTGAACCCCTGGGGATATAGATCTCTAGAACCTTCCTTTCCTCGACTACACGGTTTCCCTTGCACTTCTTGCACCTATCCTTCTCTTTGTAGACCTTACCAACTCCTTTGCATGAGCTGCATTCCACCGTTTCTTGCGTGACTAGACCCGGACCCACAGATCGCAGACCTTGAGTGAAACCTATGGACAGTCAGCCAAAAGGAGAGGAATCAAAGGGCCGACTAAGAACTCACCCTTCCCATGGCATGTTGCGCAATCCTTTGGTCGAGCTTTCTCTTTTCCGCCCGAACCTTTACACAGGCTGCAAATGACATTTTTGGTACTTGCGAACTTCGTCGTTTTTCCGCGGTACAGCTCTTCAAGAGACACTTCGTACACCTGTTCCTCGCTCCGCCCCTTCCTGGCTCTCCTAGGTCCCCCTGATCCTGGCCCACCATAGCCGTGGGGAACACCCCCGCCCATGCCGAACATTTGTTGTAAGATGTCGTCTAGGTCAACTTCTGCACCCATTCCAGCGGGCCCTCTTCCGGGGTCGAAGGCGGACATGCCATGAGTGTCGTAGAGGTGCCTCTTTTCGTCATCGTAAAGAATCTCGTACGCCTTGCTGATGGACTTGAAGCGAATCTCGGCTTGCTCACGGTGCTCCTCTGGAACCTTGTCCGGGTGATGCGACAAAGCAGCCTGGGAACCATTAGTTTTCGGTCGCGCATCTACTCCCAATATCACAGACCTTGTGGTATGCCTTCTTGACCTCTGTCTTGCTTGCACTGGAAGAAATACCAAGCACCTCTAGACCTAACATTAACGCACGTAGTCCAGAAAGAACCTGTGTCCTTACCATACAGGTCTATCTCCTCCTCAGCGCCGTCCACTGTTTCGTACGCAGTAAGTATAAATCTATAGCGGTGAGAGAGAGCGGGAGCTGTCAGAGGCACGCACTTATGGCTTGGAGTTGCAGCTATTGATTCCCTGGCTTCTTGGACGGTTCTAGTTGAAAGCGAAACAGACGATCGCTCCGCAAGTTTTTGAGATGTTCGTTGTTGTGCCTGAGAAAAGATCGTAACCTCCGAGTGGATAGCCAATAGTTTAGACCTTACTCATTCCCTCGGGCTAGAAGTACGGAGTTAGATGCAATCGGACAAAAGTTTTGACGAGAGAGCTCTAAAACTCCAAGATGCACGGACCTCAACGCGGAAACCGCAAAAACCATAACTTTTTATACAGCACGGACGGACATTGATGGAGCAGCGGAGGCTTAATTCCTAACGGCCCGGCGGAGCTGGAGTCGTATTTCTTTATCGTGACTAGCAGATGCATACCGCAACATAGTCGCGCCATCACGGCTGCTGCTCGCACGTCCATCTCACAATGTTGTTCTGGAGGGACGCAAGCCGACACACTGCGCCGTGGATATGTAGGGCTTGCGCTTCCCGCTATTCCACAAAGTCAGGAGCAGCGGCTCGCCAGTCCGGCGGCGCGCATGGTCAACATTCCACGAAGCTTCCAACTTATCCTGCACGCACTCGTTTTGCCCCTTCTCCAACCGGGTACCTCCATCTAGGCTCGTTACGGACCGCCCTGTACAATTTCTTGCTGGCCAAGAGGACGGGTGGTCAGTTCCTTCTGCGAGTGGAAGATACAGACCAAGTGAGCTTCCTGTCACGCCTCTGACGCCTATGTACTGTGCTAATAGGACAAGAAAAGAACCATACCCGACGCTGAAAAACGGCTATGTGATGATTTACGGTGGGCAGGATTGCAATGGGACGAAGGTAGGTGGTGGCGGTTGTTTGCTTCCATATAAGCTGATCTTTGCCAGGGCCGGAGGTTGGAGGACCTTATGGACCGTATCGCCAAGTTCGTGGCCCCTTATAAATCTTTGCGATAGAGGTTGGGCAGCTGATGAGGGCATAGTCTGAGAGAACTTTACTTTATCAGGAACACGCACACAAGCTTCTGATATCTGGACATGCATATCGGTGCTTTTGCTCAGCGGAAAGACTCAATGCGTTAGCTATACAGCGCAGCAAGCTGGGCTTGCCAACAGACTATGATAGGACTTGCGCCGACATCCCGCTTGAAGTCTCAGAGGACAAAGCATCCAAATGGGAAGCGCACGTCGTGAGATTAAGGGTACCTGAAGTGTATCCTATGTATGAGGATCTGGTATACGGAAAAGTCGGCAAAGGAAAGCCAGGGGGGACCGTTTTCAAACATGGAGAGCCAATCTATGAGGATCCGATCCTGTTGAAGTCCGACGGCTTACCCACATACCATTTGGCTAATGTCGTGGACGATCACCATATGAAGATTACACATGTCATCCGCGCAGTCGTGAGTTGCTCCTGCGACATTACATGGAAGCACCTAACGTGTACATAGGAGTGGATGTCTTCAACCCCGAAACATGTGGTCTTATATCAAGCGTTCGGCTGGCAGCCTCCTCTCTTTGCACATGTTGGGCTGTTGCAAGATGCCCACGGGCAGAAGCTCAGCAAAAGAAATCTCGATCTTGACATCGCTACAATCAAGAATGATTGGAACATCTTTCCGGAGGCTCTGAATAATTTCGTAGCACTTCTTGGGTGGTCACACCAAAGAGGCGACGATGTGATGACGATGGAGCAGCTCATAGAGATGGTATATCCCCTCTGGATCTGACGTTGAAGTTTATCTGACGTGATGAAAGTTCGATATGAAGTTTACAAAAGGAAACACTATAGTCACGTTTGAAAAGCTCTGGTATTTGCAGAAGGCACACGCGCGGATACACGCAGAAAATGGAGGCAAAGAATTCGACAGTATGGTCAGCAAGGTGCAGCAGCTTGCTGAGGATCATTTGGATGTTGCAACTTGGTATGGACAGCTAGTCTAAGACTTGCATTCTACAAGTGACTGATTGTTACTACTTCCAGGCAAGGAATCCTCCGAGGAAGGGATCGGAGACGATACGTCGCAGAAATCGTCCGCTCGGACGCCAAGAGCTATACAACAGCTGAGGAGTTCCTACAGAGGAACATCGTATTCTTTAGACCAGTGCGAAATTCCGCGTACTCTCCGATCAAGGAGAACGGGTCGCCCGCACATACAGTTCCAGTCAACGAGCTAGTCAAAGCAGCGACTGCATTGAGTGAAGTCTCGGCTGACGCCTGGACAGTAGATGCATTGAAGAGAGAACTTTCAGAATTGGTTGTAAAGCACTCGGGCGTCAGTGAAGAGAGCATTCGCGACTATGATCCAAAAGCGAAAGGACAGGCGAGGAAATGGGCGAGGGAATGGAACAAAGCTCTACACCATTACCTTCGGTGGGCTATTGTAGAAGGTCGACAGGGTCCAGGAATTGCTGAAACCATGGTCATTTTGGGACGAGATGTCACGCTGGAAAGGATCCAAGAAGCTACCGCTCTGGCCGGGATACCTGCTGAAAGAGGCGACCATCATATCCTGGCTAGCGCAGCCAATAGTCGCCCATGAGATTCTGTTCTAATATCAAGACTCTTCCATGCACCTCATGTCGTATAACGCCTGCAAATGCCAACATTCCCGCAGTACCTAATCGGTCGAACTCTTAAGTCGCAGTACCGTCGTCCGTATTTCCGATGCCATTGAAGAGCTTGTCCTTGATAACACCCGCCAAGAATCCGCTCGTTTCTTCGGCGGCTATCTTGTTACCATCGCGCACCACCTCCTCCAAAGTTTTGTCCTTGACACTTGACCGGCCCGCTCCAATGCGTCGTCGTGATCCCTCTGCTATTTTCTTCTCTGTGATGCGGATCTTTTGGCTCAAATCCATCATTTGATTGCTGCTATAGTCACGGTTCGTGAAAAGCGGGCTCTGGCTCAGAGTTGACACCCAGTATTTGTTCCACAACTGCTCCAACATATAACTGTCCAGGGAACTCTTGAAATGTGTGATTTGCAGCGAGTAATAGCTGCTGCTATGAGCGCCAAAATCTTCAATCTTGGCTAGCGGAATGGTCTGGTAGTCGTCACTGCCTGCTCCCGGCTCTGGTTTATAATTGTCTGGATATGTTCTGAAAGCTCCTATCTCCACCTTCCCGGCTGAGATGGTACGATCTGGATCGATGACGACGGCCAGAAAGGGATCCTGATATGACTGGTTCGTCTTTTGCGTACCCACATCAATGCCGCTGAGCCAGCAGCCGTATCCGGGATGGCTGTGGTACCAGCCGATTACGTTCTCCATCTGGCCCGCATCACGGCAAGCCTGCAGATATGCCACCATGTATTCGTTCGCCTCTCCCTGAGCATTGACTCTTGTTTCCGTTCCTTCGACAGGCAGCCGGAAGGCATCTGTGACGATGAAGGTATCTCCGGCAATCCTGCCCTGCATCAGGCCCATGACCTCTATGGAGCCGCCGGACCGCGCGTGCATGACCATCTTCAGCAGAGCGACAGCGGATATGCGAACGTGCTTGAAGTGATTTGGGTCTTTCCTCCATGGCTTAGCTTCTTGTATGGCCTTCTGCTCGTCGGGGTTGTGAATGTACAGAGCGTCACGGGTCGAGTCAACCAGCTGGACACAATTCTCGAGCTCTGACAGGGTTCAGTGATCCATCGCAACGGCAGGGAAGGTTAGATCGGACAGCTCCTTACCCCATGTTTTCTGAGCGTTCTCCATCGTGGATGACGACAGATGCGTGGCCAGGAGAAGACTGGACCGGAGCAGGAGAGAATACGAGTTATTTGAGGACAGATGAGCGCCCCATGGACCGATTCTAGCCGGTAGAGGTCCACACAAACCTTGCACAGAGTATGTGGTCGTCACAGGTGTCTAGCTGTGTGAAGCCAGATAAGGTACGAAGGATTGCGGTGCTATCGGGATTCGGGAGCTTCAGCAAATGGATCATTTGGCACCTTACCCGTACAGGTAAAGTACTTTATGTCAAGCAAAGACTTGACTCTCGAAAGCTGTGCATGGACCACCACTTATTATGCCATTACTTTTGAGACCGGTCGCTGAAACGGTGCAGGGGCGGACGTTGTCCTAGACGACAACAAACGACAACAAACCCTCACACGTAAAGCGTAAAGCGTAAAGTGTATTCTGACAGTCAGTCCTTCGTACACCAACCATTCCACGAACTGCCTTACTTGCGCAAACCTATCTTTGCACTCGTCACTCGTTGTTCCCATTGCCTTGGTGCAACCCATAACTGCAACCATTCTGTTGCCGGCGCATCCTTTGCTTACCTCGGCTCTGGCCCGGGCTTCTTGTTGTTGTCCTGCGCTCGCTCAAGTCCCCCGTCCGCATAACTGATGTGACGCGAGAGCAGCACACGAGGCATCTTGACAAACATTCCTCGCTTGCCCACGCCCGCAAATTCCTACAGTTACGATATCACCTCCGGCATCTGTTGGACACTTGCAGAGCGGGAACACAACCAATGGATACAAGCTATCTGACGTCGCAGGTCGCGACCATTATCGGCCAGTTGCACGGCTTGTTCGATGAAATCGGCGTGCCCCAGCATGAGAGGGAATCCAGAGAAGCAGAGGTAGGCCGGCTCAAGTATCGCAACATGAAAGATGAGTTGTGCGCTGACTGGATGCAAGCTCTTCGCCGCCTTGTCCGAAGCATTGCATAACCAGCTCCGGCAGGTCACAGCGTTAGTCTTCCAATATTGGTCACCGATCTAATGTGTTACTGACGGCCTCTTGATGCAGTGAGAAGAATGGGATGACTGAAGAAGCTCACCGTATCATCAAGACGATCAAGCAGATGGAGATGTCACTAGATGACTCTCGGTCCAAAGACACGTATGATCTTGAGCGGGACGAGCTCAAAGTCACATTCCCCTTGACCCGCTGTCTCCAGTCGTTGAAGGAAAAGTATAACACAATCCACAAGCTGCACCGGGAGCGGTTCGAGCAAGTTAGAAGTATGCAGGCCGTCCCAAACCACTCCTCGCCGTACTGACATGTCACAGAGCTGGTCGAAGCTCTCGAGTCCTATTCTTCGCACTTGGAATCATCTTTCATCAAGATCAAACTGCCACCCACGTCTCTGAACGCTTCGATACCGCCTACCTTCGACCTCTCGCCTTCTTATGTGGCAGCTTTGGACAAAGAGTTCACACGTGTTTATGAAGAGTACAACCGCCGTGTAGCCACCGTTCAAGCGACTGCCGAAGAGATAATCAAGCTATGGGCCGAGTTGGGAACGCCACAGCCCCAGACGGAGAACGTCATAGTAAAGTACTATCGCGACTCCCCCGAGCAGCTCGGCCTCCATGAAGAAGATGTGGCTAGACTCAAGGGCAAACGAGACAAGCTCCTCGATGAGAAGCGCGGCCGTGAGAGGAGAATAAAGGAGCTGCGTACGACAGTCGAAGGCCTGTGGGACAGGCTCGGCGTGGAAGACGCTGAGCGCAAGAGATTCTTAGCCAGCAATCGCGGATGTGGCTTGAGATCCATCAATGAGTTCGAAGATGAGTTACATAGGCTGAACGAGCTGAAGAGACAGAACCTGCACCTTTTCGTGGAAGAAGCACGTTGCAGACTGCAGGAGCTATGGGATGCTCTGTACTTCTCCGAGGAGGAGATGCTGGATTTCACGCCTGCTTTCTCAGGTAAAACCCCCGCACCAGTATGGTCCTTCCTTCAGCTTACCAGTCACAAGACGTGTGCAGTGATGCTCTCTTATCCGCGCATGAGAGTGAGATTGCACGTCTAGAAGCTCTGAAAGAGCAACGAGCTCCAACATTAGAGCTGATCGACAAGCATCGGTCTCTAATCAAAGATCGCGACGATCTCGCCGCATCAAGCCAGGACGCTTCTCGATTGATGTTGCGGGGAAATAAAGGAGAGAAACGTGATCCTACCCGATTGCTGAGAGAAGAGAAAATGAGAAAGAGGATCGCAAAAGAGCTGCCCAAAGTGGAAGCGGAGCTCAAGAGAGTCTTGGACAGGTGGGAAGATGAGTACGGAAGGCCTTTTCTGGTCCATGGGGAGAGGTATCTGGACGAAATCGCTGCGGCAGCCGCAAAGCCTGCCCCTGCGCGCTCGAAAACTCCCTCTGGGGCGAGACAAGCAAGTGGTGTACCATCAAGTCAGCGTACGGGTAGCGTAGCTCGCGCTCCTCCGTCTCGTGCCGGTGCGAAGACGCCCGCAGGATCCGTGGTGAAGGCACCCGCAACTGCTAAGCGTAACCCCCTCGCAAGCTCAACATCAACCGCCGGCGGTAAAACTCCATCGAAGATACCAGCACGGGCCCCACTGGGGAACATACCAGGAAATTCCCCAGAGCGTCGTTATCGGCCAGCACCAGAGCCAGTCCTCGACCCGCGCGCGACGGTCAAGATGGCTCCTCCAGCGAGAGCCCCTCCGCCAAAAATGCGGGACCTCTTTGCGCCTCCTGCCCCAACCCCAGTCAACGGCCATGGAGCGGATGCTCAGCGTAGCATCAGCGTGGCATCATCGGGAGGCAGCGTGCGCCATGTGTCTCCAGAGGACGTATACGTCGACCAGCGGTACGCAGGAGGGGCTCAAGCAGCTTCGACGCATGGCATAGCTGCTGATATACTCTACAGCGCCCATCTGCAAGAAGGTAACGCACAGTCAACCATGGGAACGAGGCAATTTTCCGCGACTTCTACGGCATCCAATGCCATCTCGGGGGCGTCTGGATCAGAGAACTGGGAGACGTATGATGATGCGTCCGAGCCGGAAGTGGATGCCACGGAAGCATACTACGCCAAGATGAGGGCTGCTAGGAACAAGCGATATACACCGGAGGGAGGATATGCCGCGCCGCATGGCGGGTCAGATAAGAAGCTCAAGGGTATCCGCGGAGTGGGAGTGGTTACTGAGACACTGGTTGAAGACGAAGGAGGCCGCCTCGTCACTGTTTCTGGCAGTGATGCTGGGTGGACGGACGAGGACGCTTTCTGATGCTGAGAGTCAGTCGACGCAGTACCGGTGTCTGGCTTTGTTTGCCGGTTTGAAGATACATATCCCGCCCGATCTGACGGCCACGATGATGACCTGCATGTTTGATGCGTTGACGAGTTGTTCTGAGTTTTGGTCTCCGATTCCCTTTCTGGTCATAGTTTCTGGTAGGCGGCGTTCTACCTCATCTCTCGGGATCTCTTGTCCTTGGTGTTCCTTTTTCAGGTATGCCCCTGGCTGCACAGGTCTTCCTCATTGGATTGGCTATTGTACCCGCCAGAGCGGATTTCTAGGATCAAGGTTTGGCCTCGTGCCGTAGTTTTGGGGGTCAGGCAAGGGCACCTCAGGTTCAGGTAATTGTGACGTCGTCTGGAGTCCTGGGGATAGGTACCTTAGGCTAGCCTTTTGTATGAATTGCAGCTTTCTACTATTCGTTCATGTAGCCTTATCTCGTCGCATACCACACTTACGCTGACACTGGGTGCCTGATTTACCAAGTCCACCTCACCTACCGGTTTTCTAGTGTGCGGTGCATACCTTACTGGTGCAGCGGACAGCCATAACAGGACTGTACAAAGTTCATACTGCCAATCGAAATGTGAGACGACAAGGCAGAAGTACATACTCCGTACGAATACATACTCGCGACGGATGCTGTTGTGGATGAGGTACTTAAGGTAGGTACCTTGGGTAGTCCAGTCGATCGTACCTGAGATGTGGGTGGATCGAGTTACCCGACGCGGAATGGCGTGTGGGGTGCAGAATCCCGACGAAGTTGTTCTGGAAAACCCCCAATCTGGCCCATCTCACCAACCATCGGCCAACCCGAGTGTCGGCCGGCGGGCCGGTGGAGGTCGTTGCGTAACAGAATCAATGGATGACTAAGATCTTCATCCAAAGACCCGTCCTTGCCGTCATTATTGTTCAATCAATACTGCCGTGGACCTGGCAAGAATAATGTTCATGTGGAACCTGAAAAACCAGCTGCAAGAAAAAAGGAAGAAATTTTTGTCTACAAATCATGACGAGCTTTACGTAGAAGAAAGAAAAGTTACAAACGCCAAAGAGAGGATTTTGCTGCTTGGGAAGTGGAGTCTTGAGGCAGTATGGATTATGGAGCACACAGCTGAGTGCCTTCCTGCTCGCTGCGTCGGGTTGCTTTGCCGTAAGGCAGGCCGTTTGAGACCTTGGCGGCGCGCTGTCCGCCCAGGCTCAGCGCGCACCGCTACAGGACTTTGCTCCTTCAGGTGCGAACGTAAAACGTACGAACACTTCTACTTCCCCACTATTGACGGACCGGCTCGGCTTGTTTTTCTTCTAGAACAGGAGGCGCACGAGAGCAATAGAAGTGGAGGTCGATGCGAAAATATCGGGAAAATTAATCCCTTAATCCACGGGACGGTCACCCTGTGGAGTTGGCGGTCTCCTTGCTGACCAACTCATGGTGCTCATACGTACGTCTGCACCAACGGCCACGGTGTTCCGTAATAGTTTGAAGATGGCGCAGTACGCGGCGTACATCGTAGGAAGGCTGTATGCACTCCATAAGCTACGGGGATAGTCTTGATTTGTTGGCGATAAGCTCGCAGCTTCCCCCGTCCTCGTACCGCGGAACCTCTGCTTGCGACGGGCCGGAAATGGTTTCTATGCATGCCCGGTGATTGGTCCACTCTCGCCGCAATCGCCTGCAAGTGACATGGGGATTACGGAGTAGTGCGAGCCAAGTGAAGGTAAGGTACCTTGCCTAGACTTACTTTGTGGGCAGCTGGGTGGTACCCCGGTAGGTATCCCACGGTAGTAGCAGTAAGGGCTGTCTGTCTACCTGGTACGGCAAGAGTGCGTTTGTCTGCCTTCCCCTTTGGTCAAGTGTGAAGGAAGCTATGAACCGTGATCATCATGTCTGATACCTTGCTTGAGGTGATGATCTGGATAGGATAACAAGTATCCTTCCATGTACTGTAGGTACATAGCACAAAGGTTACACAGCGACCTGGTTGGTGGTTGTACTGTAAGAAGTGTAGCAAAGCAAGAGACACACCTAGATAACACTCCGTCCTTATCTTGTCGCCCACCCGCACTCACTCACCCTTTCGTCATATTATTGTTCCTCCTCGTCCACTTACCGTCCCCTTCCCCCTTCTTCTCCTCCTTATTATCATCATCATCATCTCCTTTCTCTTGCTCTTCGCCTTTGATTTCCCCTCCCACCCGCCTGTCTTGCCTCCTCCCCATCCATACTTCGCGATTTCTGCTCGCCGTCTAGAGTCGCGGAATTCCGGGTTGAGGCGTTCCCAGCCTAGTGGATCCGACAGCGGCAATTCCTGGCGCCGCCCGACAACCGCGTGGGAAAGTTCGGGGCGGCCGGCACACACGACCAGACCGACCGACCGACCACCGTGGACGGTTTTGGTCAGCCTCGCTGACTCGCACCTTTTCGTCCTTCTACCCTCGTGCGGATACTCTCGTGCCGCGCTACCATCATCCTTCTGGAATTCCGGCCCAGTCCAGCCCGTTGAGACGCCGAACTCTATACACGCCTCCGACTCGACCCGCTCCCGTGATTGCTCTTTCCGCATACGAACAGGGATCAGGCGGTAGAAGACGAAGAAGAGAGAATATGCCATTCGTTATTATTGTTGTTTCTCCTGGCACTCCTACAAAGCTCTTTCCGCTCGAGACGTTCACTTTCGGCGCCGCGCTTCTCCCCTGGCACCACCATTTCTGCGTGCGCCTTTCGTCTTGTGGGATATTCGTCTTCGTACTTACTATTTCACATCACGGTTTCTCGAGTCCGACCTTCCCGTCTCCCTGTCGCAGCAAACCATCCAGGCCGACATCTCACCAAGACCTTGGTCTCCTTACCTACGTCGTCACCTGCGGCCCGCGACACTTCGACACTGCTGAGATAGCTGACCATACATCCTGAGTCATCATGTTGGCACAATAAGGGGCTGCCTTGACTGCTGCATAACTCACCATGGCTCCCCGGACATTCCTCAGCGCTACCATCCCACATAGGCGCGCCCCTGCTGTGCGGCCTTCTGCAACTTGTGTGCCGGAGACTGAGGATGTGGGGAGTTTGCGAGCGGAAGGCCCGCGGTCCACATCGACACCGACGTTGCCCACAAAGCCGGTGAGCATACCGAAGCAGGATCAGGATGGTGGAAGCATGGCTAGAGGACGAACGGGGCGGCATGCATACCGCTCTCGGGAGAGGAAAGCCGATCGTGCAAATGAGTTCCATCATCAGCCCGGAGATGTGCCGCCGGCAGTAGCGGCCCTACTGGCCATGACGTCCATCCCTCGCCCGAGGTCGGCCAACTCGCTGCCTTCAAGGGGCGACAAGGCAACGAAACCAGCTACACAACTCGACTTATCGTCCATGCTAGATGATGAGCTCTTTCCCACTCCGACCGGTAGAACACCTATGGAGGTGCTTTTGAGCCCTCCTGAAGAATTGGGCGAAGAGGATCTGGGCTTTAGTATCGAGGAATGGGGAAATGCGGATACCCCGGCCCGTTCCGTTTCCAGTGAATCTGTACCTTCGCTGGACACCGATGACTCTGCAACACCGTCTCTCAAGATGCCACCGACGCCAGATTTCGGCCGACGCCGTTCCAGTGCAGATAGGAAGTCGAAGTCAACAACGTCTCCGCCGACGGAGGATTGCGCGTGTGATCACCCTCTACTGTTTTCGAAGATTGAGCCAGAGACTTGGGAGACGCCTCGGGTGAAGAAAGAGGAGGGTCCGAAACCGAACGTTTCGGCTTCGTCTCCTAAGGATTCCACGAGCCAAGTCACAAAAAGGCCGCGATCTACCCTGAAATCCAATCTCACTGCCTCCTTTCGAGCTATTAAATCTGCAGCTCGATCTGTCTCCAATTTCGCCTCTCCGGTTGTGCAGTCAGATGACTTTCTCACTCGATCTATCCTCACGATTAGTCCTCATGCAACGGATGACCGTCGGCCTCTCCCACTGGCAGAGACTCCAGGACCAGCCCTGCGTCGTTATCTGAATCCTGGCATTCAACCCTCAAGTGATTGCAACAGCATCCCTCAGGAGTTCCGCACACGGACCGATTATGATAATTGCACCATCTCCATCCAATTACAGACCTACCGACGGAAGTCGAAGTCGGCCAAGAGGAACGCCTCTTCGGCTGGGGTCAATCTTTCCGACGAAAAGATGGGCGACCCGACTCTTATGACTGGCCCACTCGTACGGCAGAGGGAACCGCGCGAGAACAGCCACTTCCTGCGGGTCATTGTTCTGGAAATGAATATGCGGAGGGTAGGCAAACTCAGCCAGGAGGCACCGGGTCGAGCGCGAATATGGCTGCCTCCGAGAGAACCATGTACCAAGCAGGTGTCGGAGCAACACGGCAGAAGGGTGCCCATTCGCTGGGTCGGGATCTCTCCAGAGGATTAATGGCTGGCCATGCCTCTAATGGAATATTAATGTTTTTTTGCCCGAGTTGAACTGCTCTTTCTCTGTTCCTATCATCATAGCGTGGCGTCTTGGTTAACGCGGGAATGGCAATATCTGCAGTCTTTCACTGACGAGCGGGGCATCCGGTTTTTCGATTCCAGGGTTGATTCAGGTGGCGCTTGTATGGGGCTTGGCAACATCATGATCCATATGGGCGATAATCAACCGTACTAGTCTGTATGGACGGACAGAACTTGAACTGAGACTAATCTACAAACCAAAATCGAAGGTGGCTCAAGTGTTTGATAATGTGACATGGTCCTGCATGACTGGTGCGCATAGCAGCACTACCCCTAACCTCACCCCCATGCGAAGAATAGCCACCCATATCCTTGCAGCCTGCGGTCAAAGTAATAGTATACATCTTCCGAAGGATATCGGCGCCTTTTGTGATATATACACATTAATGTGGTTCGATGCCGTTTGTCATAATCATAGCTTCATTAGAGCTCGTGCCGGCCTGCCGTGCCGAATATGCTCTTATCAAAACCGTTTCCCGTGGGCCCGGCGCGCCCTCCGCGGAGCTTACGCTGGAGCAAACCCTAGGCATATCAGCCGGCTAGAACTAGGATGAACAAGCCAGGGGGAACATACGTTCTTCGTCCAACAACGTCTTTTCAGACCAGCTCTCTTCCGCCCACTGAACTGAAACAATTCTTGGAAGCGCCTTTCGCCTAACATGTCTATTAGAATGTCGTCACCTCTAGAAACCGGACGGAACACTTACTTCTGAAAGGCCTTCCTGACTTGCCGGACTCTCGAGCGATCGTCCCCTACCATGACATGCGTGATTGACTTGTCGGACAGCTTTTCAACCAAGCTGCCGCCTGCGAACCGGATAAGATTGCCAGCAAGGACCAGCCGCAAATCTCGATCCTGAGTGGCTCCTTTGTTCGCACTATCAGAGAGACCATTTTGCTTGGCTAGGTCCTCGTGGTCCACATATACACGGCAGCCGTAAAACAGCCAGCCAGCCAGCTCTCCAAGGTCATGCCCGTGGTCATGAAGCTCTGCTACAAAAGAGGCTGCTGAAAAATGATGGTCGTACTTCGATGGCATAGCGTCGAAAATCTCTTCAAGTTCGGTCCTTGTCACATCACGGCAATAGCTGTCCTGATATACGTCGACATTCCGCTCAATCACAGCTTGAGACGTCTCGGTCATGAAGAACATGTGCTTCGGCTCCAGTGGTAACAATAGCTTAGGTCTGCCAAGGTCTGACTCGGCCTGCTTGATGCATTCAAAGAGCCACGCAGGGCGTATAACATCTTGCTTCCCTGCTTTTTGAAGCGATGCCACCTTGACCGTCCCTGAGTCACGTTAGCAACATGGATCGACTTCCGATCTGATCCACAACTTACTTCTGTCAGCAACACAGAGTATATGAGTGGCAGCCGTGTGCGTCTGATAGATCTTTCCGCCGTTTTCTTTCACGAGCTGTTCGAGCTCTGCTTTGGAACATTTCTCTGGCTTAAGAGATTCTGTCATGATAACTAGAGGCACACGTTAGTTTCGAAGGTGTCTGCGGGATTACAAGGGGCTTACAAAAGTTGAGGCCCTCGAAAATGTTTGTTTGGGGGCCAGCATAAGGGGTCGTCGTCTCATCATTCCCCGCTATTATAAGCTGCTTTTTCCGTGCCTTCGTGAACCTCTTCTTCCTCATGTCATCGATCCTGAATTCCTTCTCCTTACGCTCCTTTTCCACGTTCGCCTTAAGTTCCAAGAATTCCTGTATCGAAAGTGCGGATCTCCAGTCCTTATCCATGCGCAGCCTCTTGAAACGTGGAAAGCGTAACGTGAGACCCATACGAAATTGATCTGTTACATTTACAGAAGCTGCCTTAACCTCCAGGACCACCGATTCATCGGGTCTGATCCACACGTCCGGCCGCTCATACTGGAGGTCGCCTCCACCAAGCTCTATAAACTCCGTTGGCGGATGCTTAGGGTCCCAGTCTTTCCATTTGCCGTCGGTTTCATGGCGTATGTTGGCATAGTCTGCCGCGGTGAATCCACCACCGACTTTGAAGAAAGAGTAACATTTCATAGGGTTCGCCCCTTGTTTGATCTGAGCCTCATCTACTCGTAGACCACACATAAAGCTTGATAGTTTCCCTCCTCGATTTCCAGATCCATAGTATCCGCCGATGACAACGCAATCCAGCGACTCGCCAAATTCTGTCATGTACTCTGGCTTGACTTTCATCCAGTCGTCGTTCCGTTCGTTCAAGCGATATTCGGATCTCGGGTTCTTGAGGACTAACCCTTCCGAGGCCTCTGCAATGACTTTCCTCAACAACGGCTCGATTTCGGAGGCACTCCGAGCTTCCACATATGTATGTATTTCGAATCTTCGATGAATAGGCTTCACGCTAGCTTCCAATGCCCGTCTCCTATCTCTCAGTGTATACTTTGTCAAAGCCTCACCATTCAGATAAAGAATGTCAAACACTCGATATAGCGGCCTTTGGCCCGTCGAGAATGGATTTCGTTGCTCTGATAAAGCAGCGGTCTTTAGCGTGCCGAACGGTACCATAGCATCTTGCTCCGGATCCCAAGTAATCATCTCCCCATCAAGGATGATATTCTGAACTCCTTCATCGAAGGCATTCTTTAGGTGCCTAGTAAGTGCACCATTCTCATCTTCGAAGCCATTTCCGTACAGGTATGTATAATCCTTCGCTTTTCTTGACCAAAAGCCGAAGCGTTTACCGCCCGGCATAGAGTCATCTTCAATCATGTGGAGTTGCATCCGTTCGCCGTCAAGCTTTTCCTCTATCCAGAAAGTCGGATCCTCCTCGGTTGGCCTCATCTTTTCGGCCATTCTTTCGAAGGATTGCATCTGAAACTGTGCAAGTTGCGGTTGGAAGCATTGCATAAGCGTGATACCTCTGTCATCACCTTCCAGCCGTACAGATTGATCGTAGAGTTCCCAGCAAACTCGTCTCAAGCTTGATGACACGTTGAAGAGGTTTTCTGCGTCGGGATGCCAGATATCAAAAATGGTCTTCTCAGTGGCTCCAACCTTCATCTGTCGGAGTATAATTCGAATGAGCCACATTAGTTCTTCTGCATTCATTCGTTTGTAAAACTCCTCCATGATGGGTAATTGGTTCTCTTCCTTCTGCGCGGTAGAGAGCTTGTCCAGAAGCTCGTTGACTTCGCCAATAGACATATTTCCCACTGAAACTCGCATGGGCCTTTTTGAAATCACTTCATAGCATCGTCCGGCGAAATCTCCCGCCATTCGGCTCGTCACATTCTGTCCCGGGAGTTTCCAATTCAGCAGGTTGAAGCCATCTTCCGAGTTCTTATCAATCTTCATTACACGAACTAGTAACTTCCCAATCGTCTTCTCTTTCAGGCCGTACATAGCTCTGTCTCGATCCTTCTCAGGGATGATCAGCCGAAAGGCAGGGTATATGTCGTTGCCCACCTCCTTTCTCCAGCGTGAAATGAAGCGTTCAATGATGGCTCGCCGGACTTCGTGCGGGGAGAGGTTACTCGGGCCATGGGGCCCAATCTTCTTGCGGGCGATCGTGGGGCCCGGCGGTCTCTTCTTGTTCTCATTGAGGGGGTTGAAGAGTGTCAGGAACAGGTCATGAAATGGAAGTGTTTTGGAGTGGTTGTGTGGTCGGTTGGGATATCTAGAGGCTCGTCAGATCGTGTCACGGTGGCTAACAGATCCGTGCATAGCACATACTGCTCGTCAAGCTCTTGTTCTGTGATTGGGCCATGACCATACTGTTGGTGCTCTTCTTCCGCGGCCGCAGCATCCTGCATTGCAATGTCACCGTCGCCCGCATCTGACATGTTGACCACAGCCCATCCAGGCGTCGAAGGTAAGCAGGCTGTAAATAGGTCTGAGGCAACTAACTTGTCCCGAAGCTGCAGTGGTCGGACGAGAGAAGGTGCACAGAAAGCTAATCTTATCTTATCTACAAAGTACGTCACGAGTCTTAAGAAGGTACAGATAAGGTACCTCTTACTGTTACTGCAGACGTTAAGGTAAGGTACCTTAGTGGAGCGTTGGGCCCAGCGCCTTTGCATTGTCATAAATACCTACTCCTGCTTACCCCGTGTGCTATCATATGGTATGGTAAGGCATTTGACTTTGGCGACCAAATCTCAGGTCCCGTAAGGGAGGGCATAAAGGTAAGGTAGGTAGGTAGTTAAGAAAATGATGTGCAGGTACGAATACCTTACGTGTAAATAGGGGTATTTCGGGGCGGTCGCTTCAAGCGCAAGCGCGCGTTTCCCGCGTTCGGCAGGTTTAGAGTTTCGCTTCTAGCCTTAACCGTCCACCGGTGGTCAACCCGGCCTGGGCGGAAAGGAAAGATGGACGAACTATTTCCGTACACTGCTCGGCTGTACCGGTACCCTACCTCACAGTACCCAAGGTAGTGAGCTCTCCACCTACGGTCTATCGGTATGAACTCGTCAAGGAAAGCCTCTATAAGGTGGTAACAACTAATTCTGCCTGCATCTACATCTACATCTGCATCCTCCGCTGAGTGGTATTTATGTTGCTACGTTGTTCAAATAACGACTCGGTCCTCACCTCAGCACTCGTCGATGCTTAGCACTACCCTCCGTCACTTTCAGAACCAATGGTCCGATGATCAATGCGTCGTACTCGCGACCCAGCTCCTCCGTTAGCCATCGTCCGGCGATTCCAAGCTCTAGCCGTGACCTGGAGCCCAAGGATCGCTCAGCCGCACTCCGCGGCGCATCTTTGGCCTTTTCGAAGCAGCAATCCGAGCCCAAACAGTCGCAGGGAACCGCGCCTCGGATTGCGACGAAAGACGCTTTGGCCGCGGCGTCGAGGGTAAGCCCAAACCATCCTTACGATGCGGAAAGAAGAGGTGATGGTTCGCTCTGGCCTGATCAGGGGCATCAGTTAACCCGCCCTTCAGCTTCGCTGAGTAGATGCGGGTCTACGTTGAGTGTCTCGTCTATTGCCAGCGGGCGCTCGACATTGTCAGCCTATCCGAATGGTTCCGGGTCTTTTTTAGCATCGCAAAGTCGAGAGCCCAGTCCAACAACAGCCTCTTCCAACATCGCCGCCAACATGGCCGTCACAAGGGCCACACCCTCTCGTGTGGCAGATACTCGTCAAGGGATGGAAGGGAGAATACCAAACCTGGGCCGGCCCAGATCAGATATTGCCCCGGCTGAGGCACAAGATGTCTTCCCTGCGGCTGGCACGGTAAAGCGAACGAGGCAAGCCTTCTTGGACCCGGAACAGGCTGCAGCTACACGACTCCCCGCTCGCGCTGAAACGGATACTGGGGTCACACATGACCTGGAGAGGGTGGAGACCGCATCTATTCCTCCAGCACGCCGGCTAGTGGACCTTTATGAGCAGAAAGGTCGTCATGCCGAACGACATGAGGAAGATGATACAAAGCCCTTGCACCATATCAGGTCAACAACTGCTGTCCAATCTCCTAGACCTGTCCGGGCCATATCCTCGGTCCCTTTGTCATCCGTGACTGCTGCTGTCCCTCGTCAGGCCACTGCTTCCAAGTATCCTGTTCAATCTTCCGCTACTGAGGTCGCTCCAGAAAGAGTAGTCTCTGTTAGACTCGTGCAAGAAAATGGCCGGCCGAAGTTTTCCCCGTCAGCCCATAGACATCCGCCAGACCAGGCAGGCAACAGCTCCAGACAAAGGAATGCCTCACTTGACGCACCATCCGCAAAATCGAAAATGGAAGGAACAACAGCATCATCGAAGCTAGTGGAGAAGCCCGCTCCTCCTGTGCCTCCTTCTTCGAGGAGACTCGCACGATCACAAGCTGGACCCCTATCCCATGATAGTTCCGAGGCACCTTTGCTTCCCCGGTCAGATATTCAGCTTGATGGCGGTGACGGGGATGAGAGTTCGTCTACCGGGTCCTTTATTTCTGCGAATGACGGCACGCCAGAGGAGGAGCAAATCTCACTGCATGAACAGCACTCTTCACTGGCAGTTCCTACTCCTGCCTCTTCAGCAACGCCCGCGTTAGATGTGCCTAGTAGAAAAGGTGTCACAGGGTCTCACACGAGTATGATGTCAGATGCTCGAACCATAGACGCCTTAGCTAACGCGATCGTCGCGTCTTCTCTTGCCTCTTCTCGTGCTGGGTCAAGGGCGAACTCACCATCCAAGCCACCACCACCACAGCCGAGACGACAGCACTCTAAGGGCATCCTCTCCCTGCATCATCATCACCACCACCATCATGACAATCAAGATTCCCGCGGGACTGGCGCCGTCAGGCCAATGAGGCAAACTCTACGGAGGCATTCTGACTCCGATGATGGAGCTGAAGTGGATTCTGAGGTTCAAAGGAAAGGCAGGAAGCATCTCATCCGCAAACATCCGAATAAGCACCACGAAGGAGATCGGAAGCGTTGGAGAGACGTCGTGACCGAATTGGAGAGGAAGCGGTATGAGGGAGTATGGGCCGCGAATAAAGGGGTTCTTATGGAGCTACCTTATGCTTTTCATCCAATTGCTGAGCCGGGAGATTCCCGTGTCAAATCAATTGCAAAGGAATCAGTCTGCAATCTCGTGGTCAAGGATATTTGGTCACGCAGCAGACTTCCAGATAATGTGCTAGCAGAAGTCTGGGATTTGGTCAATCGCACATATCCTTTCAGTCTGACCAGAGATGAGTTCATTGTTGGCATGTGGCTTATCGATCAAAAGTTGAAGGGGCGGAAACTACCACACAGGGTTTCGGATAGCGTCTGGATGAGCGTTCGAAGAATGGGAGACATCAAATTACCAAAGAAGCTGCGCTAATAGAGATTTTCCAGCGTACTGTCATGTGCATTTTGGGGGCTGCGCGGATTCTTACACCTGGATGGAGATTTGGGATGATACCACATTTCATTTATAGCATTCTTGCGTCTTCAAGCACATTTTCATTTCTTCTCACTGAGAAGACTGGCTTCTCGGGCAAATGAACATAGAGGATATAATGCTCCGGAGAAGTCCATGTCATACCTGGATCATGCGGTTGTGTCAGAGAGTCGATGACTACCTTAGTGATGACCAGAACTCACCAGTAATTGATTTCACAGCACAATCCCTCCCTCGAGCAGCTCTGGGAGACTTTGTGATACCTGTTCTGTTGGTCAGCTCCCCTGTCATTCCAGGGTCGCATCCTGGCGGGATGACTGACCACATTGCGGGCAAGTATAACATATCGCCAGCGTTCAAGGTGACCTTGATAGGCTTTGAGAGATGCGAGAAACTGGTAGGTCGTATGGATGGTGTCTCTGGATCCCATGTCGCAAATGGTACCTCTTCTCGTGGCACATCCTCCTTTACCTCTAAATGACCATCCCTCGGATTCCGAGCGTACGTGGCTGTGACCAGAATTTGTTCTCCAGTACATGCCACATCCGTTGGAGGTAGCAGGATAAAATGCTTCTGACCGATTATTTGACAATATATGTTCTCGTAGTTGTCTTTGTGCAGAGCAGTCACACTTCTAGAGTTGCCGATCCAGAGATTTATAGCATCCGGAGATCTCTCAAGCGCTATCCTTGCCCATGCAATGTCTTCCATTGCGTCGGGATAGAGGTCCTCGTACTCTTCACGCAGGTTGTCATTCTCTGTCCACCTTTAGTACCTTGACCAACGAACATGCGTCAGGCTTACGAGTCTGGGCATACTTCACCTCCGTATGCTCTTGATTCTCGGTCTCCTGTGCTCTGATGTAGTCTACAAATTGACTGAACGGTTCCTTGGCTTCCAGAGGCTTGACAAAACAGAGACTGCCGTCGTCGTCTCTTTCTACCACCGAGTCTGCATTTCTGGGGAAGGTCAGACTGATGTGGCATACCTTGGTACCTTGAGCCTTACCCAAGCGGAGTGGTCGCAACATTGACGAGCCGCGATCCCATAACCTCCCTCAGATAACTTGCATCCCATTTTTGGGTGGCTCTCCATTCTAATGCGCCCCCTCGAACCACGAATGGGCGATTCTTCGCTACATATCTCATGAACTCCAACGCACTCGGCTCCTCGTACAATTCATCAACAGCTTGTGGATTCAGCTCATTGTACGTAGATATCAGCCCTGCAATGACCTCTTTCATCATGCAGCCCGGGCTAGCAGTTGATGGACTTTATGATTTGATGCTGTATAAAGACAAACTTGCGGCTTGCCGGTGGTATGTTTTTTCAGTTGGTATGATCTACCAGTCTAGCAGTTACTACGGGTGGGTATAAGATAATAAGAATATTGATGCCACCAATGTCTAGTCGGTTTGGTAGAACATGCCAGCTGCGACGCCGCCTTTGGTAAAGAGGTGAAAGAACCAAATAAAACAAGTCGTCACCAGGGGAAATCGTTTCTCCCGTATCATTATTGAATATTGATAATATTAAAATTTGATATCAATTATCAATTAAAACTTATATTTAACACTGATATAATATATTTATACCCAATAATATATATATTATACCAGTTGTAAACCTGTGAAAAGGAAAGTTCAAGAGTTTCTAAGATTCTGGAAAAGTGAAATTCTAAGATTCAACTGGTAAGGGCCGAAAAAATTGGAAATTCCGGAAATTCCGGAAATTCCGGAAATTCCGGATTTTCCGGCTGGCTAGTGGGACTGAAAATTCCAAAAATTCCAAAAATTCCAAAAATCCCAAAAATTCTGGCTGGTGGAAAAATCGAAAATTCCGGAAATTCTGGAAATTCCAGCCAGGCTTGCCGTTGGCATGGTATATACCACTAGTTATAAATATACCACGCCGGCGTTAAAAACTTAAATGTGGTCTAATATCAACTTTTGGTACCAGTGTTACTTAGCCATGATACCAAATTCTACCGGCGTTAAATATGGTATATACCAGATCACCAGATTAAAAAGATAAAATAAGAATTTTTCTTCTTAGAATTACCATTTTTGAAAAGGGTATAGAACTAGAACTTGATAAGTTCTAACTTCTATGACTATATTTATAGTAACAAATTATATCTAATCAGGTTTAATGTATAAGGTAGCTTGTACTCAGGCTTGCCGTTGGTATGGTATAGTATGGTATTTGGACCTTTTAAGCCTGCCTACCAAGAAACTTGACTATATATGGTAGTTCAGACCCCTAGTACCAGATACCACTAGTTACGAATACAAATACTACCACCAAGTATTCATTGTGTATTACTTATACAGTTGACTAAGCACATAGTAAGCGCTTAGCCAACAACTTTAAGCAAAACCTAATTTTATCTTGGTGAATAATCAACATTTTAATATAAGAAAAAGACAGTTGTATAGCAAATTCTTTGCTGAGAAATACCCTTTTTGAAATTTCAAAATCCAGTTAGGAATGGTTGAGATATTAGCATTTTCTACCTATAATCCTAGTTCTAAGTCCTACGGTGGCCAGGAACTGCAAAATAGCAGCAATTTAGAAGTGCAAAAAGGACTTGGGACAGCAGCTCGGTTAGAATTCAAGAAAATACAAAATACAATCATATTTCAACCGACCTGCCTTTTTGGACCTAGCTTACCTTGTATTCACAAGCACTAAGAAATAGTAAAACATACTAATATAAACTAATACAAACTAATACATACTAATACAAGCCACCTTGTACATTAAACCTAATTAGATATAGCTTACTACTATAAATATAATCACATAACTTGCAAAGTACTAGTTCTATATCCCTTTCAAAAACGGTAATTCCAAAAGTTTTTTTCTTATCTTATCTTTTTAATCTGGTAATCTGATATATACCACATTTAGCGCCGGTAGAATATGGTGTCATGACTAGGTACCACCGGTATTAAAATCTGATACCAGACCATATTTAACACTGGTGTGGTATATTTGTATTCAGTGGTATATACCATACCAACAGCAAGCCTGATTCTAACTAAGCTGTTGTCCTAAGCCCTTTCAGTGTTTCCAGCTTGTTGTTGTCCTGTAATTACTAGCTACCGTAAAACCTATAGCTAGGGTTACAGGTAGAAAATAATGATATCTTAACCGTTCCTAATCGGATCTCAAAATTTCAAAAAGGCATTATTCAGGAATAAATTTGTTATACACTGGTATTTTTATTATCTTAAAAGGTTGATTATTTACAGAGATAAAATTAAGTTTTTGTCAAAAGGTATAATAGCAGAAGGAATACAGCTTGGAGCGGTGTAAATGTAGAAGCAGGTGTGAATGCTGATTGAATTGCTTACTATCTACCTGGGGGTTTTACGCCTCTTTTATAGATGTGAATGGGAGATAATTTTTACAGCTGGAATGTTCTAGCATGCTTGGTAATCTGTTGATTACTAATGCTTGGTAATGCTTACAAATGCTTGGTCATCTGCTGATTACAAAGCATATTGAATGTTCTAGAAACTTCTAGGAATTTCTATAGGCTTCCATGGGTTTCTATAGACTTCTGGCTTTTTGCCACACTCTTTATTCACGCCCTACTATGGTTTATAGAGCTTTCCAGGATAGTAATGCTTGTTATCGCTTACTATTTTAACAGTTTTGCTTAAAGTTGCCTACTAAATGCTTACTAAATGCTTAGTAAACAGTTTTAGCAATATACAATAAATACTTGGCGGTAGTATTTGTATCTATAACTAGTGGTATCTAGTACTAGGGGTCTAAACTTTAACTACTATATGTAGTCAAGTTTCTTAACAGGCAAGCTTAAAAGGTTAAAATACCATACTACACCATACTAACAGCAAGCCTGGTATAAGATAAAAATAATTAGATAATAAATAAAAAATCATTAGAAATAATATTAATTAATATCTAATTTCAATAATTCTAATTTTTTTATTTCAGATTTAAAGCCAGGCTGATAATTAGTCTGGTTCAGACTGATTTTTAGTTATTTTGACACTGATTATTAAGACCTATTATTTTGTTAAATATAACAGTTATACCGTCTTAGAGGATCTTAGTGTTATTACAGCTCTATAGAACAGAAAGGCTTTGCAGACGGTATAGCTCTACAAGGCAGTAAGATTCTGTCATACTGTAGGGTTACCTGGTTCAGGGTAAACCAGCAGGAAAAGAAACAAGGTTGTACCACCAAAGGAAGGAACCACGTCTGTAAGGTAGGGCTGTACTACCAGGGTGGCTAGGGATAGAACCATATAGCTAACAGCTTTCCTACCTAGATAGTAAATGCATCAAGCTGTACAACCTTACCTAAGTTACCTTTTAAGAAGTTTAAAGGGTTTTTAAATTTTTATTTAGAACTATTGGTTTTTATTACTTTTTAATCTGGTCTTTTATTCAATCAAATGATATTATAAGTTTTTCTAGTTAAAATCAGGTTTACAAGTAGTAGAATATATTTAATATAATATGATATTTTAACATCTTTATTTTAATTAAACTTGTTATTAATATAATTTCATTTGGTTTTAAACTAATACAAGTAATTATTTCTATTAATTTCAATTGAATATAGTTTATTACTATAAATATACCTAGAGAACTTACCAGGGTTTTAGATTTTACATCTTTAAAAACAGTAATTCTCAAAGATTTTTTTCTTTATCTTATCTTTATAATCTGATAGATCTAGTATATATTACATTTAACACTAAATATAATATCATAATTAAGTATCAATAGAACCATAAATCAGTACTAATACTGGTATAATATATTTATAACTTATAATCATTAATAAATATTATATTACTTGTGATCTAGTTAAAATTATTGTTTTTAGAAGGAATATAGAATTAAAACTCTAATTTGTTCTATTATAGTTTTTAACCTTTGTAAACTTAAGGTTAGGGTTATAGTTAGAAAATAATGATATTTTAACTAATTCTAGTAGATTTCAAGATCTTAAAAAGGGTATATTAAATAAAGTAATATTTTTATTATATTAAAAGGTTAAATTATTAAGTATTTCTTGAAATGAAAAATAAAGTTTTATTTATTCTTGTTTAATATACTTATCTTTTTAAATCTTAGTAAATAATCTCAGAGAAAAGTTTTCCCTAGTTATGATTGTTTAGTGGTTCTATTTGGTTTTTACCAAACCAGAAAAAAATTATCAAATCAAACCAACCCAGTACTAAGTTCCAGGCTTGCCGTTGGTATAGTATGATATGGTATTCTGACCTTTTAAGCTCGCCCACCAAGAAACTTGACTACATGTGGTAGTTCAGACCCATAGTACCAGACACCACTAGTTACAAATATGAATACTACCGCCAAGTATCCATTGTATATTATTTATACTGTTTACTAAGCATTTAGTAAGCAACTTTAAGAAAAACCTAATTTTATCTCTATAAATAATCAACTTTTTGATATAAGAAGAACACGGTTGTATAGCAAATTCTTTGTTGATTAATACCTTTTTGAAATTTTAGAATCGGATTAGGAATGAGTTGAGATATTAACATTTTCCTGTTTCTAAGTCCTACAGTGGCCGGGAACTATGTGATAGCAACATGTTAGAGGTGCTGAAAGAGCTCAAGGTCTGAACTTCATCGGAGGTTGGTTAGAATACGAGATTATACAAAATACAATCATATTCCAAACGACCTGCCTCTTTGGGCCTAGCTTACCTGGTATTTATAAGCGCTAACAAATAGTGAAACACACCAATGCAAACTAATGCACACTAATGTATACTAATGCAAGCCACCTTGTACATTCAACCTAATTAGATATAGCTTACTACTATAAATATAATCACAGAACTTGCTAAGTACTAGTTCTATACCCCTTCCAAAAACGGTAATTCCAAAAGTTTTTTTCTTATCTCATCTTTTTGATCTGGTGATCTGATATATACCACATTTAGCGCTGGTAGAATATGGTATCATGAATAAGTACCACTGGTACCAAAATTTGGTACCAGACCACATTTAGCACCGGTGTGGTATATTCATTCATATTCAGTGGTATATACCATACCAACAGCAAGCCTGGTACTAACTATGGGTAATGGGTTGGTAGACCACCAATTGGTAAAACCATTAACCATACCGACAGCACACTTGTTTTTTAATGTCAAATTTAAAAGGTTAAAATACCATACCACATTCTACCACTTACAAGCATGTGCTAGGTTATTCTTTTGGTGATGTGGTTTCCTATTGGATCCATTCAAGTTTCTTGGCGGTTGAGCTTACAAGGTCGGAACACCATACCACATTATAGCCCTTGCAAGCCTGGGTCCAGGTGGTATACCATATCACTCGCAAGCCTGGACCGTAGCAACAAAGGTACCATCTGTCACCCGTCCTACCAGCTTTTGAGAAGGACAAGACCGCGAACCTGTTTCCTGGAAAGGAATCCTTGCACTTCTATCATGAAGGGTAACTGGGCAAGCGAGCTGGAAAAAGGGATGGAGAGTATTCGATGCAAGGAAACAAGGCATTAGATTCGTACCGTACTGGTGCTCATCCTTTTCTATTTGCGCCAATTGAATTCACATAGATACCTAATGCTTCTCATCTCAAAAAGTGGTGGACAACAAAACGCCACTGTTCCATACGCTTCATCACTCATTCTAGGATATTTTCAAACGAACCTTTTGAACAGCATCACAACCAAGGCCACTAGTAACCCGACAATTGCCTTATCGATCCAGCCTGGGACAGCCTCGTCAGAGGCCGTAGTCGGCGGTGGGCCCACTTGTATCAATCCAGCGGGTGGTATTCGCGGGGCGGGCGTCACCGCCGGCAGTGGTGGAGGCTGCAGCGGAGGATTAGATGGATTGGAGGCCGTGGGCCGAGGTGCGGTTTGCCCAGGTTGTGGTGACAGAGGAACTGAAGGTCGCGATTGTACCGATTCTGAAGATTGTGGTTGGAGCGCATGTACAGGCTTGGTCTCTGATTGTGTTTCCATAGGCTCTTGTTTCTTCCCAAGTTCATCCCGGTACGCCAGCTTCAGCTCATCGGGAACCTCGTCTTCCGTCTCCGGCCTTGACCCCTCGCTCTTACACCTCTCTTCCTGCTCTCGAATGATCTCTTCATTTGTTTTCCCTCCGCAACCATTACATCGCCAACTCCGCGACTCTTTCGCTATTCTCTCTCTAGCGTCTCTACTCATTTCCAGGCCGCCGACCTGGCCCTTCGCCTCGGTTTCCATGAATGCTCTTAGCGCGACCATGGCTGTACGTACACCCCATGCTGGTTGCCAGCTTTCCTCGTGATGGCCGGATATGCTGAGGCAAATCTCCCGATTCACCTCGAAACGACCAGAGGAGGTGAGGAAGCGGAAAGCTGGGGGACGTAATGGGTATTGCGGAGGAAGGACGATCCGACCATGGTAAAGGCCTTCAGCATAGGCGGAGCTTGGAGGCCCACGGAGGGTGAAGTGCCATTCAAAAAGGTTCGTCTCGAGCGGGGCGGCATGGTAATCTGGGGAAGGAGAGGCGGATAACTCAGCAGCTTCGCGGACTGTGCGCTGTCAGGTCTAGACCTCTGCAAAATCGGGTAGTTAACCACTCACGAATGCGTTTGATCGTAGGAGATTTCGTATTGAACTGGGCAGAGGTGGCCATGGCTCTCTGCTTTAGATGTGACGGCCGTCGTCAAGGCTTGAAGGCTAATTTATTACTGGTGGGCGGCCATATGATGATTGATAATCAGCTGTCTTTGCTCATAGGAACATAAGGTAAATATTATTGAAGAAGCTGTAGCTCTTTCAAGGCGTAGTGGATGAAGCGTTTGGTTGAGCCAACGTGGCAGTTCACTGCATCGCTATCGGACGTTATCAGCCGTAGCCTGTCTCACATGTGCAACACACGCGACGCCGCAAGCCAAGTCCCGTTACGTACCTACTTACGCGGGGCAAGTACGCATGACTAATCGTAACTGATCCGGGCCAGAAAGGGGGTTTTGGTTTGTTTTAGCTTTACATTATGAAATAGCGCCATTTGCAGGGTAACTGTCGTGGTGTCCGAGTGGTTAAGGAGTGAGACTCGAATCTCCGGCCTTTAATCCTCTCAAAAGGTCACCGTTCATCTCATGGGTTCGCCCGCGCAAGTTCAAATCTTGTCCACGACGAAATTTTCTTTTTTGCTATTTTTCTTTTTGCTTTTCCGCATGTTGATCTCCGTTCCATGTTTCTAACGTTAATTCATCTGCCGTGCTGCTTTGGAAAATTTTGATTTTTCTTCTACAAAGCTTTGCTTCCTGACCTCACCGACAACTGACATAACGCTACGGTGGATACATTCATTGCTTTGACCTATCTAGCTGTTCAGCACCCACCACTATGCATGCTGTTCTCTTTGGGAATTATTCTGCTTTTACACGAGGAGGTCATAATAACATTTACGGGAGTTTGATCAGTATGACTGGTGGGATTCAGACTACGCTGGTGGACCTGAACTCGTTGCCCTTTTACAAATGGTGGAAATGTTGAATTCAATGAAGCTGCAATCTGAAACCCAACCTCCCGTTGCTTCAGATTCTCACCGTCTTGACCGGCTTCTGATCCACGTTATGCATCTCCCCTGGAAATTTACAGTTGTCTCCAAATATGCATGGATTTCCAGCCGAACAATGATGGCCATAGATGCACTTAGAATCATCGCACTCTAATCCCATTCGACAAGGCATCATTCGACTTATGTACCGAAGGGTCATCAACTCACTCGTCGTTATCTTGTAACCATGATCATGCGTGCATTCGTAGTATGGACAGTCCCCACGGAGAAAGTGCACGTTACAGAGCTTGAGATTCTTGACTCGCTTCAAGTCCTTCCTGTCATATTGAAGCTCGGAATCGACACGTTGTCCGAGGCGATTGCGGAGCACATCAGGGTCCTTTGAAGTCATTGGCTGTGGAGTCGCCGGGGGCGAGACTAATTGGACCGCTGGCGTCATTGCTGCTGACACCCAGGACTGGACAGCAGGGTTCATAGTTCTCATGGAAAGGACTCTAGGCGTGGTGGTGGTAGTTGTACGCATAATGCCTGGCAAAAGTGCCGTCTGATCGACCGATGACCCCTTTGGTTGTTCCGTGCGAAGTTGTACGCCCCCAGAGGAAGGCGATCGGGCTTCAGAAGAGTCCGTCTTCGTGAAACGTTGAAAGGCGACCAACTTTTCTTTCCGGAAAATATTTTCAAATTTGGTGTGTTTGAACGTAGGAAGGAGTGCTCCTAGCTCTTTTTCAAAAGCGACTCCCTCGATTAACGTGACACGATCTGCGGTTGCAGTATCGGTCGCAATCTGCTCCAAACAACGGGCGTATCCATTGTCATGAGAGCAGCCAAAAAGAATCTGCCTGCAGTGAGAATCATAAAGATTCAAAGTGAAGACTCCTATGAACTCGTCAGTGTGTTGCCCGCTTACAGGAAACCAATCCCAAGCATACCAGTTATCTTCGCATCTGCTCTTTCTTTGCCGCTTCCAACATCAATGACATCAAAGAGGTGATGACTATTGGTGAAGCCACGGGTAAAGGCTTCGATGATTGCGGCGTCAGTCACCACTCCAGATTTGACACAGGTGTCTGCTAAACCCTTCAAATTGAGATATATTTTGGCCACCAATTTGACATCAAGTGAGAGCCCAGGGACTGTTTGAGTCACGTATTCGATAACTTGGTTATGGAGGAGACCTGCTGCTTCCTTCCCACCTTGCTCGCCAGCTCTCAGTAGCTCATCTTTGAACTTGAACAAGTCAGTAGTGGCAGATTATATCTGAAAGAGAGACCTACAATCATTCCGTCACCGTCAAGCAATACTAAAATAAAAGGGTTGCGGTCCTGTGGCAAGACTATCAAAGTGGGTCCATTGGGTTTCAACAGGAAGGACAGACCATTAAAGCACGGAGGCGCTTGACTTCCTTCTCCATGAGTATCTCTCGCTCTTGTCCTTCGCGGTTGAAACGGCGTTCTCTCTCATGATCAAGATAGACCTTTCGGTATTCTTTCCAGAGAGCATCATATTGATTCAATGTCTCCTGCGGAGAACATCAAGCCTTGGTATCAGATTCGGGTTCCATGATATCATACCTCAATCAAAGTGTTTTTTTGAATCCTCCACAGACCTGTACGTATCGAACTGCTCACGCAGAGCTTGGATACTGCTGTCCTGGGACATTTCCTGGTGCTGCATGTTCAATAAGGAGGCGGGTGCAGGTGTGAGAGACAAGGAGAGTGAGGATATCGTCCTTTGAGCAAAAGAAAGGCTACAGGACGGTCTGTAATCCTGAACGGATGTGCAGTGAAAGTTTGCAAACCCAAGCAGTGAATTAAAACGAGGAGAAGCAGTCAGTTGCCCGAGAGCTTCAGCTCCTACAGCTATGGCACCTGTCACGGCGCGTAAGGCTGCCTGGAGCTAGACTGGAACAGGAGACAGGCAAACTTCAAACACCCTGTATTTCGATTGTGGTACAGTAGGTAAGTCGGACAGATAGAGACCATAAGCCTCGTACAAGATCCAGGCAGTCTTCAGGTAAATACACCGAACTCCGCCAGCAAATCACGTTGTTATGCTTTTGCAACAACTGGAACTGAGTACTGTAAGGTACACACAAAGGGGTCTCCTGCCAAGTAATTTAGGTACATAGCAAAGCAAGCGAGAACCACGGCTGACTAAGGTACCGTAACCAAACCTCCCGCCATCGTCATTTTCGGCCACGGTAAGGTATTCGTATTCTTCCAAATCGTGTTAACATCGTCGTCTCTTCATCCCACTCCCGCCAATTGCTCCTGCCACTAAAGCATAATGCTTTCCCTCAAGCTGCAATCGCTTTCCCTATTCCTCCTCCAAGCACTTGGTGCTTTTGCTCAACTAGAGGTACAGTGCCCACCCCATCCACTTGCGCATCTGACGTGCTTTCTGATGGTCCTCTCTAGGAAGAGGAAGTCGAAGCACCTTCAACCACGCCCAATTTGGCCGTATCTGTCAGCGCCTCCTTTCCCCACGCGGAAATATTTGGCGTGAAACTGGTCAATGGGCATCCCACGCAAGTTGTGCTGTCATTCTCCAATGATGAGCCAGGACCGGTCACGGTGGCTTTTCTAGGCGGTTCCCTTTGGACCCTCGATGAGCCCCCCAAGGTTGTCCGCAATCTGACAACCACCCGATACAACGTGGCCATTCCTGCTGGGGAAAAGGAAAGCTTGAGCTATGCCTTCGCAACCGACTTGATGCCTAGAGATCTGAGGCTCAATCTCGCAGCTGTCCTGGTGGACGCGGAGAACACGTACTATACGCTGCCGGCCTTCAATGGAACCGTGACTGTTGTTGAACCTGAGACCAGCTTCTTCGACCCACAGCTGTAAGTTGCGTGTTTCCGCTTATTGCTTATATATATCTAACAACCGCTCCTCCGGCAGTATCTTCCTTTACCTGATCCTTGCGTCAGCCTTTGCCGGTACCTCTTACTTTATTTACTCCACCTGGCTATCTTCCCTTTTCCCACAAAAGAAGCGTGGTGGCAAGGGCGGTGAAAGAGCGAAAGCATCCTCGCGTGGGTCTAAAAAGGTTGACCCTAGCGATCAGGTTGCCGTTACGGGGGCGGATGGACCTGCTGTCACCAGTGGTGCCAAAGCGTATGATGAGAGCTGGATCCCTGAGCATCATATCAAACGCCCAGAGGCCAAAAGAGTCCGCAGTGGTGCTCCAGCGACCAAAAAGAGGACTGTCAAGGCCGAGTAAGTAGCTGGTGGATTTGCATGGCTACTGTGACACATTCACCTGAAAAACATTAAGGAGAAGGGGATAAGGGGATAATGCGCCAAGCTGGGCAATTGGGTCTTCATTCAGTGGTACCCTTGGAGGTGGCATCCGTGGAAGAAGACTGTTTGAGACGGCGTGCAGGCTTGCATAGAGGGAGTGGCAGATCTGCTGCCCGAGCGAAAAGTAAATAGGATACTGTTGTACGATAAGAAGTCAAAACGCAAGAGTTGGATTATCATCGATTGCAGTATTTCTTAGGGCAAGACCCTGCGCGTGAACCACAAATGCAATACATTTTGGAACAGCTCAAGGTTAGAAGATCCCAATGCGCCGGACCATGCCATGAGATTGAAAGATTTCAAGACCAACTGGAGTCTCACCAAGCGCGTGGGACTGCTTCTACATACAAAGGCGCCACACAATGCAATTCATCCGTCCATTCGTAACCTTTCTTCCGAAGGCGCCCCAAGCCTCGGAGCCCATCTAACACCTACCGGAAGATTTTATCCCAATTGGGTGTGAGAATGAGTTTCTCCGAGATCTGGCCCATAGCATGTGACTGGCTCCGCTGTTTGTCCCTGGCTGCCCCTGCACCTCCGAATGCCCCTTCACCCGCATCACCTCCTTCGGTTTCAGGCTGCAGGGAATCACGCGCGATAACATCTTGCAGGAAGGTTGAGTCAGAGCCCCGGCTAAGTGCTAGATCAATACCCCCCCATTGGACGGTAATCTTGCCGGACTGATGTACGCGAAGCTTGCCCACGCAGCCAGGAGGATGGCTAGGGTCGAGAGCCGTCACTCGCGGAAGGATGGTAGAAGGTGCATCCAGTAATTTAGACTGCCTCGATTCAGTCTTGACCTTGGTAGTATCCTTACCCTTGCCTTTAGACTTGGTCCGAGCAGGTTGCGCAGGTTCATCGATCTCCATCATGTCGGGTTCACCGACATCTTCTGTTTTGACCTCTTCAGGGTTCTTGAGTCCAGGAAGGACAGGCGGCAATTGTACCAAATACAGCTTCCCTTCCCTGGTGTCGCGCTTCTCGGGAAGCTTCGCCTTCTCTTCTTCCGTCTGGTCGCCTGTCGAGTGATCTGGCTTAGGTTGAGCGGTCTGGGGCAGGGCCAACTCTTTCATCAAGACCTGAACATCATGCTCATGACGAGCCCATTCGGCGCGATCTTCTTCAGTTTGTAAGATCGGTTTATGGTCAGACTTGAGTATGTGACGTGAGGTACGGGGTTTCGGCTTTTGCTTGAGATGAAGCTCCGGAGAGGATGGCACAGCATTATCGGTAGCTGTTATAGATGGATTGTCAGGTATCGATGCTGTATCAGTAGGCAACGCGTCTACCGCCATGATATCGGCACCGGGGTCGTCGGAGGGCTCCTCTTTTATACGTATTTCCCCCTTTTCGTCCCTTTCTGCGCCTTCGCCATGATTGACAGTTTTTCCCTTTTGCCCATCGCCAACAAATTCCACGTCACTGCTCCTTCCCCCTGCTGTAGTTTGAGTATCGGGGCCATCATCCGGAACGAATAAGCCCCCTTCATCAGCCTTGGCCTTTTCCCTTAACTCAGCAGATGTTTTCGAGGTTGCATCAGTGTTCACAGAGGTGGTGCGGTCGACATGCTCTATCCTGTCGAGCCGCACCGGCTTCAACCCCGTGATAGGGGCGACAGACTTCGCCCTACCTTTGCTTCTGCCGGGTGTGGTCTCAGAGTTCTCTTCATCGTCGCTGATGAGGTTGATCTGCTCGATATTGATTCGAGGTGCTTCATCCGCACTTAAGTCCTCGGATGAGACATCATCCAAGGTTTCGCGCTTGACTTTGGTGCCGTCGCGCGCCTCGCCTTCTCTGTCTTTAAGCGGTTCCCGTTTGACCCTAGTAGAACGTGGTGCGAAGCCACTTGGTCTTGACACCTTGTTATGGCCTTGCATCGAAGGGCCTAACGATGAGCAGAATCAGGACCATACTCTTCTCCCGGATCAATAGCTGGCAAGGGTTATGCTTACCAGTACTGACACTGCCAAGGGCAAAAGGTCCACTGGCCATGCCTTCTCCAAACCTCTGGCCATATCCTCTTCCAGCACCAGGTATTAGACCTCCTCTTCCTCTMCCCCGGCCCCTCCCCCGCAACCCGCCTCTCGATGGAACGGCTGATTTGGCGTCATTTTGTGTCGCAAGTCTTGCTTGTTGTCGTGCCAGCTCCGCCTTCTCGCTGGCTTCCCGCTCTTCTTTGCTTCGGCGAATGATACGCTTAGGTTGGAATTTCAACGTTTTGGGCTCCGGTGTGCCGCTCGCATCCCGCGCGCCTCCTGCGAGGTGTCGCCGCGACAGCGAATCGAGACGCTGCACAGGACCTCGAGCAGTTGCCGAGGATGCGTGCTGCGCTGCTTCTTCATTGCTTGTTTCTGACTTTAGCGCTGTCGTCTTGTCCCCAGGTTCGGCATTCCCTTCAGTGTCAACTTCGGTTGAGGCCGCTTGTTCCTTTTGTTCACCAGCTGCACCGGTTTCCGCAGCTGCAGCTCTTCTGGTGGGAGGACGGCGGGGTTGTGGTTTTCTGGGAGGCATCGTTGACGCCGGTGATGAGGAGAATGCGGCCGGAGAGAAAGCGACACAGGAACAACTTTGAAGCAACCCAGAGAGAGAAATCAGGAGCATATCACCTTAATATGGCCATCGGAGTCATCGGTTTATGGTGGAGAGGCATGGCAAATACTCCTTTCGTTCTTCACTTCAGCATTCACAAATCGACGAAGGCACTCCGAAGTACGAATGAGTTCAGCCTTTGCTCAAACTTCGTGCAATAAATTGATGGAGTGGTCCGTGCACCGAGCTGCACCTGGCGAGCTGGTGCATTTTTGGCGCAGGCTTGTAGACGCTAGCACTGCATCCGGTATAGACGATGAGCTACTCCACAAGAGGGAACTCGAGACCACACACGACACTTCCCCGCTTGCAAAAGCGCACGGGCGGTGCGCCAAGTTATTGCTGGTAAGGCATAAAGGCATATAAATGTGAACTCTTTCATTTCAGTTCTGATGCGCTGGAATGGCTTGCCTGCAGGGAAGGGTCAAGAAGAGACGGGCATTGGCGTACGTTCCGGTCTATAGCTGGGCCGGTCAAGCGGAAATGGTCTACCACTATGTTCAGATTTCATGCATCGACCCGTTCACTTGCTGTCGATGAGCCCCGGTAGCTTAGTATTATTGGATGAAAGCAATCAGACCTCCATATACCGACATTCAGACCAGCGGAAAGTCCTAGCACAGAGTGAAATGCATGGTCCGGCCGACATAGGCCAGCGACAACCGTTCCCGCCCAGTGAGAGTGATCCATAAAACCATTCATTGATTACGAACCCTGAACGATGGACAGCTATGTGACACGTTAAAGAACAAACACTGCCCAATCAGCCAATTTGATCTTTCTGGCAACAGCCGGCCCATTACAACGCCTTGTCAGACATGGGATAGATGATAGCGATCTTGGCACCAAGCGGTGCGCAGTCACGCAGAGAAAACAGGACCGTCTGACCAGAACGCAATGACAGGTAAGGAAATGAGGCTTAAGTCCGGTCGATGAGGCGACCGCTGCCGGTTAGTACAACCAAAGTATTGCACTACAGTATCGATCCTCTGGGAGCCCAAACACAAAGCAGAACGAGAACTTTTCGAGCAAATCAAGACACTGAACGAAGCTTGTGACAAAGAAGCATCAACTCAAGAGATCCCAGCATAAGTGAATGATCCAAACGCCTATCCAAGTATCGCCAGACCAGTCCGGGTACATATATGAAGCGGAGCTGGCCCACACACTGAAGCCAGCAACATCTCTCAACTCATATATGTGGGATCAATTTGAACGGGGGTGTCGCAAATCGCCCAAGGAGAGGCTGACTATCGCTTCTCCGACGAGATTCCGTGCATGGAGAACATGACCGATGTTGCAATCAAGTTTCGGAAACATGCGCAATTTGACCCACGTTGGAGGATTGTAGTGAGACAAAGGCCAAGGTGGACAAGTCTCAGTTGCCTATCTTTTCCTCTTCTTGCCCTTATCAGGGGATTCTTGAGTGTCAATGCCAGTCGTAACTGGATCTGCCGACATCGGAGCGGCGGTTTCAAAGGCGGGAACAGCAGCAGCGATGTTTTTCTTCACGGGGACACCCATATGCCGCCCGTATCTCCCTTTCCTGCCGTTGCCTTCATCTTCGCTGACGCATCCTTCGATTCCAATGCCCGCATCTTTGCATCTCTGACATGGCCGTTGACGATCGCAACCTTTCTTACTCTTCCTACAGCGCTGGCACCGAGGCTTAGAAGACAGATCCTCTTCATCCTCGCCGAACTGATGTTGGAAATTGATTGTAGATGCTGCAGAAGTCTTGCGAGAGTGCCCTTGCACAGAAGGTGCAGGTGTGATCGGTATTTTTGGAGTCTTAGCTTTCGATTTAGCGGAAACTTGAGCTCGCGGCTTTTGTGATTTCACTTTATTTGCGCTGCGAGGTTTGACCGCACCATTGGACATGTGCTTTGTCTTCTGCAGTTTGGGGGGCCGACCCTCCTCGTAATCATCCATAAGTCCATTCTCGAAGTCATCCTTCACAGCGTCTTCGTAGTCCTGGTCGTCCTCATAGCCAGTCGCAGCTTCCTCGCCGCTTTCTGTACTGCCGACACTCGGAAGAGCATCTTCAAGCTGTTGGTACTTCCTTTTCAAACCACCATGTTGCACATCAGCGCTCGTTTCCGATTTCAGCTGTGGAAGAGCATGTTCCAACTCGTCCTCACTTTCACTGGTAGCACCCGTGGAGGAAGCAGCATCTGCCTTGCCACTGAATGCATCATCAAGAGTAGAAGTTGAATTGCGGGTGGCAGCAGATATGTTAGACATGTCGCCAAGCCGCATCAATTGCAGGGCAACATCTTCATCTGAGATGCAGCTGGCAACTGTTGGATCTGGGGTCGGCAACACGCCATTTGTCGAAGGTGGGCCTCCGACTGAAGCGCGGTCGGTAGGCTGAAGGTTGTTGTTACGGCTCGGATAGCGATTTGTGGGCTGGGCCGTGGCCGATGTCGAGTACGACGAACCATAATGTATATTCTGGTATCCATTGACACCATCGCCATGCCCAAAGCTTTGAGGTGAGGGTAGCATGTTATATGTACCGAACGTACGCTGTCCCGGGTGGGAATATGGTGACTGAACATTGGCCCCGTCGATGCGACGTTGAGGCGAGACGGAAGAGGTCGACGCCGTCATCGGGACCTGTGGCGGGACGAACAGGGGCAGCTCCTAGAGACGGGAACAATCAGTACAAATGAATCAGCCCCATAGGTTTGTGACTTACAGAGCTCTCAAACTTGGCCCGCTTTCGCCGCCCGCCCTCAACAATGTTATCAAGGCTAATGTCGGCACTGGCGAGTTGATCAGATTTTGCCTGACGGGAGCTGGTGACCGAGCCATTGGCGCCATCACTGTCGCTATAATATCCATTCGCAAGGTCACTGTTTATGTCCTGCGCACTGCCATGGGCGCTGGAGCCCCGGCTTTTTATCTTCCGATTGCGGCTGCGATTGGCGTTCGCGGAAGTACTTCGTCGGCCGCGGCCCGATTGAGGTGAAACACTTCTGTTCCTCGCAGCGCGAGAAGCTGGCCTAGAGGGCGGCTGCCCATAGCTTAAAATCTGCGCCGGTTGTGGGGGAGGCATAGAGTACATGTCGTCAGATGCAGAGGGCTTACGAGCCCCGACTAATGACCCGGACCGATAAGTCGATGGATTTTGGCCTCGGTCAGGAGAAGACTGGTCTGGAATTCTTCTGACGTAGACAACCATGTTGTTCCTCAGATTTTCGTAGCGTGCAATCAAGGTATTGCCATACTCGTCTTCGAAACTAACGCCTGCCGCGCCACCGGGCCCCTCGTAAAGACCATAGAAGTTCTTCACGGTCGTAATGATCGAGTCGGTGGTATCATGGGGGAATATCTGTACTCGCATAGGCAGGCGAGCACGGCGATCGGGAGATTCAGGCAAGAGGAGCTCGAACGATACGTGTTTCGGCGTTGGGCTGGAAGGGGACATATTGTAGGAACTGTGGCCGCTGGGACTTGCAGAGTGTGCCTGTCGCGCAGGTGACACAGCGTACCTGGGGTCAGACGCAGTCTGTTGATAGGAAGCCATAGACTGCCTTGTCGGGTATTGATGGTACACTTCGATTTCTTGTTGAGCGTCGATCCCTTGGTCTCCGTTCGCTTGCGAGGTTCTCGTAGCACGCCGAAGTGGTTCTTGTGACAAGAGGTTCGAAACGTCCATCACAGGAGATATCCGACACAATTGTGTGTGCAGGGCTTGCAAAGCGACCGATTGAAGATAGAAGTAGGACGGGGAGGGTGGTCGACGACTTTACCGCCGAGCCCTGCCGAAGTCGCAAATGCGAGGAGTACGAAGACGAGCGGTCGGAATGAGAACTTCGTCACTCTAGCATGAAAAGCCGTCAGTAAATTGAGGCTCCATTGAAAGCCTCAGATAGAGTATGAAGTTTCACGGCCTTCAAAAGGGCCATCCCGAGATCGTCTGCCAGTGCGACGCACGGCAGGACGAAGGCTTGGTTCGCCCCGGACCCGGAATGAGGACAAGCAAGGGGATTACATGATGAACACGAGGACGGAGCTCGAAGACTGACCTAATAGCAGATCGCTGGATGAGGTAGACTTGGATGACTTACAAAGATAGCCAAGAAGGGCAGCTGCGTTTGGGGTTGAAGTCCTTTCCGCTGAGCCCGACGGTTCGTATCTTCGTACGGATCAGCTACAGACCGCTTTGGAAGACTGCGATTTTCCAATGAAGTGCAAAGATCTTTGACAAGCCAAGGTTCTAGTATGAGCAGAGATGTTAGGCGACGATTTCCTGCATGCTTACCTCCTGGTTTTGGTGGTCTGTGATGACTGGCATGCAGGAGGAGGATGATGTTGAGGAAGAGGAGTGCGCTCGCTCTGCAAAGCGAAGTTGGACAAGCCGGCACCTGTGCGCAGCCAAGCGCAACTCAAAGGCCAGCACGGATCGTAGAGAATGCATTACTGCGACTATATTGCGTTCAATTTGGCCTACTTTTAATACAGCCGTTTCCCAAATCACCCTTATAGTTTTATATTCATCGCATTTGCTACATCTAATCGAACTTCTGGAGGACGGGCGCAAAGCATTGACTTCGTATGTCTTCACCTCCATGGAGGGGATACTTGTAGTGAATGAGTGGAGGCGATCGCACCGCAAACCTGACCGACAAGTGATAGACATAACAGTACTAAGAGCTGGTAAGCAAAAGCGGATAAGCACGGGTCTCGTCTGCCGTGCCTGATATGCTCGACCTTTAACTTTTTCGACACTCCTACGTTGGCGCACGGCTTCAAGAGGTTCGGACAAGCCGTTCAATGGGCAACAATAGTACGAGCGCATTTGAACCAATCCGTGGGCAAAGTGTGTTGACCAGTCAAGCCATGAACATGCCTCGGGCAGGGTGCAGTATGGCTTCGGCGAACCAATGAAGGGTGGCCTCGCCGGGATCTGCCAGCTTCAAGGATGGGATCAGGCGACGGAGTGGGCTGCGCATCCCGAAGCAGAGTAGGAGCAATTTTAGATAAAACAGGCCGTATCTGTTGGGGAGAAAGTGAAGGGAGGAGTACATCCACCTCCACTACTAGCCAGTCGAACGGAAGCCAAAGGCTGGAGGTGCCACACACCCTGTGGGCGCTATTTTCAGACCAACCGGGCGGCTTGTCGAGTGGTTTCAAAGTGTACATACACATCTGGAACCACAGAAGGAGCATCAACTGGCTGTCATGCCCCAAAGAACTGTCCGCACAACAATAAAAAGCGATTCGCGGGATTCTCAGTCAGCTACCAGTCCATCGCTATTCATCCGTATCTAGAGCGGAGACGTGAATACGGTCAACATTCCGTGGGTTGCCAAGTAGGCGTTACATGGCTCTCCGCATCTTGAATAGCGTCCTAGAGTTTGGCGCCGCAGGACTGGACGGTATGACAAGCCTATCGCAGACCAAAAGCGACATTGCGGCCTTTGTCAATTGTCCGACATCAGCACTTTGGTATGCTCACGGATCCAAAGTACCCTGGAATCCTCACAGGGTGAGATTGGATGATAGGGACGCGGAAGTACGCAACCTTGGGGGTTAGTCAAGAAGCGTCGGGGCAAGTAAGTGTACTTCGTACGTGCGTCTCACCGATACTTCAATCTAAGGTGGAGAAACTTTCTGCTCAAAGACATAAAGCTTAGATGGCAGAGACTTCTTAGAAATAAGGGCATACTCTTGACCCTGGGCCGATTGACGTATTTTCTGCTGTTACGCGAGTCATGATCGAGTACTAGCACCTGTATCCATGCGTGTTATCAGCCTGTTCCGGATCAAGAATGAACCCGCGGATGAGGCCGGTTTGAGTTGGGCGGCCTCGGCCTGGAATAACCAAAGCGCCTGCTTCCCGTCCTGGCTCACGGCGGATTCCCTCCCAAGAACAAGACAACCGCTGAGAGCAAGTGAGCTGGTTTGAATGGATAAAATGACGCATAACGTGTTGTAGCGCTGATAAAGTGTGCATACCGACTTCCTTTTGATGAAATCCAACAGCGGTGAGGTGCGGGAAGTAGATGATCATGTGATTAGGCGATAGTCTGGCGTTTCCGCTTCGCGTCATCGGTCCGTTTCAGAATGCCATTATTTTGCAACGCCTTGGGGAAGAGGAACGGCGCAAATTTTGAAGATCGAGCCCCTCTATATGTCAGTATCTGTGGGAAGCTTTTTATAAAACATCAGCCCCTGACGAAAGTGACGCTGCGGATTCCGAAGAGAACATGTCAAAATCCGACAGGCTTGGGAGACGCGACGTATAATGCCAAGATTCGGCTAAATATCGGGCGTTAAGAGACGTCATAACTAAGCTATCAAGCTACAACCAGAATGGTACCTTACCCAGGCAAGCCATCCGTAAGGTAGGGCAGGTACCTGTATGAACCTCAGTTTGTTGGTTGTCATTCAAAGTTCAGGTCGCAACTTCAAGGATCGTTATTCCAAGACAGGGCAACGGTTGTACACCGTGTAAGGACGGAGAGACCAAAGACAATCGGTCGTCAATAATAAGTTGTCCTCCACTCGGATTCAAGAAGACCAGCAGACAAGAAAGGTAGAAAGAATGTGATGCACCCACCACCTACAGTATTTCGTACTCGTACCTACTGCCTATCATGGGAAACCCTCTGTGCATATCTATCCGACAATGTAAAAATGGAAGCCAGCCCTCCGACTTCAAAGGATTGTCGTCCCTTGGCATAAGTTATCTCCCGGGTCAAGATACCTTACCTACCTACCTTACCTTACCTTACTTAAGATATGGCCAGGTCCGGTAGCTTTACCTTCATTGATGCCAGGCATCGATGCAACAACGGTATTATCATGAACGCCCGACCTTGGACAGTCATAGGTCGGTAGTACTTCGTACGTACTGGTTATCTGATTCGTACCTTAGCTTCCGAGCCGAGTCAAGTGTCTGCTTTAGAGCATTGTCAATTTCAGTATTTTCTTGACCTGTACTCCGTACGCCATTCTATTATTGACCTTACGGTGTACCTCATGTGCTCGTACCGTTTCGTTCATCAGAACTGGTAGTGGCCATTCCTCGGGAAGAAGATCAGTACTTCGTACAATACCGATATTGTACTTGCCTTCCTGTACTGCTCTAAGGTACCTCCCGAGGGTAGCGGGATCAAGTACCTTAGCTGAGATAGGATGTGATATTTTGGGCTTAGTCCGGGATGCAAGCACGCCGGGAGCGAGATGGGGCTAGTCTGGGAATGGAAGTATGTGTTGCCAAGAAAGCGGTCCAATCGCTGTGGTGATTTCCTGGCGCGCTTGGGAGCGACGGTCCCACCCGTAGAGGAGTGACTAAGGCAAGGTACGGTACGGTCTTCACTCCTACAGGCTGAGCGGTCATTATTATTGGCGTTGTGTTCGTGCTTGCTGGCTGTCGAATTTGCTCCTCTACTATTATTCACTGCTCTCACCTGCTGTTGATGCCTTTTGTCAACAACAAAATAAACCCYCCCAACCGTGCTCCTCCTCCTAACCCGCCATTCTCCCCTTCTTCCCCGTTGCAGTACACAACACCCATAACCATCCAGCATACTTCAACAGCATCTTTGCCTACTTACCTTGCCTTTCGCGACCCCAAATCGCGTCGGCCCCTGGTAGCAACAATAGCCTCTTGAAAGCACTCGCTTTCGTTGCTGCTTGTTGCTGCCGTCCTCCCCCTCGACGTCGCGACAACTTCCTCCTTTCTCCCCCGAGGTCCTGCGACCATCTGAAGCGATTGCCCGGATGCGGCGCGCTGCTTAATTGAGCAGTCTCAATCACCTTGCTTGACAATAGCTCCAGGAGATTGATAGCTTGCTGGCCGTCTCGCTGTCGGAACACAAGAGCATTGCGACAGAATCATGGATGCCAAGGTGAGCATCTATCATTTTCCTGTAATGCATCATGTACCCAAGCCCACCCACCCGGGTCGGCGGCTCCTTTTGTCAGGAGCGCCCACGGAAGAGCCCGCTGCCGAGTCTGGTGGATCAGTTCCCGACCCGTCTATCTCTTGTACATCGCCTGCCTGCGTATGCGGGGGCCCAATCGTCGCGTCTACACATTGTGTTCCATCTCTCCTTGCCTCTCTCATTCCTTCCTTCCATCCTTTCGTCAAAGCCCCCGACGCGGACCTCAGAGCACGGCTTATCCCTATGAAGTGATGCTGACATGTGGTTGCCTCCTTTATAGCCTCAACGCCCAGTCCGCGCCATTCGCCCGCTCGGCAACGAGAACGTTCCTCCCGCCATTGATGGCAACAAGGCTCTCCATCAGCGTTACAAGTCCACCTCGGCATTGGGCACAATGGTCAATGCAGGTGGATTGAAGGGGCCGGCGAAGCGTACTGCGTTTGGAGATGTCAGCAACACGGTCAGAACACTTCAAGGTGCCACAAAGGACGATTCGGTCACAATAGCCAAGCCTAGTGTGCAGGTTTTGGAAAAGTCCACGCTGGTTCAAGCTGACAAAAAGGTGTCGGCGGGTTTGCTTCGTCCAGCTCAACGCCCGTTGTCGGTTTCGGGACTCAAAGGTCTCCTCAGCAATGCCGCCGGCGTGGCTTCCTCTATCACCTCCACGAAGCCTCCCAAGCAGACCACTAAGGAAGATGAGGCCGCACTAGCACCTGTCAACTCTCGCAAGGTCTTGACCAAACGTAACCCAGCAGTCTTCAAAGACCAGACCGCAGACGCCGAAGAACCCGCGGATGTCCAAGCGATCAGGACTTCATCTTCATCGCAAGCCATTGCTCCGGTCAAGCAGACCCTTGTCCCTCGGCATCATAGGAGTCAACCTCATATACGATCCAATCAGGGTTTCCCGGAAGGGACTCGAGATGAGGGCGGTGTCGAACTCCCTCACCCTGAAGAAAACGAGAAATCTATGCTTGATGTCTTGAATCATACTGAACAAGCGTCAGCTCCTGTCCCAGCCTCGGCCACCACGACTCTCTATGAAGAAGAAGCAGAGTACTTCAGTTATTCAGATGACGTGAAAGAAGAGAAAGCCACACAACATCCCGTAATCGACACTGGCATCTCACAGCAAGAGTACAATGCTGTTGTCATTGAGAGGTATAATGAAGAACAGAAGCGAAAGGCAGAGGAGAAGGCCATGATAGAGATTCAGCAAGCTCTTCTGCCTCAGCAAGCTTCGGTATCGGACCCCGAAGTCTACCCTTCTTACTCAGATGAGGAAGACGAGGAAGAATGGATCGACGACGAAGGTTATACAACGGCAAGATCCTACAAATCTCGTGGAGACAATGCCACTAGCGGTGCCACCACTGTCCTCTTCCCCAAGGTCACGGCGAAAGTAAGGAGAGAGCTTGCTGTTGCGAAGACTATTGTGGAGAGCTCTATCACGGCAGCCGACCTCGAGGATGATCTGTACGATACCAGTATGGTTGCTGAGTATGGCAATGAAATTTTCTCCTACATGCGTGAGCTCGAGGTAAGTCATGTCTAGCCTTCGTCATGTGTCATGGAATGGTTACTGAATGAAGGCTAACGATTATGACAATGCAGATGAAGATGCTGGCTAATGCCCACTATATGGACAATCAGGCTGAAATACAGTGGTCCATGCGCTCTGTACTGATGGACTGGCTTGTTCAGGTGCATATGCGTTTCGGCCTTCTTCCTGAGACGCTTTTCCTGTGTGTCAACTACATTGACCGCTTCCTCTCCTGCAAAATTGTATCACTGGGTAAGCTTCAACTGGTTGGCGCGACAGCCATCTTCGTTGCGGCCAAATATGAAGAGATCAACTGTCCTTCGGTCCAAGAGATTGTCTACATGGTGGACAACGGCTACACCATTGACGAGATTCTTAAAGCCGAGCGCTTCATGCTCAGCATGTTGCAGTTCGAGCTGGGCTGGCCCGGACCAATGAGCTTCTTAAGGAGGATCAGCAAGGCCGATGATTATGACCTCGAGACCCGCACGCTTGCGAAGTACTTCCTAGAGGTGACTATCATGGACGAGCGCTTTGTTGGCTGCCCTCCAAGCTACATCGCCGCAGGATCTCATTGCCTGGCACGCATGATGCTGAAGAAGGGAGACTGGGTACGTATATCCAAGAGTCCTGCTTTTGATTCTGGGAACTGACTGTTTTACTCCTAGTCCCCTGCCCACGTGTACTATTCCAACTATACGTGGTCACAGTTAAAGCCTCTCGTGGCAACGATGCTCGAATGTTGTGAAAACCCCACAAGGCATCATGCGGCGGTCTACGAGAAGTACACCGACAAGCGCTACAAGAAGGCTTCTCGGTTTGTCGAGGACCAGATCACGAATGGTTTTCAACTCCCAGACGTTGGCAGTAATGGCATCACCCGCCAACGTTTGACCTACGCTGCTTAATTTCTACTGCTAGCGCAGCTTAATCACATGTGCCGTCAGCACCTGGTTGTCGAATGGTGTTCTTGCCATCGCAAGTTGAGTACAATCAATTGCTGTTGAAGATTGCTCAGGCTGCATATTGCTCGCTATTGTTCCCTGGTTCCAGATAATCCTCTTGCAAACAATTCCCTCTGCGCACTGGCTCACTATTTTCTTCGCTCCATTCTACACGCGGTGTCCCCGGGTATCTGGATGGGCTGCACGGCGACTTGAACAGTGGATGACCGGCGGGCGGCAGCTGTGATTCGCTGGCTAAGAGCCTAATGTTGCCTGTCGATGTTTACTGGGAACCTTCAAGCTTTCGGGTCATTGAGACTGTGCCGCGCTCCTAGCACGGTGGTTCAAGCACATCGTCTCCTGCATATTTTCATTGGCGTTTCTGCTGGCACAAGGCGCATGGTTCATGATCTCCACGAAGCGATGCCTCTCATGATATTGCATGCACTGTCCCTACAATTAATAAGTTCTTTCCGCAGTGATTTTCCATAATTTCAGCTTCTGAGAATCCGGCTCGGCGGTTAAGGGTCTGTGGCTGGCAGTGGATATTCTCATGGTCTTCGATGGATGGCGCTTCATGATAGCATGTGGAAGGAGAACAATCCCGTGGAGATGGATCGGCTTACTGTACTCCTAGGAGGTAATAGAAACATAAACTCTCCAAGACCGCCTCTTAAAGTTCATAAACAAACACACGGATGAGATGGCCTCTGTCTGCTCTTTGAATGAACAGGCAGGTTACAGCACAATCTTCCTGATAGGTGAGGATACCGTGGGTGGTAGCAAACGTAGCAATGCTGTGAGAGTCCCAGACTGGATGCCTACTCCAAATAATACATACCGTAGGTATTCTAACCTGCTAATCGGTGGGACCATGAAGAGAACTAACTATATATGGGCCTAATGTTGGTTGCAAAATGGTATATCATTCTTCTGCGGCTCTTTCTCCGCGAGTGGCACTGATGAATAAACTAACAGGACAAACAACCCCTTGGCTCCGTTCACCATGCAACACTTGATTGACAGGCCTCACTATCTTGACTTCAGTAGCTTTATTGAACTTCTGAGTTGCTCTAGCTAAATAAATCCCACATCGTAAGGCCGTTCCAGGGCAAAACGCAATAACGCAGAAGGCCAACTCGCCTGCCGATTTCGACGGACTTTATCGAATGAAACTCAATCCTTGCTTTTCTTCTGCTTCTTCCTTTTCTTATCCCCGTCATCTTCTGCTTCACGAACTCGTTCTGCCTTCTTCTCAGCAGCAGCAGCTTCCGAATCGACGCCCTCTACTTTCGCCTTCTTCTTCTTAGGTTTATCTTTATCCGTCGCCGTTGCTGCCTCTCCCCGGCTGGTTTCTCCGCTGGCAACAGCAGCAGTTGTGGCCGACCCATCTGACTCCCGTGGACGCTTCTTCTCCTTGTCCTTCTTCCCTTTGTTCTTGCGTTTCTCCTCCTTCCGCTTTACACGCTCTGCGACTTCTGCGCTGATATCTTCATATTCGACTGCAGGCGCATCTCCCTTGGCGGTTTCCGATGCTTCGGTAGGCTGCGAGCTTTCGGCTGGGAGTTCAGAGGCGGACTTCATTGACACGTCACCAGATGAGCGACGATGTTTCGCCTTCTTCGTTTTGGGCTTCTCGGCGTCAACTGTTGCGGCTGCTTCTTCATCTGCAGTCGCTGAGCCATCCACAGGCCGTTTAGTGCCTTTGGTCGAGGGTCCTTTTGCATCCTCGGTATCCACTTTATTAAGGTTCACGGGGGTAGGATTGGTGTCAATCACGAAATAGGGATTGCCGTCAGCGTCGCCTGTTGACTCTGCTGCTGTTGGCTCTGCGGATCCGTGATCCTCTGTGGTATTTCCCCGCGCAGTTTTGTTCTCGGCATGCTGCTGCGGCGCTTCGTCGAATATCCTTCTTCGCTTGTTACCCTTGCTTTGACCGATCTCGTACTCAACCGATTTTGGCTTCCACTGCTCGCCGCGCTCCTTCTCCCACTGTCGAACCTTAGTGCCCACCTCTTGAGCAGCCTTACCATACTCATGGTCGGCAGGCGAATAACCCGGATACATGCTCTCCGAACCAGAGCCAAGCGGAACCTTGTGGAGCTGGTCGGCAGGAGGAACGAAGTCCCGTGTCGCGGATTTGGAATCCCGCAGCATTTGTTCCGCACGGTCAACAAGGCGTGTGATCTGTGCGTGATTGGCGGTATTGGGGACTGTGTGCTTCTGGATCATTTGGAGCATTTTCAGGTGCCCCTCCACGACTGAAATGTGATGCTTGAATACCTGGAGGAAGTAGTAACCTGTTAGCAACAGCCCTCGGGACATGCACCAGGCGAAAATAAGGCAGAGGCAACAGTATAACGAAGCAATGAAAAAGGAAGCCGTACCTCTGGCCAAGGGATATGGCGGGCAGGCGGCGGGCCTTTCCCATTATAGCGTGGGCGGGGCGGATCTTTGACTACCATTTCGGCGGGCCAGACGGGTTGGAAAGAGTCTCGGATTGACGAGCGGTGCGGGCTGCGCAGGTGATATCGAGGGACAAGGTCGTCTCAATAGAAAAATGGGCAAGCATGAGCAGAAATATCGAATAAATTCCGTCGTAGCGTCGGGCCGCAAGATGCAGAAATTCTTATATGGCGCCAAACCTAAAGCGGTTAGGGAGAACCTTGACCTCTTGACCAATGAGACAAAGAGACGAGATCAGGGTCCGCCATCAGTGTTCAGGTAACTAAATGTAAATCTCATCGGCGCTGTCTTGATATTCAAGCAATTAACTAGCCAGAGGGGAAATGCAGTAAGGTAGCGCTCTACCCGCAACACCGACGACGCCTAATCCCGCAACCCAGAAACTTCCGATTAACTTCAATAAAAGCGCTTACTACCATGCGCCGATATCATGATCAAACCGGACGAGTTCCTTCCCGGCATCCTCAACATCCTTCTTTGCCTTCATACGCATATAAAATATCGGGCAGTCTTTTGCACTGCAGATGACTTCACAATGCATGCTGCCCTGGCATCGCTGACATTGCGTCCATAAGCGCCCGAATGCCACTTCGAGCTCAGAGACCTTGTGAAGTGTCTTCTGATAAAACTCTCCAATCCTTGGCCGGCAGTTTTCGCATACAGCGCCCTGCGCCTCCTCCTTCCCAACCAATGGCTTCTTGCAACCCATGCAAGTCTGCGTCTTCTTGGCGAACTTCATCAAGCCACCAAGCGATCCCGAAGGCGCGGCCACCGAGATAGTACGAGTGTGTTCACCCGTCAGCAATTTACCGGCCTTGTGCTCCCCTAGGATGGGCTCGAAGATTCTGCCGAGTGGTTTAGCTAGCTGGTTGTCAAGGTAGTATTTCGTATCAATTGGAAGATTGTTTTCGAGGACGAACATCGGGTCTTCGGACCGTTCGTAGTTCTTCGCATCAGCGGCACCCTTGACGATGACGTACGCCACACGGTCCCCAAGCGTAGGCGCAGAGCCAGCATCTCGTTTCTTCATCCTTTCTGCTAGCTCAACATGTGCTTGCTTGGCTGCATAGTCGCTTTTGGAGAGAGCTTTGGTAATCACGAGCTTGGACATGTCGACCTTGTTCTGAAGGAGGTCGGCGATAGTATCCTTGACATAGCTAGATGGCCGCATTAGCTCGAGGGAGACTCCGCAAAATTAGGAAAGACTCACTCTTGAGCACCTTGAACATCTTGGTCGATCAAAATCTTCCTCAAGACAGTATCGATGACTGTTTGAACTAGGCGGCAGTTGTCTCTCCTGACAGTTTCGATACCCTTGGTGTCCATCTTATCATATTTGTCTGTCTTTGTCCAGTAGAGGCCCGCGTAACGTTTTTTATTGATGAGGAGATATGGATAGTACACCTTCTCGAATTCGAGCTTAATGGGCTTGATAAATTTCGAAGACACATAGTCGGCTGCTTCCTGACCAAGCTCCATAGCTTTGGCAAGGTCCTTGGGGCCAAATTTGACCATGACGGAGTCGGTATCACCGTAGATGACTTGCGCATCGTGCGAGTAACCGTTTTGGATGGTATATTTGGCCTCGACCTCTTCCTTGGTCTTTTCAATCATCTGCCGTCCATAACTGGTCGTGCTACTTGCAATAGCAAGACAGGGAAGTTTTCCGACGGTTGCACCTGTCAAACCGTATACACTGTTAGCACTGACCTTCAATGCCAACTGTCGCCCATTGAGCACGGCCTTCTTGAAAGGATCAGTTTCAACAGCCAAGTCTTTCTTAGCCCGTTTCCGAGCACCTAAGAGTTCTTCCAGAATTTGAGAAAGCAGGCCTTTGCGTATCTTCGTCGTGCAAAACATGTCCCCATTCGGCGTCACGATGTAATCTTCATCTTTCTTAAAGCCCAGCTTTTCAACGCTCGTTTTATTGAGCAAAGTCGTGTAGCAAAGGTTATGGGCTTGGATGATACTAGGATATAGGGATGCGAAATCAAGTGTAGCAATAGGCACGTCGTAATAACCACGGGTCGGTTCAATGACGGTAGCACCTTCGTATTGCTCATCACTTGCTTCATTCCTGAGATTGGGAATGACAAGCTGCTGTTCAAGGGCCTTTCTGAACAGCTGACTGATGAATTTGACTTGCTGACCTCTCGCCAGGAGGTAGTTGAATGGGACACCTGTGACCCTGGCCATCTCGGTATAGTTGACAAGACACATCAGTTTATCCATGAGACGCTGGGGTAGATACGCGTCCTTCAAGCAATATACAGCCAGCCTGCGTCTTGACTCGGGCGTGCCATTGAACAATTCCGTGATGATAGTATGGTGTACATCTTCTTTCTGCTCTCCCAGGAAATGGGCACACACGGAGTTGAGCGTGTAACTTCGAAGCTGGTAGTCTCTTTGAACGAGCTGCAACAAGTCAAGTTGTAATCTCCCGTTTGTATTGGTCGCTTTGGTGTCCCGATTGCCCATTTGCTTGCTAGAGAAATTGGTATCCCTGGCTTGCGACGCGACGTTCTTCAACCGGGTCCAAAAGGGGAATCGACCACATTTTAAATGCTTTGCTCGATCGAGCAGATAGGGAAAGTCGAAATTAGAGATGTTGTAGCCAATGATTACGTCTGGATCCACCTTTTCCAGGAAGTCCCTCCAAGCCATGAGCATTTTCTCCTCTGCATCGAACTCGTGTATCTGCGTATTCACGATCAGACTGCATGTATCCAGGCAGAAAACGTTGCGTATGAAAGGCTTCTCCTCTCCATATCTCGTGACAACGTTAGCAATTTGTATGACGGGATCCATGTTGGCTTCCGGAAAGATCCCTTTACGACCAGCACATTCGATGTCGAACGACAGAACCCGCAGAGGAGCCATTTTCACCCATTCACCCTCCGCTGGATGAGGAACAAGGTCGCGGTAATGGACATAGGCCTCGATTTGACAATTAGACTGTCGATCGCGGGCCGGAAGAAGATGATACCTCGGGGCATCCACTTGTACCCAGGACATTCCAGACATCTGATGGATTGTCAATCGTTGTCCGAATGCTGCTTATTTTGAAAGATTTATACCTTCGTATCTATCATGAATCTCAGGACGTACTGAATATTGTCGAACGTCAAGATGCCCCCGTCGACACCCTTCCACAAACCTTTGTAATTGGCGGCCCCGCTCTCTATCGCTGTTCTCAATCTATTGATGTATTTTGGGTCCGTCACTGTGATCTTCAAATATGGGCTTCTCTGGTTCCCTTGAAATCCAAAAAGGTTTTCCCTCATCACCATTTGCACCGAGTGAATCGTGGGCGCGTGCTGCCCCAATTGAGTCTCCAGATATGCTTTGAAGCCATTGCAATCATCTTTGGTAAATGATACAGGAGCGGCAACATAGAGGTAATGCAAGAAGTCGGTGACATGAAGTAGTACAGAATGGCCGGTCTGCAGGACAGTCAACTCGGCGGCCGGGATATATTCTTCTTGGGTCTCGATACCTCAGTAACTCCAAAGAGCTTTACCGTAGGTCTGCCACCCTGAATTGTACCCTCCTCCACCTCAATCTGCTGAAAGCATAAGCTGTCTTTCTTATCGTCAAAGTCGCCGAGATCCGGACGCTCCCATTGCTGGTCCTTTTCGGAGTTGTTCTGCTTCAGACCGTTGATATCGTGGGTCAGCTTCTCCAGGACGTCCTCCTCGAAGGAGCTCTTGACCTGACTGGATCCCAAGTTGCCTATGGGACCACGATGAGCACCTCTGGAATCATTCGACACGGGGCCGTCGAGCTTGCGCTTTTTGGCTGCGCTCGGCGAAGAAGCCATATTGCGTCGGGTACTGGAGGCATCTCCAAGCACCCGCTTTTGCGGGTAGAGGACCGCTGCCGGCATATCGCAGGCCTTTCCGAGCCAGCGACGAGAGTTCGGTTTTGTGGCTCTTCCTAAGGTCCTTCTGGTAAAAAAGCGTTTCGGCGTGTTTGTGGCAGCAGCAACTCTATCGCGAAAGATACCTTACCTTCACCTGCGTCAAGCGTGTCAATTACGTGACGCGTTGAGTACTTCAATGATCGAATCAACGCCGAAGTAGCGCACTTTGCTGAACAGCTCAAGGGGTGCTTTAGGTAAGTAAGGTACGTACCATGTCCTGCAAGCCACTCCCCCCACAACAAGCTCATAACAAGGCTCCGCTGAAAAGCCGCGACAAAGCCTCAGGCGCAGCAACCTGCCGCGTAACGTGAATTCCATAAATATCAAACAGTAGATCAAATTCTACGTTGTACGTAAGTGCAATCCATCTCGTTGCTCCTCTCTGATCATTCTTTATGAAGCTATGAGAACCTCTCAGCTACTTGCTTAACAGACCGGGATTCGTCGCTGTCTCCTACAATAATATCGCCGATAAATTTGCATTATTATTATTGGCTCGGGCATTGTTTCATCGTTCCCCTGGTGCTCCTTACAAGGGACCGCGCCCGGTAGTAGATCTTCGCTAAGCCTTGTCAACCCGCCAACCTAACCTCCTGTCGAAAGAGACCGGGGCCTTCTCTTGGCTTGCCTAACGCCCCGGAACTGTGTTTCATTGAACTTCTGAGCTCTGGAAAAGGAACAATAACCTCCTGGCCTGGTGTTCTTCCAAGTCTGAGGCCCTTGGATACAATAAGAGCAATCAAGAAAGACCACTCATTCCGGATTCCATAATACCACCCTTTTCCCTCCAACTCTCTCCGCGTGCAGCTCTTCTTCACGGTTCAAGGAACTGGACAGACTGACGCGGCATTTGGTGGTGTGCTGCTTTTGCCAGCATGGCAGCTCATGAGTACTATGATCCATCATCCTTAAATCAACTCGACCAACGCCATCAACTCAACGCTCCACTACCTCCGCTACCGACGTCTTCTCCTGGACGTCCCGATGATTATGGGCTCCGAGTGAACACTGCATCAAATCACGACAGTTTCCAATATCCATCTTATCCATATCACACACAAAGTCAGCAGAGTCTAGGAGGAGACTCGGCATACTATGGATCCGGAGCTCGCTCCGATGAGGCGAGCGCCTATGCGGACAACATACCACTCAAATCAAGTTCTGCCGCGAAGGATCAAGCTACTAGCACTCCGGTAGCGCTGGAGGGTCAACCGATGTATATGGATGGAGTAGGGGGAAGGAGAAGACAACGACGTCAACAACGAGATGGATTTTTCGCGAAGCCGATACCGTTCTTTGTATATATCTTGACACTGGTTCAGATTGGAGTATTCACTGGAGAGATAGTCAAGAACGGTAAGCCTCCATTCAATCATGTTCCAATACCGACAGCTAACGCTATGCATTAGCTATCTTGACTGGTTCACCCATCGAGATCCATCCTTCGTTTAACCCCATGATAGGGCCATCACCCTATGTATACATCAACATGGGAGCGCGATATGTCGCCTGCATGCGTAACACCCCCGGTGTACAAGATTCAACGGTGCCAATAGCATGGCCATGTCCGAACACTACGACAACGGATACTTCTAGTGGATCCATGCAATGTTCCCTTTCAGAGCTTTGTGGCTTTTCAGGGGTTCCGAATCCTCACGTTGGCGGATCTATCGACGACAAACCGGCACCTAACCAGTGGTACAGGTTTATCCTGCCTATATTCCTCCATGCTGGAATAATCCACATCGGATTCAATATGCTCTTACAGATGACCATGGGACGTGATATGGAGAGGACTATTGGATCGCTAAGATTTGGCATCATCTATTTTGCGAGTGGCATCTTTGGTTTCATACTAGGAGGAAACTTTGCAGCGAGCGGTATCGCGTCAACGTAGGTGAAGATCCACTTCTACTGGCGGATAGATCTAACCAAAGCCTTAGAGGTGCTTCAGGATGCCTGTTTGGCATTCTGGCTTTGACCTTGCTGGATTTGCTCTACACATGGCGAGAGCGTAGTAAACCGGTTCGAGATCTCCTCTTCATCCTCCTTGATGTGATCATCTCCTTCGTTCTTGGCCTATTGCCGGGTCTCGACAACTTTGCACATATTGGAGGGTTCCTCATGGGGCTTGTCCTAGGGATTTGCCTCCTACGATCTCCCTCTCAGCTCCGGCAGTCGTCTTCATTGGCTGGTTCTGACCTACCCTACACTCCGGTGCAGGCTTCGCGATCGTTCGAAGATTCCAATGAGGGCGGAGTTAAAGGGTTTGTCAGGCAGCCAGTTGGCTTCTTCAAAGGCCGCAAGCCGCTGTGGTGGACCTGGTGGTTGCTGAGAGCTGCGGCTCTGGTGGGAGGAATTCTAGCATTCGTGCTTCTCTTAAACAACTTTTACAAGTATCGAGACCAATGTTCTTGGTGCAAATACTTGAGCTGTCTGGTAAGTACACTTCTTAAGTGAGCTTTCAGCGCGACTTCGGAGATACTGACTGCTCAAAAGCCTATCAAAGATTGGTGCGATGTCGGGAATCTGCTCTCGAACACCACCACCACAAACACCACCTCATCCAAGAGAGATTTGTTTGGCGTTGACCTGCTGGGACACGGCGCTATGGCTGATCTCCTCTGAATGGCTCACTTCAGTCTCGATGCTTAGCGCTTTGTCATAGATGTTATGTCCATGGGTTTGACGATTAATGTATGATATCATACTGCTGCATTCATTCATGATGTACAGATACTACTATATGTTTAGCATAGCGGATCCGTTGGGCACCGGAGGTTCGGACTGGGGAAGAAGAAGGAGCTGGTCTGGGCTTTTGATAGCATGTAGACGAACACAAGAATAATTTGTCTTTGGGCTCATGCGGATGCTTCTGGCAGAATTTTCTAGACCGAGAAAAGGTGACTCGAATTAATGCAAGTCCGTATCTTATTGCCCATCTTTTGTAGGACTGAAGTGGGCCATTATTTTGCTCGGCTGAATTGGGACGTGCCAAGGATGTCCCGTCTTCCCGTCCGCATTTACATAATCTGTCTCTACAGGGCTGAGAGCTCGACGTAACGGCCTTGCAGTCACGCTGCCACCAACTTCTGCTAGAACTCCACTACTCCTTCCAGTTCGTCCGTGATAGCATAGGTATCCTGAGCGCTTTGCTGTGCCGACTCAAACAGTACACTCAAGTCGGCTCTTGTCACAAAGCCGATTTGCTTCCTTTGCCTTCATTGCGGCCTCCGTTCTGACTGCGCTGGACGCAGAAGTTGTTGTCTGCTCGCTGTTGGCTCCATGCAATGCTGATGGGAATGTCGGAATCCATAGCGATTGTTGCAAGCTAAATTGTTGCAAGCTAATATTTCCGGCTCACAGGCGGACGTGATGGCCACTCTCGCTCCTCCTACACCTCCACCTTCTCCGCCGCGGAGACGAATCAGGTCTTGGGCTAGAAGGGTTGAACGATGCTGTTGTATCGGGCTGGCCTACTTTCCACTGGTGTTCGTTTATGGCTTGACGACTTGGGCCCTCTGGGTCGTGTTACAGCTCGGATCTCTTCCGGAGCAGCATAGGGGACAGGGTACAGGATGGTTCACGTCTGTTGTCGGGATCTGTCTATACATCTTGCTGAATGCATCCTATACCACTGCTGTGTTCACCGACCCGGGGTCGACGGTCTCAACAAAGGATGGATACAGTCATCTTCCTACTTTCGAACCACAGTCTCAAATTACGTCGCTAACAGTCAAATCTACGGGTGGACTGCGCTTCTGCAAGAAGTGTCAGGCCAGGAAACCAGATCGCGCCCATCACTGTTCGACATGCAAAAGGTGCGTCCTGAAAATGGACCATCATTGCCCATGGCTGGCCACTTGCGTTGGCCTTCGTAACGCAAAAGCCTTCCTTTTGTTCCTCATTTATACGACACTCTTCTGCTATCTCTGTTGCGGTGTTTCCAGTAGTTGGGTGTGGAAGGAGATGTTCAACGATGACGTGAATGGAGACAGCTTGATGCCGATCAACTACATCTTACTGGTGGTCATATCGGGTGTCATCGGTCTCGTCCTGACGGGGTTCACTGGTTGGCACATCAGCCTTGCGTGGAGAGGCATGACCACCATCGAATGCCTCGAGAAAACGCGTTATCTCTCTCCCATCCGGAAGTCGCTCCAGCAGCACCATTATCAATCAGACAACTACCAGCAGCACTTCCTGGACGGTTCTGAGCGGCCACATGGTAGCCAGGCCAGCTATGGTGAACAACTTCGTGAAATTCACGCCAATGCTCTTCCGGGCATCACCCGGCAAGAGGAAGGGGAAGAGCGCACCTCTCCCGCGACCAGCTCTTTGCAACGGAATTATAATGATCTGGAAGCGGCTCGAGAACGAGACCGATACGAGGCGTACCTCGACGAGCAGGATTCAGAACGTTTACCACATGCATTTGACCTTGGCTGGCGCCGCAATCTACTGGATCTGTTCGGCGATCAACCATTGTTCTGGTGTCTCCCAGTGTGCAATTCGCGCTGGGATGGCTGGTCCTGGGATATCAGTCCGAAATGGTTTGAGCGTCGCGAGGAGCTTCGCCGTGAGCGAGAGCAGGCTCGAAAATATAGTTACCGAGCATCAGAACAGGAAGAAAGATCTCCCAATCATGCAGATGACGGCAGCAGAGCCACTCAAATCAATCATCACCCGGAGATCCCTTCCGTAAATGGAGCTACACCCAAAAGAGGGGCCCAGAATTCGCATACTTCAGCCAAACCGAATGGAAGTCGAGACTATAGGGGATCAAGCTGGACACCATCTGAGCAGATGTTGCAAGGCAACCAGGAGATCCCGCAGGGTTTAGGGCTCATCCTTCCTAGGGATGGGACTAACCCCAACGCTCCTGATACGTGTGATGGGCGGTCTCAGCCTGGTGTTCCGCCAAGCAGGACCTCCTTCGAAAATGCTACCTCGCAGGGAGAGGGAGAGTGGAGAGAATGGGGAGAAGACTGAGGGAATATTTGATGCTCGTGTGTGGCAGTGGAGGCTAGACAGTAGCCGGATTTGGGGAAGTGGTTCATTCAGTAATTGACATGCATATGCATCTTGATCCAGGAGCATCTCATCCGGCGTTTGTCTTCGGTTGGGGCCTTGCTTCTTCTGCGCTTTGTATACCCTGTGGCGGGCAGGTGTTTGGGGGCTATATTATCTTGTTACCTAAAGATCAGCACAGTCATACTCTTATGTATCTTATGATATGCAAATCTGTGTAAATAGTGCTGCTGTGGCCTAAGTTGATATCAGTCAGCTGCCTTTGATGTCAAAGCCTTCCTTTCTCTACCTATTCTGAAGCAATAGTCTGTACCGAGAAAATCCCTTCCAATGACACTATCACTCTTCAGTGTGTCCAATGCTCTGATCTAATGACATCGAAAGGGTGCGAGAACGATCGCACCTTGGCCACAACTGCTCGCTGCTGTGCAAGCAGGTCGATTGCGACGACATCATTGTTAGATCATGTGAATTATGCAGCTTCCAGTTCCCTCAACCTCAACGGGCCTGCCTACTGCATGTGCCTATATCCAGACACGACCGATCAAGCAATCCAGCCACAAATGCCGTGGAAAGTGCGACACACCTGATGTACATGCCTCTTGCAGTGTTCCTTCCATCCTTGCCAGTCTGACAAGAACCGTCTTTTGCCCTGCCCACTGCAGCAGGATCTCCCCAAGACGAGACGCCTCACACCACGGGCGTGGCGGAAGTCAGCGTTACCGCTCATGCAGTCAACCGGATATATTAGTACGCCACTTGCTTCACAGATGTTGCTCCCAATCTCGTTGAGCTTCTTGCTTCTCTCGCTCCTCATTGCTCGCTGTGGTAAGTGTGCTATCCAGCGGCCATGGTCCAATCTTCCTAGGAGATAGTCCTAAAATCTAACGTATCGATTAGCTGCTCTTTGCGAATGTGGTTATTCCGTGAACTCCACAAACTCCTCATCCTACCAGGTCTTCACCGATCTGCTGGAGTCTGACCTGCTCCACCTCCAGAATTCTACCCTCGATACAGACTGGTTGCCCCAAAACTATACCGTCAGCGCAACAGATGCTCGTGGGCCGTATGGCAAATGGGCGCAGCTTCGAAACGTTGTCGCGAACCCTTTGACGAGCAATGACTCCTTTACTGGGCCGACCCAGCTCGGCGGCGATCCTGGCCTGCAACTGTGGGTCCGATCGGGCACTGAGCCGGGATTCATGGTTCCTATGGCGGAGGTGGTGACAGAAAGGACTGATATCTTCTACGGGAGCTTTCGTGCCGCGATGAAGTTGACGGGGGTCGGTGGGACTTGCGGAGCTTTCTTTTGGATAAGTGAAAGTAGGCAGAAGATGGCCTGAGAATTGGAAAATGAGTGTATAAAGAAAACGGTATTGAGAGCAGCGTTGCTGACTAGGGTGCAGTATTATAACAATACCCAAGAAGTGGACATGGAGTTCCTATCAAGAGAGTTCAACGCCACATCCAACCCTGTCAACCTGGTCCTTCAGTCGGACGCATCTGCGGCTGCTGGTTATGATGCGAGTGGCACTCCAGATTTCTCTGTCCATCCGCTACCTTTCCAGCCCGACGCCGGATATCATGAGTACCGCTTCGACTGGACGCCTGGGAAGGTCTCCTTCTATGCTGATGGACAATGGCTGCACGACATGACAACCTCGGTGCCAAGTACACCTGGAACGCTTCATCTCATCCATTGGAGCAACGGGGACCCGGGCTGGTCAGGCGGGCCTCCGGCAACAGATGCTGTCATGACAGTGTCCTACGTCAAGGCATACTTCAACTCGTCCTCGGCGACACGTCAAGAAGACTATGCTCTGCGGTGTCAAGACCCTTCAGCTGCGGGGTCCATCTGTCAGATACCGGATCAGACGATCGCGCCGAATCCGCTAGCCGCCGACGGAAACCAGACAGCCAACACGTTCTTCTTCACGGCACAAAACAACATGACGGACAATCAGACATCCTATGGAATGCACAAGAGGAGCGCAGGCCTCAGAAGGGCGGAGTGGCCGGCGATCCGGGGGACGTTGGTTGCAGTCATGATTGCAGTCGCCGTTGAGACATTGGGACTGTAGCTGACGAGGTCTGTACTCGTCGTTGTCGTCCTGGCTGTGAGGTGGGGCTCTTCGTTCCTGACGTAATCGCTAAAGTAAAGAAGATGGGGCTCATTCCACCAGTTTCGTATTCGTACATACTACGAGAGGAGGAGGAGGATTGGGCTATTATCAATTGGGCCTTTGCATCTTAAATTGATTCTCCCACAATTGCAGAATTAGGACGATACAAAGATCATGATGGCAAAACATGGGGATGGAGATTCTCCTGATCCGATACTGGGTTCACCCCTTTATGGAGGACAATGCTTGCATCCCGTCTCGCCGTCTTTAAAAATAATACCTACGAGTACCCTGACCATGAAATTTGAATGTCTCGGTCGGTCTTGTCTCTAGTCTGGAGTTACTATTGGATGACCGCGTGTGCGACGACGTGGCTTGCATGCATGGGCCACTTAGCCAAGTGAGACTAAGGCAGAAAAGAGCGAAAAAAGTCTCGCGAAATGTGCCATGTTCCACGTTAGGCGACGCCTGGTACTGGCAAGTTTGGTAAAGACCGCAAATTCCATCCTCTGATTGGTCCGCCGGCTGTAGATGCCCCTGAACTAGGCCGCATGCGCGCTCGGTGTGCATCTGATGTGGCTGCACCGGAAAGTGTCAGAACGGTTCAGATTATTTGTGGGACTTTTCGACCAAGCCCGGAAAGACGGGAGGCGGAAGAACGAGGAGAGCGAGAGCGAGAGTAATCCGTAGTCTGTAGCGGAAGAAAGAAAGAATAGAAACGCACGGAGCGCTTCCAAAGGGAATTTGGGATAAAGAGGCCCAACGGAGACCGGCACACGGCACGTGGGGAGCACAGTACGAGTAAACGAAGACGCTCGCTCTGTCTCCTTCTTGCTGACACGCTCTTACCAAACATTTCCCCCAAACCGTCTCTACCGTCGTCTCTCCCCTTTCCGTCCTCTTGGACTCTTCTTTCTTTACCTTTGCCTGTGCACCATATTGGACTGCTGTGGCTGCGAGTGCCGGGAAGTGGAATACATACAATTAAATCCACCCGTGGGCAGAGCAGAGGACCTTCGTTTTTACCAAGACTGTCTCTTCCACGATCTGCAGATTAACTTTCCACCTGCTCTTGGCCACACCCCTCTACCGCCCGACTGGTCCACGAGAATACGCCACAGTCTTTGACGCGTCGCCTACCAGGAGACTTGGTGGGCAGCCAGCTTGTGTCGGACCGTCAATTGGAACCACCGAGTGGTCTGTCTGTTCCTCTCCTTTTCCTTTTGGTAGAGGCAGCCGCTGGTGTTTGCTCACCTGTTATCTCACCGTGATCTTGGTGCTGACGGGCGGCCCTACATAGTACCACCATAGGTATCGGTGTCACGGTGTCCTAATTCGCTCTCCTTTCGATCGTATTACCTTGCAATCCGCCGTGAGTGGGCTCCGGAGAACCATCGACGACAATCGATCACTTCACTATTTCGTCCTCGCATCACTGTCGCCCGACTTGAGCATAGCCTGCTCCAGCAGTCATGCGTCTTCCGGTCATATCCTTCCTCCTCCTTCCTGCTCTTGTTCGCTGTCATGCCGTACTGCCGGCGGTCGCTCCATCAATCCCTACCCCGATCGCAGAACCCACACCCACCACACCGGACGTTGAACCGTTTTCAGTCGGGCATTTCGCTGCACCAGAACCAACAGAGTCCAGGGCGAATTTAGAGTGAGCCTCCTGTTACCGCACTTGGTTTCTGCCCGATGCCGGTTGCTAATCCTGGTGTGTTGGACTGCGACAAGCTGTGGGTGGTGGAGCAGCGGGTACGACGGCAGCCTCGCAAGCGGCGATATACACCAGCTACTGGATCGAAACGCTCGAAGGCACCAGCACAACCTGGATCCAGGTTCTCTACACACAGTCGTTCGCGAGCGTGCCAGATCAATGGGCCACGACAACCGCATCTGGCCAAATAGGTCTTGGAACATTGACTGGGACCGTCGGTGTTGTGAAATCAGATGAGGCATCAGCAGCTGCAGCGCTGTCCACCAAGGCGCACGACCGGCTGGTGGTGGCTGGCGCTGCCATTTGTGCTCTCATTGCGGGCGTTGGGCTAATGTTGTAAGAATATGGATGCACTGGGAGGACATCCGCTTTATTTATCGGAGCTACGTCGATGCATGGCAAGTGCAAGCAAGGGATAGGACGTCTATCGCCAAGACTGTCAACCGAGTTTATCCAACTGTTCTGGTCAACGATGGTGTTCTGGATGCATCAGCGCTTGGGAGGAATGCAAGGGGCCCGCCAGCGAAGAACTCTAATTCTGCGATCTTCACCCACTAGCCAAAAGTTCGACCTTCGACAGAGAACTCGCCCGACAATATCCACAAAGGTCGATATTCTTTCGCTCAAGTGGCAGGAGAAGACACCCAAGGAAATGTCTTGCTCTCAATCGACGAAGAGGATGCTCTAACGCTCCCACGTCTCCGCCTACGACTTCCTACGCACTGCTCACGCCCATCGCAACCGCTCGTCGATAATAACGTATCTGCTTCTGCTATTCTTTCCCGTCTCGCTCTTCAGCGTCGCCCTGCTAATTTCGCGCATCTCTTTATTGTGTCTATCATCAAGCATTTGTCGCTCGGTCGGTCGGGGGTTGGGTATACATAAAATAGAACGGGCCGAGTTCGCGGTCTGAACAGATCTTTTCTGGCGCTCTTGAGACCTGCTGCTGCTTAGCACTTTTACTGCTGCTGCTGGATTGCGACTACTTGTCGAGCCGGGGCAGAGGTGAGGTGCTGATCAGGATCAGACAGGCCAGGGCTTTTGCATTTCTTGTGTACATATTTGGGTGCTAAGATACCTCGCCGTTTACAGATTAATGGGTTCATGACTGCTTCCGATCTACGAAGTTCTTCCGATTGCTCGTTGCGAAATGCGAAATGCGAAACTGGGATGTGAGAAAGAATTCTGGTGCATTGTCTATCTTATGTTCAGTAGGTGGCTTCAACTATCGTTGCAGATATCTGTACATGAAGAAGTATCCGTCATATATACCCAGGCAGGTAGGTGAAAACCGCCATATCAACAATCCGTCATACCCATATAAAGGCTCTCTCTCTCTCTCTCTCTCTCTCCCTCTCACATGTACCAGCCAGCCAACCAGCCAACAAGGAAAACAAACCAAAGGCGCTCCGCAGTGCTCCCACAAAACGCCCGGCGCATCGCAGTCCAAATCCCAGTCCCGCATGTACATCGCATCGTATCGTATTCACTTCATACCACTCGTTTCCTTCTCCCATTTCTTTCCCATCTCCTCGTTCTGAACCTTCTTCGCTCGAACCTCCTCCCCTCGGACCGTGGCGCCGGATGAGCTCCTCCGTTGTTGCAGCCGGAGTTTTCATCTGATGCCAGCGCCACAGGGGGACGCCGTTCCAGTCCTGCCATTCGCGTCGGAGCAGTGCGCGCGGGCGGCTTTCTTTCTCCACCACGACGAGCGCCGAGGAGTCTTGTCTCAGATTGAACGTGCCTGGATGTCCCAGGTAGGTTGGAGAGAGCACTCCACGCCGTGCGCCTCGTGGACGCTCGTCGGGCCTCGAGGTGCCCTTCAGATGATACCAGTGCTGGTAGGGTCGGCGCTGAGTGTCCCCAAAACGCTCTCCCTCTCTCCCTCTCTCCCCCTCTCTCTTTTATGTATATGATCGCCCCGCACTGCCTAGTACCAGCAGCGCCTCATCCGGGCCTCACCTCCAAACCCTCTTCAAGCCCGCCAAATCATCGACATTCAGAAGATCCACGCCCTCTTTAACAAGTACATCCCAGACATGATCCCTCAGCCCCACGGGCCAGCTCGGCAGCTCCCAGAAGCGCGCCTTGAGGCCCGCCGCGTGCGCGCCGCGGATATGGCCCCGGACAATGTCCATCTGCTTGGGCGTCAGCCGGCCGCGCCACACGCTGCCGACGGTTTTCTTAAACGACACGCTGGCGTAGTACGAGTTGGCGGGGCCGTAGGCTTCTTGGGAGGTGGTGCGCGCGCGCCGCCGCGCTGAGTTGCGGCCTACGACTATGATGGGCGAGTGTGTGACAGCGGCGTCGTCGGCGGCGCCTGCGGAGTGGATGACTGTGTTGCCGGTGGAGTCTTCCCATTCGGTTGGCGCCGTGGAGGGCGCCGCCCAGAGCTGGTCGAGGGGCGCGTCGAAGAAGATGTCCCGGTAGGTGGAGTTGGAGGTCACGGCATCGAAGGGGGCATTTCCGGTGGCGACGACCGTGATGGGCCGTGTGACGACATTCGTGCCGTCCCAGTAGCTGAGCCAGTCGCGTTGCCGGAACGCTTCGAGTTGCGCCGAGACGACGGGCCATGTCTTTGCGCCATCCGTCTTGAAGTCAATGAGGAGCACGAGCGTCTGCTCTGGTTGCTCATCGAAGACACCGTGACCGGTGGTGTTGGCGAACTCGGTCTGTGGGTTCTGCTTGTCGAGAATGTTGACCAATGGGTCGATGTACATTTTCCGGAGAGTGCGATTGGCACTCAAGCTGGCTTTATTGTGGCCCACGTATAATTCTCCGTTCTTCAGGAACACATCGGCTTCGACTCCAATGCAGCCTGCGTCTATGGCCTGATAAAGGGGCACTCGCCGCCAGTAATCGTTGTGTGAATGGCATCCTATTGGGATGATATCTTGGGAGAAAGATGTCGGGTAGGAGGACAAGTCAGCGGTGGCCGTGCCAGGGAGGCCCCACGTTGCGACAGTGTACTCGACATCGTTGCCCCAAGCGTAGGGGGCGAGGTGAAGGAAGAACTTGACGACGGTGATAAAGCCTCTGTGCATGGTGATTAATTACTTTGCCAACCGAGCTTCAAGAACAAGGAGAACGTACAGGACGACCAGTAGAGCAAATAGAGCCAGCAGGAGCAACCTCAGTGCGACTCTCCTGGCATAACTCCATATGCGCTTGGCCGGCAGTGGACCCTGCAGTTTCTCGTTATGATATTGTTCGCCCATGAGCTCGCGCACGGAGACAAGTACTGCTTTCTCCCAATGGGTCTTCCATCTGGCCTGCTTGGACTCGGCGGGGTCGAGGCCGGCCTCAAGGTAATCGGCAGACACATTGCTGGCGGTCGGAGATGGCGGTATCTCTTCGATATCGTAAGGGCCGATCTCGGGCATGTCGATGTGACTTGGACGGCGGGCCATCCTGGTGCGCCGGCAGCGCCTTGAAGACGACGCTCGACTGTCGTCGGCCCAGCAGCAGACAGTGAGGGCAGGATACCCGTCCTTAAAGGGTCCGGCCACTCAATTCTTGATCAGCACTTTTTATGGTCACCGGCACAGGCCTTGGCTAAGTTGGTCGAGTCAGTGACAAGCCTCAAACGCAGCGAGTGTCATCAAGCGGCACGGTGATTGGCTCCCTATGACCACCCGAGATGATCGACGACGATGAACGAACGGATTCAATCACAAATTCAGCCGCACCCATGCGGATATATGTCACCATAAATTATATCTCTTCCCCGTTATTGCTGCCGTCCGCCGTGCAATAGGCCATGAGCCACGGAATGAAGGCGGGCTTTAAGTAGAGAAGAGGAGGGGGGTGGAGAACGGTTACAAATCCGCGGGTTCGACGGACCAAGTGGTGGAGCTACAGTTGCTGCTTGCTGTAGTCAAACGCAAGTACTGTACCTCGATCGACGCCGCATTCTAAACTCCGAGCAATTGAGCGCGGGCAGCAAGCAGGTTGAGGGGTAGTCCTCCTAACAGAATAAGGTAGGTTTCTAGCTGCTAGAGCGCATCTACCGGTAGAGTGAGGTAGGTGAGGATCGAGCGGGCGATGCGACGGGAGTTGATTGGTAAAGCGAGCGATGGACATGATGGATATGGCGGCATCGCCCGAGCTTTTGGGCCCATTGCAAGCGCATCTTTCCCCGATGCGACCTGGCAGCTCTTACTGATAGGCGAAGCGTGCTTCTAGACCCTCAAGGGCGTGCCGTAGTATCCGTACAGAGTTAGGAGGAAGGAACCTGACCTGAACTTGACCCTCACTCACTTGCCAAGTCCCTGCAGCGGATCCTTGAATCCTTGGATCCTGGCACCCTGCAACATGAGGTAACACCACCCACTCTGCGAATATTGTACTCGCTCCAGAACTATCGTCACAACAAATGGCATCACTGTACCTAGAAAACCGTCCTCGCTCAATGCCTAAATTCTCCGAGGTGGATCTGGTCAACCACAATTCGACATCGCGAGTATCCATTTCGCCAATTGATCTCATGTCCGAACTTCAAAGCCCGTCGGGCATCGTAGAGTTGGGACTTGGCTAGACCAGACGCCCCTCGTCTTTCGCAATGCTTGGCAATTCTTATTTGCTCCAGACTAGCCAACTGCGGCACTAGTGTGTATTCTGTACCCCCTTGTCCCGTCACCGCCTGAACTCTGGGATCGAGCAAGCTTCGCGAGGCCCAAACACACCCCGAACCGCGCGGTTTGGGGATGGGGAAGAAATGATGCCATCTCAATCTGTCTTGGAACTGCAAGGCGGAGAAGGAAATAGAGTATTTGGAGTACATTACTATATCGAGGAGAACTGGTCGTGTGCGATCTAGGCCCCGGCTTAGCTTTTAGATCAGCTCCTGCTCTTGGTTCTGGGAAGGGCAGTTTCTGCGACATCTGACCGGGATGGTAATCAAGTGTAAGCCAGCCGTGAGCACGATCTATTTTCAAAACCTGGCTCAATGTCCTGTAAGGCCTGCATCTATTCACATGACTTGATGTAACCATGGCTCTTGCATCTCTGGGTTGTGCTCTATCTTATGGTCCTTCCAAAAATGTTTAAGACATCTCTTGCCCTTTCTAACTTTATGTTCCACCCCTGCAACGAAGATAGTAGCATCAGGGATCACTGCTCCACCTCTGCCAGGAATCGGGAGACATACGAATCTCATTTTGCAGTGGATCAGAGTAAGGTTACCTGCAGAGCAGTCACATCAACACGTCGAGGACGTCAATAACTCTAACAGTATCAATTCTGCTTTGGCCTATCGCAAATCCCAAGTAAGCATGCGCCTACCCCTACATCAAACCCCAGAGCAATGGGTATCGTAAAACAAGGCGCCTTCCTGTCGCAAACCAGATGCTCCTAGCCAGCACTGACTCCCGTTGACTCCAAGCTGATCAACACCAGTAAACGACCGCCCAGACGGAGCCTGAAACGTCGTAACATAGGTAGACAAGTTCATGTGTGCCCTCCACTGAAAGACGAAGACATGAAAGACGAAGACAATCACCCTGTCGACTCCCCCACCTCTTCCGTCACGAGGATCAACCACCAATACCCTTGTGTCGTCCAGCCCTGCTCCTCAGAGGGGGGACCTCTTTCCACCGCCCTACCCTTTCCCTTACCTCCACTTTCCTCTGCATCACCGCCAACCTTCCTCACCAGATGCGCGGATTCCGCCCAGTCCAGCAACAACGCAACTTCCCAACCGCCCACCGTATCCCGCATCATCCGCGATAATGCTTGAGCTGAGATGCCCGGTCTGAGTGCAACTCCACTCATCACTGCCGCAAGGAGCATCTTCCACAAGACAGGCACGAACGACCCGTGGATATCGATCCACAGGGGAATTCGCGGTTCGCCCTCCTGCTGCTGCGGGGCAGGAGGAAGCGGCAGTAGCGGATTACCAGGGACGTATGAATCTGTCGGATAAATGTCGAGGTCAAAGAATAACCTTTGGCGATCCATATGTCGGGTTTTGTAATCGCCATCCGTAAGTCCGAACGAATTCATAGGCGGATTACGAGGTCGAAGCGTGATGGCCCTTTGAGCCACCAGGTTGGTGACGGCCAGAACGTCGCCATCTTCCATGTGGTACGGAAATGTCGCGTACCCGGTAGTTTCAAAAGCATCGTCCAGTTGTTGCTTGTAAATTGCCGCACGGCGGAAATGCGATTCTTCGAGCGAACCTTTGAGTGAAGAGAGAAACTGCTCTGTAATGTCATAATTCCGGCCGGGAGCGAGACGACCTTTGTTAGTCCGAGCAAGAAGCTTTGAAGAGAGCAACTGGGTCAGCGCAGTATCAATGACCGGCTCGCCTAGCTGCAGCAGTTTCTTCTCTGCACTGATGGGATCAAATTTCTCTTCCTGAGTGATTACATTTGCACGAATCCAGGTTCTGGCGATCTCCACCTTGTCATCCACGGTAGTGGCACGATTTCTGCTTTCCTCAAGAGGGACAGCAAGGGCCAGCGAGCGCGTCGAGGTCAGCCGCTTAGTTTCGGTCATAAATGGGTCGTAGTAAGCTTGGAGATGAGACGCCACGACATCAGCATCTTGTCGCAAGCTGTATGTTTGCTCGAGTTCTCGTCGGCTCTTTAACCGTGCAGGCAAAGTAGCATCAAGTTGGCTGGACACATGTGAGAAGACAAAACCTTAAGACCAGATGGGAACAACACGAACCTAGGCATGTCCAAGTTCGCTACGGCCCAGTCGACGATTCCCGTCCAATCGTATGACTCAAGATGATCATAGTCAATAGGTGGAATGGAGCCCTCTTTATAAGCCTTGAGGAATAGTTCCTGGAAGTCCACGCCGAGCTTATCAATATGTAATTGATGCTTTGTGCGAAGAGCGGCCCAGCGGTGTTGCAGAAACTTCGTAGTGTAAGTGTCAAACAGGCTCTGGATCAGCGTCCAATCGATATTCTTATCCAGCCCTCCGGTAAGTGTGCGCACGACGATTGTGGCGACCATCAGTCTCTGCGCGGTGTCCGCGGGCAGCTGTGTGAGTGACCTTGGTCCTCTGGACATACGCTTCCTAGCTGCTGTACCTGATTAGTGTCGGCGCAATGGACGGTATGTTGACGCTTACATATAACATCCTCTACGGGTCTCACGGCCGAGGTTCGTGCGGAAGATTCCTTGGCCGACCGGAACGCGTTATTTGCAGCAATTACTGCCAGTTTTCGTCTTTTGAGAATCATATCTGCTACTTTCTGCCGTCTTTCCGGCGTTGGAATTTCACGATCAAGTCTCCACTTCACCATCTTCCCTTCGACTGTGGACTGTGGAGGACCTGGTACCGGATATTGACCATCCTCGTGAAAGTCGTCACTCAACATAAGATCGCGTTCGTAATCGTCTACTATGGTCGGCTCCTCGGAGAATGTTCCAGGCGTCATGATTTGCCATGCATCGGCTTCTGGCGGTCTGTTGTTGAAGATGGTCAGGAACGTGGGTATCTGAGGTGGTGGCACATCCCAAGGCCTGGGCGTCTGTTGCGGCGCGGGAGGAGTGACAGAGCGTGACGAGCTTGGGGTGGGTATAGTCTGAGTCTTTGGCTGCCGTCGTCTTGAGAGATGCTCTGCATCGAATACCGGATGCTCATCAATATTTTTGACCGCTTGCGGAGCCCAGAGAGTAAAGATGTTGTCATCAGAAAAGTGGACTATGTTTGTTGTTGTGTGAGCTTGCACTTGCGAAGCAGTATGGTTAATGAAGCGCCAATCAGCGACAGTCTGCTCGAATAATCTCGAGTTCCTCATCTCCCAGCGCTCCACGATACCTACATCGGTCAAGAAGCGGCTGTAGTCTGGATTCGGCTGTTTCGAGTGATCCTTTTTCCTGCCCCCGGCCCTACGCCTTGACAGGATATCGTCCAGATCTCGTGGGAAAACCTCCTCCATAGGGTGGTCCTCGTGCACAGGCTCGACATCTGTAGCGAGCGGTATTCCAAAGTTTCCATGGCTCACGAGGAAACCAGTTCCGAACGTACCTGAAGGCCCGTGGAACAGCTGACTCGGTCCAGTCAACGTTCCAGCCTCAAATGACACAATCTGCTCGTAGGGTAACAGTCTGCCGTCTGTATCTGTGTCTGAAGGGGTCGGTGATGTCATTGTCTCTCCGAAGTCGTCAACGTTGGAGGACATTGACACTATGGACGATCTACGTTGCATGCTCACGCGCGACGGTTGACCTGACACATGATAGGAGCGCGAAGAGGTGAGGAGGATATCTGACCAGCGAGTTCCTGGAGGATGACCAGGGGGCCCTTCTCCCATACCACTCCAAGGCTGCCATGTGAGCGCCAGTGAAGGTCCCTGCTCCGAGGCTGATCGCTCCTGATGCAGGTCATTCACTGGATATGTTGTAGGCTTCCGACTGCCACGGCGCCTTGACATGCCTGTCGTCTCATCGACCTCTCTATCCTGTTGCTTTGATGTTGTACTCGGACGTTCGGGGAAAAGAGAACGTATACCAAGGGATTCCAATGACTTGGGAACCCGACCAGCGTACAACGGTAGAGAAGACCCTTCTTCATCGGACATTGCCGTGTCAGAAGGAAGCATCTCATTAGATGTCTTCTTAGCATGTGTACTATAAAGGCGGGCGACTCTGCTCTGAGTGACATTCAAAGGTTTCGAAGGCCCTCGCCGAAGTCGACTACTTGCCTCAGCCGCCCTCTTCACCTTTCTACGAGCTTCTTCACGCTGCTCTTCATTCAGTGCGAGTTCATCCGCATTAGAAACATCATCTCTCTTCTGCCGTTTTCTCCTCTTCGGTTTTTCAGTTTCGTCTCCGGCTCGATTCCTCTTGACTTTGCGACCGAGTCCAGACTGATCCCCCAGCAGGTTGACCTTCTCCACATTTTGGATGACCCCGCCATTATTAGCGTGAGGATCCAGTCTTCCAACCCTGCGTAAGAATTCCTCCGAGACGTCAATTTGCGGAGGTAGGTAGTAGAAGGGTTCTGCAGCAATAATATTCCTCTGTAAAATCCTCACCACTTCCGCATCTGGAGGAATGTCCGTCCTGGTAATGATTGTCCTTGTCACCATGACTCCCTTCTTGTCCCTGAAACTAAACTTGATCTGTCGCACTTTTCCCGCGTCGACCAGGGTATTCAAGATTTTAGACATAGTCCTTAGATCTGGTGTTGTACCGTCCTTCCTTATCTTGCCCCACGCAGTCGTGAAAGCAAAGAAAAGCTGTCTATCACCTGGAAAGACTCCTTGGCACTTGTCCAAGATATCCATAAGGATTTTCCTACGTTGGAGGCCAATTGTGCCTCCGAGACTCATGACTGAACGAACGTTGCTACCTTTTCTAGAAGGACTCGACTGCTCGGCATCCTCTATGGGCTTCGGGATTGCTGATAACTCGGCGGCAACCCGAGCCGCTCGATGAGAGGAACTTCCTGCTCCATTGGTAGCTTCCATCACCTGTCCATCCTCAATCGCATCAGCAGCTTGGCTCGCTTCGTGTTTTCCTGCTCCAGGCGCGACTATGGACGCAGGGATGTTAGATGCGACTGCCGATAAACGACCTCCGTTCTCCGCCGCAGAGTCCCCATGCTCCGTCTCAGTATCGCCATCAAGTTTAGAGGCCGCTGCGACTCCATTGCCTGCTAGGATTCTTTGATCAGGAGCATCTACCGACACTATACCCGAACGATGTTGTGTACCCTCCCCAGGCCTATTTTGAGCTGCGAGATGGGTGGATGTAGGTTCAGCCGAAAGACGGTTTTTCCCTAGATCAGCACTGACACCACTGTGGTTCAAACCACAAACATCGACATCCACAGCCGTAGAAGTCAGTTGAGCTTCGCCCTTCGCGTCCACCACAGGCGCAACGGCCATATCAGGACTCCCTGAGTCAAGGGATGGCTGAGCCGGATCAATCACATTAAGCGATCTTTTCGGCGGCCTTTCAAGCGGAATAGATGAACTGCCTAGCTTGTTGGAAACAGTCGAAAGCGCTCGTTTCCTCTTCTTTCCGATGACGGTTCCTTCAGCAGCTGACCCATCGGCTTGTTTCGACTTCTTCTTAGGTTTCTTTTCACTTGGTTCCTGACGAGTGTCATTTACAGATGTCCAACGAATAGGCTGGTCCGAGAACCACTTCGAATCAAGCAGGCGTGCAGATCTGAACACCGCGATCATAGATCGCCGCGGGCGGCCACGCGCACGTGGCTTCTGAGAACCAGGGGGATCAAAGAGAACTTCAGGGGTAATGTTCACCAATAATCTCTCCTTGATTGCGGTAATCTGTTCGTCCGAGTAGGGTTCACCCGCAGTAGAGACCCTACCTTCCATGGCCAGATGCTGCAAGTCCACAAGAGAAGGCTCTTCGGTCGACGCTATGCGTTCCTCCCGAGTGGTAGAAGCCATGTCTTTGTCCATACGAGTATCCACAGTAGCTGGTGACTCGCCTGTTGGTAAATCTTGTTGTTCGGTATGCTCTTTGCGCTCGACGTAATCCACCACAGACTTCTGTCTCGTAGTTCTCCTGATCGTGATTGGCTTGTCAGAAGCCGAAGCCGTCCTTGCAGACGCCTCCCCGGACGCGCCTTGCTCGTCGGTTGTCTGGCCAGGGTCTGATGTCTTTGATTCCTTCGTCTTTCTCCGAGCTTGCGATTCCTTCCGATTAGCGGACTTAAGCTCTTGCAGCTTTGCCTTGCCTTCTTTGGTATACGGCTCTAGACCTTTCGCATATTTCCGGGGGCGTCCAGTCGGGTTGCGAGTCTGTGTATAAGGCCTCTTCCCCCTCTTCTCTGATAGCTCAGGATCACGATCCGGCCCACCCCGACGTGCAATGCCCCAGTCAATACCTGTTCCAATGTCAGCAGAATCCTGGCCAAATCAAGTGTATGAGGAGCAGAAGGTAGCCTACCCCAGGTGCCATCATTTCGCTGTATAGCAATTGGATCATATGATGATGGCTGCAGATGCGGGGGTTTGGCGGCAGCGACACACTCTTGAAGAGTAGCATCATTGAAACGTCCGACAAGTCTGTTCGAAGGGATGGCCGGAAATCCGTATTCATCCACTTCAGGTTCTGCGGTAATGTCTTTAATGTCCTTTCCCTTTTTCTTTCCGGATTTCTCATGCAATATGACCGCTTCCCATTCCGTCTCACCCATAGCCACCAACTGTCGAAAATGGTCATATGTGTGATGGACGTAGTACGTGTTCCTTTTGATTTGAGCGGTATCACGGACAATGGCGCGATGTCGCAAATGCGGGGGCTGAGATATGGTCCAGTTGTGCACAAGTCTACTCAAATGAACTTCGATAGGCTTGTGGAAGAACTGTCCCAAAAACTTCAGTTTGATATCCTGTAATACAGTCAGTTCGTCTATCACCATGATCAGATATTCAAACATTCAAACACACCATGGAGCTGATTCCTCCAGTACCAGCAGCGTCGACCAATTTGAACAGGTACGTTTCCAAGGACAGGCCCGGGGTCCATAACGGAACTACACGACCAACTTCCCTCAGCTCGCCGCTGCCTGGTGCCCCTGCTTCAGCGTCCTCGCCCTCTTGCTCGATATCAGCATCGTCATCGTCTTCATCCTCGACCGCATCTTCCTGTAATTCATCTTTCACTTTGGACAAGGGACGCATGAAGCTTTCCGTTTTCGCCCGCCATTCTTCATCCTGCGGTTCCCGGATAAACTTCACGCATCTGTACAGGCGCTCTTCCCTTGCATCAGAAGCTGAAGAAGCCCAAACACGTTTGAGACAGCCCATCTGTTCATAGCGTTGAAGAGCCTTGCCCAGGTACTTTGTTGGAACAGTCCTCTTCCGTACCGGAAGGCCCTATAGCTCGTTACCATCTGCGAGCAGGGGGTGTGTTCACCGGAATACTCACCAACTGTCGTTTGAGATCATGTATCGTCAACACGGAACGTTCCTTCAAAATTGCAAATAAGTTGCGGATAAGCTGCTCAATGCCACCATCTTGGAAGTAGTTTTGCAGAGCCGCATCATGGGTTGACCCATCACCATTTCCATCCTTCTGGGTGACTGGTGCGTCTTTGACAAATCTTATGTGTGTGCAGATACTTGTTCTACTGCCATATGCCAGCGTAGACTTCTTTTCGATATAGCCCTTCTCTCGCAAAACATCGGTCCGACGTGGAACTGAACGCTTGTCTTGACCCGTCAGGCGGACTATATCCGGTTGCAAGATACCATCAGCACGATGTGCCCCGATGACCGTCAGGATCTGGAACTCAAAAGCCGGGACCCTTGTAAAATCAGGCTCATGGCCTGTCAGCACACGCCATATGCGCTCTTCATTTACAAAGACTTTCAGGTCTCTCGCAGTGTCGATATTGGCCTTTTTCATGGACGAAGCAGCTGCGCCGTTGAGGGCAGTGAGCCGTTCTATGTCAGGCAAGCTAAGCTTGTTGCCCTGCTTGTCCTTCCCGACTCTAACATCAGGATGGGCAGTAAGCCATTTCCAGACCTTCTCCTTGAGAGGCTGATCGATAGTAGGCGTGTGGAAATCCAAAGTCGAACTGCCATCTGATTGACCATTATTTACTGGCAGGTATCAGACATTGCACAGGGCCTTACCTGAACCATCCACAAGGTTCTGGAAGCATGATGCAGATGTGTCACTCCCTTGACAGTAGAATCTCTCCACGTGCCTGAAGATATCTGATACGGTTGTGCCTGAATTGATGATGCATTAGCATATATTGACCGTATCCGCGTATTTTTCTGCACGGAAAACATGATCGCACCATCGGGGTTTGAACCACGACAACCTCGACTTGCATAAAAAAAAACTGAAAACGATATTGACAGGGGTCGGATGAAAGGGGAAGGGAATGATATGTTCTAGAAACCTGCATAGAAGGGATATTTCCAGCCACGTGCGACCGGTCGCGACGGAATAAATGAAGCTATACAATCGGCTGCAAGGCAATGACGGCTGACGTACCGAGATCGCCAGATAGTGCTATTTCTCCAAGCAAGAAGTCGATCAGATTATCGAAGCTCTTCTCCATCTTCCCCCATCTCCCGAGCACGATGAAATGACGATGAAGAATCTCCCCATGCGTGGTCCGAAGTCTTGTTGTATGGTGGTGACCAGTGAGGCAAGGGCGACCCTGTACTCACATTGATTCCTTTCGCTTGCGGAAATCCCCGAACAACCATCTTGATCGCATCCTTCTCAAGCACTGACGGAGTGAATGCCTTCGGGGAGTATTACAATGCTCATTTAGAACGAACAGTCTGTTCTACTACGGCTGATCACATCTGCTTACTTGAAACTGAATGGTTTCTTATGTTAGACCAAGTTATTATGACTTCAAACAGAGCAACGATCCATCCCCGAACTCCTTCGCTATGCTGCCTTCTGCGCTGAAAAGAGCCCTCAACCACTTTTTCGCTCCCTCGGCTTCAACCGCGCCAAACTTAACCACTACAAGACCACGTATTGAAGCTGCCGTCCAGATAACTCCATCCGACTCCTCTTGAGCGTGCCTAGCTTTTCTCACTTGTTCTTCGGTGCTTCTGTCTGCATCCTTTGGGTTGGTTGACCAATTCTTCGCACCAATACGAGGCTGCTTCGCGAATTCATCCATTACATATCGCGCGAGCTGCGTGAATATGGGCCCGTAAAGAATGAGTGTCCCGATGATACTCACTCCGTCCATGCGACTTGCAAGATTTTCCTCAAACCCCGGAGATCCACTGTCGAGTATCACATTGTCTCTCAGCAGGAGGCGCGGTCTCATTGTCTTGTCGGAGCCTTCCCTAGGCATCGTCCATACTTCGTTCCGTCCTTCCCACCTCCAGGAGTCCCAGTTCTCCCCCCTTGCTTTTCTGCCCCCATTGACCCAGTCCAAGACACAAAGGCTTGCGCCTGTTTGCACTTTGAACAGCTGCTTCTGTTCATAGACGCTTTCCTTGAAAGGCTGTGTCGGATCTGGAAGATAGCACAATCCCGCGCCGGCTCGAACCTCCGCCGTAAGGGACTGTCGAGACACTACATCTCTGCTGGGCGCTTTGAAGACCTTGGTGGAGCCCTGGGTGACCATGCAAAGCCGTGAAGCTTCTCCTATAGTGACGCTGAGAGTGACCGAGTCACCCGCAACCAGCCCCCCACCATAGGTGAGGAGAAAGACCAAGACCGAGGGTACATTTGGGGATGGATCCGGCGAAACAAGCTTCAATGGGTACGTGTAGCTCAACCGGTTCAGAATCGAAGCCTTTAGAGGAGACAGTCCCACTTCAATGACGCCGTGGCCGGGTTGAGAAGTGGAGGGCCCGAAAGGTGAAAGCATGTCTCGGCGGTTAGTGCCGGCAGCACATGGTCCAGTGACTGTGACTCGATCCCATGTTGTCAGTAGTATTATTTGCTCCTAAGCAACCGTGAGAGCGGTCGGGTTTGGAAGCTGTGGCAGATCCATAACTCTAAGTGAATTTGTTGGAGGTGTAAGGAGATGGTAGTCCGCTCCGTACTTGTGGTGTATTTTCGTAGCGTGCCTAATTGTCCTCTTACGCTATCACCCCTCTACCTAAGTTGTCGGCGCTCGGGGCAAGTTCCACCCAACTAGCAATTTCGCGATTTGCCAGCTCTTGTCACTTTAGTACGCGCTCTGCTCCTTGGAGAACGACATCATCCAGTCTACATCCGCGTCCAATCATCACCGCGCGCCTCTAGAATTACTGATACAGCTTCTAGTCGTTGGATCGATCAACTTGCGACCGGAGCATTTGCCGACTACCTTCTTTCGACGCGCCCTCTCTCGACTGGCCGACGGATCTTGGGAGCGCAACACGTATCTACAACTAACTGTTCGTGCGCGCAACAATCATTGTTATCACCCGCCTTCTTCAAAACACAAATGTTCTAGATGCCGGCGCGTCTTTCCAGCATGGAGCTCTCTGACGCAGCAACATCGGATGGCGGCGCGGTCCCGCATGCAAGTGACACCACCACAAGCAGACGCACGAGTGGACGCGTGGTAAAACGGCCGGAACACTTCAGCGCGTCGCAGGCATCAACCAACAATGGGGTCATAAAGAGAAAACGCGCTCAACAGGAGGATGGGGATGAGGAGAGGTCAGATGTCACGTCAGACGAGGCCAGTGGTCCTGAGGAGAGCGATGAAGAACCCGACGAGGAAGAATTGAAGGAGAGACGGAAGCAGGCCCCAAAGAACAAGAGAACGGTTGCCAAACCTGCGGCGAAGAAAAGCAAGACTTCGCAGGCTGCAAACAGTACAGCAAAACTACCAGTTCGGTCGGCAACGAAACGAAAGAAGACCAAAGCCAGAGCAGCGCACGAGAATGGGAATGCGAGCGGGGAGAGTGGCCTCTACAGTAATTAATCCCTTGACTACTATCCTGCTTCTCTAATGTCTTTGTTGTTATAGACAACGTTTTCTCCAGAGGCGAAAGTGCGGACACCGTAGCAGCGCAGTGGCTCTCAAGGTTCGAACGCAACAATGTCGAGGCTATGCGTGACCTGGTCAATTTTGTTCTCAAATGTACAGGTTGTGATCTAACAGTGGACGTCCATGATATCGGAGATCCCGACAATGCAACTGGAAAATTATCCGATCTCCAGGACGAGTATCAAGCGGTATGTGTTCGCCGCTACTACCGTCAGGGAGAAGCTGACATATGCAATCCAGCAAAACATCACCGATTACCCTCTAATATCAAAGAATAAGGGTACCGCTGCCTTTCGTGCGCACTTGACGGACTTCATAAGCTCTTTGATCCAGTCTACTCACGCGTCCGGTGTTCTCTATAATGAGACTGCGCTTATCGAGAACATACAAATCTGGGTGACCACGATGACATCCTCGGCCATACGGCCGTTCCGACATACCGCTACTGTCATCTCCCTGGCCATTGTGAGCACCTTATGCGATATAGCAGTTGAGCTCGCGAATGCGACTGCAAGAACGTCCCGCCAGCTAGAGACTGAGAAGAAAAAGGGGCGTGGGAACAAGGGGCGCCTAGCAGAGATGGAGGCGAAAGTTGGAGAGGGAATAACAAAGCGTGAAACCATCGATGGAATTATCAAAGACATCTTCGATACAGTTTTTGTCCATCGTTACAGGGACGTGGACCCAAAGATTAGATCCGACTCTGTACAGGCTTTGGGCTACTGGATCTATAAATATCCCGACTTGTTCTTCGAAGGACAGTATTTACGGTATCTTGGATGGGTCTTGGCCGATACCTCGGCTCCTACCCGCCTAGAAGTTGTTCGACAGTTGCAGCGTTTGTTTAAAAACAAGGATAACCTTGGTGGACTGCGGACGTTTACAGAACGCTTTCGAACGCGGCTCGTCGAAATGGCAACAAGTGACGCCGAAGGGAACGTCCGCGCCGCCGCCGTGGAACTGCTGGATTACATCCGAGAAGGCGGTCTACTTGAGCCCGATGACATTGACACGGTCGGACGTCTGATCTTCGATTCAGATGGCCGCGTCCGCAAAGCTGTGGTGAACTTCTTCGTCGCTAATATTGATGACCTCTATGAATCCAAGATAGAGGACCTTGGCGGAGCTGAAGCGCTTGATGAATCCTTGCCAAAAGACGCTGGCGCCGATTACGAAAGACCGCGGATCGAGTGGATCAAGTTAAAATGCCTAGTCGAGGTTTTGTTGGCTTATGACTCGGAAGATAGAGAAGATCTCCCCTCACAGATTGGACGCGGGCTTTCTGGAAATAGTGATATACTTATTGCTGCCGGCGTCGATTCGCGTCTCTCACTAGCTGCTCAAGCTGTTTGCGAGAAGATTCCCGAGGTCAAAGAGTGGGAGATATTGGCGGGCTACCTTCTGTTCGACCATTCAGGATCGTCGAAAGAGCCAGCATCTGATGATGTGGAAGGCCGACTAAAGGAGCAATGCAAACTCGAGGAAGCAGAAGAGATTGCTTTGCTGGAGATCTTAAACTCCTCTGTACGATCTCGGCTCACAGAGGCCGTAAGATCTGAAGCGGACAAGAAAGGAAAGAAGACCAAGGCACGGATGGAGGAGTCTCATGAGATTCAGGAGACGGCCGCACGACATCTTGCGGAGTTGATCCCTCGATTACTAGACAAATTTGGTGCCGTGCCTGCAGCGGCGTCGGCAGTGCTCCGGTTAGAACATCTTCTGAATCTAAACGTCTTTGAAGAACTTCGACAGGAGAAGACAACCTATTCAAAATTACTTGATGATATCAACAAACAGTTCTTGACGCACCCCGATGCAAACGTACTCTCAGAGGCGAGCGCTGCATTACTTCATGCCATGGACTTCGAGGATTTGCAGGAGGTCACGCAAGCCAAAGTCCAAGCACTATGGGAGGATACAATTCGCACATTGAATGCGCTGGCCAAAGGAAAAGATCTCACTGCTCGTGGAAATCTCAGCCTCACCCTCCTCACGGGGCTTGCCAACACTGTTGTAAGGCTCAGTAACCTTGCAGGAATATCCGATTGTACGGCGCCGTTAGAGACGGTAGCGGCGACTAAGGGTAAATCTAAAGCTGCCGCAAACGAGTCCCGCACGCCGTTTGACATATTGATCGACATATTGGACCGGTTGACTCCTGCGGAGACGCAATCGGAAGCGACTGTTGAAGAACTAGAAGACTCTCTGGTGATAAATACGCAGACTTGCCTCGTTCGCTATTTTATGTGGCGCGTTGCTGCTCTCAGAAAGGCCAATCCTCCAGCCTCTGCTGTTGAAGAACTTGAAGAGAAGCGTGTCTCCTTCGTCGATAAGCTTACATCCGCTTTACATGGTCTACCTGCACTCCATCACCTTCGCATCGCCTCAGCTAGTACCCTTCTAGACCTCTTTACCCTTCTGGCGACCCTTCGTCAGGCGCCAGAAGCCTGTCAATCTTTAATTCAGGAAATACCCGCCCCAATCCAAGAGCCGATCGCCGCCTCCTTCATAGCTCTTGAAAAGGCCTACGCGAAGAAAGCTCGGAAAACCTTGGAAGCGGGCGAAGATGACGAACCGCTAGACACCAGTCCAGAACCTGAAGATGATGAGGATGATGATATCGACGACGAGTCTGCTATACTGATAGCAGAGAAGAACCTCTGCGAGTTCGCGGGCAAGATCACCCTTGCTATTCTAGCAGGTGTCCTAGACGTCAATGGGAAGAAGGGTGCTCTGAAGGAACGATTGGGGCGGAACAAACAACGGCTAGGGCCCAATTTCCGTGCTATAGTCGCGCACCTCGACGAGCCTAAGAAGAAGATTACGAAGCATGCTAAGGCCGCAAGTAAGACCAATGCTGCGGCGCCAGGAGCTAAGTCGGCAGCAGTGGTTGTCGACGATGACGAGGACGGGGATCAAGAAGCCCAGGCGGAGGATGATGAAGACCCTGAAGCTCTTAGAGCCAGAGAGTTGCTTGTTGAGGATGAAGATATCGGCGATCGGGAGCAATCAGAGGCGCCAGAGCCCGCTGAGGATGACATAATGGGCGATTGATTTTACTTGTTGGCTTTTGAAAGCCGACACTAGGATAATGCAACGGTGTCTGGTTGGCATGAAATTCATGGATTGTCTCATTTCTGTGATTGTTCAATCACACGACGTTGTTATTAGCATCAGGCGAAAAGGGCTATCCGGTGGTATTTACGGCGCTCTGAAGTTTCTTTCTCGGATAGTTGCAAACACTGAGTCTAGGGGTACTGAGTACAAAGAGGTTATTTTATCCAAAGTCCTGTCCTTGTAACAATTACTTGATACTTCCTCATAGACCTGAGAGATGACTGGAAGGCAGGGTCCCTTCCCTCTCGAATGCGTTACGGCCCAGGTCTGATTGGTTACTGCGCACTCACCGCCTAACCGGCAGAAAAGATTCCAAAGACCAAAGCGGACTTCAAGTTTGAGACTCCGCCCTCATTGCAGGTAGGATAATATTCGGATTGTAACAACTTGCCCGTCATGCCACACAAGCATAAGCGCAAGGCGGACCCATCATCGTATGTTACAGACTCCAATCGACGACCTATCTGCCAATATCCACTAACCGGTACTCATCCAGCTTTGACGCCCCTCCATCCTCCAAAAAGGCCCGCACCGCCAACCGTCAGAAAGGCAACAGCATAGCCGACGACACCCCCAAAGCCTTCAAACGGCTCCTGGCCCTTCAGCAGAGTCAGCATGGCCCACCTCGCGGCCTCGACGATCCGGAGGCTCGAGCCAAGCGGGCGAAGGACAACAAGCAACGCCGTGCGGCTAACGCCAACGCTGGGGCCAGTAAGAAGGCAAAGGAGGGCGCTCAAGTCGAGAAGACCAAGCTACGAATCCAGCCGGGTGAGCGACTGGCCGAATTTGGTGCTCGTGTGAATGCTGCGCTGCCCGTCTCTGGGCTGGCCAAAAGCTCCAAACCTGCGGCTGCGGCCTCCGCAGCAGTCACGGCCAAGAATGGGAAACTGTCTGAGGCGGAACTGCTGAAGAAGATGGGCCCACCGCAGACGAAGACCGAGAAGCGCATGCATCGTATGTATGCGCAATGGCGGGAGGAGGACGCAAAGATCAAGGCCGCGCGCGAAGATGCCGCTGCAGAGGCGGCGGAACGAGCCGTGGATCTGGCTTTAGAATTCGGTGTTGCGCTGGATGATCCTAGTATCATGGCTGGTCTACAGGGCCCTAAGAAGAAAGGCAAGAAAAAGAAGAAGGGCAAAAAGGGGAAACAGAGAGACGCTGGTACTGAGGGCGCGGATGCCGCCGTATCTGATGACGACGATGAGGACCCATGGGCGAGGGTGAAACCCAAGGATCTGGCCATGGAGCCAACCAGTTGGAACGATGTTGCACAAGCGCCGCCGAAATTCACGGCTGTACCTAAGGAAAAGTTCAAGGTCAGGACGACCGATGTGCCGGGAAAGGCGGGCAGTCTGGCACGGAGGGAGGCGTTGGCGAGTGAAAGGAACAAAGTACTAGCAGAGTACAGGAAGCTGGCAGGGGGCAAGAGGCGCCAAATTGGAGAAACAGGAGAGGGGGGAGGCTCTGGTGACTGATGTGGTGACGAGGATTCAGTGTTAGAGAAGTCATATACCCTTTCAGAGAATAGCATGCTTGATGTTCCAGCCTTACGGATAAGACCACTCGAGCTCGAGTGGTTCAGCTGAGGGGTTTGGAAGTGTCTACATCACCATGCACATAGGGGCAGAGCGTAGGTCTACTGGCTCGTCCGAGGTTGGATATGAACATTGGCCTCGATTTGACTGCTATGCCTCCCTCTGCCCATTTAGCAGCCTCCCGCTTCCAAGTCAATCTGCCTCAGAACCTCATGTTCGAAGCAGACGTCCTCTCCGCGGACCTGACTAATGGTCGGACATGTCTCGCTGCGAAAAGTGAGAGAGTCAAGCTTATCAAAGGTCATAATCCAACAGTCGCTGAAGCCCACCTATCGAGCATGACAAAGAAAACGAACCTAGCCCAAATACGCCGAATGTACTTAACCAGGTAATGCGGGGAAGGTGGTGTCAGGGATTGCAACAAAGGAGATACATGATGGTGAATCTTTCGCTAATGTCGTGGACGTCATAAGGCAGACAAGGGGCGGGGAAGGGGTGAAGGTGACGGTTGGGGGTGGGGCAGGGGTGTCATGTAAGGGGGGGATGGTGGTGGTATGGATTGAAGGCGGGACGTGGGAGGGGGAAGGGGAACAACAGGATAAAATCAAGTCTGAAGAAAGCGCAATTAAAGACATATCGAGGCATAATACTGAAGAACAAGCAGAATATCCGCAAGACTAGGGTAATATAGCCATGATCCATAGTTCCAAGCCATAGAGATGCCCGCTGTTTCAGGAAGACAACGCTTCGGTGAAACGTGATATGACATGAGCCCTTCACATGTCCATTGAATCTGCACCATTTGCAAAGTTAAAGCCACCCTGCTGCTGTTGAGTCGTGCCGAAGCCGAAAGTGCCGCCCTCACCCTGTTGGGGAGCCAATTCGGAAATGTCGCCGCCAGCTTCATCCTCGTCAGAGAAGTACTTCTCAATGATGTTGTATGCCTTCATGTAGATTTCCTCATTGGCATTGTTCTGGCAGTCATGGATCTTCTCCATTCCACCTGCTTCCTCAATGAATAGAGCATAGCGGTTTATGCTCTGTTCTGACGGGTTATCGGAGGCTTCCTTGTCCATCTCGCCCACCTTGAGGATGTTCTCCAATCCATCAAGCGCAACCTGAATGATCTTGTTGTCGGGGCAAGCAAGCAGGTCACACAGAGGCTTGATGCAGCCTTGCTGGACAAGGTAGCGGATCTGTTCGGGTTTCTGGAGGCCACCAGAAGTTGCGTTCGAGATGGCCCAGCAGGCTTCTTTGCGCGTCTTGAAATCGCCGTTGGACAGTAGGTTGATCAAAGGTGGGATGATGTTAGCGTCGATGACTGCCTGGATCTGGGTAGAATTGCCAGCCGTGATGTTAGAGATAGTCCAACACGCTTCTTTCCGGATGCCATCTTTGGTGGAGCCGAGCAGAGACAATAAAGCAGGAAGAGCGCCACAGTTGATGATGACTTGGGTCTGAACATCATCACCGGTAACAATGTTACCAACCGAGCGAAGGGCGGGAGTCTGTACAGAGGTCGAGGCGTGCATCAAGAGCTCGACGAGGCGACGGGGAATGCCTGCGTTGATAACAGCTTGAATCTTGTCATTTGACCCATCAGATAGATAGGAGATAGCCCAGCAGGCGTCAATAAGAACTTCGTCATCCAGAGAGTAAACGAGCTTGGCAAGAACAGGAAGCGCCGGAGCAATCTGCCAACCGTCAGCATCCATCTACATATGAAGGGACAATGGGCTTAGCATACAGTGTTCCAATCTGGCTGCGGGGTTTTGCCGCGGCAGAAGTTGCTCAGAGTCCACGTAGCATTTCTGAGCATGCTCAACTTGCGGCTGTCCCCGAGGACATTGAGTAGAGCTGGAAGAGCGCCGGCAGCCAAAACATAGTCTCTGCAGACTGGACTATCACCGGCAATGTTGCCCAAGGCCCAGACAGCCTGTTCTCTGACGTCCGGCTCGGGACTGCTCAACAACTCCACAAATATGGGAACAGCACCGGCCTCGATAACGACCTGTGTTTGCTGAGCTGAACCGGAAGCGATATTGGTGAGGGCCCAAGCAGCCTCAAACTGAACGAGCGTATGGGGAGAACGAAGAAATTCGACGAAACGGCTGACGACACCAGTCTCAATTACACGTTCAATAGGGGGATTGCGCTCCTTGGACAAGAGCTTTCGGAATTTGGTTGTCGCCGCAATCTGTTCGTCGATCTGATCGGAGAAAACTCCTTTGACCATCTGAGGAAGTTCTTCATGGAGCTAAAACAAGCAGACGGATTAGCCATTTCTCATAGAAGTATGACGGTGAATCGAATAGTATTATGCTGCGTTCTGTGCGCTCATTGTGCTTGGGTTACCCCTTAGTTGACGTTCACCCGCCAACTATCAGCCAAACAAGAGGCGAATGTACAAGCGAGTGAGACCAATATTTTTTGAGGTATGCGGCCCCGCCAGAAGGAGCAGTAGGAGAAGGGAGGTGTCCAAGCGCAGCTCTCGCAATCGAAAAGTTACTGAAACTGATGGGAGAACATACCTGACTTTCAATGTTGCCAGCTTCATCATCGCTGTCAGGCGCGGCGCCTAGGCTCGCACCCGGGGCTGCTCCAACACCTCCCTCGCGAGTGGTGATGCCCCTACGTTTGGCAAGATTTTCCTCTCTCTTGGCCTTGCGAATCTCGACTTGCTGTTCTTCACGGCGTCGGCGCAGCTCCTCGGGTTTGAAAGTACCCTTTGCTTTGAACTGAGTGCGGCGATGTTCAGGGATGTAGCGTTCCGCCATGGCGAGACTTCTGCATCAGATCAAACGCGACGTGACTGTATTAGATCTCCTAGATGGGAAGAGGTCTCTTGAATCCCACCAGATTTAGCTTGGCGAGACCAACGGGAGAAGTTGGGCGATGGAGGAGAGTTGTTGTTGCTGCTGCTGGACAGAAGCACGATGGATTGGAGGGGAGTTTTGGAGGTTCGCAGACGGAGGGTCGAAAGGCGTAAGGCCGCTTCCGTTCTGGTTGGTAGCCTAACCGAGCCAATGGGCAAATAGAAATCCTTTCTCTCGCGCCAGGGCGGCGTTCGGTATTTGCCGCAAACTACGTAAGTTTGGAACCTTGAAGCCCGTCATGACAACCGGGCGCGTGTGCGTGAAGTGTGCGAGAAACGGATGCAGGTAAGATCCCATTCAGCGTCCTGGCGGATGACTTTCTGCACAGACACTCCGATATACTCCCTTCTACATATGTAGCTCTGTCTTACCAACCGAACTTCTGCGATCCTGGGATCTGCGGCCGCTTGGGACATTGAATAGTTGATTGCTTCTATTGCGACGCGTCCAGCGCGTAGTTTGCATACGCGCAGCAGACCTGTCATAGACGGCGCATTTTACCAAAATCTCGAGGCCACAAGCATGCCAATTCATTGGTATTGATCTGCAGACAGTGTTGCCCCTATAAATCGGCAGTCAGGATGGCGGTGAATGCTCCTCCGGGAGTCATCAAGCTGAAAGATGCTTTGGCACGGAGGAACGAAGATATAGACTTGATGGGGGTGGTAACAGATTTCATGCCCCCAAGCAGCACGAGGGGAAAAGGTTGCGTAATATGTCGGCTTTTTGGCAGCCTTGACTGACCATTTAATAGACTGGATGTGCACTTTCACGATCGTCGACCTCTCTCTGGGACCTTATGATGCTGGCCTGAAGGTGAGGTTCTTCAACAAAGAACCCGACAAGTTACCGAAAGTCCGCGGCACAGGGGACGTGATCTTCATCCATAGGGTCCAGGTAATACATACAGCAATACACTTGAATAGGCATTGCTGAGCTTTTGCAGATCAAGTCATATAACGGTGACGTTGTTGTGATTTCCAACTACCGCTCGGAATGGATTGTCTTTCCTGCAAGTACAATTCCACTTGAGTCTGGAGGTCCATCACGTACATTGCCTTATCTGGCTTCACCAAAGACAAGGCCTCCGCAGCCATCATTCTCAGAGTATGCTACGATTCTGTGCAATTCTCAGGATAGGAGTTCTTTTACTGCACCACTCCAGCCAGTCCCTGCATCTACACCTGCGTATCAGCCATCTGCGAAATTCCCACCAAAGCAGAAATTTGCCCTAATACAAGATGTCCAGCTCGATGCATTTCACGACTTGGTCGGACAGGTCGTCAAAAGATTTCCCAGTACATCGGGAAGATTCGAACTGTACATAACGGACTACACAAAGAACCACTTGCTGTATGACTATGGCTCTGCGGTTGTCGATGAGAGCGGACCGGTCTATCGTGACGGGGACGAGTATGGTTACGCCCCGCGCGCATCAGAAAACCGGAAAGGGTGGACGGGACCGTGGGGACAGATGACTCTGCAAGTCACTTGTTTCGATACATACGCGGATCAAGCACGGCAACTGGTGAAGGAGGATGACTACATACTGCTGCGGAATGTACGGATCAAGCAGAGTCAACCGAAGCTTATTGAGGGCACAATGTTTGACAGAGGGAATTTCCGCGATAGAATAGACGTTGTCGTGCTTGATGACGACGATTCGAGGGTGCGAGACTTGCTAAAGCGGAAAAGGGAATATGAGAAGAAGACCCAGGATCTTCGCGAAAAGCAAGGTCTGAAAAGGAAGAACAACGAGACAGATGACAAGCGCTCAAAGCGGAGAGCTCAGAAAAAGCAGAAGCTGCAGAAGCAGCAGCATGACGACCCACTGCAACCCAAGATTAAAATCGACCAGAAGACGCCGAAAGACATTGTATCACCTACCGATTGTCCAGTGAATGAGCATGGTAAGATATCTTTCACGAAACATTCATCTGAGGCTGACCGATGCCTGCAGTGATATCCGGTCATCCTGGCATCCCTACAACTCCAATATCCAAGATTTTGCAAGCAGAATCACATTACACCACAACACCAAATGAAACTCAATATCAGCTACCATTTCAGAATGTGCAGTGGAGAATAAGAGCAACAGTGGTGGATTTCTTCCCGCATAATCTTCAGGACTTCGCCATTCGGACGAAAATATCCGAATATGAAACCCTTTCAGATGTCGATGGCTCTGAACCTGAATCTGACTCAGATTGCTTGCCCTACTCGAATGGTCGCAAGACACCTCGCTACAGGTGGGAGTGGCGGTTCTATCTCCTGGTCCAGGATGCAAGTCCGCCAGTCCCTGGTGTCGAGCGCGAAAGGATGAAGATATTGGTTGCGGAGCAAGATGCCGTGATGCTATTGGGTAGTGATGCTGAAGAGTGAGTCCAATGAGCTGCATCCAAGCAAACGACATAGACACATACTGACCATCTTTAATAGTCTTCGTGCGAATCCTAAAGCTTTGGATGATCTACGGAACAAGCTCTGGATCCTCTGGGGCGATCTTGAGGAGCGAAAGAATGCCATGTCTTCGCAATCATTCGCCGGACCTCTCAAGCCTGTTGACTCCAACGCAGTCCGCAAGGATGTCGTTGATAAAGCTGGAAAGAAGAACGCGCAGAAGACGGCCAATACCGGTCTTACAATAATTTCCTCAGTCCCGTTCGAGTGCTGCCTCAAGGAATATGGCGTTAAAGCAAAAGTAACCACCAGAGGAGATGACATGGGTTGGAAAAGAATGTGGCGGATGTTTGATACAAGAATTCCTTAGCTTCATAGGGTATCATGTGTGAGGTCTACTCAGCAGCGTTCAATGGTGACAAAGGTCCCATTTTGCTTTGGTCGCATTATTCGCTTTTTATCAATACCCCTGTTTTTGCTGGGCCATGGATATCCTTTATATCGATTACGCAGTCTAATGTATGATCCCATGAGGCTCTCAATCTGATTGAACAAGCACCTTGTAGACTCCCGCATTGATGCTCTCAGATTTCCATACGTAACGCCTATGCTTCGCTCAAGATGCTTCAAAACACTGGCCAAGCTCGTACTATGCTCCCAGCATGGGCGGGTAGTGGGCAGAGCTCGTATGTTACTCCCTTTTCCACTCCTCAAACTCATCATTCAAATGGTCCTTGAGCGCCTTGAATCTATTTCCGAAGTTCTTTCCACACCTCCAACATATCAAATCCCTGTCCAGATAGCCCTCCCTTCCGGGGTGCCTCCTCTTGTCCCATTTGTCCAGTGGAAAATCTTCCACCGGCACCAGGAACTCAGTCGCAAAACTGTTGTAATGCTTCCGATGTCTCATGCAGTCGCTGACGCGATCTTTGCTCAACACATGTATATGCAGATGTGACATGGATGGGCTCGCATGGACTCCACTCAGCACCTCCTTCTCCCAGTCTCTGCCCGCTGGCAGCTCGTCCTCAGGCATATCCCCATCAGCGGCTCCTAGAGCCTTATTCCGCGCGCGATCCTGTGCCGAGAATTTCCCATATCGTCTTCGTAGCTCAGACGCAACCAGTTTGCGGAGTTTCGCCGTTTCAGACTGTACGGCGGAGAGGAAGACAGGGTCCGCGAGGGCGTCAAATGGGTGGAGGAGTGTCTTGGAGGGGTCGCGTGGGAGAAGTAATGTGTGGACAGCAGACTTTGGGTACATATCATGGATGACGACGAAATCGTGGTTGTGGCAAATGACTCGGCTGGGCGGAAAAGCCGTGGGATTGGCAATGTAGGCTCCCAGGCCCATTCGCCCAGAGAATTCTAGTGTCGCATGGGCGGAAGAAGGATGCTTGTGGTATTTAGAGGAGGACGATTTGTGTCCAGGCTTGCGAGACATCAGCTCGGCGACTGCAGCGTCGGTCAGCACAGAAGGTTGGCTAGATCCCAGGACTGTGCCTGGGGAGTTGTACCATACATGCATTCTGGGGTCTAGGAACAGCGGTGCCAGAGATCTCTGAATCATCGATAGCGTCGGGCTGATCGCCCTTCTCTTGAGCGTGGGCCATGATCAGAGGCCGTAGAAGGTTTCTATTAGACCAAAAGAATGTGTATGCTGAGCAGTGCCGTTGTAGAATGAAACGGGAAACTGAAGGCAGAGACGATTGTTACATGCCTTTAATGCGGAGAAGCGTGGGCACGGGCGACGGCGGGATGACGACTAGCGCTCCGCTTGTTCAGCCTTGTGAAATCCCAAAATCTTTGGCGGAGAATGTCGCGCTCGCAAACAGTCGATGCTTCCGATAACCCATCTCACATGGCCGCTCTCTTTCCTTGAGCCACTTCCCCTCAACCTTATGGATCCGTCACGTACGTACAGTACAAAGGAAGAGTGCATCGGCCAGTATGCCGAAGAAAGGACAGTCCAGCGGTGGAGGAAGCTCCAAGAAGGCAGCTCCCAAGCCCAAACCCACCGACGCCCCTGATGATAGCTTCATTGTCTTCGGCAACGCGAAGCCAAAAACGAAAAATACAGAGCCGCCACAATCAAATACAACTTCTGGGCCCGCACTGGCGGGAGAAGCACCCAAGAGACCGGACACAAGGGCTCTTATCGGCGGCGCATCATGGACGGGCAAATTGCCCGTGAATCTGCTCTCAGAGCATTGTCAAAAGCAAAAGTGGGAGAAGCCGGAGTATACAATGGTATGTTGGACCCTAATCTATGGGTAGCTTTGAGCACAGGCTTACAATGTCCTCTTTAGACCAAAACCCCGGAAGGCTTTTCTTCGATGGTCATCCTAAAGGCGACGAACCCTAAAACAAGAGAAACCACACCTTTACCACCTTTCAAGCTTCCGCCAACCCATAAGCACCTCGCTATTCAGCCCACAGCTGTCGAAGCCAGGCACTTCGCCGCGGCATTCGCGCTGTTCCGGGTCTGCAGTATGAAGAACATTCATATGATGTTGCCGCCGACATACCGTGACTTGTGGAAAGGCGAGTTTCAAGAGCTGAAAAAGCAGGATGTGAAGGAGGGGAGGGGATGGATGTACGAAGCAGATCCATTTCAGGCAAAGCGAGAGAGAGAGGAGGCCCAAGCGACTATGGCCAAGAAAAGGGATGAAAGGGAAAAGCAAAAGGCCAAGGAAGAAGCCCAACCTGTTGGTCCGGGCGGGATACCTCTTGGCCGAGTTTCTAAAGGCTGGGCCCGAGTCCCTAAGGTGGAGATGGGCAAGCGGATGAGAGCTGAGGTCGAGCAGCTTGTGCGGGATTACGCGGTATGGAATCCACACGGTATTCGCATGCCCCGCGAGAAGGCGTCTAATATCATACGTGAACTGAGCGATCTGGGCTTCCGAAGGAGCCATGTTGAGGAAGCAGTCAATGAGTGTAAAGACAGAGAGGAAACGCTCGAATGGCTGCTGGTGCACGTGCCAGAAGATGATCTACCAAATTGGAGTCTTCCAGAGGGGTACGCTGCTGGCATAAGTATTGCCAGCGGGAATTTGAAAAGAGAAGCTATCATAAGGCGCCTATCCGAGGCAGGCTACGCTGCTGAGCTTTGCGCTAAGTTGCTCGACCAACATGGTGGAGAGGAAGGAAGGACGGCCGAAGCGCTACAAATGTTGTTGCTTACCGGTGGCAGGCAAGAAGGTGTCTCCACACAGATGAATGGCCTGACTATTGATGAAGAGAATTCTGTAGATATTTGGCAGGAGGAAATGACGACCTTGGAAGCGATTTTCGGGGAACGCTACCGGCGAATTTCCTCAGATGCTGCAGAGATCAAGCTTGAACCTGCCAACCTGAAGCAATCCTTTACCCTCAGAGTGAGAAAGCCAGCTTCTCATTATCCACACGCGTTGCCGGTAATGTCTGTCCACAGGGATGGGCTGCCCGCGTACATCCGCTTGAGTATCATCAAGAGAGCTCTGCAGCACGCCAAGGATCATCTTCTTGGGGAACAGATGATCTTCAACCTCGTTGATTGGCTGGAGAACAATCTACCGGAGATCATTGAAAGACCGGGTAAACTGAAAGAAGTCTCGTCAGTGGGCTCTTCGGTTGGTGAAGCAACGAGCGTGGCAACCCCATTTCGATCTCAAAGACGGCATAGACTGCCCAAACCTATCGACTGGAGATCTGGCACAAATGGCAGTCTGGCGATTCTTGCAGAATGGGACGCAAAGCAGCGCACACCAGCTCAACAGAAGATACTTGCAAGCAGGCGTTCTCTACCGGCATGGCAACTTCAAGACGCCATCGTCGACGCTGTGGCTTCACATGCCGTGACTATCATATCTGGAGAGACAGGCTCCGGCAAATCAACTCAGTCGGTCCAGTTCGTCCTTGATGATATGATACAACGCAAGCTTGGCAGTGCTGCAAATATTGTTTGTACACAGCCTCGCAGGATTTCTGCTCTTGGTTTAGCTGACCGCGTCAGCGAAGAGAGGTCTTCGAAGGTGGGGACCGAGGTCGGCTATGTGATCAGAGGGGAGTCCAAGGTCACCCCCGGCATGACAAAGATTACCTTCGTCACTACCGGGGTGTTGCTTCGTCGGCTGCAGACTGCTGGCGGTGCTAGTCACCCGAAAGGAACAGATGAATTGGCAGAACGGGCGAATGGACTCCTTGCTGCGCTGGCAGATGTCAGTCATGTTGTTGTTGATGAGGTACACGAAAGAAGCCTGGATACCGACTTCCTCCTTATCTTGCTCAAAGAAGTGCTGCAGAAGCGTAAGGACCTGAAAGTCATACTGATGAGTGCCACTCTTGATGCGGAAATTTTCGAATCCTATTTTGGTGGAAAGGCTGCTGTCGGTAGGGTGGAAATACAAGGCAGGACATTCCCGGTGGAAGACTACTATCTGGATGATATCATCAGTATGACAGGTTTCAGGGGCGGCAAAGGTCGCAGGAGAGAAGAAGATGATGATTATGAAGACGAAGAGCAGGCGGAACAATCGTTAGCGAAAACGGTCCAGACCATCGGTATGAGGCTTAATTACGATCTAATTGCGCAGACAGTCAGACAAATCGATCTGGAATTGGGGGACAGTGATGGAGGTATACTGATTTTCCTTCCCGGTAAGTCGTCTCTGAAATCAGCCGCTTTGAATTCAAGGCTTCAGCGTCGTCCTCAGTCTATCATCTAATACTCTGGTAGGTACGGTTGAGATCAATCGAACACTCGATTCCTTGCGTATTATCCCTGGGGTATATGGGCTTCCACTGCACGCTTCTCTTCTTCCAGCAGAACAGCGCCGAGTGTTTCCTCCAGCTCCAAAAGGAAAGAGAAAAGTCATCGCTGCAACCAATGTGGCGGAAACTTCTATCACTATTCCAGACATCGTCGCAGTTATCGACACTGGTCGAGTCAAGGAGACAAGCTTTGATCCCTACAATAACATGGTGAAGCTGGAAGAAGTATGGGCATCCAGGGCTGCTTGTAAACAGAGACGCGGCAGAGCTGGTCGAGTGAGCGCAGGAAAATGCTACAAACTGTACACGCGGAACGCCGAAATGACCAAAATGCCTGAACGGCCTCTTCCGGAAATAAAACGTGTCCCGCTTGAACAATTATGTCTCTCTGTGAAGGCGATGGATATACTGGATGTTCGAAGCTTTCTCGCTAGTGCCATAACCCCTCCAGATACCCAAGCTGTTGAAGGGGCTTTGGATCTGCTTGCGCAAATGGGAGTTACTGAGGATGATCAGCTCACTGCGTTGGGTCAGCACCTTGCCCTGATCCCCGCCGACCTTCGGTGTGGAAAGCTTCTTGTATATGGCGCGATATTCAGTTGCCTCGATTCCTGCTTGACGATCGCGTCAATCCTCACGGTCAAACCCCCATTCGTTTCACCCTCAACGGCTCGAGAAGCTGCTAAAGCGGCGCGGTCATCATTCACGAACATGAATAACGGAGATCTCTTCGCTGACCTCAACGCTTTCAACCAATGGTCTAAACTGCGGTCTTCCGGGCAGTCTTACGGATCTATGCGCGCTTGGTGTGACGAGAACTTTCTGTCCCAGCAAACACTGCAGGATATCGCGACGAACCGGATACAGTACGCATCATCTCTTGTAGAGACAGGTTTCCTTGCACCGGAGTACGCGCGGAATCCTTCAGCATCACCATCACTGAATGCTCAGAATGATAACGAAGCCCTGTTACGTGCTTTAGTGGCAGCATCATTTACTCCGCAAATAGCAAGGATCGAGCTACCGGAGGCAAAGTTTGCCGCAAGTGTGACTGGCGCAGTCGCCTTGGACCCAGAGGCGCGAACCATCAAGTATTTCACTCGAGACAGTGGACGGGTCTTTGTGCATCCAGGAAGTACGCTCTTCGATGCTAAGGGCTTCCGCGACGGAATTATAGGGGTCAGCTGGTGGACCAAAGTCTCTACCAGTAAGGTCTTCATCCGAGAGCTGACACGTATGTTGTTCCCTCCCACCGAGCGAAGAACGGCCATAGCTAATCTTTGCAACAGCCTTCTCCCCATACACCCTGCTCCTCTTCTCAGCGTCCCCTCCGGCTGTCGACACTCTGGGACGCGGCCTCGTCGTTGACGGCTGGTTCCGTTTGCGTGGGTGGGCTCGTATCGGTGTGCTCGTTTCGCGGTTGAGGATACTTCTCGACGAGGTGCTGGCGAGGAAGGTGGAAGACCCAGGTCTAAACCTCGAAGACGAGCGCACCAAAGAAGGCCACCTCGTGTCCGTCTGCAGACGCCTCGTCATGTGGGACGGTATGGACCGCTGAGCTGATTCAGCCGGCCTCCCAACAGCGGCGGCAGGGAGGCAGCTACAACCCGACCATGCCTATAAATAATGCAAAAGGACCATATCTTCCGTCGGAGAGGTATGGCGGGCGTGGTGTAGGGGTTCGCCCTTGCATCTCACTCGTTCATGGCAACAGTGAACCCACTGAGGTGACTCAGTGGTCTAGCGCCTCGATTAAACACCTGTTTCACTGTTCGTACCCAGTGCTCCAGGTGCTCGCGGTTCGAGTCGTCCGGGGCCCGCCGAGCAAAAACTCCGTCCGGGGCGTTTTTCGCCAGAACACCTGCCCTTCAAAGCTTCGGCTGAGAGGGGTGCTGTCTGGAATTTTTTGCTCTTTTGTTTGACTGGTTGTTGGCTTGTTGCAGGTGATGCGGTTTATTTTCCTGTCTTTATTCTTTTTGCTGCGCGGGATGCAAGGACGGACGCGTGCCTGCTGTTGCCGTTCTGGTGGTTGTTGTGGTCCTGCCGTTCTGGGATATGGTCCAGGAGGTCCCAGCGGACTATGCCAAGCGCGAACGTTGCCGGCACAGACACAATGCAGGAAGGTGCACGCATTTGGCGGACAGAAGGAACTCAGTGGAGGTACTTTGTTAGTACATACATACATCGCCCGTGCTCTTTCTGCTTTACATCGGGAATTCATGAATAGAAGGGGATGGATGATGATTGCAATGCATGAAACGGCGTAGCATAGAACAAATCGTTTGAAGTCTCATTAGTCACAATCAAGCAGTATCGGGGGCCAGTCACAAGACTACTTTCAATATTGCAAAGCCATCAATTCTGCGCAACTCATCCTGCTCGCACAGGACAGCGCCAGTATTCTAGAGACATGACAAAACAGCGCATGCAAACCCCCAGATCACCATCCCTCAATGCAGCCCTCCATCCAGCGAGCCAGCCCGTAGGCCAGCACACTTGACAGAAAAGCAAACGACGAAGAGGGAAGCGGTAGAGGGCAGCTGGCTCGGGGTAGAGAAATCCCGCAGGCGTCCCGGCGGGCAAGCGTGAAAGAAGCGAAAAGCATTAAGGAACGTAGAAACAGTATGTGAGGCAAGCTTGCATCGATGCAGAAACATGACGTGGGACCCAATCCATTTACTCAACGCTGTGGACAAAGAGAGAGGGGAGATGCGGTTTCGCCGACAAGCACGCGCAGTGAGCACATCCGTAGGCTACAGGAGAATATTGGACTCGTTATCGAAGATGCGAGGAGAGCATAGGTCCATCTTCGATAGTGTGTATGTTGCTCAGACGAGTTCGGCATCGTTCAGCCTGCGGCCGGAGTTGACATGTTGAAGGACAAATGCGCAGACGAGAAACGCAGCGAGGTGGCGAGCCGCAGCTGCCCCCGGACTCGACGCTCAGCGGCGAGAGCGCGGGACCGGGCCGGTCACGGGATGTTTACATGACGGTGCAGCCCCAGCCGGCTTGGCCTGTGAGGGTCTATGTCAGTGAAAGATTCTGAGGATGGGCCTGTGAGTTGAGGTGCACTTACCGCGCTGCTGCTCGGCGGGAGCCTGCTCTGGCTTGGAGACCGCCGGAGCGGAGACTGTGGTGGTCGCTGCGAAAGGAGACATTGTGTTTGGTTTGGTTTTGGTTTGGTAGTCGGTTGACCTGTTGCGGGAGAAAGTATGTCAGTAAGGTTGTTGTTGAAGTATGCAGAAACAGAGGGTGGTGAGGGTGGGACATACTGAAAGCTTTTGATAGCGAGTGTTTGAATTGAAGAGTGTAGTGTTGGTGAGGAGGAAAGTCGAAGATGAGGGGAAGGAGAGTGGTATTTATGCCGTCGAAGTGGCAGGTCCAATTGACAGTTGTTGCTATTGTGGTGCGATGTTTTGTTGTCGGCGACTGTCAGTAGACCAAGCTCAAGAGTGAATGGTGTCGTCGCTAAGTCTTCCGTCGTCAAGCAAAGCCAGAACAGAGGAAAGAAGATATGAAAGACCTGCTTTGCATCTCATCAAAGAGTTCAATTAATTCACAAGGGACTTGAGATGCAATAAGTGAGCATCTGGACGGATTTGACATTCTGAATGGATCAACTCGGCACTGGACTGCCGGTCTGATATTGTTGCTTGTTCCACCCTTAGTATTGTACTCTGATGCTGTCATCCAGGCAAAGACTGAGCATCAGACCCTTGAACGCCTCTGGTCGTGCATAAGCTCTCCTTGTTAAAGCAAAGAAAATTTGGGACTGGGTAGGTACGGATGACTTTGCATTCATCTTCCTCGACATGGCATCAATGGTAGGCCGCTGCAAAGGGAACAAATCACGTCAATTAGCATGAAAGGAGCATCCATGAGCAAAAGAGCAGGTTTGAATCATTTCAAAATGCTTGTGGTGCTGGTTCGATCATTGACTGCATGACCCTGATGATCAATATGAAACGATGCTGAGATGGTCATTACTCGGCGATGCAGGTTCAGGGCTAGCAAATCCATATATTCAACATCGATCACGGGTTTCCGCAGGCACCGGCCAAGAAGAACCTTTCTTCTGCCTATTCTCTGTGGATAATGCAAGCAACCGACATGGTAGGCATACTTCGTACTTGAATTTTTTTGTATTGTTCTGCTTAATATTGTTGTTGGTGTTGGGCGAGTCGTCAAAGACGGGCCGCGGTAGAATGACCGGAAGCTAGTCCAAACTGGGAAAGGCGCGAAACCCCGCAATGGGTGTGTCAGCATGGCCTGATCTTAAGTTTCATTGGCTTGAGCGGGAAGACAAGAGGCCCTTCTGAATTATTTGTCTGAGGGCATTTGGACTTATTACCGGTAAACGTAAAAGTAATGCAAGCAGTGATGGAGGTTCAGAGGAAGTCTGTTGATTTTTGTGTATTCCAAAGAGCGTATCATCAGGGGTGCGGCATACTGAATAGGCGGTGCCCCACCAAAGCTTCCCCCGGATGACGCAGTACGGAGCTTCCGACGGCAGTTTAAAACGAGTCCAGATCTGATATGCCCTGTCAGCATCTATCTAGACTTGAGTGGCCGCGCTCCTAGAAAGTTGCTGTACTCCGTATATAATCGCCATGGCCGCTCCTCGTGCATTGGCAATTTCCGCCCGCGCAATTCCCCGCACCACCTTTCTCAGAGCAACTCAATTGCCGTTGCTGCCCTTCCAGCAAGTAGCAGCCATGTCGACCGGAAGCAAGATCGCGACGCTGGATGTATGTTTTCCAGGAGCAATCGGAGCAATCGGAAGCAACACTAACTCCTCACTCTCTTAGACCTCTCTCCGGCCCCGCCTCCCACAATCCTCACTCACGCTCTTCGACGCCAAAGCCGCCAAGAAGCTGACATTCGCCGATATCGCCTCTGCACTCGGGCGGGAGGAAGTAGCCTGCGCGGCCATCTTCTACGGGCAAGCGCAGGCGTCGCCCGAGGACATCACGGCGCTATCCAAGCTGCTGGACGTGCCGGCCGAGACGCTGGAGGCGCAGCTGCAGGGCTGGCCGGACCGTGGCCGCACCATGGACATGCCGCCCAAGGAGCCGCTGATCTACCGCTTGTATGAGATTGTGCAGAACTATGGCTATGCGTATAAGGCGGTGTTGAATGAGAAGTTTGGTGATGGCATTATGAGTGCGATCTCGTTCAGCACGAAGGTTGAGAAGGAGACGGATAAGGATGGGAATAAGTGGGCGGTTATCACGCTTAGGGGCAAGTGGTGAGTCTGCTGTGCTTGTCTTCTTTTTCCATGGCGGTTTACTGCCCTGCTCCATGACATTGATGCTGATGATCGGCAGGCTCCCATACACACGCTTCTAATGGGGCGAAGCGGGGATTTGCATATCTATGTTGCAGGTATATACAAGAGATAGCCCGAATCCATGGAAAATCACATGATACAGAGTTTTGCAGACCGTCTTGTCTACCTGCTGCATGACCAATGTTTGTGCCGGAAGTACAGCCCTTCGTGGAAGCACATAAGACGACTGAGGGCTCATTTGTCTGTAGTATAGCTGTGTGATTCCGTCCGTGGCCCCGCTTATCATCAACGTGTGGGGGAGAAGCTATGCATAGACCCTTGGCCAGAATGTGTCTGTTAGTAGTAGAAAGATCGTGCATAAAGCTAATCAATTGCCAGTTGGACTCCTCACAGACTGTCTTTATCCAGGATACAAGCGACCACATAACGTCCAAAAGACAACACCGTGAGAGCGCACTCTCCATATTTGCTATGAGAATCTTAAGCCGTGCGAATAGAGAAAGCAGGGAATGCCTACAGAATAATGGATCAATCATAGTGACTAGAAATGTGCCCGATAGATAGAGGAGTGTAGGAACAAGATGACCTCGTTTCCTCCCTGGCACCCAGCGACTTTGCAGCACATGGATGTGCTATCACCAGGATAACCAGTATGAAATACTGTAGCCAGGAGCACATAATGATATGATATATCAATATCATCCGGCAGCTCTTGCCCATGTGCAGCTAGGCAGTTTTGGGTGGAATTTGGTGAAACTGTAACTTCCATTCACTGTACAGATCGTTGAACATCTCGTATCCTTGAGCATCTTGTATCGTCAAGCATCTTGTACCATCGAGCATCTCGTATCGTCAAGCATCTTGTATCGTCGAGCATCTTGTATCGTCCCAGCATCTGATATCGTCGAGCACTGTCTCCTATCGTCACGTCCTTCAAGTCGCCGAGTCAGCAAGACTTCTCCCTGTCGTCCAGTATCAGATCGATTAGTCGTCCGCCGGCCGCTCTTCTGTCGTCAACACCCTCACGTCGTCGCCGAGTCAGCGAACCTAGTTTCTCTGTCCACCAGTACCAGCAAGAGCGCTTAGTCGTCCGCCGACCAACTATTTAAACTTCCCACAAAGCTTCTCACCTCCCACAAAAAGCACCACCCGTGCCCAGACGGCAACGTCATGGAGCGGGCCCATGAACCAGTCAGAGAGGGTGCATTCCCAGGTAAGCCCATCCACAGTGCTGTATTCCATCATAAACATAATACTGAAAGCAACCCTCTGCAGCCCTCGACCCGGACTCCGTGCCGGCCGACTACCGGCCCGGCTTCGACCGACTACAGGTCGAAGGACCGATGATTCCGTTGCCTGCGGCGGACAGCCTGCTCTGCACGTCCATACAAGTGACGGAACAGCCAAGTGGGGGACTTGACCTCCGGGTCATGGACGCCCTGGACGAAGATGGGGTCCGAATTGGCCAGAGGGTCAGGAGTGCAGAGCGGGCTGTCCTCCGTGAGGGCTTGCAAGGCGGGCTCACCGTTGGAGGGATGAGAGAGAGGAGGGAGACGGAGGAGAGGGAGATGGAGAGGCCTGCGCCTACTCAAGACGGCCAAAAGAGCCGCAAATTCAAGCAACGTCTTCACGACTTCTGGAACAAATTGAAGAATAAGATTCGCCGCCGACGTTAGATCGGCTGGTAGAGCCATGGAAGCAGGTTTGTGATTTCACATGGAAACAAAAGGATCTTGATGACTGACGTTGGTAGCCTGGCTGGTGTTCATGTTATGGTGGTGATGTCCTGCGCGGGTCTGCCGCGGGATCCATGGTAAGTGCGTCCACTTTCCCTTCTAAGCACTCTCAGCTGATTCATACTAGGGAGTTTCTGGAGTTTGGGAGTTTCGGGCGTTTTGGGAGTTTTTGCTTTTTTCTTTTTGTTTTTGTGGGTTTTTCTTTTGTTTTCAGATTTGCAGAACCAGTTTGCTTCGCCTGGCTCAGGAGTCATTGCTTGTACGCAGTGACTTTCAGAATGTGAAATCTGGCCGCAAACTGCGTGCCTTCACGACCTTTCAAGCAGATAAGAATGCCGGCAGACTGTAAAACACGAAAAGATCAAGCGTGGAAGACAAGCTGAGGTGAAATGTGAAGTGGTATGTGTGACCCATGCTTCATCACCTTGAGACGGGACTTCCCTGTACAGATTGCTGAGTAAGCTGTAGCCCCTTAATGACCCCTATCATGAAGCTCCCATGCCCATAGTTTGCTACAACTGTAATAATGGGCAAGAACGAGTACATATCCCTTGAAAATGCTGTTGTTTGCGCCAAAATTGAGCAAATGCATTTGGTGCAAATGCATTGCTGTGCACCGCGAAGAATCTCCGCTTATGCAAACCAGCAGGCCAGTGATTAGAAGTTCAGTGAATGAACCATGAACAAACTTCGGATGAGAAACCTCTCCTCCAGCAGTTCCTGAACCTGAATTGATGACTTCTTAGACTTCCAAAGCCTCTCAATCCCCTAAGTTGCAAGTATTCTACGTAAGTCTTACATCGACCGTATCGCTCAGGATACCTGATGGATTCACAGACCGGGCACTGACATCGACATAGTATCTCAGAGCGATACCAAACAATAAGAAGCTCTGCAGGTCCGCTTCGTCCGATGCAGGAAATGAGCGACTCCGGTTCTCGGAATTTCTGGGCTTTGGACAGCCCTCAGATCCAGTGCGAATCAACAGACTACCTCAACCCTCGTTGCACCATTCGCCGTGTCAGCTCCATCTTCCCAACTTTCGAGACCAACGATACCAGATCGTATGTAGTACGTTTCCAGCTACGGATAAGCTACTAATATAGCGTGCAGTGTCTATAGTCAACCTGGACTGAGCGAGACTCTGGATCGTCAAGTGAGGCCTCTGCCAACATACGACCACGCGGCTACGGAGGAATGGGTTGAGCAGCACCAGCAGGAAGCCGTTTCTGAAAGTGCGGGTTCTAAAAGCGAGGCTTCTAAGAGCGATACTTCTAAGAGTGCAGCTAAAGTCAAGTGGATCCGACGTATGCTGAAGACTCTAAGCTGCAGGAAGGCACAGGAGAATTAAACTTTTGGGCGTCGTTGGAGGCATGCCCTCTGGCTTCCATGATCCAGCAGCAGGGGAAAGCGGTTGGTTGATTTTGTCATCTTGGCCAAGGGGATACCATATCACTGCAATAAAGCGAGGATGTTGAAGCTTCAGGTGGTCGGAATCTCTTACAAGTCATCGTTCGGGTCTCCCTTTGGCGGTGAAGCCTGATACGGGACATTTCAGATGAAAATAAAACAAAATTACTGAACAAAACTGCCATTCAGATCTCAGTATGCTTATATCTAGTGCTATACTCGTAAGGTAGACTCAGGGCTGTAGCCGAGTGAGACATTTCCGGCCTCCTCGGTATAACTGGGACGTCTCTGACTTCCCGTCTGGCTGAGACACCAACACGAGCAAAGGCTGTTGCCAGGTGAACACCGTGAATATCACTTTTGAACCTTGGACCTTTCACTTCTCGGCCACCCCGCAGTATAAATACCTTTCGCCTGATCCTTACCTTTCTCCCAACCAACTACTCCCCTCCTATCAAACTTCCCTGCACCGAGAACCCAACTGGTGTTCGCCTTACACATCCATGCACAACAAGCTTCCGTAGCAACAGTTCCTGTCGAGTCATCGCCTTCCGATTTGACCAACATGGCAGGCACTACTCTAACCAAGCAGGAGCCTGCGGCAAATGTCAAGGAAGGGAGAGGCTATACAGCAAAGGGGACCAAATCCAGCTTCAAATGCCCTTGGGAGAACTGCAAGTCCGCTTTCACCACCGCCGAAGACCTTAGGCACCATAAGATCAACGCTGACTCTCACGACTACTGCAAACTCTGCGACCTCGACTTCCCGGATGATGAGGCTTTCTTGTTTCACAAAATCACAAGTTCAAGGCACGTCTGTTGCCGCGTCTGCGGAGATGACTTCAAGTCTGAGTCGGGCCGTGATAGGCATGAAAAGCTGGTTTGTCCTTCTACCTCATCCCCATCTCATTCTATCTCAAATCCAGCTGTTTGCTTTTGGATTTACAAAGGCACTGACTTGATTGCTGCACAGTTCCACGCCGCGGCCCAGAAGATCCGTTGCATGGGTTGCACCGAGATCTTCACTCGTGCCGCAGCTTACATGGCCCACATCGAGCATGGCAGATGCCTTGGAATCGGTAAGAATGAAGTCGAGCTTCGCCGCGCACACAAGGAACTGGTCAAGCGCGCCTTGGAAGATCCTGAGTCGTTCCATGAAGACAATGAACGTCTAAATGGCAGCGCTGGAGGGGGAACATCCACTACTGGTACCAGCGTTGCCGATGGGCCCAAAACGAAACTGCGCCTGGGATCATATCTGAAGTCCAGCTACAAGTCCAGTACGGCGGGATCAGAGCGAGGAGAGAGCGTCCAGAACTTCCTGGAAGAATTTTCCGATGATGACGATGCAGAGGGCGGTGGAGTGTTGCTAAACAGAGATGTCATGGGTTTCACGGAGAAGCGGAAGCAATCAAAGAAAGTTGAGAAGCCTAAAGATGCTGAAGACTTCCCTTAGCTCGGCACTAAAGAAGTCAAGAGACCAGTGGATACCAAAGCTCTCGTCACTGGCATCAGCACACTTTCGATCGAGAAGCAGCCAAAGGCCTGGGGCAATACTGAGGGTCCCTCCACGACAAAGCTTTTTCCCGATGCAAAACCAACGCCAGTCACTCGCGAGTACCTTGCGCGTCTTACCGAAGAGGAGGAGATTCGCATGATCATCGAAAATGCCGGCAAAAATGCATTGCAGCTGGAGGACTGGGCCCCGGGAATCACACAGAACCAGCCCACAGGCAGGAGGTTCTATGACTATGCTCTGAAAACATACGTTTGCCCTTTTCCGCGCTGCAGGTAAGTTCTGGGATTAGTAGTAGCTATGCAAAGCCAAGGTGATCACCAACCATCAAAACAGGAAACGCTTTGAGAACGAGGATATCTTCACAAAGCATCTAAAGTCCCCTGGTCATATGCCTGAGTCTATTCGGTATGCGTTCCCAACACTCTGAAATGTTCTCCCTTTCGCAGCAGTCAGACCCAGCTGCCCCTAGAACAACCTACTGACCGCTGATAGTTGCCCCTCTTGCCTGAAGATCTTCAAGACCACCTCTGCACTGGTTGGGCATATCGAATCGTACTCCACGCGCTGCCGTATCAAGACCTCCGAGGCATTCGAGCAAGCCGTAGACCACGTGACCGGTGGTATGATCCAGGCCATCGGGCAGCTGGAAGACGGCACGCTGGCGTACGAGGCCGCTCGTGGAACTGGTGGCAGGGATGATGCCCGTCTCAAGAAAGCCCTTGAGCTTAATCTGGACCAGGACGTTGCATGGTAGAGGGTGAAGGCCGCCGGAGGTCCTAATCGGACCAAGAGAGGAATGCTGCTTCGGCACACTTCCGTGGAATTCTAGTTCTTTCCTTGCTATGCGTTTCATGCCTTGAACATGCCGCGTTGGCATTGCTGCAGCTTGCTTAGATATTGCATTGGTTCCATAAAAAGTCCTCTTCTCATGCAGTTTTGCTCCTTGGTTTCACAGATATCAAAAGCCAGAAAAACACGGCGAATTTGGCGCCCCACAGGCATTGAGATGCGTGGTTCAGATTGCTTCATGATGCGTTTTGGTCCAAAAGTTGTTCCTTCGCGTTCACATTGCTTGGCCTTAATGCTCCCACTGCAACAACGCAGTATTACAGCATCAGATAGATCCATTCATTGAATTGGAACAGTTTATGCCAACTTTCATGCTAATATGTGGCTTGTAAGAACTAGTCCACGGCTTCCATAAGATCACCAGTACTGGCCTGGACAGACATTTGCCGCCGATCTACCCATCTCAATCATGTCCAGCCTCTACTTTTACCAGTGCTTCATCAATCCTCCCCAGAGCAGCTTCCAGCACGGCTAAATCTGCACGCAATGCACGAACATCAACTCCCGAGAACGTACCGCCCGAATTGAGTTTCTCAAGTGCCTCGCCCACAGCAGACATTTCAACGAGGTTCCTCAACGGCTGTACAAACCTCTCAATAACCGACGTGCCGCCGGTCGGTCTATCACTAGAAGCTTCAAGAGGGAGTCCCTTCCGCAGATGAGCCAGTGCCGGCGAGGAGAGGATCAGATACAGGAGGTTCAGCGCGGTGAGATGCGTGGGCAGAGCGGGGATCAGCGCGTTGAGGGCATCGATTGCCTCTGCTGCCGTGCCCGATGATGGAGACGAAGGAGAGCCGCCCAGAGCAGCTGAGACAGGTTCCAGTGCTGCGCGCAAGTCCGGCCATAGGACGCTACCGAGCGTCTCTAGCGTGCCGGGATCACGGAATGGGTTCTCCTCCGCCGGGGATTCTTGGTGGTTAGGATTGGCGCGTAAGAGCTCGGCACGAAGCCAGCCGATTGCTTCGGCGCGGAGGTTCTCGAAAGGACAGTCTTCTAGCGTGTCGGTTATAAAATCTAACCGCGCTTTGGGGTCGGGCTGCGCGAAGAGGATCGACGTGGTGAGGGTGTGTGCGGCGGAGCGGAGAGAGGGGAGAGGAGTATGTGCGGACAGCAGGGCGAGGAGTTGGAGGTAGCTCGCGAAGAGGGATTCCTCCTCATCGTCGTTGTCAGTTTGGTAAAAGGACGATGATGGTGGGAGCAGCATATGGTCACCGCTGTGTGAGAGGGCCACGAGACCGAGGAAGAGAACGGCGTCGATAAGAGCGGGGGGTTCAGTGCCCACGGTGCCGAGCCCACCAGATGATGTAGCCCCAATAAAGGTACGCGTGATGTTGTGGTGGGTTGGGGAGATGGATAGTGGAGGGACGGAGGATGGCGCGTCGAGAAGTTCAGAAGATGCTACCCTGGCGGCGAGGAGGAAGAGGGAACCGGTTCGAGAGAGAGGTATGTCTTGGGGCGATGACGGAGGTTGGGCTTCCTCTGCTTCCTCCTCTTCCTCCTCCGAGGATAAGTCATCGAGAAGGTTCCGAGGAGCAGTGACGATTGAAAGAAGTTCGGCACTTTCTAGGTCCAAATCGCGCGCCAGCGCAAGGGCTTGGCCTATTATAGTTTCCCTGCTTCCTAAGCTTTCTTCCTCGGCGAATATCTGAGGGTAGGTCTTCCGCCAAGGGACCACTTTCTCTGGATGCTCCTTCTCTAGCAAGCGATTCGACCAGGCAAGACCGGCAACTTGTTTTCCTACAGCGGCAGGCAGAGCCAGGATATAGTCCTCGAGTATGTATGTCAGGAATGATTGGAATAGGCGTCTCTGTATCGCTTCTTCTTCTTTTGACGGGGTGTCTGGGTGCGCTTCCGGGTCAGGGGCTGGAGCAGCTGTACTTGAACCTGCAGCCAGCGTGGTACGTACATCACTACTGCTTTGACGAGGCGGCAGGTGAGGTCGCTTCCGGCCAGAGACAGTCTTGATAAAATCCAGGACCGCAGTGGTGATTTCGGGTGTTCGCGGTGAAGAGGCATATGTTGGAAGGACGGCCTGAAGCGTGCCGGACAAAAAGCGGGAAGGGTATTTGGTCTTGATTCGTAGGTGGATGATCGAGAGCATATGAAGGAGCGCAATAAACTGCGCCGTTGGTAAGTCTGACCGCTGGGTGTCTGGAGGGCGACCATCTTCTGGAGCCGTATGCTCGGTTCCCGAGCTACCATCCTCCTGTGTATGTGCCTTCACGTCGGCCTCACCCTCGCTTTCTTCTCCATCCTCCTTTCGAGCCCAATTTATCTCCCTCAGACTCTCCGTTATCTTCAACACAACTTCTCTCGGATTGCCCAACCGCGCAACGTCCTGCAAGCATGGCTCCGCCTCCGGAAGTAATGGCAGTAGCAGGTGTATCAGATCCCAGCCAATGTTCGACGTAAGCTCGGCATCTTGGAGGATATCGTGGAAAAGAGGAAGCTCGGCGCGGGTAAGATTGTATTCGAGTAGGGTGAGATATGTGATATAGTCTGAGGCCGGAGGAAGCGCAGCTAGGAGGGCGGATTGGGGTTTCGGAGGGTCCGTGTCGGCCATTGCGCGGAGAGAGCAGATCCGATGACTGACGGAGATGAGAAGAACCAGAGCGTAAAGTGTGGAACAGAGGGCATACGCCACTCACTAATCGTCCTTCAAAATTCAATCAGACGTCGATTGCGGAAGATGTTGTAGCTAAGCATTTGCTGCCTCGGGAGGTACGAGGTACGAAGAAGAACGGTAGGCTGGAATAAGGTTTCTCCGCAAAATCACATGCTAGCGCTTCCTCCTTTCACCACTTCCTCCCGTGCTCAATGCTGGTCCTGAACCTTCTAAATATTCAATAACTGTCATGGGGGGCGAACATGCCGAAAGAAATGTTACTTGATCAATGACATTGGGGAAATCCGTTGACTTTGCCGCTGGTTTGTACCTAGGGAGCAGCTGCCCAATCAAGCTATATATGTCACCATAAGCCATCTTTTTCCAACGGAGGCATGAGATGGTCGAACGGCCCAACGGTGCTCCCCATGATGCCGAATTACCCAATTGGGAATTCGGGAAAGGGAGTGATTAGTGACCCGTCAGTACACCACTAGTCTCATGTCAATACTATGTGTGTTCGAGTCCTGGTAAAACCACCTTTCTTCGGATCGGGGGTTTTCATAGGGTGCCCTGGCCGCTTTGCGGTCATGGCCCTGAACTTTTTTGCTGCGGAGATGGATGGTTGGGCTTGTATTTTATTTATTCATTTTATTTTTAAAAGGAGATCTTGGTGTTACCCTTTTGTTCCACATCTCCATTGGTGTAGAGTCGTGCAGGTCCTACGGCACTTGGTACCTAAGGTAGGCAGTATAAGGACGAGCTCCTGTGTCGCACATTCATTATCCTGGGCCTCTCGATACTACTCACGCTTTCATGATTGCAGCGTAGTCTGAAATGTGGACAATGCCTGTTTCATTAGATTAGGGATGTCATGAAGCACATGTCCCTGTGACCTGATATCATTTCCGCCAAGAAATTGCAATCGCTGTCTCTCATAGCCGTACTACCTGTTGCATAGACTCCGATTTACAGCGGTGTCAAGATACCATTACTTGGTCCTCCAAAAATAGTACGCCCAGCCCAAGCCCAGAAGATCTTGCGCCCTGGAATCCTCAGATGCGCCATGCCTAGATAGCATAAACTCCATATCTGTAGGCAGTCAAGAAGATCTAACTTTCCCACGTCCCCAGTCTCTCGTCCGCTTCGGTGAGATTTGGACGAAAGTAGTCCCCGCTAGGAAGCCAGTGTTGGTCTACTGGTGGTTCCATCGTCTCCTAGTGCCGAATGTAGCAACCGGTCTTTCTTCCTCTGATACATTCTCGAATGGCCATGCAGAATCCGCCCATATCGAGTATTCGACCTTAGCTGTACCGACTGTGGTGAGATCAATATCCAGCCATTCCCAGGCCTCTGCACCCATCGTAAACCTGGGAAGGTTCACACCGTCAGGCCAATCTCATCCATAGGCCACTGCATCCAAATCCTCCACTCCGGTTCGAGCATATTATAGATAGTTGACACCGAATTCGACGGCCAAGAGCCCATCCACCAATATCCCTGCAGCCTCTTGAGCATGACACAGTAGTGAGCGAGGATGATCAACGCCTGCGGTCTCCTCTCGCTCAGAAAATCAATGTAGCTCTGCGGCACCAGGACCGGCCATATCAAGGCCACAGAAACCCCACAGACATCGTCCCGGTGGCTGATGGCGTAGTACTGCCGTAGCGACAGGATCGCACGCGTGTACGCCTCAACCTCGTCGGCAGAGAGGCCGGCTTTGCCGGCGCACAGCCCGAGCAGCTTCGAGAGGTGTTTGTCTTCCTCGTTCTCGAAGGTCACGGGCTCCGGACCGCGCCCGGCCGCTTGGAGGAGCAGTCGCAGCCGGCCTTCGGCGATCCATTGCCATGCTGAGACCATGATTGAGTGCACGCCTCTTATAAGAACGACCCATTCTGCAGAGCCCTCCCCGAAGCCGTTGGCGGTCAGCAGCAGACTCTCTACAGGTCTGGGCGAGGCGAATGCATAGATGACCAGGAGAGAGGAAAATGCGAAGATGGCGTCGCAGTTCTCGCGCGTTGGCTGCGGCATAATTGCTCGGAAGGCGTGAAGAGCCATATCCTGCTGCGTCGCTGCTTTGAGCAGGTACGCGTCCCTCGCTGCAGGATTCAGGTAAGCAAGATGGAGGGAAGAAAGAGCCAGCAGGCCTCGCATGAGAAATTCGTGCGAGAACGCGACTTGCGGGACAGTAATCTGCCAAAGGTGAGCAAAGTCTACGCGGCTGGAGAGCGTCAAGCTGGTCGCGGCCGTGTAGTTGTGGAGGAGTTCCATGTCCTCCATGCCGAAGCGTGGGCCCCCTAGAAGGCGCAACTCAGGCACTGGGCCAGCCGATATGGCGCTGTGTGAGGAGGGCGAGGTGATATCTGCTGGGGAAAGGGATGACTGAGGAGCCTCTACTTTGGGTTGAATTGGAGGCGTGGTTTGGAACTGGCATTCCAGCTGATGTCGAATACATTGTGAGCAGCGAGGCTTTTGCTCGTCGCACTGTAAATAGATGTCAGAAAATCCATGCTTTCAGTGCCCGTGGATGAGTAGCTCTGAGCTCGGCTTATTCAGTGGAAACATGAAACACGTCGAAAGAATGAAAAGGGGCTTTTCACCTTGACGCGCCGCTTCTTACACTGGCCGCAGCCAGTCCGAACCTTCTTATGATTCCGACGGCTGTACATCGCGTCTCTCAGTCCTCAACTCTGGTGCCTTCCAGCCTGTGTCTGCATATCACAGTGGCGATGTATGGGGATGAGCTCCTTTGTTAGAGTTTGTGCTAGTGAGGAAGGAAGAACCGGAAACGAAATACGACGCGTCATGCGGAGGAAGTGTAGGCGTGTTGACAAAATTGCCGACATGAATAAGTATGGCTTTGGATGGTAAGGCAGAAGCCAGGGATTTTGTCAGCCAGGCTTAGTCACATCCGGACTTCCCGCTCACCGTAAGGTACGGTTTCACCGAGCCCCGAGATGGCGACGACGTTAGACCTGCTCAGCCACCTTTGCTCAACACCAAACCCGACTACAGTATATTTTGGTGTTGCACACATGTCGGCCGTCTCGGACATTTTCGCTCATCTCAATCTTTTGCTTTTCTATTAGGATGCGGTGACAATATCGGGGGAAAGGTGAGAGAAGATTGCTGAACCCAAACACGGGTTAATGTACTTAAGGGATGCGATCAAGAATCACCATGATGGAGCAAAGAAGACTATAAAACTTATCGTCGTGTAGCGGGCGAGTTGCTCAGATATGGATTGAAAAAAAAAAAAAAAAAAAAAAAAAAAAAAAAAAAAATCTTTTGCTTATCACCATCATACGATTCTAAGTGTTTTGACGCCTGAAGCCTTCTCAATGATCATTTGATTGCTCGACATATGGTGGTGCTAGTGACTCGAGTGCTAGTTGCACGTCTATACCTCCTTTAATCAACCATAACCCATCCCACGTTGGTTGAAGTTGCCCTTGGACCCTGTTGCCGATCTCCTGAAGTGACCGGATCTCGGGTGGTCCCTGGCTAAATCTGCATATCGATCCCACTAGTCCATTCTAGTCAGTCATGACGGGAACGACCCTGGTCTGTCAAAGCGTCAATAAAATGGTTTGCATCACGACTGGCAACTACACTTTACAGGGTTGAAGGCACTGCAAGAGCTTTCTGCGAGCTCCATTTTTCGTTCTTCCGGTTTCAATCAACTGTTAGTGAAGCTGATAACAAAAGCACATATCTCCATCAACATGCCTAGTAAAGACGAGAAGTATACAGACCCTGAACTTCGCGAGGAGATAAAGGAGGAAATCAAACAGGGTGATAAAGGCGGCGCACCGGGGCAATGGTCCGCAAGGAAGGTCTGATTTAAACTCCCTACTGTGCTGTGCTGTGTGGTTCTCGAAACTAACCGCAAATTTCAGGCACAAATGATGGCGTCCGAGTACAAAAAGCAAGGCGGCGGGTACACCACCGATAAGAAAGATCAGGATGAATCCCAGAAGAGCCTGAGTAAGTGGGGCGATGAGGAATGGCAAACCAAAGAAGGCAGTGGCAATGCAAAGCAAGCGGACGGTACCCAGAAGAGGTATCTACCGAAGAAGGCTTGGGAGCAGATGAGCGAGGAAGAGAAAAACGAAACGGACGAAAAGAAGTTGAAGGAAAGTAAAGAGGGGAAGCAGTTCGTGCAGAATACTGAGAAGGGCAAGAAGTCGAGGAAGGAGGCCTCCAAGGCGCCGGATGACGTGGAGAACGAAACGCAAGACGAAGATGGCGAGAATGGAGACAATGACGAGCCGCAGGAGCAGGAAGCAGATGGCGAAGAAGACGAAACGTATTCCGAGAGTGGTGGAGAGGAAGCCTCTGAGGATGACGAAGACGATGAAGGTAACGAGGACAATGCTCAAGCCGGCGATAAACGCAGCAAGTCCACCAATTCGTCATCCAACAAAAAGCAAAAGTCCAACTCAGGCAAGGCCAATGGTACCGACACCGGGAGCTCGACGAAGAAGACAGATGATGCGCCAGCTAAGCCAGGCTCCAAGGATCGTCTTCCTGAAAAAGGGCAGAAGGTGCACTGGAAGTCTCTACCTGGATTTGTCGAGGGTGAGGTTGTCGAAGTGGTGTATGAGGAGAAAGACGTTGATGGGAAAAGTGTCAAGGCTGGCAAGGACGACCCGAGGATCGTGCTTAAAAGTAGCGCCAGCGGCAAGATTGCCGTGCACAAGCCTGATGCTGTGTACTTTGACTGAGGTAGAGGTGGGATAGTCGATCTCAGCCGCCAGAAAGCTACTGTACTGTTTGGAAGAAGGCCTGGTCCTGAAGGAAAATGCCACGGTGGTGAATATCATAAATTCGTAAGCACATGCTCAATGTAAACGGAAAGAGCATCGTGCAATGAACTTCATTGAGAATAGCGGCTATTGAAATTTGTAATGATTGGCTGGATTTACTATCGCAAAAACATGCTGATTAAGATCAGTAAACAATTGAGATATCGATGATCGCGCTGTACGAAGCAGAAAGATGCTTGGCATAAGCGGTCAGTGCAACACCACGAAATTAACGTGATCATCTCATCAAAAATATATCGCAATTTAGGAAAATGCTAGTGGGATACGGCCGAACGCGGAGGAAAAGGGTGCCGTTTGGATACTCAGATCATGTCCCTATCAATAAGCAAGATTGTGAGAGGCCAGCGTGTAGCTTCAGAGAGGATGGATATAAATAGGGAACGGATTTAGACACTACTCAAGACACTACGGACACTACGCCCACCCGCAAAATCAATACGGTATAATACCTTGGCATTCTTCCCCATACAAATCTCAATTCAAATATCTAGGGAATCTCCCCTAAAACCTCGTCGGTTTTTGATGGAACCGGGATCAATAAACTTCTCTAATTAAGCAGTATTCAGCCCTGCCTTTAGATTTTTTCTATGATCACCTAGTAGTGTCCGTAGCAAGTTGGGGTAGTGTGCGTAGTGTATCGGGTAGTGTCTAAAGTGGGACCCTATAAATATTCCGGGTTCCGCATCGATAACAATAATTGATGCCATTTATCAAGAGCCTGAAAAGCGTTTTACACAGAAACGCAGGACCAAAGGTTTCAAATACACAACACGACTCGATCTCGCCCAATAAGGAAGGTGTCTCGCCGACCATGGCAGCAGGAAAGAACATCCTCGTCGTTGGCGCCAGCAAAGGGCTTGGACTGGAGATGGTAAAGCAAAAGGTATTTCAAAGCTCGACTCTATGCAGCCTCACGATGGCGAAGCACTGACAAATACAGCTCTCACGCTTTCCAGACGCCACTGTCTACGCCAGTGTGCGCGACAAGTCCAAGGCCACCGCCCTGCAAAGCCTCGCCAACGCCTATCCCGGCCGTCTCCACCTCCTGACCATCGACGCAACTTCTCAAGCCAGCTTCACCAGTGCTGCCGCCGAGCTGGCGAAGCTGACGCCCAGCCTCGACCATGTCGTCCACAATGCGGGCATCATTCGCGGCGTCGGCAACATGCTCGAACTGGGCGTCGAACCCCTCAAGGAGAACATCGAAGTCAACGTGTACGGTGCGTACTACAGTGCGGTCGCGTTCACGCCGTTCTTGTTGAGGAGCCAGTACGAGCGCAAGAGTCTGGTCTTCATCAGTAGTGAGTATGGCTCGTTCGGCGTGCCGAATTTCGAAAACCATCAACAGCTGTTCGGCGTCAAGGGTATCAACCCGACTGCCTTTTATGACATCTCCAAGGTACATCGCAGGTCCGGAACTGAGAGTCGTGTCGCTAAACTGATGATGTGCAGACTACTCTCAACCGTCTAGGACAGGAATTGAATCACCAGTTGAGCCTGCAGGGCCTTGCCGTCCTGTTGATCCATCCAGGCTTGTTCAAGTCTGACTTGAACCCCCTGGGAAGCATGCCCATCGAGGACTGCGCTGCCGGAATGTGAGTTTGACTTGCCTCTGCCGTGGAATAAGAGTCTGCTAACGTCAGTGGTTAGTGTTAATGTTATAGGCAAGTATTCTCTCAAGAGCAAACATATGTTTCTTGATTGGCAGGGCAAGGAAGTGCCATGGTGATGGCAGATGCATAGAAGCCGATGTTCAGAGTACACTTCAAGAGCGAGACAATATAATATCTGATTTGGATGAGTAAATTCTGTGGTGATGTTCATGCTAGGCCGTGACGACGTGTGTGCCTCTGCAGTTGACTGGTAACTTCTCAGGGGTAATGACCTTTGGCATGTGATCGCGCCCTTCCCAGATTTCAAGTGCGCAAACCAAAGATACAACATTGTGTCCGCTCGAATAATGTGGTACCTGGATCAGATGATCAGATTTACGATAAACCTAGAGATGGATCCACAATATTCGTGTAATTAATAGAGCACGCGACTATAGTCCCGACCCCTGAGAGAAGGGGGGAGCAAGAAGCGGGATGGGAGGAATGGATCCAGACTCCGTGGGGGTTCGGGCAATAGACTCTGCGGACCCACTCCAGCAGGGACAGTTTTAGGCAGAATCACAGAAGTGGCTGCAGAGTGAAACTAGCCAAAGAAGCCTGAGCGCAGAGACACTTCTTCTGTCGGCCCCTCTGGAACGGGACGCCTGTGTGCTCTCCGTGTTCAACGTCTGTACTCCGTAGGCAGAACCCTTTTGGAACTCCAAAACGATCATATCCATGGCAGCTCATTCACTACTACTTTTGTTTCGCATCAGGGCCCGTCGGTCTATACTAAAATTGTGACAGACTTGGGGTGCGGTCGCATGCGTTCTGCCTCCCCGTGGAGAGAGAGAGAAAGCGGGACAGAGTGAGAAGAAGACCCACTTGGCTTTGGAGAGAAAATTGGATCTTCGACCACTCTGCCTGCGAGGTATGGCGAGTTGGCGACGAGGTGGAGTGGGTCTCTGGCTAAGATTTGAGAAAAGTTACGGCGGTGTGCAGTGAGGGCTTCTAGACTTCCGTGGACCTCGGGTAATTTTGGATGGCATGTACTCTAAAATTGGTAACTCGAGGAACTCAGGGGATGAGCATCCCCAACAATAATGCTACATGATAGGTAACGCCAAAATAAAGGAGTGAAATGGAAAGTTGATTGGGTTCTAGGAAAGATGGGGGACAGAGATTTCATTTGTTACGTTATCAGAGTCGCAGACAGTTCAACGACATTGTGGGTGAGGCAAAAGCGGTGAGGTATGTAGCACCAAGCAGGTGACAGGACTCACAGGAGAGGCCAAGATTTGGCGGAGAGAAACGCTAGGATTGCAAGAGGAAGGACCGGGAGGCAAGCAAAGGGGCGTTGCTTCCACCTTCACAAGCAAAAAATCCGGATCCAACACCATTCCTGTTAAGTTGCTAGGGCTGAGGAGGATCCGGAGAAGAGGGATCGGATCGAGGGTTAAGGTTGAGTGAAGCATTCCGTGCTACTGATGCTTGGCCATGACCGCCCAAAGACGCACTGCGCACCAGGGTATTTGCCGAGGCATGCCTTCTTAAGCTGCGAAATCTCCGTTCAAGCACAATGCAAACGGATCCATCCATACTGGCCTGGACGACAGACGGGGGCACGGGCAGAATAGTGCAAAACATCTCCGACCACTCCTCGACGTCGGGATCCACTCTGCGCGGGGACGAAATGCGCAGACTTGCACTTGCACTCGCCCAGGGGGTGGATGGATCCACCCCGCCTCTCCGTACTGGATGGTCAGATCCCTTGAGGCAACTGGGGACGACCCACTCTTCTCCCCTCGTCAGATGATCAGTCGCATTAGGACGGATTGTTGGGGGCATCAAGACAGTTCCCAGGGGTTGAGATGATATCCCACTGCTCATGCGAGCATACGATCCTCCAGCCAAAGTGTTGTCAAATTGTTGGAGGGCTCAGCCGCCCTATACTTGTTTCGGCACTAGCTCCCGAAAGTCACTTTGGTCTTGAGCAACATCAGGCGACTTTGGAATGCCGCTATGTCGCACTCAAAGGAAACGTCCCGCAAGCCGCATCTACTTCCCGCAGCGCTCGGTCACCCAGCCAGCCTGAACTTTGCGCAAATTGCCTTACGAGGAGATCTGACCATCGCCTAGTCGATGGACTAGGCCTTGAAATATGACCGAAGATGCAATTTTTAGTTGACTTCCTGTTAAGCTTCACCAAATTGGGTCTTCTAGCGTGCACCCAAAGCCGGAGAAGCAAGGACAAAATGCCTCAGTGGCCAGCACTTGTTACTCGATAGCGTATGGACCATGGCCACTGCCTGGACGCTTCCAGTCCGGAGCCGCCTCGTCCAGGGGCAGCGTGTGGGGCACAGTGATGCAGGCAGGTTACACTTTGGCTTCTGAGCTTGGGCTGGATCCACAAATCGTCGACAGAGCAGCGCTAGGATCCACTTTGCTCCCCAGACAAAGACCCCCATGGAGATATGTGTCGCTAGAACGTGTGAGGGGCGTACTCGGGTTACACCATCGGCGCATAGGGGTGGATCTCCCCGCTGGTATATAGACTGGACACCCCCGCCCCCGTTCAGACCTTGCCTCCATCATTCCTTTGTTGCCATATCCCTCAATAAGCCGGTATCAGCTGAGGTTCTGGAGTTGCTTGGTATATAGCGGGCTTCACCATACCCCTTTACTGGTATAACCGAATCTTCACGCCCGCATATCAACAAACGCAACCATGTCGGAGGAGATGACCGGCAAGATGCAGCCCCAATATGTGGAGGACTGGAACAAAAACCATGTCAATTTCAATGACAACAAGGAAGCCAGGTTTGTCTATCTACCCCCTCTGCTGGCCCTTGATTGTTATGCTAATGCTGTGAAGAATCCGCAACCCCCTGGCAGGGATCCCGAGGGATCAGCTCATGCGTGATGTCGACGAATTTGCCAAGGAGACGGAGATGACTGACATCATCCCTCTCTTGCGCAAAGGTGCACTCATCGCACAGGACCCGCCGGCGTACGAGCGGATAGAGGACCTCGAGGATGAAGAGCTCAATGCACTGAGTGATGAGATCACGCACAAATGGCGCCAGCCCCTGTCGCTCTACATGACCATCATCCTCTGTTCCGTTGGTGCTGCCGTGCAAGGTTGGGATCAGACTGGTTCCAACGGAGCCAACTTGTCCTTCGGTCAGGATCTCGGCATTGATGATTCAGACCCCACCGATCCCAATTACCAGCGCAACACATGGCTGGTGGGACTGGTCAACGCTGCTCCTTACATTGGCTCCTCTCTTCTGTACGTCGCGCCTCGAACCTGAATGACGATGAATTTAACTAATATCTCCATAGCGGTTGCTGGCTGTCCGACCCATTGAACAACTTCTTCGCCCGTCGTGGCACAATCTTCTTCTCCGCCGTCTTCTGCTTCTTCTCTGTCATCGGCTCCGGTTTTGCTCAAACGTGGCCCCAACTGTTCATCTGCCGTATCCTGCTTGGAATCGGCATGGGCTCCAAGGGCTCAACAGTCCCAATCTACGCTGCTGAGAACTCCCCGGCTACCATCCGTGGCGCACTGGTTATGACATGGCAGATGTGGACCGCCTTCGGTATCTTCCTAGGGATCAGGTCAGCCGATTGCAGCAAATTCTTGCGAAACACTCCAAGAAAGTGCAGGTACAAGATGTGCAATTCCCAGCAGTCATGCGACAGGGGGACTTCAAATTCACAAGCCAACTAAAAGAGCATGGGCACCTTGTAGAAGCAAAGTCGGGGTCTCTGCAGATGAGGGTCGGACCCCAGGGCAAAGGCAAGAAAATGATTCGCTATTGGTACACTTACTACAACGGTCGGATCGTCTTTCGTGAAGATGTCGGCTGGCATTTTCTATATGCCACCTTTGACGGGACTCCAGAGCGTGCGATGCTTATTCCAAGAGAGAAAATACCTCACGAGTGGTGGTTGCCTGTACCCATTGACAGTGTGGGCACCATATGGTCGCAGTGGGTTGACTACGCGAAACTCGCCGACTTCGAATTACACTTGTCTCACGGCAAAGAAGTCGCTCGTAAGATCGAAGCGATCCTGGAAGAAAATTCGGAGCTGCCTCACCCGCCTCCTTCAGTGGCTATATTCCCGAGGGCGCAAGATCCGTTCTTTTACAAGACCACCTTGCCGTCACTTGGGACGCCGTTGAGAATCGCTGCCGACAGCCTTTACCGAGAATCGTTGGACAAATGTCGCCAGAGGTGAGTTTGAAGTCATCTGAGCCCCTATATTTGAGCTAATGAGTCATTTAACAGGCGAAGAGGGTTGATTCATTGTCTCGGGTGGTACCCAAGAGGAATGCTTGTGTTTGTTGACCTTCGTTGGAACGATGAACATTGTCTGAATTACGATAAGGACAGTGTTGTCCCCCTTCCATTTGAAGAGCATCCTCCCCACCAGCTCGCAGTCAACACCTCTCCTGGAAGCGCCGACGTGGCCAAGAAAGTGACCAACCACACCTCGAAGCACACAAGGCAAAGCATCACCCGTGCTAAGGCTGGTGGTCTGTTGATTTGCTCCACGGCGAAAGGGATGGACCTCGGTGGCGGACACCCCTGGGCCGTCGTGCCGCCGGCACTTCTTCAGAAGACGAACTGGTTCACGGATTTCGGATCAACTTTAGCCACCCTCCCGTCGCGACCAGGAATGCTTGACAGTGGCCATGATCTGGTAAAATATTCCCTCAACCCAGTACAGCTCCACGGTCTTCTTTGCAGCTTCCTTGAAAAGGAGAATGTTACAGCCGAAGGTGTTGAGTACAAGACCTCAACATTCGTGTCTTTGGTCGGCGATATCAACCAGATTGTCGCCGACGAGATGGTACGCAAGGCGACCAATCCGACGAGGAACGGCTGAAGCGCCGGGATACCCATGATAAGAAGGGTAAGAAGGGGAAGGGAAAGAAGCCCAGGGATAGGAAGGAAGACACAGAAGAGCGCTGAGGCCGATGGGATGCAGCCGGGGAGGACGAAGACGAGGAAGCCGACGACGTGCTGGGGTATCTAGAGCTTTCGGAAGGGGATGAACAGGATTGAGGGAAGGCTGGAAGTTCTTACACACATGCCCATTGTAGGGGGCTGGCCGGGTTTCAGGACCTTAAGCCTGGTTTTTTGGCTGCTATCAGGATAGAGAAAGAGAGCTTCGTTCCGCCATTCAGTCGGATAGTCAATGCTGTTGTGCCCTATTGTAACATGTTTCTCCTTTGTGATATTCCACCTCGGTGGTGCGCCGCTACGACCAACTTCTCGATGCCTGAACTTCCCCTGCTTCCCCTGGTTCCGTTCTCTTGCCCTATCCCTTGCACAGCGGATCAAGCTCCAGTCCTTCTATAGTAGGTACGCGAAGATAAATTCAGCAAAACTTCTGTGTTTCCCCTGCCACCCAATCTTCGTCATCTTCTTGGATCCACGCTCTTCGGCGCCGGCCCGACTCAGACTTCATCTTCGCACGTGCCGCAGCACGTCTAACCGTGTTGTCCGGAACAGGGGACAACATGCGCCGAAGTTCTGCGGGTGCTGGACAGTGTCACTGTCCATGGGCACTACGGGGTCAACGGCTTCGACAGACTGCCGTGGAGTTGACTTCAGGCCCGGTGCCTCCAACACCGGCGAGTCCTCCTCCACAACAGTCGTCTCCACCGCATCACCCTCCCCATATTGGGTGGGCCCACCCTGCCCTTCTGTCCGTCCTGGTCCTTGCTGAAGGTAAATTCAGCCTCGGGTCGACACAGGGACGGCATTGAGTCACGGATTATCACTGCTTACAGGCCAGAATTCGATGAACTGGATGGCCCAGTCATCACCCCGCCGAACAACTTGCAATCTCACGTCGGCCCAGCGGTCTCGGTATGCTTCATATGAGGCTTGCTGTGACAGCAGAGACCATTAACACTCCTCGTAACGTATGGCTGCACTGAAGTGAAAGCACACAACTTACAACGAGTTCGTCCAGGCCATCGACATACACCGCTGGAAGCGGCACGTTCCTTACTACTTCGCGATAGAAATCTGCGGACCATTCTTCGTAGGTAACCGCCATTGCGATGGTATTGCTTGGAGAAGACTACCTAACTGAGCATCCTTTCTGTTTTGTATTTAAAACCATCGCCATCTTCTCTGCGATGGTTACCGGCACTTCCTCCGGCGAAAAGGGCGTGTCGGGAGCACCACATCCGTTATGTTCTTGACAACCCGATCTCTCCCGGAAGATCGTCGGTTCGAAGTCGCCTGCGTGGTGTCGGGGACTCCTCTGGGTGGCCGCTGCTGCTGAGGAGATTGCACCGAACGATTGGCTGACGGCCGCTGGGTTACTTGCGTCGGGGCGTCTGACTCGTCTGAGGCACAGCGGTTGGCGTTGTGCCGGCTGGCACCAAGCCTTTGATGCCAAAAATCGGGTAAGGAAATTCGTCTCTCTTTACGAACCACCGCTTGATTTCATCCGGAGCAAGGCTCGGGACCTGATGTGTCGGCATGATCGTCTGAGGCGCAACACCAAGAAGCTTGAAGATCTGTCGTGTTTCTGCAGAATTATCAAGCCATACGTCCCCATGGACAATGTCCATATTTTGTTCGACCGTGCTTATCAAGTTGGTCGTCCCATATCCATCATCATCTCCTTCATCGTCCACAAACGGCGCCAACTCGTTGAGAGCTTCCGGACCGGAGGATATCACCCTACGTTTTTGGATGTAGGTGGTAATGACCGGGTCTAATGACGAGATCTTCGTCCTCGCTCGTTCCAACTCCTCCTCTGCCTTCTCGGCCCTCCTTTGACACTCCATCAATGTATCATCTCATTGCTTAAATGCGGCCGCTATCTCTGGAGATGACCCTATGAGAATTTCGTCCAACAGTTCCTTTCCCCATTGGGTGCTCAACAATGCTTCTCTTGTCACCCTTTTAAGCTTCTGCTTTTCCTGGTCCGAGAATCGTAGGACTGTGTGCCTAATTCTTGGAGGACGAAGAAACTAAGGGGCGGATGGTGAAGTCGAAGCCTTTGATGCCAAAGATTGGGTAAGGGAACCCATCTCTCTTGATAAACCACCGCTTGTTTTCATCCGGAGCAAGGCTCAGATCTTGACGGGGCGCTTCCAGTGCGTCAAGAACTGAAGTTCGACGTGCAGTCGGCAATGGTCCTCCTACGGTTGACTAGGGTCAGAAAAACATGTTGCAAGACAGAAGGATAGTAAGGCTGCATACTTGGATGAGGAATAGCCGTTTCGTATCGCTTTATGCTCATAGAGTTCAGCTGACTCTGTAGGTCGTTCGATGACGGTTCCAACGGTTCCAATTGCTGCAAGTAGCCGTTTGATCAACCTGTTGTTCCCGTCGTAGCCCTGTTTCCTTGAAGTCATTAGCCGCGCGCATCTCCCGTACCCTGGCCTCACGTACCTCGCGTGGACAATCTCCGGGATGAACACCTCAGCAATGCGGACTAGAATTCCGCAGGCCGACAACCTCGGCTTTGCGAATGTGTCAACCTCTTCGTTGGTAGCGACATTCTGTCTTATAGCTTCCCCGAAGGCAGTACAGAACCTTGTGAAGCGTCTGTTTGATGCAAAGTCGGAAAGGTCCTAGGCCCTCTGTGAAGGCTGTCCCCTCAATGCCAGACTTCCTCAGGTCTTGGAAGAGCCAGGCTGGCGGTCTCTCAACGTCCGAAAGAGCCCATATAGCTTATAAAGAGAAACAGTCATATAATAGCTATATAGTAGCTGTAGTAGAGAATAAGGAGGTATAAGGTAGTAGCAACTGCAGAACAGAAAGAAACCTCAGGCCTGGACGAACGGTCCCGCATTTAAGTAAGCGGCCTAGAGATGTTTGCTCATCATCCGTGGAGATGTTTGCTCCAGAATTAGGATCATTCACCAACGCCCCGTTTCCTGTTTGCTGTGTACGAACCCCGCACCAGTCAATGACTCATTGGCAAATTGGCAAATGACCGGAACAGGAACAGCTTTTCAAGTGACTTAATTCGAATGACCTAGCTTGGAATGACTTCAAGCAAACGCACCTCAACGGCTGAGCACCGCGGAAGGAAGATGGAAGATCCCTTCATAGCTGAGGATGAGGACGTGCTACGTTACCTAGAGTTCTCTCCATAGGAAAAGGAGAATATGATTGAACTTCCCGAAGGGTGGGAGCTCATGCGGGAGCTAACACGCACATGCACATTGATGTAATCCATGGTTTGAAAGAATAGTTGATCCGATTTAAAGCCATCAAAGAACACAATACTATACTACCTATAGCAAGCAGAAGCCTCCTCCTAGACAGTAAGATTACTTACATGAAAAAGCCGCAAAAGAAGACGCCACCATTTCCCATATACCACCAGTATTTTTGTACAGCTCGAGGAAAGGAACAAGCTGTCGCGCGCTCGGAGAGACTTGGCGGCCAGACTCAACAAGATTCGCTCCTCGCAACCGTCTCGCTCTGACCCACCGCGTCCGCCTTTTTGCTTACGCCAGCAGCCAGGTTGACTGCGCCTAATCAGTCGGGGCCCTTAAGCAACCAGACCGTCCCACCAATAACCCCCACCAGGACCAGGACCGTCAAAATGCCCGCACCCGCTTTATCGCCCGTGGTAACGGAGCCCAGGAGGTACGGGTCCGTGCTAGTACTCGTGCCCGTCCCAGCCGCAGGATTGCCCTTACTCGTGCCGCCGGTGGACGCCGTGACGGGGCCCGTGACCTGGTCGATGAGCAGCGACTGGAACATCGCCAGCGCGCTCATCTGTTCGCCGACACCGTATTTGCCGTCCCACGAGCCCGTCGTCCACGTCATCCCGCACGTGACGCCGTCGGACCCGCCCGAGCAGGATTTGGCGGCGGCGGTGGCGGAGGTTTGTAGGATTGGCATGATCGTGCTGTAGGTGAATGGTGCGAGCTGCGTTGTTTGGGCGAGCCATTGCGCGAAGTAGCCTTTGAAGACGACTTCGTCGGTGTTGCAGTTCATCGTCGGCTCGCATGTCACCTCGCTGATGACCCCGTTTTTTAAGTAGGCGGAGGAGGCGTTGAGAAGGCGTGTGACGCGGTCTTCCCAGAGAGAGGCGCCGTTCGTCTGTAGAGGTTAGTGGTCATTGTCTCTGCGGAGAGCATTGGAAAGGAACTCACAAAGTTGTACATGAACGCGGCGCCATGCAGGAACACGCCCTGGTTATACGTCCAGAGCAACGTATCAGGGGTAGAGCAGTTGACCGTCGTACTCGTTCCATCATACAACAACAGATCCGGCGTCATCAACACGGAATCCGCCATCCAATCCCACACTTTGACTGCCCAGTCGGCATATGTTTGATTGCCGGTGTATCGAGCCAACCGAGCACCCAGAGCAAACAGTCCACCGTTGGACACCGTCTGCTTGTAATTGTATCCTGAGTTGAAGGAGTATATCTGCCACCTTAACCCACCATTGCATGCTGCAGTGTCCCATCGAGAACTTTGTTCATTGAAGACGGCTTGAGCCAACGCGAGCCACGATGGCTTGTCAGAATGAGGGTCGGCGAATTTGTTCTCCGCAGCGGACATGGCAGCAAAGCCCCAGAAGACTTGATCGTCGTTCCCCTATCGCCGTCAGTCCACCAGGCCTCCAACAGAAGTAATGTCACCTCCGCATTCTTACCTCGGTACTTGTTTGGTTTTGAGGCATGAAATCGTCATCGGGACCCACTTGAAACAACATGCCATCCATTACATTGTCGTTGTACGTCGTGTCGCCCGTGTAAAACCAGTAGCTGATGAGCTGACCGAACATAGCACCGCATTCCCACCAGTAGTATCCTAGAGGCAGCAAACCGGGTGTCTGGCCGGTCAAATTCCCCTGATAATAACTCATCATACCATGTGCGACCGTCCATGCTGCCTGTTTGATGGATGCTGCAGCAGAAAGCCGTCAGCGGATGATCGCAACGAGCCAAGGGAGGGATCACGAACATGTGCTGCTAAGGTCCAGATCGATGGCGGATGCCGTCTGACCATTGCCCAGAAGCAACAGCCCGATCGAAAGCGACTTCCATAGCCGCGAGGCCGATGATTTGTGACAGAACTTCATTGTGGGTGTTGATTATGACGTGGGGATCATGTCGTGAAAAGAGTCGTGAAATCCCAGCGTGAAGCGACAACCGTGCCGACCGGCAGCCAGGTGTCACTACCTTTACCCCTGTAGAGTCGACGTCCTTCTTGGCTGCTGTTGCACGAGACCGCGAACGAGTGACAATGGCCGATGATGGCGTTGTGGAATGGTGGATAACGAGAGTCCGATCTGAGGCGTGTCGATGATGCTGATGAGATGAGAAGCTTTTTTGGGTGGAGATGAAGGGGGGAGCTGGGTTCATTCCGCCCGCTTACCAAGTCTTAGTTCAGGTAAGACTGCGTTAAAGTGGGCAGTGCACACGCCCCAGTCAGCCTGAAAAAGCCGAAAATAGCAGACACCCTTGTGCCAATCTGGTAATGCGTTGCTCATGTGGGCCAATGATGCTCGGATGTCTTTCGCTAGCGTTCTTGGCGGCTCTCCACATGTCTCAATTCGTGTTATTGGGCTTTGGTCGCGTTCCAGCCGAGATTCCGGGATCGCCTCCTGGGATCAGGGGAAGAGGTCGAGGATTGTTGGCGTTTGAGCGCAATAAATAGGACTTGATTTCGCGACTATGTACGAATATGCCGATGACAGGAGTCTGTTGCAAAACCCACGATCCCAGTCTCTTACAAGACTTGCATCATGTGTCCCAATCGCCCATGTTGCTTCATTACCCACATGCATGGACGCGACGCCATATCTTCCACTTCTGACGTAACTTCGTAGACGCTTGTTAAGGATCCATTCGACAGTTTCAGGATTCCTTCAATGTCAAAGGCTTCACCCAGACTTCTCCTGCCCCTGTCCCTCTCCGCCTTTCAAAGCCTGCAACCTTTCCCGATTCCTCTTCGTCAGGACCCTCACCGTATTCGCCCTCTCAATCTCCGTCATCTTCTCCCAATTCGCAATCCGGCTCAGGGTGCCATCCGTATTAACGACCATCGGGCCTAGCTTATCCAGCTTCACCGTCGCCCCGCCTTCGCCAGATACGTCCAGCTGCGTCGTTTCGGCGTCGGTGCTTTCTGGTGCTGGTAGGCCGAGCGGGTGGGAGAGAGAAGGGTGCGTTGGGTTCGAGGGGTCGAGGTGTTCGCTGCTGGAGGTGGTGGTGGACATTGCTCTGGTGATGATGTGTGATGTGCGATTCTTGTGGGCGAGAAGGTGGGTACTTGGAGGTGGTGTTGATGCTGTTAAGGGGGGTGCGAGTGGGAGATTCCTGATTTGGGCGCTGCGGCGTGCGAATTGTAAGACTGCTGCTGTAGGTGTGTGCATGTGTAAGGCTCGTACAAGTGCTCGAACCATAGCGTTATATGTGATCTCGTCGGGTGGGTTGATTTATGAGATGTGCGATGCCTGAAGTCGGTATGACGGTACGGAGCCTGGAAGACGGTTCTAGAAAGCGTCTTAGGCGTGGGGCTGGGGCGCGCGGATTCTATCGTGTAGCGTGGTACATCCGCTGCTTCGAAACCGACAGAAACTCCTCCAGCGAGCGGTAATTCCAGCCAATTTCAGATGAACTTATCCTTGCTTATACTGCTGGTGAAATTTCCGTTCCATTACAATAATTCATAATTCACTGTTTGCTGCGATCTGATTAGATGACATCTTACATCCGCGTGCGGCCCGGCAGGACATCCAGCACACCCAACCCCTGTGTTATATTTCTCGGGCTCAGGTCATTTCACTGACGATTTTGCGAATAAAACCAATAACATCCACGACCAAAGAACCAAGCTACACCTTCCCCAGCTCATTCAAAATCATGCCTCCATCATTCGGCAACCCGCCCAAAAAGTCCACTTTCAACTCATACAGCCCCTCCTCCCTCACCACCTCTCCGCCCTCTACAACCTGCTTGATACCTGCTCGCAATCAAAATACCGTCCCTTCAGCACCTTCGCCCTGCCGCTCGCCAGAAACACACACGTCTGCCCACACAAATACGGCGAGTCCGTCATTCTCTGCTGCAAATCCCTATACATCTCCGCGCATTCCGGATACCGCGCCGCCACATCCGCATCAATCGGCCGCGCCAGCGCCGTCCGCACGCCGCCGGGGTGCAGACAGTAGGTATGTACGTCGATGCCGTCCATGTCTAGTTCGAGCTGGATGCTGGATGTCCCGCGTACGAGCGCGGCTTTGCCCGCTGAGTACGCGGAGGTGAACGCCGTCGTGACGGTGGCGGCCCGCGAGGCGATTTGGATGATGCACCCGCTGCCGCGGGCGCGCATTGATGGGAGGACGAGGGAGGTTAGGGCGAAGGCCTGTGAGATGGGAGGGAGGGTTAGCTACGGCTACTGCTGCTACTGCTGCGTAGGGGACGAGGGATGGGTGAAGAGGAGAGAGTCGGCGCGGCGCACCCCTTTGGCGTTGATCTCGACGTCTTTCCACCACAGCTCGAAATCCTCCATGTGGAAGGGTCGGCGGCGGTTTCCGCCCGCGCAGTTGACCAGCACACTTTCCTGGCGTCAGTCCGCTTCTCCTTCTTCACTAACGCATGACATGTGTCTCTCGGAAACGTACTGGATCTCGCCCTGCTTCTCTGCAATCTCCCCCACAATCTTCTTCGCCGCCTGGAAATCCGTCACGTCCAGAACGTACGTCCCGCAGCGCACGCCTTCTTTCTCGCACAGCGCCTTCGTCTCCGCCAGGTTATCGGCGCTCAAGTCCAGCGCGGCTACGTCGGCGCCCGCTCGCGCGAAGGAGTGCGCTATCGCTCGTCCGATTCCTAAAGCCGCATATCAAATCAACGACTGATACAGCCAGAGTATTGCGAGAGGCATCAAAGAGTGAACAGCATACGCACCTCGACCAGATCCCGTCACAGCCACAAGCTGGCCCTTGAACGCGCCGACGAAGTTCTTGGGATCGATCGCGTCGTAGACGTCGCCGTGGAGGTCGGGGCGCTTCGTGCTGGCCATGTTGTAGCTAAGAATCCGGTGGCGGTCTCGGGTCGTTTGCGCGAGATGAACGGAGTGCAGGGATGGCGAGCTTATTCAAGTCTACGCTGGACTCTGGACCTCTGGTGATGTTGCAGAACACCCTGCAGGGAATGCAGGGCAGCCAAGCTAGGTGGAGTGGGGCACTCGCATCTCCCCGAAATCCCCGCGGGGTAAGTTCTCCACCTTTAGCGTTGATGGACCCCGCAAAGGGACCCAGGATTGTGAATGTCGGAAGCCGGGCTGGCCAAACAAGATGCGCTGAACGAATGGTGTATCAAACTTCTAAATATATGCAGTCGACCTTGTTGCGATACAGAATGGACATTCAGCGTTGTGCTTCCTGATTCTATCATACAACCCTCGTCCTCGATTTCGGTATCCCTAGACCCCTTGTCAATCAGGATGTGCTCCGCGGGCAAGGCTGCAAGTTACCGATGTCTGATAGCGGAGCTCAAGAGCTCTTCACTGAGGAAGGACCTTCCAAGGACATTTAAGCGGTCAAGGAGAGTCTGGCAAAGAAAGGTTGAAGAACAGTGCTGGCTGGCACTCTCGAACATACTGGTCACCGCGAGGTGCTCTTGGGCGCCATTTTTGCTTCGGTGCTTATGTTCAAAATTGTGTCTTTTTGTTTTGGGCTGTCTCTCTATTGCATTTCCACCTCGTCGGCATTGCCTAGAAACATCTTCAGATTATCCCCAATAACAATACAGATTGTCATAGATAATTGCCCATCGAGTGGTGTACGCTCATGGACGCACTGAAGTCAGGTGGTGTAGGACTTGTATGGCGTATTCATAAGACGCTGGATGCCGCGCAGTGAGAGAGGGGGACAGCACTGCGGCAATCTTCGATAAGCGGCGGGTCCAGCGGTCGTCCGTCGGCGGCGGCGGCAGTCCCGCCTCTTGGAACAAGCCAGGACTATACTGTGTTATAGCCCTAAGTAATCACCAACTGGATGCGCAAGGCACGGCTCACTGTAGGCAAACTCTCAAATCCGCGGGGGACATTTACGTGTTCTCAGAGAAAGTTCGTTCCGGCGCCGCACATGGCTCAAGAACCAGCGTTCGAATACATAATCGTCGGAGGCAAGACACGCTCTCCCTCCTCCACTCCCCTTCTCACAACAACAGCCACGCTAACGCAGCTCACAGGCGGGACATCAGGATGCGGTCCTTACCCTTCCCCCTCTCCCCTCTCCCCCCGGCCAAAGTCTCAACTAACCGCCCCACCTCACAGTCCTGGCCAGCACTCTCCTCCAGCACGGGCGGTCCGTACTTCTCCTCGAGCGCGGGCCGACAAACGCGGTCTCTGCGGAAGATAACATCCCAGGCCACTTCCTGCACTTGTTGGAGACAGACAGCAACTGGCCGTATCGCACGGAGCCGCAGGAGGCGCTGGGCGGGCGCGTGCTGGAGGGACACCGTGGGAGTGGACTGGGCGGGAGCAGTAGGTTGAATTTCATGAGTTGGGTGCGAGGGCCGGCGAATGATTGGGATGAGTGGGCGAGGCGCGTGGGCGATGAGGGGTGGGAGTGGGAGAGGGTTAGGGAGGATATGAAGATGGTGAGTAGGTGTAAGCGGGTTTTATGTGCGGCGGAGCTTGGTGGACGTCTGGGTTGGGGGAGAGCTGGACTGATGAAGTGGTAACAGCTCGAGACGTTTGAGGAGTACGTGGCTCCTGAGTTGAGGCCGTATACAGCCTTCGACAAGGGCGACCATGGCTACCAAGGGTCTGCACTCCTCCCCTCTAGACGACCTGATACCGTCTTAGTGCTGACGAGACACACAGCCCAATCAGCGTCGGCCCCGGCCGCGAAGCGCTGCCTGGATCACTGGACTTCATCAATGCGTGCATCGAGGCCGGGATGCCCCTAAACCCAGATCACAACTCGGGCAACCCCATCGGCGTCTCCGTAGCGCAACTCAACTGCGCCAAAGGCGTGCGGATCAACGCCACCGCCGCATTCCTCCCCGAGGAGCTTAGGAAGCAGTACGAAGCGGAGGGCAAATTGAAGGTTGTGACGGGGGTCATGTGTTCGAAGATCCTGTTCGAGGGCACCACAGCAACGGGGGTGCAGGTGTACGATCTGCAAGACCCGAGTAAAATGAGTATATTCAAGGCTGGCAGGGAAGTGCTGCTTACGGCAGGCACATTTGGCAGTCCGCAGCTGCTGATGCTGTCTGGCGTGGGTGATGCAGCACATCTGGAGGAGCATCATATACCGCTCGTCGCGCATGTGCCAGGTGTAGGTCAGGGGCTGCAAGAGTAACATCACCCTGCCTCGCCGATACTGCTACTTGTCGCTGACTAGCTAACAGCCATCTGATCTTCTCATGCGAGTACTACCAAGACCCATCAATCCCCAGCTACAACCACCTCCTACACTCTCCCGCCCTGCAGCGCGCCGCCGAAGAACAATACACCGCCTCTCTCAGCGGCCCACTCATCCAGTACGGCGGGGCCTCCGCCATCGCCTGCCCACGTCTCCCGCGCCTCTTCCGCTCCGCCGAATTCCTCGCGCTGCCATCCAGCACGCAATCGTTCCTGCGCGCGCCCTCGCGGCCCGGTGCCGAGTACTGGCTGATGTCCGGGCCACTGTACCACGCCGGCCCGGCATTGGACGCTTCTGCCAGCATCATCGCCCACGAGGTGCTGCTGCAGAACTGCCTCTCGCGCGGCAGCGTGCGGCTGGGCAGCGCGGACCCGAAGCAGCCGCCACGGATTGATCCGAAGTACCTGATGCACGCATACGATATGCGCATGGCGGTCGAGGCGCTGCGCATGTTGCTGGTCGTGGCGCAGACGCGGCGCTACAGCGGCGTTTTAAGGGGGACGTTGGTTGGGCCATGGGATGAGATGGGAGGAGTGGAGAAGCTGGATCTGGAGAGCCTGGATGAGGAGGTTCTGAGAAGGTGGGTTAGGGAGAATGTAAAGCAGGGACTGCATGCGGTGGGGACGTGTAAGATGGGACGCGACGGGGATGCGATGGCGGTGGTGGATAAGGCGTTTAAGATCCGTGGCGTCGGGGGGTTGAGGGTCGCGGATCTTAGTGTTTGTCCGGTGCTGACGAGGTATGTTTATGTTTCTTTGGGAGTATGGGAGCTTTTGATGGGGAAGATGGCTGATGAATCTTTTTTTGGGGGAGCAGCAATCATACGCAGATTAACGCCTATCTGACTGGGCTGAAGTGTGCGCAGAAGATACTTGAGGAAACATCGGATACTGCTAGACTCTAGGTAGTGAAGTCGAACGAGACAGGAAATCCTAACCCATCTTCGAATGATCAAACATATCGTCCCATCTCGCCTTCTCCTCCCGCTTTTCATTTGCGTCTGCGTCTGTCCTCTTGCCGCGGTTGCGGTCCCAGTGCAGGCGGACGGCCTCCGCCCCGATAGCGAGCGGCAGGGGTTCAGGGGTCGGTGGATGTTGCGGCTTATCGGCGCTCGGCCGCGCCTGCCAATCCCTCTCCCTGACTGATAAGCAAGGAGCGGGGCGATGCTGCATCGGGCATGAACAGCAGCTTTTTCGCCAACTTTATCTCTGATAGACTCTGATAGACTCGTGGAACGTGGGGAATCGGGAGTCGGGGACAAGGCGCTACTGTGGCTAGACCCCCGGGGAGACATTTATTATCTTGAGGCGGTGGCATCGGCCGATAGCCTGCCTCCGTCTAAACGCATTGCAAGCCTGCTTCTTTCCCATGTGAATATCTGCGCCGCTGCCGTCCAAGATTGGAGAGCACGTTCCGCACCCCTTTCTGCGAGGAATACAGCTACTAGCAGCACCACTCAACAATGGGCTCTCTCCCCACCTCTCCCACCTTCCACCTCCAAGAGCGCGCAATCGACTCACCGCGCCCTCTACGGGTCCTCATCATCGGCGCGGGCGTCAGCGGGATCGGGCTGTACATCCGACTACGCCAATACATTCCCTCCGCCCAACTAACCATCATCGAGAAGAACGCCGGGGTGGGCGGGACATGGTTCGAGAACCGATACCCGGGTGTAGCGTGCGACATCCCCAGCCATGTGTACCAGTACACGTTTGCGCCGAACACGCAGTGGAGCCGGTTCTTTGCCCCCGGTGCCGAGATACTGGAGTATGTGCGTGCCGTGGCGAGGCGGTTTCGTGTTGAGGAGCAGGTGAGGTTTGGGACGGAGGTGGTGGGTGCGAGATGGGATGAGGAGAGGGGCGTGTGGTGTGTGACGACGGAGAGGAGCGGGGAGGGAAGGAGCGAGGAGCACGCGGAGGTCCTGGTTAATGCGAGCGGGATCTTGAATAAGTGGAAGTATCCGGACATTGAGGGCTTGGAGGACTTCAAGGGCAAGCTGCTGCACTCGGCGAACTGGGATGAGAACTGGTACGTGCTGTGCTGCCCCCGAAAATACGACTGCTATCCGCGCTGACACCGGTGCTTCCATCCAGGGACTGGGCAGGCCAGGACGTCGCGCTGATCGGATGCGGCTCATCCGCGATCCAGATCCTGCCTCAACTCCAACGCAGCGCCGCGAACGTCTACAACTACGTGCGCGGGCGCACCTGGGTCAGCGAGCCGTTCGGGGGCGCGTTCACGCAGGCCGCCATCGCCGGCGACACCGAGTCAGGGAACTACACGTACTCGGCGGAGGAGCTCGCGCGGTTCGCGCGCGACCCGGCCCATTACTGGCGGTATCGCAAGGAGATGGAGCGGTGGATCAACATGGACCACCCGTGCTTGTTCCCCGGCACGCCCGAGCAAGTCTCGGGGATGCAACGTATGGAGGAGAATATGCGGCGCAAGCTCGCCCGCAAGCCGGAGATCTTCGACGCGCTGAGGCCGAAGTTCTTGCCGGGCTGTCGAAGGCTTACCCCCGGCCCGGGGTATCTCGAGGCGCTGGTCCAGGATAATGTGCATTTCGTCAAGACGCCTATCGTTAGAGTGACGGAGGATGTACGTGGCCCCTCCCTCCCCTCAGGGCATCGCAGCAGGCTCAGCTGCTTTTCCCGCTATGTGTCACAACTGACCGAAGCTCTACTCTAGTCCATCATAACCGCCGACGGCACCAGCACGCGCGTCGACGCCATCGCCTGCGCCACGGGCTTCGACACCTCACACATGCCGCGCTTCCCCATCACCGGCCGGAACGGGGCCACCTTCAACACACGCTGGGCGGACGGTGCCAGCGCCAGCGCGTACATGTCGCACTCCGTCCCCGGCTTTCCCAACTACTTCATCATCGGCGGGCCGAACTCCGCCACCGGCGGCGGGTCACTCCTCATCATCTTCGAGTCGCTCATCGGGTACATCGTGAAAGCCGTGCAGAAGCTCGCGCGGGAGCACCTCAAAAGCCTCGAGGTGAAAGAGAGCGCGCTGAAGAGCTGGGAGCGCTACTGTGCTGCGTACTTCCCTCGCACGGTCCATGTTGGGGAGTGCACGAGTTGGTATAAGGCGGGCGAGAGGGATCATAAGGTTGTCGGATTGTGGCCCGGGAGTAGTCTGCATGCCCGCAAGGCGCTGGAACACCCGCGCTGGGAAGACTTTGAGTGGCAGCGCGTGCCGGGACAGGATCTGATGGAGTGGCTTGGTGATGGGTGGACGGTGGCGGATAAAGAGAAGGGGGATGTTAGTTATTATTTGGATAAGGTGGATTTCCCGCCGGTGCCGGAACCGGTTGTGGATGGGCCAAAAGAGTGAGCTGCGTTGGAGCTGTGTTGGAGCCGGAGTTCGGCGTATATATCTCACTCCCATGATGAATCAGTGTGATTTGTTGAATCTCTATCTTGTAGATGGATCATGCGCGGCAACATGAATGCTATCAGCAACAGCATCTTCAGTTTCGATAAATGTATTTCTATATGTGTATCATACCAGGAATGCTAGAACATAACACCAACATCCCAAACCCAGCCTTGCCACCCCCCTATGCGGCATTTACAAAAAATCCTCTCTCCTAATCTTACTCCTATCACAAATCCCTCTAAAAACACTATCCTCCCTCTCCCACAACTTCAACGGGGGATCAAACTCCGCGACCCTGCCCTGGTCCATCACCAGCACGCGGTCATATTTCACAATCGTGCGCAGGCGGTGCGCGATGCACAGCACGGTGCAGCCCGGGAACGCCGTCTGCAGTGTCTCCTGCACCTTGCGGTCCGTCGCCTCGTCGATCGAGGATGTCGCTTCGTCGCAGATGAGGATCCGTGTTTGAGAGACGAGGGCCCGCGCTAGAGCCATCAGCTGCCGCTGCCCGAGAGAGAAGTTGAGCCCTTGCTCTTCGACGGGGCTGTCGAGCGTTATTTTTGGGCCGGTGGGTTGAAAGGAGGAGTCTGGGGGGTCGGACGGGGGTGCGATGATGGAGTTGCTCGTTGATCGCTGGGGAGTGCTGATTTCGTCGGGCACTGTTGTGGATGTCGGGGTAGTCTTCTCGTCTGCGGTGAGGCTGGAGGTCGTCTCGCCGGCAGGAGGTACGAGGTGGGCTTTTCGGAGCGCGCTCCACAGCTCCAAATCTGTGTGCTCGCCAAAGGGGTCGAGGTTGCTCCGGATGGTGCCCTGGAAGAGTGTCGGGTCTGCAAGAGAGAAGGTGAGATGAGCTATTGGAAGATGCAATGGAGACATTGGCGCTCAACTTACCTTGTGGAATGATAGTCATGGCACGCCTCAAGCTCTTCAGGTCAAGATCAGCTATATCGACCCCGTCGATTTCGATCCGGCCAGAATCCAGCTCCACAAGCCGGAACAGACACGACGTAATCGAAGATTTCCCCGCGCCAGTCCGGCCCACGATGCCCACCCTCTCGCCCGGCTTGATATCCAGGTCCAACCCTTTGAGCACCAGCGGTAAGCCCTCGCGATAGCGCATCTGCACATCACGGAATACAATTCCTCCAAACGCCGGCCAGCCCTGGGTTGGCTTCTGCGGCATGGGCTGTTTGCCCCTACGGCTCCTCACAGCGACAGCACGCTCTTCTTCGGACGGCATCTGGTCGCTGCCATAATACAGGACTCGCTCCGTCGAGTTCATCGCGCCCTCCATATCGCCCAGCTGGCGCACCATGAACTGCACCTGGCCGATGACCTGCAGGATATAGCTGAGCACCAGCGCGGCGGTGCTGGGGTTCACGTGCAGCCGGTTCGAGACCACGAGAAGCCCGATCACCAGCGCGAGCACGCAGCCGATCAGGTCCAGTCGCGTGCTTAGCCACGTCTGGCATGGGAATGTCAGGAAGTATGCTGAGTTCATGTTGTCGAGCGCCGCGTCCAGCTTGCGCCGGTATAGCCCCTGCACGCCGTATGCTTTGATGGCGGCGTTGCCAGAGAGCGCTTCGCCGAAGCACGAGAAGACGCTGGAGCGCAGCACGGCCTCGTGTCGCTTGAGGCCGCTGGCGGAGGCGCGGTAGAAGGAGGCGGCGAAGTAGACGAGGATACTCAGCGGGACCAGGGCACATGCAAACTGTGGGCATTAGCACGTTTGGCGAAGAGGGCTTTTCGGAGGCGGGAAAGAGAGCCGAATGCTTACCCAAGGATAGTATACGATGATAAGAATGAAGATTCCAGAAACAATTGCCACTGTTATGAGGAACTGCCTCATGTACTCGGTTAGAAAGCTGTCCATGGTGTCTACGTCCTTGGAAAACCGGTTGATGATCCGTCCGAGCGGTGTGGTGTCGAAGAATGACCTGTGGTTAGGGCAATTAGCGGAAAGGGAAAGAGCTATCTAAAGGGGGGAGGTGCTTACATTGGTGCTCCAAGGACTCGCTGCATCGCACGATGTAGGAGCTTTTTGCTAGCTTCTGTACCTCCAATTGTGAGACTGAACCCAAATATAAACAAGAAGAAGGTTTGTGCAACGCCCATTGCGGCATAAACACCGATCTGTTGAAGAGTGAGTCAGAGACGACCCGTTCAACAAGCAGCTGCTGAAAGGTTTGAGGAGGAGTGGTCCATGAAAGACTCCGCGGTCCGGAGTCTGACTTACGTAGACACCAGTGGACACGTTATACCGCCCCGCAGTCCAATAGCTCAGCCACACGGTCCCAACCAGCTGAGCCGTCTGCGCAAGACAGCACGTTATCAGAACGAGGGGCGCGAAAAGGACGCTACCGCTGGCTTTGATATACTCCCAGTACACACCGATGGAGATCCCATTCTCTGCCTTTTCCTCACTGGTCATAAGCTTGGAAGGATCCTGGCGAGTAGTCTCGTGGGATTTCCCCGAGCGCGTGGAGACGACCTGCTTCAACGAGCCTGTCTCAACGGCCTCTTTCTCATCGATAGCATCGTCGATGTCATCCTGCTCCTCTTCTTCGCCGTCGTCCTCGGAGGGATCTTCAGTCTTCTTTTCTTTGGCTTGAGCTGAGCGAGAGACCATTTCCATGAAGCCCGCATGTGTAGCCAAGAGGTCATCATACGTGCCGACCGCTTCGATCTTACCATCCTGCATCCACAGGATCCGATCACACTGGCTTAGGACATGCATCTGGTGGGTAGCCAGAACCCTGCACTTACCATCCAGCAGGCCCTTGATCGCTTCCTGAAAAATATGCCTGCCAACATGAGCGTCCACCGCACTCAGCGGGTCATCAAGTAACACGATATCCGCATTGAAATAGACCGCGCGGGCAATCCCGATGCGCTGCTTCTGTCCGCCACTCAGCGTGATGCCGCGCTCGCCGACCTCGGTCTGATCGCCGTCCGGGAGCATGTCCAAGTCCGGTCGCAGGGCACAGGCGTCGATGACCCGGCTGTACCACTGCTTGTCGAACGCCTGCCCGAACACGATGTTGTCCCGCACGGTAGCGTTCTGGATCCACGAGTATTGAGGACAGTAGGCCATTGCGGAACCCTGGCGGAGCATGCCGCCTGTCATGCGCATTTCGCCTGCGAGGGCTGCTAGCAGCGACGTTTTACCGCTGCCGACAGTCCCGACGACCGCCAGAAGCTCGTTTCGGGATATCGTCAGATTGAAGTTGTCAATGGAGAAAGGCTTCTGGCCCGAGCCGGCGGCCTTCTCATCCTGCCTCTCTGAGGAAGCCTTCTCCTGGGTCGCCGACGACGTCACTGCGACCGCGGAAGGAGCAACCTTTGAAGACCCCTTATTGTCGGGTTCCGCAGACTTTTCGGGCAGTGTAGCCGTTTCCCAGGTGAAGCTAGCAGAGACAATCTCAAACGCGTTGTCACACTCAGGGTCAACTTCACGTTTCTCCTTCTCGTGTTCCGCGAGCAGATATTCCTGAATCCGGTCGAAGCTGATCCAAGCGTCAATGACTTGGCCAATGACGAGGGGCAGAAGGTTCAATGGCATGCGCAAAGCGTTCATCAAAGCGAAGGAAGAGAAGACTTCGGCTGCGGAGAAGCCCTTGTGTGTGAGCGCGTAACACATGAATGCGAATACGCAGGCGAGGATCGGTAGTGCCTGATAGATATCATACGTTAATATTGTCTGATGTACCCAAATGTTCCTGCCAAACGGGGTGGCGGTAGTTGGTTCTGTCTAGGAATGTGGGATAGGCATTACATACCATAGCAACTGCGTTGAGGGCGCTTCTAATACCCAGTAGAAACTGTATTGACTTGACCTCCTTCCTTCGCAATGCCCTCAACTCGTCAAGGAAACTCTCTTCCCAAGCAAAATATTTGACGAAGCGCACCGCTTGCAATATCTCCTGGGTCAATCCGATCCGTCTGTCGGTGACCTTGTTGGCCTTGCCTCTCCTCTTGGCCATGGACTTGACAGCAAAAAACAGGGCAGGCGAGACTCCGACCAGCGTTCCGAATCCTACCAGCGCGCTCGGCCCGATGTTAATCAATAATTGGACGAGAAGAACAGCGATCTGCAACGGGATTGTCCAGAGAATATGGAAGAAGCGGCACGACTGGTCGATGTGGTACGTGTCGCTACTCATCAGGTTGGATACCTTTCCATTGGACCAACCGGGCTCGCTGTTGTCCTCTTTGGCCTTTCGAGCATGTCGCTTCTTCCTTGCATCGCTCTTTTCCCCTTTGTCCTTCCCGCCATCTTCATCTTCATCCAACTCCTCTTCGACACCGCCTACTCTGGCCCGAGCGGATATCGTCTGGCTCTTTGTGTAAATCATCGAAATCAAGCTCGACCTCGCCATGGCGCCCACCATCATCGCGCGGTAGAAACCCTGGTTGATAGCACAAGTCCCAATGACCTGCATGGCCACCATGCCCAGCACCAGCCCCACGCCCTTACCGATCGGCGCAGGTTGGCCGTAATAAGCGTCCGACGCATATAGGATAATGTACTTCAGTAACAGCGGCGACAGAACCATATTCATATTCGCCACCAGGATCGACAGCCCGCCGAGCCAGAACTCCCAGAAGAAGACGCCGTTGATGGCGCCAATGAGGGCATGTTTGTCGCCGCGCGCCGCTCGACGTTGAAGCTCTCTCGAGATCTTCTCGGTGATTCCCTCGACGCGCCGGGTCTCGGGGAGCTGCGGGATGTCATTGAGCTCTAGCGGCCGGTTGTAGCCCACTAGCATCAGGTGGTTGATCCAGATGTAGTACAGCTGGCTGAACCAGTTGGCGGACGTCTCCCTGCTGACGCCGCGCTCCGTCGGCACAGGGTACGTTTTCCATCGCAGCGGGTTGCGGAGCCATTTACCGCGACGCTTTGAGCCTTTGGCCGTAGCTGTGGTGGCGGCTTCAGGATCGTGCGTCATGGCTTCGCCGTGTCAGTCTCCTCACTTGGCGCGCATGCGTCCGTTCCCGATGCAGGCGTGAAGCAGGAGAAGAAAGATGGGCACGCCGCGATGCGCTGTCACGCAGAACAAGAGATTTGAATCGCAATGCCGAAAGCTTATCTGCCGTCACCCGAGGCTTGTTGGTGCTGCGGCTGAGCTCGTCGGTGTTACAGGTCCAAGACCCCAGCGCGCCTTGCCCGAAGCTGGAATAGCCTCGCTGATAAGGATGGTTGCCCCGCGGCCAATCGATGTAACTCGGCCGAAACTGCAATAATGGTCCTCAACCGCCAAGCCATGGACCAGCGACCCGTTATCTTTACGAGTACGGAGTCCTGCTCGATGGATAGCCGTTATCTCCATTATCTTATTAGCAGAGACCGGCTGCTGTGATTGCTCCGTAACAAGAGAAAGGATGACACCCTACATCGTAGCCTCTTCACCAAGGGGCCAAAGGGACGGCAACTTACTACCATGTCCATAAAACACCACCAGTCCCCCAGCGTGCCTTAGTCTTGCATCCTCACGGTTCACAGATATACAACATGATTAGCTCCGGGTGCCGGGGTGCGGTGCTCTACAGAAAGCGCCCACCGCGGTTTGGATGGTTACAGATATCATACATAAGGCCTGACTCTCTTTCGACGCGTCAAGTCGCCGTTCACAATTCTCGATAAGCAGAACCTATCCCCTAGACATTCTGTACTGCTATCAGGGGATCCGAAGATATTAATTAATAAACGATGTCGAACAGCCACAGGTTTGGCTAGAAACGGCATGAAGCAAGTAACTGGAATCTATTGGAACATACTAGTGGCCGAGAGGTGCTCCTTGGGAGGCTTCTTGACGATGTCGAACAGCCGCAGGTTTGGCTAGAAACGGCATGAAGCAAGTAACTGGAATCTATTGGAACACACAGTTCCCTCTGAAGGAAAGCACCGAAGCAAGAAGCCTCCCAAGAAGCACCTCTCGGCCACTAGTATGTTCAACAACACCAGCCAGGACTGTTTCTCGACCTTTGCCACGCCACGCTTGACCGCTCAAACGTCCTTGAAACATCCTTCCCCAGTGAAGACTTCTTGCGCTGCTGCTGTCAAACATCGGTAACTTGCAGCCTTCTCTGCGGAGCTACATCCCTCTATGACTCTCGTAAAAGTCCACATCAAACATGACATCGTACGGAAAATTCCCGCCCTGCCAGCCGGGCCAACCAATGAGATCATCCATCCTCATATTCACGTTCCCCACCGGCAAGAACTGCGCGCTATCATAAAAATTCGAGAACGAAGCCGGCGTACTCGCCGGGCCATGACCTGCCTGCGCGAACGGCGCTTTCTGTTCCTTCCTCGGGCCCGCCCGTACACGGGAAACAGCTTCCTCCTGGAGCATCTTCTCGGTCTCACGGAGGGCCGTCTCGCGCAGCACGTACAGCACGCCCCAGATACCGCCGTTGTTGCCATTGACGACGTGCCGGCCCTGGCCCTGGCCGGACCCATCGGCTGCCGTCGTCGCTGACTCCGGCAGGCAGTGGTCGAACAGCCGGTTCACGGCTTCCCAGGCCTCGTCGACCCCGGGCCGCCGCGGCCGCAGGCAGATCCCCCGGATCACGTACGCGAGCGCGTACCACTGCGTGTACAGCCGGTGCAGCCAGCTGTGGCCGAGCGCGTGCGTGTTGGTCTGCAGCTCGTGGGCGATGTCCAGCACGGCGCACGCCGAGGTGAAAGCCTTATCCTCGTCGGTGGGGCCGTCGCTCGTGGGGGATGTAGCGATGTCGGGGTTGCTGGCGGATTTGCGCCGGTAGTCCTGGTACTCCTCTTCCTGCACGTTGAAGATGAAGCGCATCTTGGCCAGCGCGATGCGGTGGTGGCCCAGCGCGGTGATGCCGAGCGGCGTGTGCGGATTCGCGCGGCTGAGGTACTTGGACGTGATCCAGCCTGAGCGCCGGTCGATCTCTTGCCGCTTGGCTTCGAGCCCCGCGATGACGGCGTCGTCGGTCGTGTCCAGCGTGTTCAAGATCAGGATGGAGCTCATCAGGTCGATGGTCTCGAGCTGCGTTAGGAAGAAGGTCATTTCCGTCCACGAGTCGGACTCCGGAGGAAGCCTCGTCATCGAGGGGTGGATGTCCACGTCGTTGACGTTCAGCGGATAACGCAGCTTTGGGGTTCGGCCTACGCTGGGCGCACAGCCGTGGTCTTCTGGCGCGCGGGAATCGAGCAGGCAGAGATGCCACCAGAGTCGCAGACGGATCTCCGTCTCGAAGGGAGAGATGTTGAAGAGCCTTCCATCGCGGTGCAGGCCCAATGACTCGGCGATGCGGATGGCCATGCCTATCAAAAGCAGCCGGCAGTTGTTTGAGGTGTGGACCCGCATGCTAGCCTAGGATGGCATGGTCATTAGAGGAACGGAGGATATCCACCTTGAGTGGATACTTACGAGGTATATTGTGAAAGCTTGCAGCGTCCGCATGTTTGGACATCCCAACAGGTCTGCCTGTGACAGCGCCTGATCCAGTCCTTGCTCGAACTGTCCGAGAAGCCTCGCTCGATCGTGGCCGAACGTCACACGCACCTCTTCAGCATCCAAAGATGTTACTGCCGCAAAGTAGATCGAGAAGATGAGAGCCCGTACGCTGCTACTGACAGAATGAATGTCGGTGATGGCCTCGATCATCAGCTGCTGCGTCGTGGGCGCATGCAGGATCTTCAGCACTGGATCCACGTTCTTAACATAGATCCGCCATAACTTCAATGCAAGGGCAGAGTCTGGAGCGAGCTCGGCAATGTCACCGGTTTTCCGCTCGTACGTGGGAAACAGCCCGCACGTCAAACGTACGCCCATGACGGATGTCGTGTCCTGCCCTTTGATACTCAATCCTTGCAATCCTGCGGCTTTCCCTTGCTGTTCCTCCTATTCGAAGCCGTCAGCGAATCAGTGCGAATCAGTCTGTCGATATCTGCGAAGAAGCTCACATCTCTGAAAATGTTCGCCAGCACCGGATTATTCAAATACTTCCCCACATTCTCGCCATCTCCAACCAACAGCTCCCACGCCTCCTGAGCGGCCGTGAGCTCTTCCCGTCTCCCGCGTTTCGTGGCGTGTCCAACATCCCCGCTGGACGGTCCTCTTGCTCTCTTCTCGCCCCGTGCTGTCAGCAAGGAGCCTCTGTTTTCTGCGGGAGCCTCTTCTCTCAAGAGCCTTTCCACACGGTCCAATCGCTCAATGACATCTGCCAGCATCCGCCTCCTGCCGCGTTTATCCTTGTCCGACTCGAGCTCAGGATACAGGCATTGCGTCCTGGTCTTGGTGCAGTTCGTGCAGGGCACCATCCGATCACAGCGGACCTTGCGCCCGTAGCACGTGAGGCACGAACGCGGCTGCACCACCGGCTCAGGCTCGCCATCACCAACGGGCGCGCCATGTCCTTCCCCACCAAGGTTGCTGGCTGAGGTCGCCCGGCTCCGCTTGCTGGCCATTTTCGCAAGGCTCATACCATTCTGGAGCTCTCTCGTTCGGGGCATCAGGGTTCTTTTAGGCGAAGCTGCCGAAGAGATGCGCGAGCAAGGCCCTTATCGCTGGCTGTACGTCGCTGTCCCAATCTTGCTAGCCTGTAGATAAGGAGCCCAGGACCCTGACTCGGACCCCTCGGCCTGCACTGCCGAGAGTCTGAGATGGTGTTTTCTTATCTTTCCGGGGCGCCTTGGTGGCGTTGCCGCTAGTGGGACTAACGCTCGCACTAGGTTATTCCGATAAGCCTGCTCTGGACGCGCATAGTGCGGAGGTGAGGGGCAGTCGGGATGCGAGATTGTGGGCGACTGGTCCGGCCTGTGTACTCGTGAGCCGCCGAAGAGGAATGGGGAGAGCGGTAGATATGGACGGAGGGCTCGGCCCAATCACTGCTCGAGATGTGCTGCTCCTGTGTTACTACCGCCGACAGCTTTTGGAGGGCTTGGAAGTTACATATTTTGCCCATCTCGGTTTTTGTAGGACGGAGAATATCTACAGCGGGGTTGCCTTACGTCCTCACTATTATTGAACAAACCCTCAGAGCAGCAACTCATCAGAGCACACCTGCTTACCACAAGCATCACAGATCCCACCATGGCTCCCGGACTTATCGCAGACCCTGTGCCATCTCTGGCCACGCTTGGCCTTACGAATGGAAGCGACGAGCAGTCATACAAGCTCCTTCACCAGCCAATCCACGCCAAACGTCCAATACGATTGATCTGCATCGGCGCGGGCATCGCAGGGATCGCGGCCGCATACAAATACCAGGAGAAACTCACCGAGAACGTCGACTTTGTCATCTACGAGAAGAACGCCGACGTGGGTGGGACCTGGCTCGAAAACCAATACCCAGGGTGTGCGTGCGACATACCCGCGCATGGATATACCTATTCCTGGGAGGGGAATCCGAACTGGTCGCGTTTGTGAGTTTGCTTTTTTGGCATCCATGATTGGCAGCTGTGAGGGATGCTGATATAACTCGGTGGTCTAGTTATGTTGAACAACCAGAGCTGTTTGCGTACTTCAAGGGCTGCGCGGTCAAGTGGAATTGCATGCAGTACATCAAGCTCAGCCATCGCGTGATCGAAGCCCGCTGGTCTGAGGTCAAGTCGGGCTGGGATGTGAAGATCGAGGATCTCGCAGCTGGGACCGTCATCGACGACTTTTGCGATGTTCTGCTCAACTGCAATGGCATCCTCAAGTAAGTGCCGCCTCTCCATATAGAGTGGAACTATTGCTCATGAAACGGATTGAAGTAATTGGAAGTGGCCCGACATCAAAGGCCTACACGACTTCCGGGGAAAACTGCTCCATTCTGCCCGATGGGATAAAGACTGGGTGTACGAAGGCAAGACAGTAGCTGTCATTGGAGCTGGTTCCACGGCTATTCAGATTGTGCCGGCAATGCAGAAAAGTGGGAATATCTCCCACACTGTTCTGGGAAGTTCTGGGAAGTCACTGACAGTCAATAGCTGTAAAACGCCTTGTGAGTTTCAACCGATCGCCGAACTGGATTACTCCGGAATTCGGACAATCGCTGGCAAAAGACGGCCGGAACACCTTCTTTACCGCAGAAGAGATTGAGCGCTTCAACAAGGACAAGAAGTACTTTCTCGAGTACCGCAAGAAGGTCCAGAATACCGGCAGCGGCACCTATCCGTTGTACTACAAGAACTCGGACCTGCAGAAGGATGTGTTCACCAAATACACCGAGTTGATGAGGCAGAGGTTGAAGGGAAATGAGGAGCTGTGCGCGAAACTCATTCCTAGATTCCACGTGGGATGCAAACGGTTCGGATCCTCAGCAAGCCAAGCAAAGATGCTTGACAAACTCATACTTACTGGCCTAGGTTCACCCCAGGAGAAGGATACCTCGAAGCATTGATCGAGTCAAACGTCACCACTGTCACCACCGACATCGAAAAAGTGACCGAGACAGGGATCCTCACGGCGGACGGGAGGCACTTTGAAGTCGACGCCATCATCTGCGCTACAGGGTTCGACTGTTCGTATGTGCCGCCGTTCCCGATCATCGGGCGTAAAGGGCGCACCTTCACAGACTACTGGAAGGAGGAGCCACTGCATTACATGTCTGTCACTGCACCTGGGTTTCCCAACTACTTCAGTGAGTTCTCCAATTGCTAGCTCTCAGAAACGGTGACTCATGCTCGCGCAGTAACCGGTGGCCCGAACAGCCCCATCGCCAATGGCTCTCTGATTTCAGGCCTGGAAACCGAGGTCGACTACGCGTATAAATGTATTTTGAAGATGCAAACGGAGAATATCCTGTCGATGGATGTCATGGAGGATGCCATGTACGACTTCCTCGAGCACAGGACCGCCCTTATGAACGAGATGGTGTGGAGTAGCACTTGTCGTAGCTGGTACGCAGTGATCCCTCGTGGCTTGTTCCCAGAGCCCAACATATCTTCCTTTCGCTTCAACAACTCACAGATTGAATAGGTACAAAAACGGCAAAGTTGATGGCCCCGTCATTGGTCCATCGGTCGGCTCGACATGGCATTTCAATGAGATGCTTGAGAAACCCCGTTTCGAAGACTACAAGTTGGTCTATAGGTACAAAAATCGGTTGTCGTATCTGGGAATGGGCAGGACGGTGCGGGAGATCCGCGGGCAGGATATGGCTACGCATCTCAAGGAGCCTGGTGTAGAGGCATGAAGGATCAGCGACCATGGGCATCCCTGCATACCTTGATTTGATGTTTTGTCGCGTTTCTTATTTCACTCTTCGCGTCATAGGCTCTGTGAATACTGCATAAATATCTGTATGTATCTTTCCAATTGGTGTCAAAGCCATGGCAAGCTTTTGAGCCCGGACAGTGAAAAAGACATGTGTACTAAATCCTGTAGACTTTGGTTGGCACTGCTCCCATCGCCCATTCCCTTGCATGGGAACGCTCCCCCGCGAGTGTTGCTTCATCCGAGCATAGATTGGCTCAAAGCAAAACCATATCACTGGCCAAATGCGTCCACGGGTTTCACTGAGGCGACTGATAACGACGAAGGGGTTGTTAGTGCAGCACACACGGCCCACGAAGGCCCATCTGGCCCGTTCGGCCCTTATGGGCGAGGCGTCCGAGATATTGATGCCTCCACCCATCCCTGCCTTATCATGAATGTCGATCTGTTCCACTCTGGCTCTCAGCCATCACTGTCCTTATCTTCCCCACTGCTGAGATACGCTTGTGCATGAAAAGATAAGGGCTGTCTCGGTGAATGTGATATGCGTGTTTATCTCACCCTTCTCGTACATATCGGCAGCTCGCTCACGCTAAGTAGTCTAGATTGCCTGCCCTCGTTTTTTAGTTCCATTATCGGATTTGTTTCTGGGCAATATCAGAAGCCTGACTAGAGTGCCCGAGGGCCGGGACGCTCTTCCATCGATTATTTTGTTAAGGCTGCTCATCTTAGCATTCTCCTCCGGCGCCCTCACAGCTCTCGTCACGCCAGTCAACATGGCAGCCGTCAACCAGGAAGAGATACCAGTCATCGACTTCTCAAGGTTCACCACCGACTTCGAGGGAGTATCAGCAGAGATCAAGAAAGTCTTGGAGACATGGGGATTCCTGTACTTGAAGAACCACGGGGTGGCCCAAGATCTGATCGACCAAGCCTTCTCCATCTCGGATGACTTCTTCAACAAAACACCACAAGCCGAGAAGGACTCCTGCAAGTGGAGCAGCATCTACAACGCCGGCTACGACGCACAGGTAGGCACGGCCGCGTACTTCAAAGAGCACGGTGGGTCGGACCGTACCAGCAGCGCGGACCCAAAAGAGATCTTCAGTTTCCGCAAGCAAAACTCATACGACCAGCCGCTGCCGCCCAGCCTGAAGAAAGTGCAGCCCAAGATCCAGGAGTTCCTCAAAGAAACCCACGAGCAGATCGCGGTGCGCGTGCTGGCCTGCCTCTCGGTCGCGCTGGGGCTGGGCGCCGACCGCCTACCGGCGCTGCACGCCTACGACAAACCCTCCGTCGCCAGTCTGCGCTTCCTGCACTACCCCGCGCTCCCGCCGGACGATGACGCCGCGGTGCGGCTGGCGTCGCATACGGACCATGGCATCATCACCGTGCTGTACCAGCATCAGATCATGGGCCTGCAGGTGCGCCCGCCGCGGTACAGCGGGCCCGTGCAGGACGACGAGGTCTGGCTCGATGCGCCCGTAATCCCGGGCACAGTGCTCATCAATATCGGCGAGACAATGACGTTTCTGTCTGGAGGTGTCATGAAGAGCACCCTCCACCGTGTGTCCCGCTCGCCCCGGCCCGAGGAGACTAACAAGGAACGTTTCACGATTGTCTATTTCTGCCACCCGAATGAAGATACGCTGTTGGAGGTCTTGGATGGTGTGGAAGGTGCGGTGAGACGCGAACCGCCGGTTTCTTGTGTTACGGGTCGACCGGTGAGGACTGTCAAGGACTGGATTGAGCATCGTCATTCGATGGGAAGGCTTGTTGCAGCAAAGTGAACTCTATCTTGTCGCTCTTTTAGCTAGTTCAATCGATTTTTCACTTGCGTCTTCTGGGACTTTTTGGCTGTCATTGACTATGCACGAAATTCTAAAGTTTGACTTCGTGGGAATAAAATAACTGCTCTCCTTGATACAAACTATTGAAGTCGCACAAAAATACAAGGCAATCAACATCTATATATCTCACACACTCTGCCATCAACCACGCATGAATCCGTCTCCATCTACCAACCGCCATGTCTAGAACTTGGACTCTCCCGTAACAAGCGCCAGGGTTTTCGGGATTATATTCTTGAATCCCAACTTCTCTCCACCGTCTTCCTCGTCGTCACTATAATACCTCCTCCCAGTATCGAGATCTACATCTTGCGCCTTAATCCAGAACGGGCCGCGGTAATATATCTTGGAGCCAATATACAAGCACAAGATCGCAATGGCCGAGATATAGTTGGCAAAGAAGTTCTTGGCCGAGGGCTTGCCGGTGAGCGGCGAGACGGCGAGGTAGAACTCGATGATGTACAGCGCAATGCACCAGCAGAGGCCGTAGTACGAGCCGACGGGATACGTCCACGTCTTCCAGGGTAGCTCGGACGGCAAGCGACCTTGGGCGGCCCAGGCTTTGCGGAAGCGGATATGGCAGAGGAAGATCATGCCCCAGACGAAGAGGGTGCAGAGCGACGTCAGGTGCGAAAACCAGGCGAAGACGGTCGCGCCCGAGTTGCTCACGTTCAGATAGCTGAGCCCGCCGCCGACGAGCAGTGTGGGAATCAGCGCAAACCAAGGGCGGCCTGTGGCGTCGCACTTTTGCAAGAAACGTGGTGCGAGCCCGATCTGCGACAGTCCCACAGCCGTGCGGGAAGCGATGTACGGCTGGGCGTTGCCAGACGAAAGCACGGAGACGAAGATGATGGCGTTCATGAGGTGCGCCATGGCGGGGATTCCGGCGTTGCGATACGCGATCACGAAGGGCGAGGCGTTGGACCCGCTGGCCCCGAAGATGTTCTTGTCCTTTGGCGAGACGGTGATAGTCACCATCAGGGCACCGAGGATGTAGAAAAGAGAAAGTCGGACCCACGTGGCCGTGACGGCGCGTGGCCCAGATTTCTTGGGATTGCGGGCTTCAGCAGCGGCAAGCCCACCAATCTCCGTTCCACCCATGGCGAAGATACAGGTTGGCATGACGGACAAGAAGCCTTTGAAGCCGTGGGTGAAGGCATATTCATCCCAGAACTTGAACCCGATCTTCTCATGGTTGGGGGCGCCACCGGCAGAGATGACGATGCTGGCAATGATGACGACGAAGATCCAGAAGAATTTCAGCGTGGACATGACCACCTCGATCTCTCCGAAGACCTTGACGGCGCAGACGTTCACGGCCACGATGCAGACGAAGAAAATGGACAGCCAGGCTGCCGTGGGAACGGCAGTGGTCCAGAACTTCATGACCGTTACGAGACCTTGCAGCTCGGTGGCCAGGATGATCGAGTGCGAGAACCAGTACGCCCAGCCTACGGTGAAAGCAGGTGCGATGTCCACGAACTTCCGACTCCATTGCGGGAAGGCGGACGCAAGAGGATATAGGATAGCCATCTCGCCGATGCATTGGTTGACAGACCACGCAATCGATCCGGCAATGCAGTAGCTATATCCGTAAGACAGGAGATCAAGGTGGTTATTTTGGTGTGACCTACCCTAAGAAGAGAGCCGCGGAGCCTCCGTTCCCCAGTGATGTGCCGGATCCCTGCCAGAGCCCAACACCGATCGACGACCCCATGGCAATCATGAGCAGATGGCGCGAGCTCAGCTGCCGCGAGAGCTCCGACTCACCCTGGACAGGGTGGGTGGTGACATCGGTGACCTCTGCCACGACGGGTTGATCGGTCACCTCGCTATTCGACACGGACTTCTTCTCTTCTGCCATGGTTCGTGTTTCTTTGGACGACCAAACAATGATTGAAAGTGAACTCAGAAGAGAGATTTGATGTTTGTAGTTATCCCAAGACCCTGGTCAATCGATCTTGCTGAAAACCACAATTACATCAACGAACTTCCCGAACTACTTATGTCGAGCATCCCCCGTGGTGATCCCCTTACCACCCCCATCTCTAGCGATATCGTCTATCTTCATCGCCCGCAGCCTCCGTCGTCGTTGGCTTTCCCTTATCTCTGCTCGAACCGCGCTTGCGGGACGAGCGTGGAGACGTGGAGATACCGGACAATTAGGTCCCGACGGTTTCCATCTCGTTTTCGCATACACTTGCGCCCAATGTAGTCAAAGGCCAAGGGTGGGCAAGGGGCTGGGCCGGCTAGGTCGGCATCAGCAGGGCGAGCGAGCGAAGGCCCACGGCGACCGGACGACGTGGGCGAGATGTCCGAATGTACTTATCGGGGCTCACCATCTTGGCGTAGGGGTCCGAGTGGAGATGGCCTGGTTGGAATTAAGCTTCCGTATAACCTAGTTTCTATGTCAGTGACCATCCTAACCAAAGTTCTCGGAAAGCCAGGCCTGCTCCGGGGCGGCAGAGGGAGTCCTCCTCCAAGGGACCCAGAGCTACAGGCTTGTCTTGGAAATCTTTTGGGGAAGGGAGGGCCTGAGTGCAATGTTCTGAGTCCGGCGTCTTTTTCGTTTTCCAAGATATTGATTGTGTACTGATAGTATGATAGACGTTCAAAAATACAGACTTTGATTGTGCCCCTTGAACTCAGATATCCAAATAACGATCAGACGAAATCTCATGATCCTCTATGAACAACCCACTTCTTCATCCAAACATGTGCAAACTTCTTGACATCCACCGTTAGCGGCTCCCTGAGCGTCTGACTCTTCTGTAGCAGCGCGTCCATCTGCCACTCCAGCGACCCCTTTTTGCTCTTACCCTCGACCGGTTGCCCATACTTCCCTTCCCAGAAACCCAGCAACTTGGTCGAAGGATTCTTCTCAGGATCCTGCTCGCCCTCCTTCAGCCGCCTTAGCCATTCCCGCGTGTCCACCGTCTCAAAGCGCAACCCGGCCTCACGCAGAGCCGGCAGGACATCACCCACCCAATCCAACGATGAAGGGTTCAGCACATTAAAGACAAGTTCTGGCTCGCCTGCGCCACCATTCCTCTCCAGAAGCTGCTGCGGACTTAGTCCCCGACCCGCGCAAGTGAAGCCCACCAACTCCAACATGACAGTCGCGACAGTGTCAACGGGGATCCACCGCAGCTTCTCTTCGCCTTCCAACGTGGGCAGCGCGCCGACAGCAAGGGCGCTTCGGATCATCATGGGAACCGCCTCAGTGTCGTTCCAGATCCCGGCTTTGGTGTCGCCCACGATCTGGCCTAGCCTCAGCACACGTGCGTTGGCGCCCTGCCGGGCCAGGGCATGCACGATGTGCTCGGCGACGAGCTTGCTGCGTGCGTAGCCTGTGCTCTGTGCGTATGACAGATCGGCGATGCGCGTCTCTGGTACGATTGCCGGGCGCGGTGTAGCGTTTGCGGCACCGATGGAGGAGCAGAAGAGCATTGCCGGTGGAGAGGGGAAAGGGGAGGTGAGGCTGAAGGAAAGCAGGTTGTGGAGCCCCGCCAGATGTGGTTCGAAGGAGTTGACGCCCAGTACAAAGTTGACGGCCCAGGCGCAGTGGAAGATGATGGTCGCTGTGGTTCGCATTGTGCTGAGAACGTCTTGTGTGAGACCAAAGTCCGGATCGGAGAGGTCGGATGCGAGACAGATGACTTTTGAGCGGAATGTATCGGTCGATGAAGCAGGGAGAAGCTCGCGCGAAGATAGCGCGGAGAGCACACGAGAATATGCCTCTGCGTCTGTTCCAGCGCGGACAAGGCAGAAAATCCGGCTAATGGACGGATCAGGAAGCATCTGTGCAATTAGATGGGCTCCCAAAGAGCCAGTTGCCCCCGTGAGCACCTGGTCACGTAAATTAGTATCACCTTGAATGATTGGAGGGGTCACTTACAACTGTATGACTCGTAGGATAAGACAGCAGCTTGCTTGGCCTCTGTACAGAGCACGAGGAGTACTTCTCAATCAACGCCTCCATGGCCCGAAGCTCATTTGTCTCATCCACTTCTTCCGCTTGTCCAGTTCTCAAGGCATACAAATGCTTTGCCAGCGCAGCCACATTTGCTTTTTCGAAGAGCACGTTCTGGCCTAGTCTCTTTCCCTGTCCACCAAGATCTAGGTCCCGCTTGGTCTGGCCCCAGACAGTGATTTCCTTCAGACTGTCCACACCCGCAGCGAAGAAGTCGCTCTGGCTATCTCCCAAGGTGACGTCCAAAGCGGCCAGTTTTTCGAAGATATAGTGTTCGAGCTCAGGAATGTCCAGGCAGAGAGTCCCATCTGTGTCTGCACTTTCGATTCCGGCGTAGGCTGCTTCAATCTCTCTCTCGAACGCGGCATACACACGCGCACGGATGAAAGTCCCCTTATCCGTCTGTGGGAAATCACGAGACGAGGGCACGATCATCTCCTTGGTGATCTGCGCCGTCGCGTCCGAACGCGAGTTTGCGTCCTGCACCGCCGGCCAGACCCGCTCCACGAACTCGCCGTCGCTGAGCTCTTGGATTGCGGCATCGCCGCTGCGAAACACAAGCAGGCCTGGCACGGCGCGGCCAATGCCAAAGACGACGGCGTCGCGCACTGCCGGGTGCTGCTTGATCCGGCCCTCGATCGGAAGCGGCAGAACCTTCTCCCCGTTGACGAGGGTGATGCGGTCGTCGAGTCTTCCTACATGCTTCCATGCATCCGGGATGGACGCGTGGGCAACGAAGGTGTCTCCAGTGCGGAACGAGTTGGGTGGATTAGAGGAGTTGGACGCCACCTTTGACTTCCACCCGTCGAGGACAACACATTCGTATGTTTCGCCGTCTCCGAGCGGATCCATGAGGACAAAGGGCTTTGCTTCTGCCGGAAGGCGCATGTAGTCCCAGACTTTGTCGTCGATGGGCCTTTGCGAGGACATCACCTGGCCGACTTCGGTCCTGAGAGTAGTGTCAGCACCAGACAGGTCATGGAGAGCAAATGCAAGAGGTGACTCACGCTCCAAACTGAACGATGATGTTAACGCCAGCTTCGACCAGTTGATTTCCCAATGCATCCGGACACGCACTCCCTCCCGACATGACCATTTCACATCTTCTCAGCGCCTGGAGGCCCTTCTCACTTTCGGCTAGCAGCTTCAGAGAATACGGAACAGCCAGGACGATCTCGGGTCGTACCGTGTCGACCACTTCAGCCAGCATTTGCGATGTCTGCGGCAAGCGGGCATTGTAGAATGCAATCTCAACGCGTTTCCACATCGACCGGTACGTGTTTGCGATGCCGAAGTTGTGATACAGCGGTAACGTCGTGAAGGCGCGCTTACCCGATCCCACGGAGTAGTTGTTGAGACAGGCGCGGTGCGTCTGGAAGATGGGTTTGGGTGTGCCGGTTGATCCAGAGGAGTGGATGATAAAGGCTGTTTTGCTATGATGCGTGACCCGGTCCAAGGTGTGCAAGAAAGGTGGAGAGCGGTCGTTGGGTCTGCGAGTTATTTGCGCTCGAGTCAAGATGGGAACGGCAGTGAGTGCCCGCGAAGTTCCAAGCTGCGCAACTGTGATGGAAAACGAGGGAGCGTAGACTATGGCGTTGCAGTCTGTCTTCTCAAGGAGTGAAAGATAGGCGTTGATAGCCAACCGGTTCGACAGAAAGAGAACCGCGTATCCCAATCGCGTCAACGAGAAGATCGTGATGAGATACTCAAACGTCGAAGGACCCAAGAGGGCGATGACAGGAGCATCCTTTGAGAAGACATATGAGCATGCCATATAGCGATTTTGTAGCAAATGAAGGATATACGAACCGTCACAGGAGCCAACCCGGCGTCGATGAAACACTTTGCTCCAGTATCCGCAAAGTCGTTCAACTCCCGAGCTGTGAAGTGTTCGAAATCCGTCAAGCCCTGGTCTGACTTGGGAAATGCTATCAGGGGCACTTGAGATTTCTCCGCAGCTGTTGCCCGTAGGATGTCATCGACGATGTAGAGTGGGCCATATTCATCGCCGATCTTTGCATGTGATGCTTTGGCTTCGTTGTGGGAAGTGTAGAGATGCTTGCTTGCCAAAGCAGGGGGTTGCATCGACAAGACAGACATCGTGATGGACTTGCCGTTCGGAAGCGTTGATGGATCCTCAAATTGCGCCTTATGCCAATATCTGCAATAAATCTTGTAGTAGTAGAGATCTCGAGACGCAATTGAGACTACAAAGTAAGGTAAGTAAGGTACACATCAACTAGCGGGCTTTTTGAGCTGCCATCTTCGAGCTATCGTTTATCAACCCACGGCGACCACAAAACGGGATCCTGCCTTGAAAAGGTGGAGGCCTAAGCCCAAACAAAACCGAGGTCAAAGATAAGAGAAGATGAGATGAGGCGTCCCATCCCAGCATCTCAGTACTGGGCGAATGGGCCGAGCGCGTTCTCGTACCCAAGCGTGAGACGCTAGGTTATTATTGAGTTCTTTAGCCCCCTTTTTACCTTTTCCCTATACCTCGTCCTTGCTCTGAGTGCACCCTCCACTCTACTTTCCAGATGCGAGAAACGACGCAGTATCGCCCGCATAGTAACAGGTAGGCCGTCGGGATTTTGCGCGCCAGTGTCCGCCGACCGAAGTGTTTGTTACCATCTCCACTGGACGACGCCTATCGACCCTCGAAGAACCACGAGTCCATCTCAGCACAGGCAATCGCTCCACTACCAATGGCTCTCCCGAGCCGGGCGAGCTGCGACTTGAACCAACGTCTCTGTTCGGTATCCACAGCTTCGACCCCGCAAGCGATGGTCAAAGGCCATATCACTCCGCGCGCCAGTTGTGGTTCGATGTCCTCGACCGTGGCCGCGGTGATCACACTTTGATCAGATGGCGACAGCGTAATTCTTTGCAGGCAGAATGGGATTGTGGATGCTATATTGTCGGCCACGGTTTTAATGCGCGAGAGGCATTCCAGATGCTGCTGATCTTGGGACCCCTTATGGTCAGGCGGGCTAATATTCAGAACGTTCAGGGGGGTGCTGTTGGTGAGCATCTTCGTGGCGAAGTAATGATTCCAGACAGCGGCGTGTCCAAGGCTGGAGTAGGTGTAGACGAAAGAAGAATAGATGTCTTTTGTCGGCAATGACATATCATGCGATAAACTCTGTCGGCGAGAAGACCACGTCCGTGGCAACATTGCCTTCCAATCCTCTAGGGCATTGTCGAGTGTCTCCACCTCCGTAATGAAAGCTTTTGCTTCTGGCATGAGCACATGAGGTGATGTCCCTTGAATACCTTTCACTCTGATCGGGCAGGACAGTCGCGCGCGGGCACTAGTCATTTGCACCACGATGCGATCATATTCGAGCTCCAGCCCACGCTCACCGAAGGAAGCACCATCCTCTATCCATTCCGGCAGCGCAATACCCCTCATCAGAGCCGACCGGATCGTGCCACGTCTCGCATGTTTGATAACATTTGTTGCAGGGCACATATGACTAAGGCGCTCTTTCCACATCTTCAGAAGCGCGAAGCACCCGTCATGATGCATGAAGCTCTGCGCATCAGTAAGTTTCCCTGGATTCAGTCCAGGTGGGTTACATATGGTGTCCTCGTATCGGCCCATGAAGAAAACCGCAACCAGGCATGCATCGATATTTCCTGCGTCCAGAGACCGGATTGTTGTTTGTAGGTCTCTCAACAGGCGCTGATAGTTCATGGAGGCCTCTATGGCCGCAGGTGGATACTTCATTGATTTGGAGAAGACCGCCAGAGCCATTGACGAGACAGCAAGGTCGACAAGTGGACTCGACCCTCCCGACATCCATATATGCAGGAAATCATCCATCACGCTCGTCAAAAGCTCCGAAAAGTCTTCACGTCGCTGCACGTGGCAAGTCAGGTAATATACTGTTGCTTCGCTCTTCAGATCGACAAGTGCACGGGGTAGAATCGACTTGTGGTCGCACATGAACTCCGTTGACGTCGGCTTCGTACGCGGCCCTCGAGGCCGCTTCTTGTGGCCGCTGGCGTAGCAGTTCTCGATATGGACCACGGAGCAGGCATCTCGAGGCCTCATACCGTGGCAAATACGGCCAGACTTGGTGCATCTCTGACATGTTGGGTGCGTCTCGTCGCACTGTGGCAGCTAGTCAGCTTCCCCCAGGCACCCTCGGACGAATGCATCGGATGGACCACTCGCCTTGATTCTTCGATCCCTACATGTCTGACACCCACCACTAGGGAAGCGCATGATGTCTACCGTTGCTCCGCTTCGGTGATCAATGAGGAGGAGTTGCCACTGGTGACTCTCGAATCAATATGTCGCAGCTGTCAACTCCGGTATCTCCGTGGCAGCCTAGTGCCGCTTCCTCGCGGGTTTCGCCCGACATGGACTAGTCCCTCCCATTCTGTGTGCCCTCGGATCACAGCATCGTAGATTATTTACTTCTTCACCCGGGGGCAAGACCGGGCAGGTGTCTATAAATCCCAGGTACCCGTCGCCAATCCTGGATCTTCCGGATCTACCTTCCCGCCGTCTTCCAAGGATTTCCAATACCAGATATCTCAAGATGGCTTCAACAATCGTCCTCATTACTGGTATTTAGGCTTGATATGATCACCTTGAGTGGTTGCTGACAGAAGCAAGGCGCAAACTCAGGAGTCGGATACGCGGCATCAGAAGCCATAGCCAAAGCATCAGCGGCTTACCACGTCATCATGACCGGCCGCTCGCTCAAAAAGGTTGAAAAGGCGAAGGAAGAGATCGAAGCCTCCTCCATCCAAGGCCAGCTCTCCGCACTGCAACTCGATGTCACCGATGAACAATCCGTCGAAAGAGCGGCCGCGACTGTCGAGGACAGATTCGGTCAACTAGACGTGCTCATCAACAACGCGGCAGTCGGTGCCTCCGACGACAATATCAAGACTCGCTATCAACGTGCAATGGAGACCAACGTGATTGGCCCCGCCGTTGTGTCCGCAGCTTTCAGACCGCTGCTTCTCAAGTCAACCAATCCGTACTCGATCTATATCAGCAGTGGCGCTGGCTGACTAACGAAGGCTGCGGACCCCACGCCCAGCCCTTTCAAGGAGCCGGCCAATGGGGGTGCGTATAAAGTCAGCAAGGCTGCACTCAACATGCTCGCCCTGCTGGAGTGGCGCGAATTCGGTGCCGCTGGGTTAAAGGTATTTATTATCTCTCCCGGATTCGTAATTACGAATCTGCGTGGGCCGAACGAGGAGGCTAGGACCGGGTGGGGTCTTGCCAAAAGTGCGGATGGGGCAGGAGACTTCATCTTGAGCATTATTGAAGGGCACCGTGATGCAGATGTGGGCAAGTTCATACGTGAAGAAGGGCCCATTCCCTGGTAGAAGGGCTAGAAAACCGCATATGCTGAAATCGGTCTATAGAAATTCTTCTGGTCAAGCGGCCAGCAATGACTACTTTCTGCTATAATCAGCGACCGTCTCTGCCACATTCGTTAGAGGAATGGCAAGGTTGGTATACCTATGGAAGGGTCTCGCCCTTTGCAAGTGGACACATAACCCCGACAACACACATGGATCTAGACCTCAGCCATTGGCCCCGTATTCTTCCTATCTGCCTCTTCAAGCCGTGTTACCACCAACCCGCAGTCATGGGCGCTGTCGGCCACAGCAGATCGATATTATCTGGTTGGGCAACAACTTTTGAATCTCAGCCGTGGTGACAGAATGCGAGTGATATCATTGGTGCAGAAAGAAGGTGGCGTCGTTATCAGCTCCTGTGGTGTGGGGTCACGCATTCATACATGTAACAGACTCTATTTGCCGACAATTGTATCTGACAAGTCACATAGCATATCATTCGTCGGATGAAATGAGGCTTTTTGTGAATCGGCCTCAATAAAGCCTCACGCGGTCGGACCTCCGATGCTCGCTGGGGTGCATCATTTGCTTGCTTGCTTCATACAAGCACTCCCTTTCCGACCCAATTTGGGCACAATGCCGCCTCATCCCGACCGACCAATCTACATCAACCCTTCCTCAATCAGCACAAGCCTCACCTCCTCGCCTCCCATTCCGCCCACCACCCCATCTCCATCGCCTCAAGACTTCCACGCCCAGCTCCCCTCCTACCAGCCCACCCCGCTCCTCTCCCTCCCCTCTCTCGCCACCTCGCTCCATCTCTCCCACCTCCTCCTCAAAAGCGAAACCACACGCCTCGGCCTACCATCCTTCAAGATCCTCGGGGCGTCCTACGCCACCATTCGCGCGCTGACAGACCGGCTTGGCCTACCTCCCGATGCAGATCTCACCACCGTCGGGTCTGCAGCGAGACGCGCCGGCATCGAGCTGTTCTCTGCCACGGATGGGAACCATGGCCGCGCGGTCGCGTATATGGCGCGTCTCCTAGGCCTGGAGGCGGGGAGATCTATGTGCCGCGCGATGTGCACCCCGCGACAGTGGTGTTGATTGAGGAAGAGGGTGCGACGGTCGTAAGGTGCGAGGGGGACTATGATGCTGCGGTGAGAAGGGCGTGACTTGAGTCACAGCGTAAAAGTATGCAAGGGTTGCTGGTGCAGGACACGGCGTTTGAGGGGTATGAGGAGATTCCCAAGGTGCGTGTCTGTGTGGATAACTTCCAAGCTTGAGCGCGCACAAGGGTTAACATGTATCCATGGTGTAGTGGATCGTCGACGGCTACTCCACAATGCTCCTCGAGATCGATGAGCAGCTGACAGGTGCAGGCCAGGAGCCGGATTGGGTCATCGTGCCCGTGGGCGTCGGCTCGCTGGCTCAAGCGGTCGTAGCGCACTACAAGGCTTTCACGCGAGGAAAGCACACGCGGATCATGACTGTAGAACCGGACGTGGCGGCCTGCGTATGGGAGAGTCTACGAAATGGCGAGTTGACGGCAATCACGACGCGGGACACCATCATGGCGGGCCTCTGTTGTGGCACACCGTCTACCACGGCGTGGCCGCTGTTAAGGTTGGGTGTGGATGCGAGTGTGACTGTTCCGGATGAGGAGGCACATCAGGCGGTGCTGGAACTCAGGGAACAAGGAATAGAAGCCGGGCCTTGTGGTGCGGCGCCTCTTGCTGCGCTTAAACGCGCCGTTGTAGATCCTCAGCTCAAGGGACTGCTTGACGGTTCTACAGTCGTCCTGCTTTGCACCGAGGGAGCGAGGGAGTACAAGATCAATGGTGTAACATAGCCTTTGGTCCGCGAATGAACCAAATAAATATTCTATAGGCTGTATATATAAAACGCATTCTAGCTCTATATCTTAGTACGTCAAAGGGACGATGCTCAATCTCCCGCCGTCCGTCACGGCAACAAGCCCATCGCAGTAGGCTCCCGCCCTGCTCGCAAGGTACAGGATTGTCCCGGCCACTGCACGAGATATCAGATATCAAGCTACTAAGCCGAGCAAATTTGCGGTACTTACTGTCCTCTTCGGTCCCTATGCGCTCAGCTGGGTACTCTTCCCGCTTGAGCGACCCTTCCTGCGTCGGATCTTTGACGCCCAGCTTCTGGATGAGCCCATCCGCAAGGTCCGATGGGTACACTACAACCTCATCAGCCCGCGTGAACACTTACCCTCAGACGACAGCAGCACATACATCCCGGCGCAAGGACATTCCCTCTAATGCCGTACGGCACCAAAACCGTCGCCAACTGCTTCATCAAATGCGTAACCGCCGCTTTACTCGTCCCATACGCAAACCCCGCCTTACTGCCACGATTAAACGCCGCAATGCTTCCCGTGGCAATGACCTGGCTCTTCTGCAGCACATTCCCGTGCTTATTCCCCGCATCCAGCAGGTCCAGGAACGCAACAATCGTGTAGAACACCCCCGTCACGTTGACGTGGAACGTGTCGGTGAAGTCCGCCGCCGACGTGCTCTGCAGTATGGCTTGCACCTCGGCGATGCTCATCCCGGCCTCCAACGGCCGCATCGCGGGCCCGCTCGTCCCGGAGTTGGCGATCAGCAGGTTGATGTAGCCGACTTCGGAGCGTACGCGCGCGGCGACGGCGTTCAGCGAGGTGTGGTCCGAGACGTCGCCGGTGAGGGGGATGATGTTGCCGTGCTTCTACACTCCATTATCAGCAGGACTACTATGATTCGCCCGCCCGCCAGTCTTTGCAGGCACGGGGAAATCATGCGACTGTGTGGCTTGCGTTGAAGCTGGACTCACCGCTTGTTTTGCGGCGGCTTCCAGGCGCTGCGTGTTGCGCGCGACGATGTAGACGATGGCGCCGTGCGCCTCGAGGGCTTTGGCCATCATCAGCCCGATCCCGCTGCCGCCGCCCGTTATGACGGCGACGAGGCCTTTGACCCCAAACAGGTTATCTAGGTCGGTGGTGGACATGTTGTGTAACGTGGAGTTTCGGCTTGATATGCGATTGTGTCTTGGAGGGCGACGTTGGCGACGGCAGAATTAGCAATGGCGGACGCGGCCGAGAAAGATAAGTCGGCGGTTGGGACTTGAGATTTATCTCCGTGCCGTTAGTTAGGGTCTATCGCGGTTGCCTGGCGAAGCCCACCCGTCGTCATCGCTTCGACAATGTTTGAGGTTAGGAAGTCAACAAGCGGAAACGCAGAGCAAGATGAATTGGATGTGGTTCATCTGCAAGCAGAAGAAGAATTCAGCCAGTCTTAACATCCTGGGGGGCATTTCCAGAGCAGTCGGCAGATTACTGAATCAAATGATCCAAAGAGATGGTGGTTCTTCATTGCGACACTGCAATGTTGCAGTCTGGGATCGTGGCTGATACAAATTGCAGTTCTGGAGCGTGCCAGTATATAAACACCTCTGCATGGCACCGCCAATGAAGACCGTATCGTGCCTTTTCATTCTACGTTCATAGCTCCTAACCGTTGTGGGACGTTGGAAAGCGCGTGGTACAGAGCTGCTTTCCCCATTCGATTGGTTGACGCACTCGGCAATTACGAAATGCCAACCCTTTCCACAACACGACAGGCGTCGATTCGCCGATGGTGACACTGACCCTCTTGTTCGGGAATGGGTTGTCATGTGCGGAGTCGCCGAGAAAAATTTGGCAGTCTAGACTCTACGTCATGCCATCTACGGTGACTTTCAACCTACGACTTCAGACGAAAAGTCCTTTTCAAGCTATATACAGGGTCTATACGGATTCTGGTCAGCACCAAACAGCGGATCGTATGCGATTCCGCTGTTGACCGGTTATGGCTGAAGGCAGGGAAAAACGCCGCAGCAGCGAAAAGCAAGATGGAGAGCTTCAACACACCGATATATCTGACAAGAAGCTCCTTCGCAAGCTGGACTTGCATATTGTACCGATCGTGATGGGCCTGTATCTCTTCAGCTTCCTCGATCGCGTGAATATCGTGAACGCCAGGTAACAGCGACTATCTCTCTATCCGTTCTTGTTGTTGCGAAGTCATGACTAACTCGGGTTCTCGCACAGACTCTACTCTCTAGAAGAAGACCTCGGCCTGCACGGGAACCAGTTCCAAGTCATAACATCCATCCTATTCGTCACATACGTCACCTTCGAGGTGCCCTCCAACCTCGTTCTCAAAGCCTTCACGCCCTCGCGGTACATCGCCTTCATCGCCACCTCCTGGGGCATCATCGCGACGCTGACTGGCATCGTGCAATCCTACGGCGCCTTCATCGCCTGCCGGGTCCTTCTCGGCGTCGTTGAAGCAGGCCTATTCCCTGGACTAGCCGTCTACCTCACCTTCTTCTATACCAAAACTGAAATCGCTTTACGCATCGGATACTTGTTCGTCAGTGCTGCTCTGGCAGGCGCGTGCGGCGGGCTGCTGGCCTACGCCATTGGCTTCATGGACGGCGTGGCGGGCCAAAGTGGCTGGCGTTGGATTCTGATCATCGAGGGCCTGCCGACTGTGGTGCTCGGTGTGGTGACATGGTTTGCGCTGCCCGACGAGCCCAGAACCGCCTACTTCCTCTCCCCGCGAGAAAAGGAGTTTCTCGAGTTGAAGCTAGGCCAACAAACTGGCCTGACTGCCAGCGCCCAGCGCTTACATTGGCCCGACGTTCGCGCCGCCTTCCTTGACTGGAAAGTGCTTGCGTTCGTGCTGGCGCAGTTCGGCGTCGACACGATGCTCTACGGCTATAGTACATTCCTTCCAACGATTATCCGCGGGATTGGCGGTGGGAGGTGGTCAACGCCTGTGATCCAGGCGCTGACGATCCCCTGCTACGTGCTCGGCGCCGTTACGTACCTGGTCGTGGCGCACTTCTCGGACATCCAGCAGCGGCGCGGCTACTACACCGTTGCGTTTGGCATTGTCTCCATCGTGGGTTATGCTATCCTGCTGGGCGATACAACGTCCGGCGTACATTACTTTGGATGCTTCCTTGTTGCGATGGGCTTGTATGTCACGGTGGGCTTGCCACTGGCGTGGCTGCCCACGAATAACCCGCGCTATGGAAAGAGAACGACAGCGACGGGGTTGCAGCTGACGGGAGGGAATCTGAGTGGCATCATGGCCCCTTTTGTACGTATTCCCTCTCGTGGTCTTGTGACTGGAAGTCTTTTGAGTGCTAACCGGGGGGCTGGCGACAGTTGTATCCTACAGCAGAAGGCCCGCGGTACATCAAAGGCCACGCGGTGACGTTGGCATTGATATTCTTCGCTAACGCTGTGTATTTGTTCATGTCGTTTTGGTTCAAGAGAATCAACAAACGCCGAGATGAGGGTAAAGAAGAGGGTAAAGTGGCCGGCATGTCTGACGATGAAATTGCGGAACTTGGCGACAACAGCCCACGGTTTAAATACACGATCTAAACCCGTCAGCTGGCTGATGTGTCCCGCCCAATAAAAAGAGCCGGCAAGGTGGGTGGCCTTCTCCGTATTCGCATACCGGTAGAGAGATGTCTGTGGTTGGTGTGAGTTGACTTTTGGTGGCCAACAAGGTGCCAGCTAGGGATGAAGTTGGAGTCTTCCACCATCCACTTCTCAGCAGCTACCCTCTCGTCGCGAGACACCTTTCCCTCCCTGACATCGAGTGCCAAATATTGTCTTGCACATCCGTCACCCACATAACATAAGCGATGCTCGTGGTCCCTTCTCCACGAACGGGCCCCGTCCCAGAGCCCCAGAGCGCTCCTTCCGCGACACCAACTCCCGTGCGCACCTTCCACATCTACAACGCCAACAGCTTTCTCTACCGTCGCTTCCTCATCCTTGACGATGACAAGGTGAGAACCGCCTACTATGTAGAGCTGTCATCCGGACGACCAAACGTCGTCGTCTACCGCGACAAGTCGAAGCGCGAGACCGTCGGCACTGCGAAGATGCGCGGGTTCGGCGATGACACCGACATCGTGATGGGGACAGGCCGCACCGCTGAGCCAGCAGGGCGCAAGATGGCGATGGTCAAAGACGGCATATTCACCAGCGCATACCGCTTCACGAGCGCTCGCTGGTGGCGGGCCGCTGCGGTGGAAAACAAGTTGCTTCATGGGGCCGGGTCTGAAGCTTGTTGATAGTACCGGAGAGGTGCTGGCGCGGTATATATGGACAAGCTTTGCGTGGACGAAGAAGGGAAAGCTGCATATCTATGTTGAGGGGCTGGATTCGAAGGCGGTTGATGAGATTGTTGTTACGGCGATGGTGAGGTTGGAGATTAAGCGGAGAGAGTCATCGAGGAATAATAGTAGTCGGAGTTAGGGATCTGGGCTGGAAATGGGTAATATATTGCTCTCATGGGAAGACAGCTATTCGTGCTGGAGGAGGGGATGATTTTGGGCCACTGCCAGTGAACAACATGGCCATCTGGCTGGTCTGACGGCCTTGAGCGAGGAGACATGTAAGCCACAGAGCTGCAAGGAGAAGGACACGGAGATTCCGTTCACCTTCTGGTTGAATTCTTCTTGCTATGGCCTCAAGCTTTCCCTGGGACTGGCCAACGTGAAATATGGATATTAGGCTGGACTCCAGTCATTGATTCAAGTTCATTTTCTAGACGTCAATCCAACCATATATAGTCTAGACTGGATGGTGCAATTGTTCGCTGGCCAAGGAAAGTCGGTAATGGCCTTTCCTATATTGGAATATCCCGAGAGATGAACCGATGAAAGTTGGACTTACCGCGCAAATGCGCAATGTCTTTTACAATGTCCACGCCCTCGCGAAAGAAGGATATCCCCAGATCTCTCATAGCGCATATTGTTGCGTTGTAGACGCGCGGAGCCGCGCTCACAGCCATGCAGGACAATTTGCGTGATTAGGAATTTGGTTTGGTTCGCGGGTCTACCCAAACCTGCCCTAATGGTATAAAGTCGTCGAACTGGCACTTTTGGATGCATGCAGGGATTCTCGAACCGGAGAGGGAATAGGAGCGGACCAACATCATCATGGCGTCCGTTACATCCTTCTTGCGGCACAACCGCATCTCGCGGCATTTCACACCGCAGCTGACAATGTCCGTCTGCCTAATCGCCTTTTCGTCCTTCAACTACGGCTTCGACAACCAAGGCATCGCCACTTCGCAGGCCATGACCGCATATAAGAAGCAATTCGGGAAATACAATTCCACGACAAAGACATGGGCTATCCCGGCTTACTACCTGTCGTTGTTGAACAGCTTGAACTTCATCGGATTTGCCGTTGGTGAGTATTGAACTCCCCGACTGGTCTGGAATTGAAACTGATTCATGCATGTGTAGGATTATATGTCGGAAGCCTGATCAGCGCCCGCTTCGGCCGGAGGGCTTCTATGTTCTGCATGTCGATCTGGGCGATCATGTCCGCCACAGTCCTCATCACCTCTCAGACGATTGGTCAAGTCCTTGCGGGTAGAATCCTCAACTACTTTTATATCGGCATGGAGCTCTCCACGTGCCCGGTCTTCCAGGCCGAGATCGTTCCAGCGCCTGTCCGGGGTCTTGCAGTTGGGACATACCAAACCAGTCTTCTCATGGGTGGCATCATCATCAACAGCGTCTGCAAAGGAACTAGCACGTTGAACACCAACGCCGCATGGCGCATTCCCAACGGGCTCTTCTACATCGTCCCCGTCACGATCGCTTCCCTCGTTTGGTTTATCCCCGAGTCCCCGCGTTGGCTTCTCCTGAAGGGACGGGAGGAGCAAGCTCTCAAGTCGCTGCGGCGTCTGCGTGGCTCCAATCCACTGTACGATCCTGCGACCGAACTGGAGCTCCTTAAGACGTCACTACTGGAAGAACAGGACAAAGGCAGCTACCTCGATCTGTTCCGGGGCGTCAACCGGCGGCGGACACTGATCGCCATCGGGATGAATTTCTTCATCCAGGCCACCGGCTCGCCCTTCACCGCCGCGTACGGCACGCTCTTCGTGCAGTCCGTCGGCAGCTTCAACGCGTTCAGCTACTCGCTCATGAGCTCGTGCATCAACACCTTCTCGTGCGCCACGGCCATCTTGACCGTCGACCGGATCGGCCGTAGGAAGATCTTACTCATCGGCGCCGTGCTGCAGATGATCTGGCTCTTCACCATGGCGGGTGTAGGAACCATCGCCTCCCCATCGCTGGGCATCAAGAAGCTTATTGTTGCTTGCACTGCGCTGTCCTCGGCCAGTCTTTGCTGGAGCTGGGACCCGCTGACGTACATCATCACCACCGAGGTCGCGGCGCCGCGACTGCGGGACAAGACGCAGCGTGTGGCATCGATCGTGAATATTGTCACCAAGTAAGCCCATCATCTCGTCCCTTGCCATCCCAATTAGCCCCAGACCCAATATCCCTACTAATATACTCCAGTTTCGCATTCTCATTCAGCGTCCCCTACCTTCTAGACGCTCCGTACGCCAATTTACAATCCAAAGTCGGCTTCATCTTCGGCGGTCTGGCCGTCTGCGGATTCCTGTTCGCCCTGCTCTGCGTCCCGGAAATGAAGGGCCGGTCGCTGGAGGAGATCAACCAGATGTTCGAGGCGGGCGTGCCAACGTTGAAGTTTGGCAAGTACCAGGCGGAGTCAGGTGTGGGAGTTGAGATTTCTAGATTGGAGGCGCATGAGGCGAAGGATGGAGTGCAATTGGAGACGGAGGAGGGTAGAGCGAGGGAGTGAAGTTGAGGCAATATGAAGAGATCAATGGAAAGGTCTGATTACCGTCCAAATAATCAGTGTTACATCAATTCGAACATCCAAATCCTGTCCATCTCTTTCATACGAAGCGGCTATAGAGGCTCTGAAGTGATGTAGAATATGCTATATATATCAGAATACTAGGATCCCGCCCTGGCAATGCCTCTCTAAAAAAGACCAGTTCGACAGACTGCAGTAAAACGATTATCCGTTATTACCAGGCTGATCCACCTCAAAATCAAACCGATCTGGTATCACAAGTCCCGCATCCAGATGAGGCCGCATCTCCAACAACGACACCCCATCTCTAAACAACCAGGGATCCCTCGTCTCAGCCTGCCACTCCTCCACCTCCCTTCGCAGCTCGAGCAGAACATCCCTATACTTCTCATCTTGCGCCAAGTTCACCACCTCGCGCGGGTCCGCTTCCAGATCATACAACTCCTCCGGCGGGCGCTGGACATATGCCTGCAGCGGGCGCGCGCCGATCATGACCGGCTTGGAGTTCCGAATCGCCTCCCACGACAGCGACGCGTACAGGTCGATGGAGAAGGGGAAATCGAGCTTCCACGCGATGTTCCGATGGTACTTGAACCGCGCCGTGCGGAGGAACCGCGTCGGGTAGTAGTTTGTCACTTCGTGGAAGGTGTGTGAGCCGAAAATGCGCGTCCAGCCGTCGAAGATGTTAGTGGAACCTAAGATGGGCAGGAATGAGCGCCCTGAGCGGACGGTGCTGTTGTCGTTGCCGTTAACCTCGTGGGATGGATTGATGCCGGCCCAGTCGAGGATAGTGGGGAGGATGTCGACCCAGGATATCATGTTCGGATTGAGCACTCCCGGTGTACCGCCTGGATTGCGGACAACGAGAGGTAGATGGACGCCGGCGTCATACAGGGTAGTTTTGGAGTTGAGGAAGGGTGGTCCATTATCGCTGGTGAAGATGACGAGTGTTTCCTGGTCGAAGTCATTCTGCTGCAAGGCTTCAAGTATCAACCCTATGCCGTGATCCATCCGTGACACCGCTCGATAGTATTCTGCAAGCTCCGACCGTACCTCGGGAAGATCGGTCAGGAAGCTCGGTACGGCGACCTCTGAAGGCTTGTATGGGCGACCTCCGCTCGCAGCTATTGTGTTGCTGTTTCCAAACCCACCCCTTGTCGCATCCCGATGGGGGTCCATGAACCCCACAGTCAAGAACCACGGTCGACCATCCTCCTTGGCGGTTTTGAAAAAACGTGCAGCTTCGCCTGCGACCCAGTTCATATCTCGAGTGTCGCTCTCACGTCGGATCTCCCAGGGATAGACATGATCGGGCCCGACATGGACCTTGCCAAGGATACCAGTAAGATAATCCGCATCTCTCAGAAGTCCCGGTGCGGTGCTGATGCCGTCAAAGGTCATGAAGTGATGCTTGCCATGTCCGAGGCCGTACTGCCCGTTCTGATGCGTATGTAGCCCAGTATAAATGACGGAGCGGCTGCCGCTGCAAGAGGCGGTGCTTGCAAAGGCATTTTGGAATACCGTGCCAGAGTCCGCGAGGCTGTCAATATTCGGAGTGTGGATTTGGTCTTCGCCGTAGCAGCCGAGCGTTCTACCCAGATCGTCTGCGATAAGTCGTAAGATGTTTTTTCGGGAAGCCATTGCACGTTTTGAGAGCCGCTGAAACGTGAGAAATAAACTTGCAGTAATAACCCCAGATGTTGCAATATTTTCTGCAAGTTCACATAGCCAACATACCAACCAGCGAAAAGCTGAAAGCACGCAATGACTTTTCATGTCGGGTGTACGTGTACCTTAGATGTCCGCAATGCTGGCCCTAAGACGCGGACTAGGACGAAATAGGATTATCCCGAAAGAAGGACCGGATCAACGCCTTGGCCAAAACCTTTGGACCACGCCAGTATAATTTGACAAATCCATTCTTGAGTGATCGGAACGTCGTTTGCGAGTTTATACCTCGAGGCCCGCGGGGTATTTCGGCAACTGGGGTCATTTTCTGGACAAGCCGTGCCCTCCCAAAGCTCTCAGCATACCATATCAGTATGCCTGTGATGTTACTAAGACTGGATGTTTTGGTATCCTGCTAAGAAATATACCTCCTTCGCCTCATTATAATCCCGAGTAGGATTCGAGAGACAGAGAGTTGTCGCCTTCATCCAGAAAGTTCTCTGCGCCATCCAAGGCATCTCCCAAGTCAAGAGGGCTTAAAATGTTGAATGTGCCGGGCATGCCCATGCCGCAAATGACCATCTGCTGCTGCAAGATATGCCAGGACGGACCCGTACCACCGCGATAAGAGGCAAGGAATGAAGCCAATGTCGCGAGAACATGGCGTGGGCCTACCTGCATGGCCATGAAGGACTGCTCGACGGTCGGAACGCATGTTATGAAGTCTGCGAGCGACATTGCGACTTCGCAGAGCTTCATGCCCTGCCAAGGGAATGTCAGCTAAGCATCGATCTCTACCTCAACTTCCACTGCTTACCATGCCTAGACCATGAGACTCGAACGTCTCCCTCGGCAGAGCCTCCAACGACGTCAGCACCCTCCGCGCCGTACTTTCTGGAAACGATAAGCTGAGGAACTCCTGGTCGGCCGACGAAGGCAAGACCAGCTTGCAGATGGCCATCTTCCAGAGCAAAAGCTGCATCCACTGCTGTGTGATGAGGAAGTCCGCACGCTGCAGGTCGCTGCTACATCGTGAGAGGGCGGGTTTCGCGCGCAGCTGCATCTGCATCGATATCAGAGCGTCTGTTGTTTGCTGTGAGAAATCCCGCGTCATGGCGTCCCCGAAGTTGTAGAAGAGTCTGCAAAGGCTCATGAATGGCATGAGAACGACTGGCTCCTCCTCAGACTGTAACTCGGGCAGGTCCGGGTCGATCTGCATTATAGCTGGAAGATGAAATCTCGTAGAGTGACCACTGGCCATCAATTAGATGCATTACTTTCACCACTTGGTAGAGGAATCCTATGAGTGCTTTCTCTTACCGCTCTGTAATGAACAACAGCCACGCCATCCTCAGATGTATCTGCGCCTCGCCCTCTTGAAGCTGCGTGTAATGATCCGGCCTGTGATAACCTAGCATATGCGCAAATGTGATGGCCTCACGCAACTTCATTGTCGCTTTCTGGACACGTCCTGAATTTGCAAGTGCAATGTGGAGAAAGAACGAGCACCTGGTCATGTCGAACGACGGCGGTCTGTCTTCGTATCCTATATCCCGGCGTGTCCTCTCCGCCTCTTCGATCAAATCATCTCTATCGAGTGGAGGATATCCATGGCTGTCTCGATCCTCTACAGACAGATCCAGCTGCGAAATAGTGACGGCGCAGACTGTGACTGCCAGCACATATGCCTCGACATCTGCTGCTGATTTCAGGCGTCTTACCAACTCCATTCTGCTCACGACAGGCCATAGTGGATAGAGTTTGTGCTGGAAGATATCCAGGCACAAGTTTAGATCGGCAAGGGGTATCCTCCGCGATGACTCTGGGGGTGCTGAAAAGCATGACGTGTCCGTCGGCGAAGGCGCGACCGTTGAGGCAGACTCAGCCAAGGCCGCCACCACGCACGTCTTTCCATCATCTAGACCCAGATCCTGACTGCTGGCACTGTCTACTGAGCATCCACGACGCTGTTGGAGCACTGATAGCGCGTCTGGTAGATCTCCGGATGGTCTTCGGTCCCGGTCGCTGCCTCACGCGCAGCTTCGTGCAAGTGATCCCAGCTTTGCTGCACGCCCGGCACGGTTGTCGCCCATTGCATTTGACCTTCCGAGCAGCGCAGCCATCGCACGCTGTTGTCGGCTCTGGCTGCTTGTTGATGGAAAGGAATTGCAGCTCGAACACCATCTTCGCTGAGCTATAGCTGATCCGATCTACATAGCGATTGAGGAGGTTTCCGCCGAGAGTGTGGGGTTGCGGGGTGCGAGCGGGTGGGGAACACGGTAAATCGCACTGCCGAGCAGATGATATCTTGGAAGTGTTGAGGTAATAAACTGAATCAAGGCAAGAGACGTTGCCTTTCGATATGCGAGCTGGATCTATCCGCTCAGTGACCTATTACTGCTGTGGTGGTCTCGACCTGGTGGTGCATTGTCTGCCACTCTAGGAGAATTGCGCAATACTTAGCGCCAATGGTGTCGGACATGCATTTTAGCGCTCTCCCCAGCACCCGATGATGGTCACTGGATACACGACACACCGAGTCGAATTCAATCCACGTTTGCCATAACAGGAACTCTATGCGATAAAGCACAATGACATGTATACACTTCAACGCCATAAATCACTGTCCTAGGATCAACTCCCTAGTTATACTGTCGCTGACCCGCTACGGAGAGCTACAGCCTGATTACGAATTGGAGACAGTTTCTTTCAGGAAGCCGACTGAAATTGCATAGAGAGAGCTGAGCCTACTCATACCATCCATCGTCCAAAGTCATCGCAATCGAAGGTCCCTTCCTCGTCGGGGTCATAGACCTAATCCCGCCTACCCTTATGCCGTAAATACACCCCCATTTCTTTCAAGCCTTGCACATTCTCTGGAGTTAGTCGCCTTCGTTCCAATCTCTCATGGACGTCCCGAATAAATGAATTCAAAAAGTCGCAGAACGTTTTTTGTGTTTGCTCCCATTTCTGCAAACCTTCATCCAACAGAGATTCGAATTCCTGGACTAGTTCCCGCTCCTCCTCCAGAATCTCGCATCTTTCACCCTCAGACCAGTCTGGCGTTATCATCTTGTCGTTCCAAGGACCATCCAATTTACAACAGCTATGTGTTAAGCCAAGGCTGCCAAGCTCCCACATAAGCATGCATCGTATAGCATCCTCAACCGAATCCGAATTCGGTGAAGCTTCTATGCCGGTCAATTCGAGCCAAGCGACGAATTCTGTCGACCTATCGAAATCTGTGGTTCGTGCTCCTTTTCCGTAATCATAGTATAATGCTCCCTTAAGAAAAGCTGAGAGAGGACTGCAACCGTGTGGAGAGCATATACATGAGCATCCATCTCGTGCATCAGTCCGACCGAGTTGAAGCTGTATTGACTCGGAGATATTTGCTTTGGAAGAAAGTTTTTCGACTTGGGACCCGAGGACATACGCCAAGTAATGAAGGTCTGTGCCCTTTCTGGCAATGGCCTCCCGCAGAGGGTTGCAGCCATGGTCTAGCAACCAGGTACACATCCCAAGAATGAGCTGCAAGGGCGGATTCCTCGAGATTAGCAGTTGCCTCGCAAGCAACCTGAGGGGTATGCCATGATATCTCGCTTCATCCAAGTTTCTGAACCCAGCCTTGAAGAGTAACTCCCAAAACTCAAGTACTGCGTTTTTTCCAAGAGGTCCTTCCCATGGTTGATAGACGCTCCCTGCTCGACAATGTAGCAAAGGGGGTGGAATACGGATGCCATCTTTTTGCAGCAGTTTCAGTGCCTCTATCGCTGAATCATCTAGTATGCTATCCACTGGCAGACTGCTTAAGGATAAGAGGCGATTTTCACGCGCCCACTCCATCAACCTGGACCGTCTTTTGTCAATTGACTGGATGATGCAGGTGACAATCTGAGGGTCCGGTTCACTCATATACAAAACATACTGCAGCAAAGATGGCCAGAAACGAGTTCCTTCTTCAACCATACAGTTTGCCTGCACCAGGAGTCGTAGGCCCTCCACAAGATACTGTTCACAGGCATAGTGAGCTGGCATCTGATGGTTTATGTCAAGCGCATTAACGTCTGCACCAAGTTCGATCAAGTATGACACCATGTAGGGCCACGCAATAGCTAAATGCAGCGGGGTTTGGCGGAGCAGATTCTGTTCGTTTATTGACTGTGGGTCTCGACTGAGAATACGGCGTACTTCGACTTCAGAACGCTCGATGATCGCATTGCTAAGAGGACCACAGTGACATACTAGTTACCAGGATATCAGCCACTCGAGGGAGATAAGGTTCTTCAGGCCGACCTACCTTCCCTGATATCTCGCAGGGCTTCAAACCAACATGGACACGTTGGGGGCCCAAACCTCCGGCTCCCGATAATTTCATATCCCGGAGGATATAGTCGTTCCGTAGGCCCGTTACCTTGGTCAATCAAGCGCTTAACATAGCTGATAGCAGCCGTGAGATTTTCGGGATCGTCATGCGATGAAAACCATAAAACGACTATCAATTGTTCCACACCATTTCTATTGCTCTGCAATTAGACTCTTGCACAAGCGTCGATGACCTTAGTTGGGCTGGAGCAATACCTTCCTACTCCATTCCTAGAGTCAATAGATTGCTCATCAAGTGGGGTTCCCAGCTGATGAATGGCCTCTACAACCTCACATATAAGCAAGATGCTGGCTTTAACCAATCGTAATGAGCTCAAAGCGGCCTGTTTTAAGCAGTCAGAAGATTGCCATTGCACTCAGGAGTACTGACGTGGATTATCGTGCCGGTCTCTAAACCAAACTGACCGACATCATAGGGAGACGCCTCCCCTCGTTCAATGATATCCTTGAGCTTTGCTATGTTTTCGTGAAAGTACCGAGATTTCTCTTCTTCTGAACTGTCACGGAGATGAAACTCAGCCCAACAGAATAGAGCAAACGCGGGAGATTGACGGTGGATGAATCCTTTCAGCAATAAAGCTGGGCTCATTGACAATCCACCCGCTCCTGTGCTCATTGTCATGGTCATTCCCAGCGCAAGTGATAGAATGCTTCCGCGGCTAAGAACGCTGAACTGTATTCCTGCCCCAACAGATCGTCTGTTCAATCCATGCACTTTGCACTCCGAAACCTGTGTGCGCTTCAAGAAGGATGCAAACCCGCCGTTCCAGGAACGAAGAGTCGGGAAGTCGGTTCTCTCGCCATTATAGCAGGTACACCGCGCACTTCGTGGGCGATAACGATCTCTGGTAGAGGAGGGAGTGTAACCTAGGGAGAGTCTTGCTTCCGCATCACATGAATCTCTCAACTGTGATGGTTTGGATATTTCTTTTCCGACCAACTGCCACACTAACCGTAAAACTTCCTATACAGCCCTCAAATTAGCACTGAGCATTGAACCTTCTGAAACCTCACATTATTCTGCTGCTCGATAGAGGTCAAAACGTCTGGAACCACGCCAATCCGGGACTCTAAGTTATTCAGCAGCTCCATCTCCTGTGTACTGTTCTGTCTCAGTGTGTGGACGTCTCTTCCGAGTGAAAGCATTGTGGAGTTCGTTACAGCGAGTCCAGCTTGTGTTTGGCTTGCTGACTCTTTGGAAAGTAGAAAGTCTTCACGGATCTTGTCGGCCAGGGTAACCAAGAGTCTGGCGTTTGCATGGATTTGACCTGTAGTGTCCCTAAAACATCATAGTAACGTTAGCAGTCAATCTCACTTCAGAAGGAAATATAAACACTGACAGCTGGATAACCTGGAGTGCAAATGCCAAATCATCTCTAAGCTCGGTCACCGATGCACGCAACTTAACTATTGTCTTCTCCTCAAAAGGGTACAACGCTCTCTTGAATGTCCCGTCACCCAGCCTTGTAGTGGTCCGTATCTTATCCAGCTTTTTGTGTAGCCTATCGACCCTGTCCTTGCAACGGATGATGCCCGCCTCGGCTTTCGCGACCAGGTCCGCATCTAAGACCCGGTTGGACAGCTTGCTGTGCAAGATTTCGAGGAGCTCGGTGAGCGATGACGTCGCGGCGTAGGCATCGGCGATGTCGCTCTTGTAGCCTTTCCATGACTCGTAGTAGGTGCATATGCCCTGACAGACGGTTATGCCGAGCGGGGGGAAGCGGGAAAGGCTTATCAAGTGGGCGCCCACCGCGGAGTAGCTAATCAGGTGGCACGGGCTGTGCCAGCATTGCCTTGTGACGCCCGGATTGTACGCAGCTGCGGACCGATCCAATCAAATCCTCTCCTAGCCAGATATGCCGCTGTGGGATTGGGTTACTGGATTTCGTGTTCCTGATAGACACAGCGAAGCGAATTCTCCGGGATGTGAATGTGATACGTAGCAAGGCAGGAAATTTTCATCTGCAGTAAGGCCGGTGGGAATGATGTATAACTCAATATCAGCATCGATAGAGTCAGTAGCTTTGAAAAGCTACCTCTAATTTCGTAGATGTAGTCTTCTGGGATTTAGATCAATAATGCTTGATTTATGAGAATTCATATTAGATAATCCTTACCACTTGCTGAGTTATATGAACTTATAGGCAGGTTCATCCTGCAGCTGTCCATTTTATTCTGATGTGTTTATATGAATGAGAAGAGGTGGGCGTCTCAAACCCCGCATATAACACTCATCGCCTAGATCAGTATTATCAGACTATCCACACCATTCGACCAATTAAGAGACCCTTTCAGATATCGCTAAGAAATTCCCGTTGATTGTCCACCCTTAAAAGCAGCGTACCTCATTCTTAATACAGCGAGAGAATTGTTCCTGCAAGTCCATAAAGTTTCATATATTCCTGCCAGCTATAGATACTCCTGCGCTAAAACCAAAAAGAACTTTATATGTCACTTTTCTTAAGCAGCTTAGCAGGCCAGTAGCTACTCCACCGTCTTGTTGTCTTTGACTGTCCTACAATACTTCTGGAGGTGTTTGCTTGTATGATACTCCTAATCTTGAGTGTTCCAAACCGTACTTTGGATGGGCAAGCTCTAAGTGAGTTTATACTATGAGAAGATGTACCATCCGAGTGTCAGGAGCAATGTCAGCAATACAATAAATAGCAATAGACTAAAATAAATATAATAATTAATACGATTAATTATATCGGATCCGCAATATATATGATAACAATATGGGCCATTCATTGCAATAAAATCCCATCTCCTCATTTCTGTTTTCCAACCCTTTTGGATGCACGTGTATTATGCTATGTATATACGCATTTTGCACGTCACCCTGCATGCTCCTTATCTATTATTACCGTGGGTAAGCCAGCAGGAGCAGGTTACAAGACGCTAAAAATGCTCTTAGCGGCGTCTTGCCATCCGAAAACGACGATCTACATCCTTACGAGAAAACTGTGAGTTCAAGATGGAGGATTCAAAATCGAAATTTCAAGATTCAAGGCGATATTGACATCCCCATTTCGAAATATTGGATATCGTGCACTAGTAAATCGTGCGCCAGTCCCCCTTCCAGCAGCCGCCGACCAGCATTCAACCGAAACTCCATCCAACCACAAAAAGTGGTATCGATCCTCCACCCCGCCGATGACGCCAATGTGGAGTATTATCGATATCTCATAACACCATCCCAAGCAACATTATATATTCGCAACAAATCATCCACTCCATTCACCGGTAGCCCCTCTCAATAGCCGCCTCGAACGAGCGAATCGTGTCCAGCGGCCGCTCCCAGCGACTCCGCGTCGGGTTTGACAGGTCTGGCTCATCTACGAGATAACCCACGTCAGCAATGCTTCCCTTCAGGACACTCGTTCACAACACATGCAACAGAGCACGGAGATGGGAATGGATGCAACATACTGATCAGATTGCCGTAGATATCTGTATACCTCGCCCGCGAAAGCGCCGCCGAGTCGGTATGTTTCTGAGCTTCGGCGGCTGTATCAACCAATTCTTACGTTAGCTACCTATCATCCTGCTCGATCCAATACAGGGAGAATACAGAGCACAGACAAGAAGGCACTAACCTGGTTCGAGCTCGTTCATGGCGAGAGTGGGGTCGGCCTTGGTGGCTAGACGGCTGGTATGGTCGTATGCGTGGGAAGATGAGGGTTTCTTGCCGTGCGACTTGTGCGAGAGCGTGCTGCTGCTCTCGAAGCTGTCCTTGCGCCGCGATGTGCCGGGGAGATGCATTGTTGGAGTGGTGTAGAGGATATGGATGGATGTGTGAAGGTTTGTTATTCCTTTTGGGAATATTGACTTGTGGATGTGAGAGGCTTGGTCAGGCAGAGCAGACGATATTATCTCGACAAATCGTTTTGTATGGATTGAAAAATTTTCTTGGATACTGTTGTATGAGGGATGAAGCAGTTTTAGAGGAGGTCCGGAGGTCCGGAGCTCCCTCTGAGGGATTTATATCTCGCACGGCAAGCCCCGGATGCATGCGATCGTCGTCGTGTGACAGGCTAGTCAGGGGTAAGTCCCGCCCTCCGATTTCTGGTAGCTTCGCTCCTAAAAATAGTAGCGGGTACCTCAGGTAAGGTACCTAACCCTCACAAAGTTTGAAACCTGCGCACAGCTGCGCATGCTTGCGCACGCGTCATCATTCCCCACCAACCGCTTGCGCATCACTCTCTGCTATGGTAAAGATCGAGAGTCTGCTTGCTGCGCACAGCCCAGCCAGTCGTGGCATTCCAACGTGTGTGTGTGCAAATCACGCAAACATCTGAACAGTGCACGTTGCAAACACATCTGATGTGCACTGGCATTCCAGTCCCAGCCACCACCCAATGATCAATCATTGACACATCACCACCACCACACAGCACACCGCGCACAGACACACGGGACACGCACACAGTCACATAGCACATCACCATCTACATCGACAATTCCACATCGTCATCCCCATCCCCATCCCAATCCCCATCCCACAGCCCCCCTTTCAAAAAATATCACTTCCCCTCCCGCTCACGCTCATCCACCAGCGCACGAATCAGCGCCAACACAACCTTCACGCCGCGCTGGATATCCGCCTCACCCGCCATCTGGGGCACATGCAAGAACTGCACGTTGCGCGGGAGGCCGTGTCGGACGCATTGCGCCAGCGACGAGTAGAAGATGAACTCGCAGAAGAACAGGCCGGCGTCGGTTGATACGGCGCTGGGGATGTGCTGTTAAACGCCACCGGCCGACGGCCGAATCATAGTCAGCTCAGTAGGGAGAAGCGATTCAAGTGGATGAATAAATAGTAGCAGAAGAAAGGGAGATAGTAATATACACACCGGTTCCTCCGCCTCAACCCTCCCCTGCACTTTCTCCACATCCCACTCCGGAGCCAACACCTCCGGTAAGCCCTCCCACCTGCCCCCAGGGCCTAGAAACTCCGTCGTCGGAAACCCCGCGCCGTCCTCACCAAGCTTCTCATACGGCCCACGTCGTGCATACTTTTCAATACAGAAATCGTCTCTGCGAGTACGCATTCCGAGGTGCAGCATTAGATCGATGTGGACCGTCTCCTGCTCCTGCTTCTGCTTCTCCTCCTCATGGTGCTCCTGCGTCGCCTGCTCCTGCACTCCAGTACCAGGACCAGTAGTGTTAGAGGTGGGCTGCGACTCGTAGACGCTCCCTGGCCCCGCGCCAGCCCAAAGCAGCGGCACTGTCTCTGTGACGGCAGCGTACGTGCAGGGGATTGGGCGCGGGTATTTTAGGATGCGAATTGGACGTTGCCCGTCTGTGTGGGGGAGCTGTGCTGGGAGAGCGGCGAGGATTAGGGAGGAGGTGTTGAGGGTGTGGGTGGACCAGGGCTGTGGATGGTGAGGAACATGTGTTAGTTCATGAGGGAAGGTAACGATGGAGTTAGTATGTGTGGTTGTAGGGAGACTCAGAGGTGGGAAATGGAAATGCAGATGGGAGGGTGAGGAAGGGAGAGCGAGAGAGGGAGAGGCATACGGCGAAACCGGTTACGGCGACTGTGAGGGGCGGTTGGGATGTCATGATACGCCTGTCTGGGAAGATGGAGGACTGTGAGAATGATGAACAAAGGTTGGGCGTGGAGATGGGTTGGGGGAAGGCCGAGCGGCCAGCTGATCGGGTTTGGCCGAAAAAGCAGTAAGCGATGGCGGGCGAAGTGTGCGATAAACAATTTCGATGTCTCAGGCCCATCCTGCTTAGAAGGAAAACTTCGCTGGAATCCATCAAGGAAGGACTGAAATGTAGGATCTCTATTGTTATAAATATTGTCATAATCTAAGCGGGCCTTTGGCAGCGTCGCCGTCGGAGACATTCTAGATGATGGCCAATGTCTCCTGCACAATCCCTTCCATCTTAAGCTGCATCTCCCCAAATGTCGAGATGGCCTGCAATCGGTCGTTAGCTTAGCTTCATACATGCCATGCTAAACTTCAAAGGATCTGTGTTTTAGAGAGGAGCTGCCTACCTTCTCCAATCTCTCCCAGTATTTCCCAGCATTCCCCTCCTTGAGCGTCCTTTCAAACGCCTCTTTATCATCCACAAAACTCACCTTTCCCAGTCCATCCACGTCCTCACTCCCATTATCAGCAGTCGGAAACCTCTTCTCCACCCCCTCCGCATTCTCAACCCCCAACTCCTCCAACAACGGCTTCGAAACCGTAATATGATCCAAGCCCGCCAAACTCATCACCTCAGCCACATTCGTCAGACTCGCCGCCAGCACCTCCGTCTTCTGCCCGCGGGCTTTATAAAGCCGCTGCGCCGCAAATCCCAGTGCCGGGTCTTTGTATTCATCGACAAACTCAGGAATGACGTGCACGCGAAGATCGTTCACGTACGGTGCGATGTACGTGCAGCCGACCTCGCCGGCGAGCGCGGCTTGCGAGAGCGTGAACAGAGTGGTTGCGAGCGTGTGGATGCCAGCGGCTTCGAGAGTACGGCATGCGAGCAGGCCTTCGTAGGTGCTGGGGATTTTGATGCAGATGCGCGAGGAGGGGAAGGTTGGCGCGATGAGGGAGGCGAGGGAGATGATGCCTGTCAGGTAAGCATGTGTGAGCGGCAGATCTGCATGACATCATGCGTAATAAAACTGAAAGAAATAGGGTACCATACGTTTCGCATTCTCAACCGTCCGCGGCGTAGAATAAGCATGTTTCGGATTCGTCTGGACGTGGATGAAGCCCGTGACGTACGGCGACATGGCGAGGGACAATTCGACCATCTAAGTCTCATCCATCAGCCCACTTCCAATCTCGCCAGATCAAAACCCCCTCATCATCTCATCATCTCATCCTTTAAAATATAAACTCACAATACTCTCCACAGCCAACTCCTCCAGCGTCACATCCTCATACCGCCCCTGCACGCTCTTCGCAAACTTGACCGCCCGATGCAGGAGCGGCGCATGCTGCGCTCTCTGGATCTCGAAGTACGCGATGGCCTGTCCTCGCACCACCGGTCAGCGCTGCCCATTTACTGCTCTGGAAGTAGATGTAGAGCTGCAGAGAGGAGCGGTAGAGAGCGTACCTGGTTGCTCGTGCAATCCACAAACGGACCCAGTTTTCTCGCAACTGTATGCTCTGACGTATTAGCGCGTATCACTCTTTGCTGGGCGCGAGGGAGGCACGGGTGGGACAGAACCTTCTTCGTCGAGCGTGTCGCAGTCGATGGCGCTTTTGCTGCGCAGGTAGTCGAGGAGCGTTCCGGTGGTGGTGCTGGCCATGATGTGTTGGGAGATGCGGAAGGATTGCAAGAAGAAATGTAAGGTTCCTATGTGTGAGTCGCTCGGCACACCTGCCTCGGCGGGTGGCGTGGTGGAGGTTCCCGGCCGCGAGAGCCGTGGGAGGATGACGGCATCAGATAAACCTCTGCCTAAAAACCCAGAAATCAGAGTAGGAAGAGCCGTCCCGCTGTCACATCATCCATTGATGCATATTTAAATATTAAGGTACTTTTTCAGACGAACGATGTTCGCTTTATCCAAACTTCTCTGCCATTTGATTAAGTATTATTACTCCCGATATCTATACAAGAGAAGCCATGATCCACAGACCCAACAAACACCCAACCATGTCAGCTTCCGCTGCAATCATACCCTCCACCCTAATCTTACAAACGATCCAATCTCTCTACACACCCACTGAGCTCACCAGCGCGCTCCGGGAATCTAAGCCACGTCCCCAGCATCCATCTAATCAGTATACCACCTGACATAATCAACCAACATCTGAAACTCCGTCGCGTCCGCGGGGACCTGCGAGCCCCAGCTCGGCTGAATCGCCAGATTCAAAATAAGGAAGAAGTCATCGGTGAAGGGGTAGATATTCGTTCCATCATTCGCATACGTGCCGATGGCAATTTCATCGCGCGTGAACGTGATGCCCTCCTCGGTCCAGACAATGCCATAGATATGGTAATTGCCATCGGCGTACGCGTCGCTGACATACACCGTGCCGCTGGCAATCGACGTCTCGGCCGCGCCGTCCGCGCCCTCGTAGTGCACCGTCGCGGGCGAGACGTCGGGCGCCCACGCAGACTCGTACTCAGTGATGTCGATCTCGCCGCCGTATGGCCACGTGATGTCGCTGTTGGGCAGCATCCAGAAGGCTGGGAAGGGACCGTCGCCGGTGGGGAGAAGGATGCGCGCCTCAACGCGTCCGTAGGTGTTGTACACTTTGTTCTGCGAGATGAGCTTGCCGGAGTACCACGTCCCGTCGATCAGCGAAGCCGTGATGACTAGGTTGCCGTCCGCCACGGAGACTTGGCTCGTCGCGTAGGTCTCGATCTCGCCGTTGCCCCACCCGCACAGGCTGATGTTGCAGCCGTCGCCGTTTTGGTAGGACCAGTAGTCCTGGTTGAGCGAGTCGCCATCGAACTCATCCGACCAGACGAGCGAGTACGTGGGGAGAGAGGATGTCGAGGTGGTGGAGCTGCTGCTGGCAAGCGTGGAGGTGGGCGTGGAAGAGACGCTGCTGAAGACGCTGATGGGCGACGAGGAGGATGTTGTCGTTGGGATGATGGTCGAGGTGACAAGCGAGGAAGACGTGATGACCGCCGAGCTGGTACCGTTAAGCCCGGAAGAAACCAATGTGGAGGTGACTGGCACGTATGAGCTAGTCACGATCGGGGTGATAGAGCTTGAAGAGCTTGCAGGGCAAGATGAAGCAGGGATCAGTCCCAGGGTGACGATCGTGCAGCCAGTGGGAACGTCGCCGTTGAAGATAGCCACGATTTGTCCAGTCGTCAACTCGCACCACTGAGCAAAGCCAGTAGCGAAAGCTGAGTTGGCCCAGACAAGAGCACCATTGGAGAGTTCGAATGTGGTGCTGATGGCCATGACAGTGGAAGAGCCGACGAGAGCAGCACTGTCCGCGTCGGCATCAGTGGACACGACCTTGCCGTCGCTCAACAATTCGCCCTCAGATGAGGTGAAAGAAGCACCAGACGCGCAGTCCGAGGTGACAAATCCAGTCGCGTCAACGTACGAACCAGCAGCCTGGCGACGAGCCCTCCGCGCGAGCGGCGCAGCCACTGTGACGACATAAGGAGTACCGGCCGGGATGGCGCTTGCAGTGACGCTGGTCGTGACACTTGTTGTGGTGACAATCGTAGAGGTTCCAGCTGCAGCGCCGGTAGGGATGCTGCCCAGAGCAGAGGTGATGATGCTGGCGATTTCAGAGGACAGAGAGCTGAAGACGTCCCCGAGTCCGTTTCCTGCAGCGGGAGAGATGGCAGCAGCGGCCGCAACACCGGCACCCTTCTGGTCGAGGGCGATTCCAGAAGGACTGGCGACCTCGCTGTTGATGGAGCTCAGGTACGCACCGGCACCGGAGGCAGTGAGCGAGGTTGGAACAGACACGACCGTTACGCCGCTCGCATAAGAACCGCTGACATAGGTGGGAGAGGCAACGTTGCCGGTGGGAGTTGTGCCAGCTCCGAGACCCTGCGTTGCACAAACCACATCACAGTTCTCGACCCAGATGGTCATGACACCGCCGTTAATCTCAGAAATCGGCGTAGAAGCAAGCTGAGCGGCCGCATTGCCCGCGAGGGCCAGTACGGCGGCAGCAGCTGCGAAAGCGAATGGACGCCCCATGATTGAAGCAATTGGTGTAACAATGAAGACAGTAGAGAGAGACAAAGAGCCAGACGCTCAAAACGATGTATGCTGAAGGTCAAAAGGAGTGACTTGAGGTTGGGTGAGACAAAAAGGGAAAAAAGAGCGTTGCACGAGGATGAAGGAGACATGAGGCCATGAGGCCAATTTCGCGTGAGGTCGCCGCGTTCAGTCGTGGAATGGGCATTCCTCGGCTGCCCCTTCGAAAAAGTGTAAACAAGTCCATAAGGGGAAAGCTTGAGGGGCCCACGATGCCTGTTCCTCTCGTGTGGAGATTAAAATGGGCGTCTAGACCACATTCCCCGATCTGGATCCGGCAAGACCCGCCCCCTTGGCTCCTAACCCCCGAACTCTATCGAGTGGGAAGAACTTAGGAGAGGGCATCGTCGTCAGCTTCAGCGAAGAAACATCGCTGTTTCCGGCGTGTAGACCCACCATCGTAATTTCTCGTTGATGGAAAATGCCATCGCAGGAATAATAATAACAGCCGGCACTGTCGTTGTTGACAGGAATAGAAACGTTGTGTACTGCTTCCGGTTGAACTGCCGAGGGTATACTGAGTGAGCGGAAGTTGTGGCGGCATTTGGCCAATCGAGTCTGCCAAGCTAAAAAGTATTAGGGCTCGTCCGGTCTGAATGAGGCTTGTTCAGTCCCAGCTGACACAAGCAGCAAAAGTCTTCTGGGCGAGTCATATGGTGTAATAAAAATAATTGACTTGGTCAGTGAGTCGCTGTAAGGCTGACGTGACCTGGGCTAAGTCGTCTTGGGGGCTGTGCTGGTGGGAAAGCAGACTGTAGAAGGTTCTCTCCATATTGTGCGCTCCGGGAGCAGGATTGGCGACTGCTTGATCTTTCTCCAACGCGAACAGCGTTTCCAGCACGCTCCATATCCTAACTTGGTTCTCGAGCCAGACTCACGAGGTTACAAGCACAACAATAAACCCCTGATCCCAGCGTTGATCGGTGCGGATGTTTTGCTTCTGGCGCAATCTCGGAGATTGGAGAGATGGAGAGATGGCGCCAGCCAAGGCTAACTAACGCCTGTAATTTCCTCGTTCGTCACGCGACTACCGGGACGCGCCTTTCTACAGGCATTATTTCCCCGTAGTGCCGGTATTGTACACACAAGGCTTTCTGACAGCCACACCTTCCTCTTGGAAGAATTTGAGCACTACAGTCGTACCCTTTCTATAAGAATAGAGCTCGTCAGGCAATGTTTATGCTTATATCGGGGGTTATGCTTACAGCCAGGTCAATGTGCCTAGTAAATCAGACTTCAATAAGAAAATCGTATGCTTACAGCACAAAATATGCTTATATCCCTATATGCTTATAGAAAGGGTACGACTGTACACTGCTTTTCAGCCGAGTAAAATTTTATGTTAGATAAGAAGTCATCAATTCTGAGATGCCTTGATCAATTTCCCTTGGGCCCGTAAATCTACAATGTCAGCATTGACAATTCGTGGTGGAGCAAAAAATGTACAATCAATGCAACGAATCTGCCATTGTAGCGCACGTTGCGACACAAATGTTTTCTCCCGCATCACCCGCATCAGCGCAGGAATCTTCATCTCAAAGAGGGGGGAAACAAGGTATCGTAATGAAGAAGCATCGTTGAAAACCCCGTTCATTTGAAAATCTCATGGCTGTTCACAAATCCAAAGCATGTGCAGTGAATCTTCAGTCATCCAAGCGCCAAATTCCTGTCTCTCTCTTCACGGTAGCCACCAGCGGCTATGCCCGCCGCAATTCCTCCCAGCTGCAGTCAAGCCTCGAGACTCAAGCCCGGTCACGCCGATTCCTGTAACGGGTGAGGTCCGGTTCGCGCCCTGAAGGTTTGAACCCATCGGGATCCTTCAAGAATTGCTCCAACTCTTCAAATTCCTTCAGTACCTCGTCGTGCTCATCCGCAGGCAACAATGATAGGAGCTGCATTGCGTTGGTGCGGCACTCCTCGGCGCTGGTTATGGGCACCAAGTCATCCTCCACGTCCACTTGCCCCGTCTCCAGCATCAATGCTTGGTAGAACCATGGCCGCGCGACTTCCTCGTGGGCCACTCGCGGTGGTGGAAGACCAGGAGCGAACCACTGGCGTTTGTGAATCACCCATGACAAGATATTCCTGATGCCATTGAACGCTGGATTCTGGACAGGGGGCTGTATCGATACGTCCGCTTCATCTTCAGTCCGATAATCATCATCTTCCGCTGCCTCATCATCTATGATGTCTTCAGTAAGATGGGCAGTAATGATGTTTTCGTTTTTGTTGTCGTGAAAAACCCAGCCTAGAAGGGAAGCAGCCCTTGCATTGTGAAATGCCAGCTCATACCGGTGGATCTGGATGTGGTGGAGGGCGTTGCGTGAGAGAAGCTTGATGAGCAGCTCGGGAAATTCTTCAATCAACTTGCTACCCCAGATCTCCTCCATATGACGATCGAAAAACATCCTGAGGTATCTTAAGAGCTTGCGCGCATGGCTGTACTCATGTGGAATGTAGTCCGCCAACAGTTTGTTCAGACCTTGCAGATCACCCAGTAATCCAGCAAAGAGTTCGGGGACGTCTGGTTCGTTTTCGGTCATTGCGAGCCTTATTTTCTCTTTGTAGTCGCCACTGACACGCCCTTCGAAAGATACATCTACCACTTCAAACCAGTCCTTAAAGGGCGATAGGAGATGCTGCAGGCCACCATGTTCGCGAACTGCGATCTCTAGAACATGTTCCTTTGGCGGACTGGACGACGGCCTACTGCTCAGCATATTCGCCCATACAAGCTTGTTGGACACCTCGAAGCGGACTCTCAACAAATGTGTCACCGGCTCATATCCCCAGCAGCTATGGTATAAGACCGCCATGCAGAACTCATCCAGGTCCTCTGCAAGTATCACGGCAATCTCTGGATTGTCAAGATTGTGTTCGTGTTCGGGAGACTCAAGATAGACGCGCATATTCCAACCCTCCATATCTTCGACATTTTTGAACCGCTGTTGCCGTGGCCATGGAGGGAAACGTGACCGGAGCGGATACGATTTATTAGTTATGACCTTGCTCCGATTATGTATCACCACAAAGTCACTCTCGCGGTGGAAGATGCTGGCCGCCTCATTGTGGACTTGCTTGTTCACACGTAACAGACTGAGCGCCAGGTTCCAGTCGTAGTGACCCCAGTGCTTTCCCTGAGGGTAATAGCGGCAGTGCTTGCGTGTGTTATACGTTGAAAGAACTTGCGAGTAGATCTTGAAACGTATTTCTAGCGGCAGCTTGAATAATGGAAAGGTTGTCTCGACACGCGTCGTGGAAGCTTCGTCAACTGAGCCGTTGGAGGTCGAGGCTAAGCTCTCTGCCATAGATCCATCAGCCATCGTAGCCTTTGCCAGGAAGTCGACGACAATAGGAAGAAGTGCCGGTGCTGTGAAGCTCTTATTGTGAGCAGATAGGTCCTTGACCGAGATTGAATTCTTGTGCGGTTGTGGGAGGTGGGCCGGTTGTGGGTACTATGGTGGATGTTGGTCAAAGGCGGTCTGCCTAAGTGACCGCTGGCGGCTTAGATGACGCGAAACTTGTGGTTGTGCTCTAGCTCTGGGATCATTGACCAGCTTATTTGGCCGATGGTTGAGCTGTAGGTCTCTGGTGTAGGTGACCAGCGTAGGTAACTTGTGTAGGTGGTCCGGTGTAGGTAGTCTGGCGTAGATGGTCTTGGATAGGTGGTCCGGTTGAAGGTTGTCTAGTGCGGATGGCTTGGTTGAAGGCGGTCTGGGGATGGTGGATTGTTGACGGTCCGAGACGCTGGGTAACTCTCACGGTTGGAGCCCGAGTTATTCGAACATCGACGTGTATGTTAGAACGATGACTGGTTGAAGGTGGTCTGGATGAAACGCAGTCTGGGTGGAGGTTGTCTGGTCGAAGGTTGTCTGGTGCGGGTGGCTTGATTGAAGGCGGTCTGGGGATGGTGGATTGTTGACGGCCTGAAACGCTGGGTAACTCTCACGGTTGGAGCCTGACTTCTTCGACCATCGACGTGTATGTTAGAACGACGACTGGTTGAAGGGGGTCTGGAGGAAAGTCTGGAGGGAACGTGGTCTGGGTGAAGGTTATCTGCTTGGGCCGCAGAGCGGATGCAACATACGAAGGAGAGTACTCGCTTGCATTTGGACGACGCATGCCTACTTCCTCACCGCTGTCGGGATTCTTGGTGAATGGCTTAACGAGACCGCGGCGTTGTATTTGGGAAGGACTCGAAAGCACGGGCCCTGTTAGACCTAAGGTACGGAGCTTAACAAGATGCCCATATTACTGGGAGTTTCTGCTCATGAAACGTAGTGTATCGCTGAGAAGCTAAGAACAGAAGTCATCGATGCAGAACCGGCACCCTTGCACTAAAGATTACAAGGGTGGGGTATTGACGCGCAAAGCTGTCAGAGAGCTTCGTAGGAAACTGACACAGAGGAAGAAGAGACCATTGGGGAAACCCTATTGGATCACCTCTGCGACATACTGGAAGATCAAGCTTCATCCACCATGCCATCACTGTCCTCGTCCTCAAAATCTATATCCATCTCCTCTGGTGTGAGAAAAGACTTGCCCTCCTTCACCCGTGCCAATCCCTCCTCGCGGCGCTGGAACCTCCAACAATCCATGAATCGTCCAGACGGTCTGAAGCCATCGGGATGGGTGATGAACCTTTCAAGTTCATCAAATTCCGTCTGGAAGAACTCGCGCCCGCCCTTTGGTAGCTCTGCAATGAAGTCCCAAGCTTTCTGCTTGCAATCCTCCACGGGGGGACTGATCTTGTATTCTTTAGGGAGATCGAAGTCGCCGTGACGCAGAAGCAGATACTGGTAGTAGTAGGCTCTCAAGCTCCTCAATCTCGCAGCGAAGTGAAGCGAAAAGCTCTGGGACATCAGGTTCCATGCCACACATGTACAGCATCATATCTTGCTGGAAGTCATCCGGTACTCGACCCTTGAAAGTTACCGACTGGAGACCATACCATAACTTGAAGCCGAACAACAGATGCCGTAGGTCCGCGCCTGGAGGGGCAGAGAGCCCGATTCCGATGACTGCCTCCAGTGATCGTGCGTGGCGCTGATACAGGACGTCTTGCCATAAGATTTTATCAGAGACTTCAAAGTGGACGTTCATGCTCATGGTGACTGCATGCCCTCCGTACCTATGATAGCAGACGGCGGAGCAAAACTCATCAAGGTCATCAACCAACATGACCACAATTTCAGGCTTATTGAGATGATCGAAATCCTCTTCTTCAGTGCAACGAAGATAAACCCGCATGTTCCAACTCTTGATATCCTCGACGCTGGTGATGCTTTGCATGGGAGGCCAAGACCACTGAAGGAAGACGCGGTATCAGTCTCCGTTAGATCCACACAATCATTTTGGACCACCACGAAGTCATTCTCGCGGTGAAAGACTTGTAGCGCTTCTTCGTACACCTGCTTGTTGACACACAGCAATCCCAATGTCAGATTCCAGTCGTGGTGTCCAAAGCGCTTCCGTGTCGGCTCCGAGTGTCGAGAGTGCTTTCGCGTGTATACGGTGGACAAGAGCATCGAATAGATGTTGTAGCGTATCTCGAGAGGTAGGCCAAGGAAGCCGGAGGGCACCTTTGGGCTTTCGCTGTTGATGTCGGTTGCTGTTTTGGAGGCAGTGGACTGGACGGGTCGTCCTGGGGAGGTGATAGGCTGCACCGTATTTTGAAGTGAGGGCTTCGACGGGACAGAGTGTGGCGCACTGCCCTCTGTCTGAAAGTTGGCTTCTATCTCTTCAAGCATCTTGTCTGTGATGGATTGTGCGTGATCGTGGAGGAAGGTTGGAGGGGGTGCAGATGTAAGATTGATCATTGACGTCGCTCGACGTGTTGTGCACCCGGAGCGCGTCGCGCTCGCTTATAGACGGACAGGGGTGTCTGTCCGCAGATACCCGTTATGGCGCAGCAAAAAATGAGCCAAGCATAAGGCTCAACCAATGTGAGGATAATCTCCACTGACCCGAGGATACACCTCAGAATATCCTACTATCTGCTGCAGACTAACAGCTGGCCTCTATCTAGAGCAGACCCACGACATCAATACGTGCTCGGGATCGTGCTCAACCAGCCTCCATCCGTCAACACCACATTGCCATTGCAATACGCGCCGGCGCGACTGGTCAAATACAACACGGCGCCCGCCATATCCTCGAATGTGCCTCCTCTTCCTTCCGGTATTCTGCCCTCCGCAAACCCATCAATGGTGCCACCGGGGCCCAGCATGTTGTCGAGGAGCTCGGAGGGATACACTACATTGACCCATCAGCCCCAGCCCTGTCTTTCGGCTCACCAACAAAGCCACAAACGGAAGGCAAAGAACCGGAGACACAGTACTCACCTCCCGGGGCAATGATATTACTCCGAATGCCATGCGGCGCCAACCACGTCGCAAACGTCTTAAATAAATGCGCCGCTCCGCCTTTACTAAGCCCATACGCAAACGCCCCCGCAGGATCACGTCCAAAGCTGGCGACACTGCCCAACCCAATGACCTGACTCTTCCACGCAACATTCGCCTTCTTATTGCCCTCGAGCAACAATTCCAAAAACGCGAGCACGCTGAAATACGCCGCCGTGACGTTGACATGCAGAGTTTGCGTGAACTCCTCCATCGAGGTCTGCCACAGGAAGTTCTTGAAGTCTAGCAGCGACGGGTTCGCTGGCAGACCGCCCCATTGCGGGCCTTCGATGCCCGCGGAGGCGATGAGCACGTTGACATACCCCGTCTCGGCGGCGATTTTGGCAGCGGCCGCGGCGAGCGAGTCTTTGGAGGTGACATCGGCCACGAGTGGGATGATGGATGGGTGGAAGGATGCTGCAGCAGAGAGAGTCTTTTCCCGCCGGCCGAGAATGTACACTTTGGCAACGCCATTGGCGGCGAGAGCTTTGGCCATCATCAGCCCGATACCTGGGAGAAGAACATCAGCAGAAGGTCAGGACTTGATTGCAAGGAGAATTACCACTACCACCGCCGGTAACAACAGCGACGAGTCCATCGACGCGGAAGAGGCTCTGCGCTGCAATTGATGATGAGTCCAAAGACATGGTAATGAGGCCTAACGACAAATCGCTTCAACGAAGGCCTCGCTGGTACTTGGCTCGGTTTCAGCTGCGGATTTCCAGTATCTGAGATCGTCTGCAGTCTGAGTGAAAAGACGACATGAACACCGGGATATTCCCAGAGGTCCCCTGCCCCGCGCTGGCCGATGATCGGACTGCAACTCCACATCGTTCGACCCCATCTTTCCTTGGTATCGAGCAGTGACAGGAGCGAGATCTAGCGCCTGGGCCTTATCCGCCCCTGATGCTGGCGAGTCGGGTATGACGCCTTTAAGCAATTGTCATTCTTGCTCCTTTTTGCGGAGAAGATGACGTCTTTGAAGCGACTCCCCAGAGAGGAAGGTGGTGGGTGCTTGCTGATTGTACGCCTAAGCAGATAGCTCGGCCAAATGTCTTGCGAGCTTGCTGCCGTCAAGCACGCCAACCGGCAAGCTCGGCGTGTTGAACCTTCCCTTATCATCCCGTCGCCACCAGTTGACTCACACCCAGTCGATTCCACCTCAACACTTACTCAATTGGAATTGAACTGACCCGAATAACACGCACAATGACAGAACAAGGCCTCCCCATCATCTTCGGCGGCGCCGGCATCAACAGCAGCAAAGGGCGGGGCTTCCAAACACTCGACGCCGTGCGCTCGCTCCTCGACGAGCTGGAGCGGCTCGCCGTATCCACAATCGACACGGCACAAATCTACGGCAACAGCGAAGAACTGCTGGGCGCAACCCAAGCCGGCTCGCGCTTCATCATCGATACCAAAGCCGCGACGGGCCTGCGCCCGGGCGCCGCCACACGCGAGGCCATCGTGCGGGACGGCAAGGCCAGCCTGGCGCGGCTGGGGGTCAGCAAGGTGCACATCTTCTACCTGCACGCGCCGCCCGAGGCCGACGTGCCGCTGGAGGAAACACTAGCTGGGGTGCAGGAACTGTACACGGCGGGGGCATTTGAGAAATTCGGGCTGTCGAATTTCTTCGCCGTGGACGTGCAGCGCGCGCACGATATCGCGCAGAGTAAGGGCTGGGTGCTGCCGACCGTGTACCAGGGCAACTACTCGGCGGTGGCGCGCAAGCAGGAGACCGTGCTGTTCCCGACGCTGCGCAAGCTGGGCATCGCGTTTTATGCCTACTCGCCCCTCGCCGGCGGGTTTCTGACGAAGACGAAGCAGCAGGTCCTCGATGGCGTGGGTCGCTTTGATCAGTCCATCCCTGCGGGTCAGATATATTTCCGCCTTTATAGTAAACCGAGCTTGCTGGCGGCGCTGGAGGAGTGGGATCGTATTGCGACGGAGGCGGGCGTGGGGAAGGCCGAGCTGGCGTATCGCTGGGTCAATGGCAATTCGCCCCTGAAGAGGAGCAATGGCGATGCGATTATTATTGGAGCGAGTAATGTGAAGCAGGTCACGGAGACGGTGGGATGGTTGCGCAAGGGCCCGCTGGATGAGAAGGCGGCTAAGGCGATTGATCAGTTGTGGGAGAGCATCAAGGATGAGGCGCCGTTGGATAACATCCACGGCTGAGGTGTGATGAGAAGTGGTATGACGAATACACAGAGCTTGTAGACGACCTCTTGTTACGAGATCAAGCAGAAATTAGTCCGTCAATTCTGAGCATGATATCATAAAGCCTGTGTCTATCGATCGTTACTCCAAAATGCAAGCAAACTCCCCCTCAAGTCTCATGGCCACATCGCATACGGGAAGAACTCATTCCCCGGCAACAAGCCAAAAATCGAGCTCAGTTCATCCTCAAACATCCACAAGCCCTTCAAATGGCGATCCCCCCTCCACGCACTCTTCAAATGCCTGCTGACCGCAATATTCCACGCAAAGCTGCTCTGCACAATCCCGCCAAACACGCTCGCCTTCTGCATAATCAGATAATCCACCATCGCCTGCTGATCCCAGCTCAGCGTATTCAGAAACCAGCGCTCATGGCCACCCAGGAGCTCATACTTCGTCGTCACCGCCATATGCCGCTGCGCCGCCGCCTTCTCGCGGAACTTTCCCGTCTCCTCGGCGCTGCCGCTCGCCACATACAGGATCGATAAACCCGCCCAGCCCGCGCTCTCGAGGTAGCGGTCCGTCTGGATCTCGAACCCGACCCACCCTGCCGCCGCCGCGTCACCCTCCGTCCGCAGGTGCGCGCCGTAGAAGGCGTTGTGGATCGGCGCCTCGCGCGGGTCGATCTCGAGTCCGAAGACTTGCGACATCTCGTACAGCGCGGCGCCGGCGATTTCTCGCACGTCTTTGCGGATCCGAAGGATTTGGCCGAAGGTGCGGACGAAGTCGTCGCCGTCGTACCAGACGGGCCATTCGAAGAGCGGCGCGCGCTCGATGCCGTGCGCGTCGATTAGGACGGTGTGCTCGGAGGGGTCGAGGCGTGCGCTTTGTTTGGAGAGCCAGGCTTCGAAGTCTTTCCGCCAGTTCTCGGGGTGTGCGTTGATGCGTCCGTAGTGCACGCCCCCAAAGAAGAGCTGGTTGGGACATAGTCTTAGAGCCTTAGAGTAGGCGTCGTCGTCGGTGAGGTCTCTTTTCCTTCTCTTCAATATGACTTCCTCCGCGTCATCCACATCATCCCCAAACGAGCGCCTCACCAGCTCCTCAGCCGGCATCTTCAGCTCATCCTCATCCACCGGGCCCAGATCAATACGATCAAAAATCTCCATCTGCGGACAGGCCTTATGGAGGCTATTCACAAACCACTCCTCATCAAAAAAGTATCCTAGGCCCTCAAACTGGCCCCGTCTCCAGCACCGCAATATTATCACTACTGCGCACCATAATCGACGGCACGACCAAGCCCGCACCCGCCTCGATCGCATACCTCACGCAGCTCAGCACCATATTCCGCGCATTCCCCAGGCCACCGCGCGATTTGTCGCACTGGAACACCCGCCCCGGCACCCAGTGCGTTTTGGCGCAGAGGCTGCGCAGCGCGGTGTTGTTGAACGGCCCGGTGATGTCCGTGTTTTGCGCCAGAGAGATGAATTCTTTCCGTGATGGCTTCGCGGGGTGGAAGTTGGGGATTTCGGAGGAGGCGGACTTGAGGCTGGGCAGAGAGGAGGGCCATTGGAGTGAGTGCACGGCCGAGGCGTGGTGTGAGAATGTGTAGATGAGGCACACGACGAGGAGGAGCACCGCGGCGTACGCGTGCCGTCGGAACCGCGTGATTTGGAGGTTCATCGTATCGTCGGGCTTGAAGTGGTGGCGAAGAGGGGAGCGGTTGCGGTTGAGCGCAACGGCGCCTGCCTCACGCCGTGATTGCCAACAATATCAGGCAGAGTGTGCTTGTGACTTGTCTGAGCGATGAAGATCTGAAACAAGAAGAAAAAAAATACTGACAGTCAGGCGCGCAGGGACAAAGAGATCAGACAGTTCGAAGACACGCGTCAAATCAGCAGGGGGCATGCGCGACTGGTTCTTGGTTTGCTAGGGGAATATTTGCTGCGTGGTATGCAAGGGGAGGATCAGCCAAGAGGGCCCACACCATCTCGAATCCCCCGACTCCGTTCTTGGTATCGTCCGGATCGGCACGTCTTCATTCCATTCCACATCCGTCGAAAATCAGGCGATAAAAGGAATGGCATGGACAGGCCTCGGTTGGAATTGCCGATGAGTTTGTTGTGTCAACCTCGACAATGACAGCTCGTGGAGATATATCGCGACGAGCCCGTCGTATACCTTATATGACCATTGATCTGTCCAACGATCTTCTTCAGCTTGAGCAATGAAGGGGCGTTAGGAGCAGCTCTTAAGCTTTATGCTACCGTGCCGTGTACGAAGCGCACTTGTCGTTAACATACTTTCCAGTAGTCAGACTCGAACCGGTGCTCAACTCTCCAATCTATCTATCTCGGCGCATACTCCTCTCAATCTCGACCACCAACTGCCCGACCGTCGCCTCCTCCCCATAACTGACCTTCTCTCCCCAGCCAAACCACTCATCCAGCATCACGCCGCCACCGCGACACAGCCCAAAACTCAAATCCACGATCCCCTTCCTCTCCTCGCCACCTCTCCACGTAACCGTCGCGCCACAGCGTCCACAAAAGTCCCTATACACTCCGTCCCGAATATGCACCGTTCTCAACGTCCCCTGCTGCTCACGCGCACCCTCAGTACTACCCTCCCAGCCCTCGCCGAAATCAAAAGCCTCCCCGTCCTCCGAGAAGATATTACACCCCGGCACGAAAGCCCACGCCTGGATGTCGAACCCGGTCGCCTTGCGACAACTCTCGCACGTGCACAATCCCGCCAGGAACCGTTTCTTGCCCGCCCCCTCACCAGCATTTTCGCTCTCGGCGGGTAGCGTGTCCTTGATCCACCACGTCTCGCCCTCGGGATTCGCCCTCTCCTCCTTCGCGCGCATAAACTCCGGAAACGGCGCCGTGCGCGGCCTCGCGGTCTTCTCATCTGGGCGGGTGATATAGAACGCGACGCCACCGCAATGGCACGAGGCATGCAACTTCTCCTCCTCCGCCTCCGACCTGGTCGCCGTGCCGTTATCTGTACGAGGCCAATCCGCCGGCAAGAGCTCGCTCGCGCCCTTCCTCCCAGCCCATCTGTCTAACTGCTGGCCCTTCCAGCTCTTCACCCACCGACTCAGTCCTCCATCGCCTGTATCAGCCACCCACTCGTGGCCCACAATCTCTACCGGCAAGCCTTCTTCCTCCTCTTCAGCGCGCAGAACCAGCACCCCCGGCGCCACGGCCCAGCCGTTGTTGCCGCCGACGTCATTGTCCCCGCTAGGGCCGTCGTCGCGGTGGAAGACGTGTGCGCCGCAGCGGTTGCAGAAGAATTTCGTTGAGGTGGGGCTGAAGGCGTAGGCTGTGAGGTTTTCTCTGAGAAGGGAGGACGGGGGCGGAGATGTGATGGGTAGATAGTATGTGTAGAGCGTGCCGGACCAGTGCCGGCAGGAGGTACAGTGGCAGGCGATTTTCTGTAGAGGAGGGTCGCCGGGGAAGGCGAGTGTGATGCTGGTGCTGATGGCGCGGCAGTAGCAGGAGATGGAGATGGGAGAGGAGGTGGATGGTGCCATTTTGCCGTAACTTCGTGTGGTTTGGAGATGGCCACTCCGTGAGGGACAGGTTACAAGAGGAAATGCGGGGTGGCGGTGTTTGAAGCGAAAAGTGACGGCATGCGATCATCGCGAATTTGTAGGGAACGTGGTTCACATGTACTCCCATTGCAGACTTGAAAAGATATATCGCTTCAACAAAATCTAAGTACTACACATAAGGCTCTCACGCCGACAACTTTACGCTCTGAGGTATCGGCTGCTGCTTAGGCTCAATCTCCAGCGTCTCGTACGTGATGGTTGCATCCTTCTTGGGATACACCCCGTTCAGCCTCATGTGCACATAATCCCTGTAATCGTGGTACAATTAGTTTTAGAGATTTCAAGCTTTCAGGAAGTCTTCTTACCTCTGCGTGACAGGCTTGTACATGGCGGGTCGCTCCGCCGAAACACAAGATGGAAGCGCGTCAAGCACAGCATCATAATTTGCTAATCATCTCTCAGCATGCCTTCTCACCCATTCTCCCAGGAAACAGAGCAACTCACCACCAAAAAAGAACGGAATCGAAATCCTCGTCTGCCTCGTCCTATTCTGCGCCTTATGCAGGGTACTCACAAACAAGCCATTCGTCCACAAACTCATCGCATCACCAATATTCACCACAAACGTACCCGGAATCGGATCTACGGGAACCCAGCTCCCATCCTTGCTCACCACCTGCAAGCTCTTGACCTCGTCCTGCGCCAGGATCGTGAACAGCTCGTAGTCCGTGTGCGCGCGGATGGCGGCGGGTGTTGACGGATCGACTAGCTCGGCCGGGTAGTGGTTCATCCGCAGGATCACGCCGGGGCGCGTCACCATTGGGTCGAAGTAGGTCTCGGAGAGGTCGAGTCCGAGTGCGAAGAGGTGTAGGAGGGAGCGGGAGAGCGTGAGCATTGCGCCCATGTATTTCTGCACGCGGGCTTTGAAGGATGGGAGTGAGTCTTCTGCGGGCCAGAAGTTGATGCCGTTGTCTGTGGTGTCCTGTGCGAGGGGATCGCTCTCGGGGTCATAGCCCCAATTCATTGACTCGTGGAGTTCTACAATCCCATTAGGAGCGCTGCCCGCGGTAGCAATACTTAAGATCAAAGATCGAACACATACGGGTCTTCTGCCCAAACCCATTAACTTTCTGCAGATCAATATGCAAGTACCCATAAAACTCCTCATTCCTATCCATATGGATCTTCATCTTGTCCTCCAAGCTGAGCTTATCAAAGAACCGCTTCGCCTCGCCAAACACGCTGCTAACCAGATCCTCGGGCACGCCGTGATTCTTGATGTAGAAGAACCCGGACCGCACGCACGCGTCGTAGATCTTCTTGGCCACCGCGCGCCGGTGCTCGATGTCTGGGTTGTCCATCTCTGCGAGGTCGATGATGGGCACTTCGTTGAAGATTCCTGCGGCGGCGGTGTCGGCGGCCGGCATCACTTTGCGCCAGCCGACGCCGCTGTTGATCCATTCGGGCTCGGTGGTGGGGGCCACGGTGTGCTGATTTTGTGTGGAAGAGGCGGCTGAGGTGAAGTGGCACTGGGAATAGTAAGAAACGCAATATTGTATTACTGGGTTCTTGATGTGATCAGATAATGTATCTCCAGGAGCATTCGATGAAGGCTGGAGATATCTCCTTGATAAGACTTCCCCACTCATGCTTGGGGGAAGGGGGCCACACCACTTATCGCTTATCATCTGTCTCCTCACTTCGGGCGAGTCTTGGAGTTTGGTCGGAGCTTTTACCTGCCGGGACACGGCACTCATGATTTGTGCTTACCTTAGCTTATGGCGATTACATTGGGTGCTTTGCCCATGTTGATTTATTTGAGTTACTTGTGGAAAAGTTCCAATCCCGGTCACGTTGCTTGCTTCGCACCACGAACAGACATGAATTTTGGTGCGCCCAGAGTGGGGCAGCTTCTCATAAGGAGAAATGTGTCCTTCCTCCTCAATTGATATAATCATATTTTCCAGCAAGATATGAACTGGCCATACTCTTGCATAACTGATTTGACTTTTCTTGTTACCCTCCACTCAAGCAATGCCGACTCGATAACTTCAAGGGAATATCCTCTCCCCCTTATCCCACATTATGCTCCCGAATTTACCACCATCCACATTCAACACCTGTCCAGTAACATGACCACTCCAGTTTTCACTAGCCAGGTACACAATACCTTTCGCCACCTGCTCCATGGACACCGGCACGCCCATTGCCGATCTGTGCCTCGTCAGCAACTTTTGATAGCTCCAGCTGACTATGGGGGACTTACGTGACATGTGCATCCCGATACAGCTGCTTCGGGTTCTCCTTGATCTCTTTGTGGAACTGCGGCGTCTCCACCGGACCAGGAGCGATTGCGTTGACCCTGTGTAGCATTCATCAGCATCACCAAGCCCGCGACCTCACATCCATCTCAGGGAGTCAGGGTCTTGAAAAGTACATACCTGGCGCCGTCCCACACCCTTACAACATCATTCTTCAAACTCTGCACCAATCCATACTGCAACGCCGCCTTGCCACTGGAATAATCCGCATTACCCTTCACGCCCTCCCGGCCCGCCTCACTGCCCACAACCACCAGCGCCACATTCCTCAACATCTTCCCCTGCTCCTTCGCCCTCCTCACCCCTCTTAACCACTCTCTCGCGGTCAAAAACGTGCCATGGACATTAACATCGAACGTCCTTCGCCACTGGTCAAACGGCATATCCGCCAGACTCTCATGGTGCGGGATCACGCTGAGATCCATGCTCGCGAGCGCGACACAGACGCTGACGGGCCCGAATTTCTCAACTGCGCTAGAGAAGGTCGATGCGATGGAGGATTCGGAGGAGATGTCGCATGGGAGCGAGTAGAGGTTTGCGTGCGAAGAGGTGTACCGCGAGGGAGTCAGGTCTGCGAGTGTCACGTTGGCGCCGGCGCTGAGGAAGGCGTTGACCGTCGTGGAGCCGATCATGCCGGCGCCGCCGGTGATGAGCACATGCGTGCCTTCGAGGCCAAGGCCCATGTCTACGGATTTGAATTCGGCCATGGCGAGTTCTGTATGCTGAGACAATCGTTATAAAAGACACAGATTGAAATTCTAGAATGATCATATTGAATTTGTTGTTGAGCGCTCGGCCGGCGCACCGCCGATAAGCGATATCGTGGTTAGGGTGGATTTGCAAAGTCTAGACGGTAATCGATTGGTCACTGACAGTTCAGGCGGAACGGGTAGTGCCTGTAGATGCCTCTTTGAGTCAAGAGGAATTGCCATTTGTTCAATAGCCAGACATTATCGTTGAATTGTTGCTAGAAACACGCCTTGAATAAAATCTGTTCAACTTTTTCACATTGTGTACAACTGATGCTGATAAGATGGATGGGCTGCTGTAACTGGTGCAAGAAATAAAGACAGCAGCGCGTTGGCGGGACATGGACTTGCACACCCTCTCAAGGCACCGTCGTCAGGATCCGGTGAGACGGAGAGCCTACCATTCTGACTCGATCTATGTTGGTGGTTCAATCGTCCTTGGACAGTCAGTGCGAGTCTTCCAGTCACGATCAGCAGCAGTGTTGTGGAAAGCATTCACATGCAGGGTGCTTGCTGTAAGACTTCCTAAGAGTCATGCACTCCTAGTCGTACGGCAGTTGGTATGTGCCCTTGAACGTATTGTCTGATGTTGCAGCGACCATGGGTGACCTCTCTAGTGCATCAAGCGCAATCATGTCGGCGAATAAGGAAACAGGCGGGCAGGGGTCCGTCCTTCCTACGGTTTTTCGATTGTTGCAGTTTGCTCCCTACCGTCCGCGGTCTACGGCACTTGGTAGTTGTCCGGAACCGTAGTTATTTGATAGAAAGATTACAATACGGCGACCTGTTAGTGTCCCTTTGACATTGCAAAGGGTTAACATGGATATATGGTATGGGTCATGAGCGGATAAATGGAATAATAACGGACCGCGATTCCCCACTAGAAAGCTAGAAAAACATTTCAGTGCCATGTGACTCGGTGGTCGCTTCCGCTTGCTGCCTGTGGCCTCCCCTTTTCGTCCCCTGAGCAGTTCCCTCGTAACTGGAGTTCAGAACCCGCCAGACTGCTCCAGTTTTCGGGAGTAAATCATGCGACATGCGAGCTGCGGGAATATATCGGACGGAGACATATTATTCTGTCAAATAATAGCTTGTCGCATACGCCTTAAATAATTGACTCAGCGCGACGGCGTCCCCATCGGCGAGTTCTCCCACGAAAGGTCCTCGGAGACCGCGCAGGATCCACTCTACAAATCATGCGGAGAAAATTCCCGTGGGGTCTGCAGGGAGGGCCCCACTGAAAATACCCGACGCGCACCGGAAAATACCCGATAGCCCTATCACGCGCTCTTCGGACTACCCAGGATTGCTTAGGATCGGCCCCGTCCGCCTCCATGACGATCATTTCGAAGAACGCCATAAAAACTTTGTTCGCGCAAATAAAATGATAAACATGCATGTGGGTCCCAGGATGGTGCCTGGAGGAGACTGAGTGGGACCGCGGAGACAAGAGGGGCATTTAAAGAGCCTGCGGATCCCCGCCGCCTCCCCGTGGGTTCCCCGACCAAGACTGGTGATTTGCGCTCAACGTCGGCAACATGGATCAGATGAGCGGGTTCCGCATCGCGGCCAAGTATGAGAAGAGGGCGTTGTTAATCGCGTGAGTCTTCCTGTTCTCGATCCCCCGGCATTCGCTGTGACTGACCGATGACAGCGTCAACTGCGTGGCAGGGCTGAGTATCTTCTTCTTTGGATATGATCAGGGGATGATGGGTACGTCCTGCTGTACTTCTTCTCAGAAACATTTATTGACATCTTTCCAGGCGGCGTGAATAACGCAGCAGATTACATGCAACTGATGGGATTCGGATACAAAGACCCCGAGACGGGCGCCAGCGTCATCACCAGCAGTATCCTGCAGGGCGGCATCGTGTCCATCTACTACTTCGGGACCCTGTGGGGATGTCTGTTCGGCGGATGGGTCGGAGACAAGATCGGCCGGATCAGGACGATCGCTCTAGGAGCTGCCTGGGCCGTCTTTGGAGCGTCTCTTCAATGTAGCGCGCAGAACCACAACTGGATGCTTGGAGCGCGCTTCGTCAATGGCATCGGAACCGGGATCCTGAACGCTATCGTCCCGGTCTGGGCCACGGAGACCGCTGAGCATACTTCCCGCGGGCAGTTTGTCGCGATCGAGTTCACCCTGAATATTTTTGGTGTTGTCGTGGCGTACTGGCTCGAATTGTATGGTTTGCCCTATCCAGCACTGTGTTAAACCCGCTAACAGGCCTCAAAGCGGCTGCTCCTACGTCGACAATGGCAACTCTCCCTTCGTCTGGCGCTTCCCCATCGCCTTCCAAATCATCCCCCTGCTACTGCTATTCTCCATCGTCTGGTTCTTCCCCGAGTCGCCGCGGTGGCTGGCCAAAGTCGGCCGCACGGAAGAAGCGCGCTATATCCTGGGACGGCTGCGGGGCAAGGACGGCGAAGACAAGGAGCGTGCCGAGGCCGAATTCCAAGATATTCTGGCCATTGCAGAGCTGGAGAAGGAGACGTCGCACCAGAATACGTACTTTCACATGTTCTTCGGCATTGGCTCAGGCAAGCTGCACATGGCCCGCCGCGTCCAGCTCGTCATCTGGCTGCAGATCATGCAGGAGTGGATCGGCATCGCCGGAGTCACGGTCTATGCACCCACCATCTTCGCCATTGCCGGATATTCATCAAAGAAGGCCGCCTGGATATCCGGAACGAATAATATAACCTACATGTTCGCGACTCTTATCTGTGTCTTCACGCTTGATCGAATTGGCCGTCGTTGGACGCTGTACTGGGGGAGCGTCGGGCAGGGCATCGCGATGTTTTTGGCCGGCGGCATGTCCCGCCTCGGACAGGACGCTGCCGCAGCCGGAGATGCCGACAAAGCAGCCGCATATGGTGCCGCCAGCACCTTCTTCGTCTTTTTGTTCACGGCGATCTTTGGCGCGACCTGGCTGACCGTGCCGTGGCTCATCCCGGCGGAGATCTTCCCACTACAAGTACGCGCCAAGGGCAACGCCTTCGGCGTATTCGGGTGGAGCATCGGCAACGGGTGGCTAACGCTGCTATGCCCGGTGATGTTCAACGCCATCGGCGAGAAGACGCTGTACATCTTCGGGGCGTGCAACGTCATCACGATCCCCATGGTCTGGGCGCTGTACCCCGAGACGAACCAGCGGTCGCTGGAGGAAATCGATCTGCTCTTCGCGGCCGATAGTCCCTGGGTCTGGGACGCCGAGCGCAACTTCAAGCAGCTGGAAGAACAGAACCCGCAGCTCCTGCATGCTGCGAAGAAGGGTCAGGGTGTGCTTGATCCCGAGACTGGGGCGTTCAAGGCGGATGCACAGCCCCATAAAAGGCTGCATTTGACTCTGGAGCCGGACGCGGACGCGGATAAGGCGCATGTGGAGAGGTCGTAGATTGGGGAGGCAATGCAATGGCAGGGGATTGAGGGGATGACCTGGTAAAGGAGAGGCATCATCTAACGGTCCGCAGATAGACTAGAATGGTGGTATTACGTATAGACAAAAGCTTGGAGGAAGTCTTTACTGGCATTGATACCGGGAACTAATATCATATCCTTTGAACTTCCTTCCCAAACAACCTTTGATTCAGATAGCTAAGCTAAAAGCCAACTAACAGTACTAAAGTTGTCTCAACATCCCGCTATTCAGCTTTATCGGCCACAAACGTCTCGTTAGTCCAATGATAATTCTCTTCCAGATCTTTGGCAATATTGCCTGCCAAAATTGGAGATATCCTCGTCTCGGGATGCGGCTCATTGAGTGCAATCACCCCCCTCCACCCAGTATCCCGCGGCGGGACGAATTTTCGTAAGGAGCCGCCGGAAGGCTTGACAATGAAACCAAGCCACTCCATAGCTGCCACAAACTTCTTCCAGCTGATTGTACCCTGTCGAGGCTCTCCATTCGGTGGGAAGAGGAATTGAAATACTTCGTTATGTTTGCGAGTGACATGGATCCTAACTGGAGGCGTGATGACCGTTTCGGGAGGAGGCTTGGTGTCTGGTTTGGAACTCCGGCGGGTGGAGCGAAAGACTAGCTGTGTCGTGAAGTTGTGCAGCCCTGGGGTCTCCGAGAAAAAGTCACCGTAGACATGTCCGTTGCTCGGTTTCTGCAGCTGGAAGCAACCTGATGTGTGATGCGCCGGTCCTCGATCATGGGATGCCGGCCTCAGATCCTCGAGGGCTGGCATCAAAGTCAATGCCTCTCCCACCTTATTGTCAATAGCCCTCAACGCTCTCGTAAACGCCTTCCACATATGGTTGAGCGTCTGTCCGTCCACCGAATAAAGCCAGCTTCCCAGCTGCCTCAAAATTCCGTGAAGACCAGCTTCATGGATGGGTTTCGAAGGGCGGATAGTCGTCAATGGCTGCTGCTTGTGGTGCGGCATGCGAGCCTCTCTGCTGAAAATTTCCTTTGTCTGGGACTGCTCATTGTCGTCGGGATGCATCATATCGTCTTGAGTTTTGACGGCGTTGTGGCTTATATGATGAGCTTCTGGTATACCGAGGACCAAGGCCTGGGCGTGAAGGTATTCTTGGGTCAGCATGACACCGGTGTGGTCGCGAAATAAATGATCTTGGACGGCGATCATGGTTCGTCGGCGATGATAGGCTTATCGAGGGTTTTCTCTGTGCTCTTATTCTTTGATTTGTGCTGCAGATTACCGGCAATAGGGACCCATATATAAGCCTGGCAAGAGATCTTTTGGCCATTGTCTGGAAACTACCATGATACAAGTGGTTTCAGACCGAGTCTGTGATGCAACCTCCATTGACGTTTCAGATACGATCTTTACGGGTTTAATTCAACTCCGAAGCTCTGTCTCAAAATGGGCTTTGTTACATCCTTTATGTGAACTCCAATCCTGATTATGACCGGTGCATTGTGATTTCTGAATAGCATTGTCTCAATGATCCTATTTCCTTGTTGCCTTGTTTCAGATCGTTCTACCACTGAGGAATAGCGCTCTGCTGGTGACTCAATATCTGATATGTATGTCTTTGGTATGTATCCTCATTGCAAGAACAGAGTAAGCACAAAAGAGGCAAATGTAACATCCGGCCGGGGTTCGATCCTCGCTGGACATCTCTTTTTGCTATGTATTAAAAAAGAAAAGAAAAAAAAAGAAAACAAATATGTCAACACCACGAATTGAACCAGGGTCCTACTCTTCTAAATCAGGTGACGAGAGTGGCATAAAGTTAGGGGCCCCCCGCCACTGGCGGGGGGCCCTTATGAAAAGACTCGAACGTCTTTTGCTATGCTATGTCGGACGGCGTCTTCCCAGGTTGGCATCCCAACCTAGGGGGTACCATAGCACCACCTTTCTTCATGGCAACACGGCGGAGAAGCGTCCTCTCCAACCACTGCGCCATTACTCTGGAATTATTAAAAATGAACAGCTTATTGTAATATATATAGTTAGTAACAGTGAATGGGTTGCCTGGTACCTTTGCTCGCCAAAGGGCTCTTAGTGCTGTTGTGCGCTATTTTGATTCACTTATATGGCCAGCTGAAATGTGAGACTAATTGGATTGTTTAGACGCACATATCTCTGCAGAAGCCCAGGATCCTGCAGGTCATCTGCAGTTCATCCTTATCTAGTGCTTGCAGGCCTCCCTGCATAGGTCACCAGAAAGAAGAGGAGGCCCTAACAAGGATTATAGGTGTGGCATCCTACGTAGTAGGCTTGGTCGTGTAAAGTTGCTTGCATTTCTAAGAAGCTCAGTTGCGAAGCTATAAAAGGGCTCGGTTCATAAAGCAGATAGAAAGCAGATAGAAAGCGTGAGAGCAGGGCAAAAACAACAGCCTTCCTTGAAGGCATAGGAGTCCAGCTTGCACCAGTGACTACCGTCCTTTCATGAGTATCATCCTTCTGCCAGTCCGTCACTACCTGTTGGAATGCCTTCTTGTGTTCAGCATAGCTATCCATCGCCAGGCTGTGAAGCCCCACTTGTTTTGAAACAGTGCCTCCTCGTTATCTTCGACATCAATTAGTTTGTTTGTGTTGTGCGGATTGCAGTGAAAGATTTGAAGTGTGCCCCCGGTGCAACGACACATTTCTCTCAAGGTTCTTACGGAGCTGTAGCATCTTGCATCGGCAGAACTCGGCACACCATGCCACAACATTCCGACTCCGCTACTCGATGTATAGTTGCACACACGGTGGCCTGTTCATCTAGACGGCTCAGCTGAAGTAGAAGAAGCTTAGCAGGATGCAAGCACTGTACCTTCTGAGATGTCTGTCTGCTTCTTTCAGGACCCATTTCCACTGATCTTTTTCAAGTCCCATCCCTCCTCTGTCTTCCATCCTATACCTCCATCCCGGCTACCGGCAATTCTTGCGCGTGTAATCCGCACTCGACCGTCTTCGGAATGATTCAATTTTCTTTACGGCCGTCATGCCGCAGATGAAGTCTGGCTTTCTGCCACAGCTGATTATAAGATCTTTCAGGCTGGCAGCACTGAGCCGAGCTCCAGTATCTTGCTGAGGGTTCTTTCATCCTGTTCATCCCAGTTCGCCGGTAGCTTGAACAAATGTCTTAGTTTACTCGTTTCTTTGCCTCTTTCCCTGAAGAACGGTGATGGTAGATACCCAGAAGTATAAAGTCTTCTTCTACTGTCCGCTGGGGAGAAGCCGGGGTGGGAGGTGGCGCCTTTGGGGGGTTGACAGTTGAAGGCTGCGCTAGGACGGGCTTAAGACCATCCTCGTCAGCACTGAGCTCATCCTCCCAGGACTCCGCTACTTCCTCAGCCTTGGCCCTTGACGCTGTGACTGAATCGAACCCGTCCCCATCACTCCTTATAGATTGATCCTGCAAGCTGCTCTGAACTGCAGAACCGTTAGCGCACCGGGTCACAGCAGGCTTTCACGATCCATGCACAAGATCCAAGTCGTCCACAGTGTCCGGGGAAGGTAAGGAAACCACCAGCCGTGACCCCCGCGGGTGATAGGCACGGGTGTTGGCTGCTGACGTCCGGATTGGCGGCTCCTAGTATCGCCCCGGCCCAGCGGCAGCGCCCGTGCGGCGTGGACGGCCACTTGCGGCCATGGGGGTAGGCGGTGGTGACGCAGAGAAACGCTGTCCCGAGGGCTGTTGTCGTGGCTGGGACACGGGCGGCCGTGGATATCGTTAGCGTTGTTGGCCGGCCGGTGACCGCAGGGGAGGCGATAACAAAACAGAGGGTGGCATGAACGGCAGCGAGGAGCCCCAGTCGTCGTCGTCATCATCCCGGTTATGGTCGTTGCTACCGTTATTAGAGCCCTCGCCGTTGGACGACTTGTTGCTGCTGCTGATAATGATCATAGACGGTACGACGGCGGTGGTCGGCACGCTTCCAACAGGCTGAGTCCATTCAGGCGGTGGCTGCATGACTTCGATGCTCGTCGAGACATGTTCGACCTGACATATCAATATGTAGAATCTGACGTGTGACATTAGAAAAAAGCACTCCATCCAGTTCGACTTCTTATGATTCAGGCTAAGACGGGCCCATAAAACACCGGGGAAATAGTGGTCCCTAAGGAACAAGGATAAGTTCATGAAGGTATCCGCGCCTCCCGCATCATCATCCATGAAATGGGCGAGCGTAGCATGTTTGGGGATGCTCTCATCCAATGCCGGCTCCACGTCTGGACGAGGTATTGGACCCGTCATAATGTCCTTCAGACGGGAGTATGTTGCAGGTCCCCCGTCAGTCCCTGCCCCTATTCGTAGGTAGCAGAGCTGTCCTAGATAAGACGTGAACGCTGTCTTATGTGCGTGCTCCTTGGCCAATGCCACTGCCTAGTATCCATTGCTTGCGTCCGCTCGAAAGAAGACCTTGAGATAGCTTTGCCCTAGCTTCTGTAGAATCTGTTCAATATGTTGCATTGGATAGTTACTCTTGATGGTCGCAACGTTGATTGGACAGTATACATGGACCATTCGCAGCTTCCCTGAATCTTTAGGGCCCATGAAGAGTTTGAATCGAAGTTGTCTCTGGCGGCCGCTATAGGATCCTGAGGGCTAGGTGTCATGTTTCAAGCCCTGGTACGACGCTAGCAGTAACGGTACAGAAGAGCGTCACAACTAATTTGGGATATATGTGTATATATTCCAAGAGAAGAAGATGAACTGTCAGTACATAATCTTCGATCCCGGTTGTTCAGGGGCCTCTTTATGTATTATGAATTGCGGGGTACCCAGATGCATGTTTGCTACACAAAATTCCCTCAATTCCATGTCTGACATGAATTTCGACGGGCTTTGGGATTCACATGCAGGGTTGCGCTGACATCATGAAAATACCCCCCGCATCTGCTAAGCAAACAACAAGAGGTAGAGAATTGCAACGGCCGAGAAAAGTGGCGACGCTGACGGATGAAGCTTATCTCTCCACCCCCACGGACCCCCAACGTCATCCATCTTCAAAGAGCAGCATCATCAAGGCCCGATATTAGAAGGACGGCCAAGCCAGCCAAGAAAACCAGCATCCTACAGGAAATAGGATCAAGTTTCTCTAGTGCAAGAGAAATGGCATCAACAGACTCAATCCCCATCATTGATTTGGCCGCATACATACAAAACCCCTCGGCAACGGCAGAGGAAGTGACGAAAGCATGTGCTGAATGGGGGTTCTTCTACGTCAAGAACCACGGTATCCCGCAAGCGGATGTGGATAGGATGTTTGATATCGTGAGTCCCAATTCTGGGCATCTGCCGCCCTTCACAGGCTTTCTAGCGGTGCTTTCGGAGCATTCCACTGATGAAGTAACTCATAGACAAAGAGCTTCTTCGCGAGTCCCGACGAGGTGAAAATGACATGTCCATACAAGCCATCGCAGAACATGGGTTACAAACCCTACAAGCCCACTGCAACCACAGCGTAAGAACTCCGACTTCCTCATGACACCTGGAGCTAATTGCCCTCTTCCAGAGACGGGAAAGAGCTACGGCCCGATCCGCGGGAAGCCATCTCGCTGAACAAATTCATCCGGGACGAAAACTTCGATGCCGCGGGTCTGCCAGAGCCGCTTACCGTGCACAAACAGTTCATTCTGGATTTTCAGAAGAAAGCGCATGCGCTCGGTATTAGGATCTTGGAATGCTTTGCGCTGGCGTTAGGGGTACGTTGAAATTTGGAGAGCGCCATTGGGAAGTAGCTGATCTTTGTTTTGCAATGCAGCTGCCGCGGGATTATTTCGCCAGTGTGCATAAGTGGGACGTACCGTCTTTCGATAACTTCGAGTTGATGCATTACCCCATCCCTGAGAAGCCTGAAAAGGATGGTCTGCCCCGGAACAGGATCTCGCCACATACCGACTGGGGCTCCCTGACCGTACGCTCTTCCCCAACAACCCCTACCCGAACCAGAAATTAACACGCAACCCACAGCTCCTCTTCCAACAATCCATCTCCGGGCTGCAAGTGCGGCCCCCACACTACACATCCCCCCAGATCTCCCCGTCCGAATCGTGGGTCGACGCACCCGTCTACAACGACATGATCCTCATCAACCTAGGCGACATGCTCGAAGCCTGGAGCGCGGGCGCGCTCAAGAGCACGCTGCACCGCGTGACCACGGCGACGCGGTATAACCAGGAGGATGGGAAGCGCGATCGATGGTGTATTGCGTATTTTCTGCATCCGAGCAAGGACACGGTCATGAAGAAGATTCCTGGCGTTAAGGCGAGTAGAGAGGGCTTTGTGGATAAGTACCCCGAGACCAGGACGGCGGAGGAACATTTGTTAGCGAGAGCGACGCAGGCCGCGAGGAGTCAGGGGTTGAAGATGGAGGCCTAGATAGCAAATTATGGAGAGGGCGCTGCTCTGTTGGACTTTTTGGTGTCTGTTGATGTTACTGTGTTTAATATCCACTGAGCCGATGATCCCTTACGATGTCTTTGAAGTATGTCCATAGTATGCTTTCGCACATTGTCCTGTAGGACATGATGCGTACAAGGATCAATACCGCGGGAAGTTCGGAATGGTGATTTATCCACCTGCATGAGGAATGCGGGGTAACACCATCCAACCACCTCTTATCGCTATCTTACTCGCCAACACAATTTCAACCACCACCAGACACCAGCATCAACAAATCCCAGGCCAGCCAAAATTCAGACCTCATTCCAGACCTCTTTCACTCGTCCTCTCACCATGTCCCACCCTCCTTCCGACACCCATCCCCCCAACTCCTCTCAGCACCGGACCCTCATCCACGGCCTGCACATCCTACACCACCACGCCGTCCTCGACGCCTTCGGACACCTATCCATGCGCTCCCCCATCAACCCCTCCACGGAATTCATCATGTCGCACTCCGCCGCTCCAGGCACCATCACCTGCCCCTCCGACCTCGTAACGTACTCCATCAGCGACGCGGCACCAATCAACCCGGACGCGCCCAAGGGCTTCAGCGAGCGCTTCATCCACAGCGAGGTCTACAAGCGGTACCCGAGCGTCGGCGCCGTCGTGCACTCCCACGCCGACGCCGTGCTGCCGTACGGCATTACCAATGTGCCGCTGAGAGCGTGTTTTCATCTCGCGGGCTTCCTGGGCGCGGGCGTGCCGGTGTGGGATGTGGCGGATGTCTCGGCCCAGGGGGAGAAGCGCGATATGCTCGTCCAGGATGTGCGGCTGGGGGCGAGCCTGGCGGAGAAGTTCTCGCCACTGGAAGAAGAGGGGAGTGAGGTAGAGGAGGAGGAGGTGCAGGTGCCGGTGGTGTTGATGCGCGGGCATGGCATGACGGTGGTGGGCGCGAGTGTGGAGGAGGTGGTTATGCGCGCGGTGTATACGCGGCAGAACGCGCTGGTGCAGACGAGTGCGCTGGCGATGAGCGCGGCGGTTGCGGGCGGCAAGGCAGAGGGGATTAGGTATCTGGATGAGTGCGAGATTGAGGGCACGATGGGGATGACGAGGGGTGCGTTTATGCGTGCGTGGGAGCTGTGGGTGAGGGAGGTGGAGAGGGAGCCGTTGTATGAGAATCTAGCATAGGGTGACATGCAATCTGAGCCGGTCATCTTGAGCTTCTCCTCTTGATGTCTTTCGAGAACACATCAGACAAGCCCACACAGCGCAAGCACCACTCTCAGCGTGCCCTCCTCGCCATTCACATCCCCAAGATACGCCACGTACCCGTCTCCCAACTTCGTCAGCGCCACCGCCGCCTCTCCTGCCTCCACAGGCATCGACGCAAACACTCTGCTCTCCACCACCGAGTCCTCCGTCGAGGCATACAGCCGATCCGACGGCCTCGCGCCCTTGACATGCAGTGCCTTCATGCTATACTCCGCCAGCAGCCGCTCCCTCGCGGCACCGTGCGGCAGCGGGGCCGCCGGGTTCAGCGCGTGCGTTGTGCGGTGGTAACTGCCGGGCGTCCAGGGCAAGCCCAGGCCGTCGTGGAAGAAGGCGCGGAAGGAATCGGCGTTGGTGAAGTTGGGGAAGTTGAGCCCTGCGACGAGCGTGCCGCCGTCTTGGGATACGTAGTGATGTAGTGCGGTGACGACGGCGCGGCTGCTGGGCTCGACGACGCCTTGGTCGGTCACGATGATGGCTTGTGGGGTGTGCGAGCTGAGGTAGCGTAGTGCGCCGGCGGGCTTTGGAGCTCGGACGAGGTGTGCTTGTGAGGAGATGGCGTTCGATGAAAGAGGCGTATAGCTCGTCGAACCATGGCTGGTGCGCGAGTGAGAGGAGGAGGATGTCGGGTTGCTGTGACTCTGGCATGGTGATCAGCGGAATGGTAGGTGCTTGTGGTGGATGCTTGTTGTGGGTTGTAGAGGGAAGCTTTTATGGAGACGTGCAACAAGGTTTCGCCTGTCGCAGTGAAGCGGTGAGCAAACTTGATACCAATCAAGCAGAAACATGGCGTATTCCTCAGCCACGCATTCCGTCCATCTCAGCGCTTCAATGAGCTACCATTCATCATGCACTTCAAGGACTGTGTCTATCTCTATAAAGTCTTACTTTGAAGCTTCGTCTAGGAAGAAATCATCTTGTCGCCCCCGCCCCCCCACTCGTCCCTCCCGAGAAGGCATCCCCCCTAGTCGCTATTGTTCCTACTCATCCCAATGCTAACATCCGTATCATACCTCTTAAACACCCTGACCTCCACATCCTCGTCCAGCGGCTCCCTCGCCTGTCCCCCAAACCGTCTAAAATAGACCCTCTTCGCCCACTTCCACGCCTCCGAGCCCAGGACGAACAACACCGCCTCGACAAACACCACGCCCCACTCCCACGAGATGCCCTCATGCTTAAACACCTTATGATTAATGACCGGAATATACAGCGTCGGGAACACCGTCACAAACCCCGCCAGCACCGCAAAAAACAAAAACTTATTGCTCCACACGTCCCACATCCACTGCGTCAGCGGCCGGTCCGTGCCGGGCCGCATGTGGAAGAAGCTGCGGCGCAGGTGCAGCATCTCCCACGCCAGGAACAGCGAGAACCACGTCATGCAGACGAAGGTGGTCGTCCGCGCCCGGAACACCGTGTCGCAGCCGGGGGAGTAGGACTCGTTGCAGTTCTCGCTGTGCGTGCCGAACGAGCCGTCGCCGAAGCCGTAGAGTACGATGGTGAAGGAGGAGAGACACAATGCGGCCATCCATAGCCCGTAGGCGATTATGTCTGTCAGCACTTCCCATGTGAAAACCCCGTGCGCGAGGTTGTGTGGTGGCTGTTGCATGATGTCCACCGCGGCCTTTTCCATGCCGAGGCCCATGTCGGGGATACTGGATGTGATCTGAACACTTTTATTAGCTGAATTCGAGATCAAGGACTTCGGTGCAGAATTACCATGATAACCCACAGAATCTCAACCGGGGAAAGGGGAAACACGGATAAGCCCGAAGCATCTTTGAACGCAAGACCAATGAGCAAAGTACAAGCCTGCGCAATATTCTGAGCCAGAAGATGCAGTACAAATTTCTGAATGTTTTGGAATATGCGCCTGCCTTCTTCAACAGCATTCAAGATCGAAGCAAAATTGTCGTCCGTCAACACAATATCAGACGCATCCTTGGCAACATCCGATCCGGCCTGACCCATGGCGATACCCACATCGGCTCGTTTCAGACTCGGCGAATCATTGACCCCGTCACCAGTCATCGCCGCAAATCGTTTCCGACGGTGAAGGGCCTCAATCATACGGACTTTTGTATGTGGCGTACAGCGTGCTATGACCAGAGGCAGAGTAGGCAGCTTGTCAATCTCCTCGTCCGAGAGGGCGTCGAATTGACTAGCTGTCATTGAGAGTGCTTTGACGGATTCCGCTGAGAGAAGGTCGGTTCTTGAGGGCATGATACCGACTTGAGCAGCAATCGCCCGCGCGGTGCCGGGATGGTCGCCTGTGAGCATGTGGACAGCGATTCCGGCCTCGTGGCACTGGCGGACTGCACCTGCCGTTTCCGGCCGTGGAGGGTCATAGAGGCCGATTAATCCCACGAATGTCAGGTCCTGCTCGAGCTCCCTCCTGTCCGCCGGCTTGTCGTTATCAAATGCCGTCGGTAGGTCTCGGCTGGCCAGTGCAAGCACGCGCAAGCCTTGAGTTGCCAGTGCTTCCATCTCCAAAAGAATCTGGTGTTTTTGATTCTCCGAGAGTTCATCTATGCCTTTCTCTACAGAGACGATGGTTGTACAAGACTCGAGAACTCGTTCAACCGCCCCTTTCGTGAAGAGCTGTTGGCCTGAGCCCTTTTCGCTATCCTGAGCGTAGATGACAGACATTTTCTTGATTTCCGAGTCGAATGGGAATTCAGCGACTTGAAAGAACTTGGGCTGATCTCCTTTCGTCCACCTTTCACGATACCAGTCAAACCGGCATGCGAACATCTCGATTGCGATCTCGGTTGGATCGCCTCGAGCGTTCCAATGGCCATGGTCGGTCTTGTAGACACGTGCAACATTTGCCAACGCAGCGATGTTGAGGAACTCTTGCAGCTGCAGATTGTCGCGTAGAAGATCACGGGTTGCAGTGACTTGACCATCGCCGCCTTTCTCCCTGTTGTACTCGGTCGGTGGCGAGCTGATGAAACTGATTGTGGCATCTGTAGGATCAAATGGGCTGTTGGATTCGCCGACAGTATAGGTCCCTCTTCCTGGAATCCAAGCTTTCTTGGCCACCATTTTCCCTGACCTATTCAGTATTTGCACATGAACAAACTGTATTCTGCTTACCTTGCGTCAGAGTCCCAGTCTTGTCCGAACAAATATCCGTGACAGCTCCAAGTGCTTCCAACGCCTGGAGTTTCCGCACAACAACATGTCGTTCCGCCATCCTCTTCGTACCCAGAGCCATGGTTATCGTCAGAATGACGACCAACGAGGCGGGAATCATACTCAAGCCAGTAGCAACAGCATAGATAACCACCTCCTTATTAGAGCTGAAGTAATTGCATGCCTCCACAATAATAGCGAAGACAACAGCAAGGCCGAAGAGAAGCATAGCGAGCCTGGAGAGTTGTTTCTGTAGGGGTGTTCCTTTGGAAACACCCAAGAAGCGGCCGAGGGCATATATAGCAGTAAGAGACCACGCTTCGACGTAGCGATGGGGTCCTGCTCTACCGTCTGACCTGCGCTTGACTGGACGGACTTTGGATCCTTTGGCACGCAGGGCGGCAGCTATAGAGCCGATTTCGGTATTCATCCCTGTCGCGTATACCACGCCTTGGCCTCGACCTTTGGTGACGGTGGAGGAACTGTACGCAACATTGTGTCTATCACCAGGCCCGGTCTCAGGTGGGAAAGCGGCATCGTGCTTCTTCTGGACGGGAAGAGATTCTCCAGTCAGCAGGGCTTCATCTGTTTCCAGATTCGTCGCCTCGGTCAACCTGCCAATAGCGTCAGCTTTCACCTGATACTCTTTCAGTCCCATAGGGCACGAACCTAATATCCGCGGGAATAGTATCGCCGGTTTTCAATTCAACGATGTCTCCCGGTACTAGTTCGATGGAAGGCACGACCATACTGTTTCCGCCTCGGACGGCAGATGCAGTCGGTGAACTGAGTTGTCGAAGGGAGTCCATCGTCTTCTCGGCGGCAAACTCTTGAAAGAATCCAACGACAACATTGATGATCACGACTGCAGTAATGACGCCGCCTTCGATCCAGGACTTGATCACGAACGAGACAATCATTCCAGCGATAAGCACCTGTTGACAGTTATATCAGTGGAATAGTCCCTCGACGGATGAAGGATTGCTTACCAGCGTCATTGAGTTGGCCACCTGTCCCAGCAGGATTTTAATGGGCTGCACGCCCTCGCCATCGTCAAGAGCATTCTTTCCATGTTGTGCCAAGCGCGCTTTTGCTTCTTCCGCAGACAGTCCGTCTCGGGCGTGCGAGCGGAGTTGTTCAATGACTTGCTCATGATTCAGAGCATGTGCAGGAGCTGATAGGAGCGGAGTGACCGTAGGCTTTCCGTTGTTGTTGTTTCCACCCGTCATTTTGAGGGTCGTCTAGGGAGGCTTTTCTCGCAGGTTTGACAAATCGACCCGAGAAGCACATGATGCTGGTGATATTGTCTTATATGTTTTTCCATTGTAGATAGAGCCTCGGTTAGAATATCATCGGCGAATCGATATCGAAAAGCCAAGCAGATACGTTTCTGGGCACCAGGACGGAGATAGTACGATCGGGCATAGAAGAACCAGTAAGAATCCACAGAAATCCCAACGACCTCGCAGCCGGGGCTGCTCCGTCCGAGCCGGGAGGATGACCATTCTCGCCAATACCTGTGTCTCTCTTGGCTGTATTGCCAAGGATCCACATATGCGGACAAATGATAACATGTGGGGAAATTTGGATGACTGTGATCGAGTCATCGATGGTGTGTTTGCTCGTTTTTGGTCTGAGCGGGCTGGGCACGGTCTGGGCCTTGCGGTGCCCAGATCCGGTTCTAGCCGCCAAGTTCACCCGTGACGCGGCCCTAAGAAATGCCAAGGAATGGCTTCTGGGCACAGCCTTGCCAGTGAAGAAAATTGTAGAATAGCAGAAGAATGCCAATACACCAAGCCTGGGCGTCTCGTACAGGTGAGCATGATTGTGAAGGCAGGGTTCTTGGCTCCGGGTCGTGTGAGGGTGCGACAAGCAGATCCATGTCCGCTTGTAATTGTGGGTTGGGTTATGCCCAGTGCTGTTTCCGTGTACATAGCCACACTGGAAGAGAAGGAAAACGAAGGTATATACCCTGCGTTAGGGTGTATGTGACAAGTAGAAAATTCATCACATATGGCAGCAGTCTTAAATTCGGAAGCTCGCGAAGACATGTCTACTCCTGACGAGAGCGTTGCTGAGAAACCTCCGCGAAAAATACTTGACGCAGAAGTGCTGACAATAATCCTGCCATGCTTATTTATATTCTTTCTGATATGTGTCGTTCCTTTGTAAGTGCCCTTGTTCAGCGGTTTCTAGGCTGCTAACACTGGCTGATGATCATCCAGTGTCATCAGCTTGCGGAGAGTGGCAAGAGACAAACCACCGTCCACAGGAGACTTGGAGAAATGCATAAAGCGGCTGGACAGCCGGGTCAGTCGACAGTTGCTTGGAAAGTGGGTGCTGAATGGTCAGTCGGAGAAGGGGCCCCATACTGAGAGTTATACGCAATATGTCTGGTATGGCTCTGTATCCGTCTGATGTGGAACAGTGCCATTTGTCTGGACAGTGTACAAGAGAATGATGAGATATACGCCCTGGAATGTCGCCATGCCTTTCATGTTTCGTGCTTCCAGGGGTGGTTCGCCCGAGGAAATTGTGAATGTCCATTGTGCAAGAGGGTGATACCGTCAAAGGGAGGAAGTGCTTGAGGCGAGGTCTAAAACTGGTCTCTTTGTCTGTTGACACAGTCATATTATTTTTCCACATCAAGTCGCCCCCAGGTTTAGTACAGACTCCTTATGATAAAGTTTCAAGCATTAGCTCAAGAGCCACATGTCTCAGGAGTGTAAGACATCGCTCGCTACTCAGTTCTGATTCACCTCCATACGCAAAGGACCGACTCACCTACTTCATTCACTGATATTCTAAAGTTCTCCAGTAGTGCACTTTCACATTCACATGCGATTGGAATAGGCGAGGTGCAGTCCATATAAGAAGTTCTCTTTCTCTCAGCCTTTCCATCTGCACACACCTCCCAGTCAACTCCACCACACTCGAAGGTCCTCAAAGACCATCTGGAATCGGTCTTACAACAATCTTCGATTACACCCCAATCATCTCCGTTTCATCAACCAGATCACGAATCACCATCATGGCACTACAGCCACCGATCGAGAAGCTCCCGGTGGAGCTGAAGCTTGCCATCATGGGCGAACTTCCAGACCTCACGTCTCTTCGGGCGGTTAGACGCGCCTTTCCCTCATTCAACGCAGCTTTCCATCAGGCTGAGGTCTCTACGTTGCAGATGGTCCTGTCAAAGACACTGTCTCCTGTCCTAGCTGATGCATGTGGAGCACTGGACGCATCACGCTTCCATACGACTCTTGACTGGCTGAAGTCATACAAACGACCTTAGGGCACTTTATGATGGAGCCAAGCCCGACAACAAGATTCCGTCCGAGATAACCATCCCGTTATCCCGTCAGCACTTGCTTGTAGAGTGCTTTACGAAGGACCTTTGTCGACGTATGCCACAGCCGGTAGATTACCAGAGCTTGACGGCTGAGGAGACAACGCGCATCTACCGAGCCTTTTACCGCTTCGATATCTACGGTGCCGTCTTCTCACGCCAGTCGCCGGTAAGTAAGGAGGGGGCTTTCTCTCGGCGCAGAGCGGCCGAGTATGTGGCTTTGTACCCTTTATGGGAGCTCGAGGAAATCGTCTGCATCAATAACTACTTCTGGAAGCGCTTGAACAAGCTGGATGAAGCTCTCGAGCACGAGGTGGAATTGGGTATCAAGTTCGGCAATATGTGCGGGCCGGATCAATCGGCTATAGGTATACTCTTCTGGAATCTTTCTTTCGTCAGTCACTCTCGCTCACGTCTATTTAGATCAGTGGCACAAACCAATCAAGGAGAGAATCATCGGCATGGGTTTCGAAAACATACGCAAATTCTTAACCGTCCCATACGAAGAGCAGGTCCAACTTCTGAAGGAAATGACCTGTATCACTCGGGGTGATATTCAAGATGGCGGCATTACATGGGAACTCAGCGAATGGTCTCCTCGGCTGTTCTCCAGTTTCCAGCTTTGGAGCGGCCGTCCTCCAATTACGCCAGAAATGGGTCCCCTCGGCCCCAGCGCTGCATGGTCTCTCGCCGGAGGCAGCAAGGACCCTCGTAAGCCAATGTCACTCTTTCGAGCCCCAAATCTGAGGAACTGGCTTTTCTGCTTGTGGAGCAAAGAACGACTGTCCAGCTGGGGTATGATCGGCGAAATGGGCATATATCCACGGAGCACTTGGGATCACCCTACAAATTACGAAATGGATAAGAAAGAAAAGCAGTACAAGCAGTTCCTGACGGAGGCCGAGCGTATCGTGCATGCGGGTGGGAAAGGCTATTGGACGCCAGATGAAGCCTCATCGTCTGGCTGCTGAACCGGAAACAGCAAGGGAAGGGCTCTGCAAGACGAAAGAACAGAGTGTTTGGGGCAAATGAGTGATCCATTCATCAGAAGCAGGCGAGGGAGCAGGCGACGCAAGTGCGGCTTCTTAAAGCTTATCCGACAGGCCTGATACATTGAAATCACCTGAGATCGTTGGTCGAAACGGAGCTCCTGACAGTAGGGGAACATGCATGGCTCGGAAGGGGCAGTGAAAAGCGGGAAAGTGGATCTTTGAAAGCCACAGATCGTGACTTCTGACATTTTCTTTCATGCAGGTGTTTCGTTCAGGACATGATTCCACAGTTCATACGAAAGGGTGGAATTGACCCCTTTTCTTTACCGTATCAGATGAACCGCGCCGTAATAGTGACCTGTGTGCTGTGCCAGCTCGTGCTGTAGAGCACTATCAGCTGGATGCACATCCCAACTTTGCAGCAAGGTTTCATCTTATCTGTCGTGATGTTGCTTTTAGCTACCGCGACGCTCTCGGATGCAATCCCGCCGAGCACTTCCGAGCTTCTCCAACTAACCCCGCGACCCCACACTCCGACAACGGAGCTAGATCTCCAAGACAACCCTTATCTTACCCATTCACGCCTATCCCCAGATCAATCAACTACTCCAACTCCCATCATTGAACAGCCGTCTATCTCACCTCATGGCGCCTACCAAGAGCTTCGACATCCTCATCCTGCCAGGCGACGGCATCGGGCCCGAAGTCATGGCCGAAGCCCTCAAAGTGCTTGACGCCTTCTCCTCACCCGTACTCAACTTCAACCTCAGCCACGGTCTCATCGGCGGATGCAGCATCGACGCACACAACGACTCACTCACCGCCTCCGTGCGCGACGCCGCACTGGCGGCCGACGCCGTGCTGTTCGGCGCGGTCGGGGGCCCGAAGTGGGACGCCATGCGGCGCGGGTTCGAGGGGCCGGAAGGTGGCGTGTTGCGGCTGCGGCAGGCCATGGAGATCTATGGGAATGTGCGGCCCTGCGTGATTCCGAGCATGGAGGTTGCGCGGGAGAAGAGCGCGTTTAAGCCTGAGGTCATCGAGGGCGTGGAGTTTATTGTCCTGCGGGAGAATTGTGGCGGAGCGTATTTTGGGAGGAAGGTTGAGGATAAGGATTATGGTATGTGAGATCATCCTTGAATTACTTCGCTTTTGAACAGACAGTGGTCTAAGATGATGATCGCTGATGATTATGCCTTGCAGCGATGGATGAATGGGGCTATTCCCGCGCCGAAGTCCAACGCATCACTCGGCTGGCAGAGTATCTCGCCGAGCGGCACGACCCGCCCTGGCCCGTCATCTCGCTCGACAAAGCGAACGTGCTGGCCTCGTCTCGGCTATGGCGGAGAGTGGTCGAAGAAACCATGACATCCGAGTTCCCACACGTCAAGTTCTGGCACCAGCTGGCGGACTCGGCGTCCTTGATCATGGCGGTGGAGCCGCGCAAGCTCAACGGTGTCCTCCTGGGCGATAACACGTTCGGCGATATGTTGTCGGATCAGGCGGGCTCTATCCCGGGCAGTTTGGGTCTGCTGCCCAGTGCGAGCCTCAGTGGCGTACCGGGCGGGAAGGAGAAAGTCAGGGGCTTGTATGAGCCTACGCATGGGTCTGCGCCTGAGTAAGTTGAAAAGGATTGCTCGTGCTTGGTGACCACGCGGTTACTGACTTGTCATAGTATTGCCGGCGAAGGAAAATCCAATCCAGTGGCCATGATCCTCTGCGTGTCCATGATGTTCCGCTACGGCTTCAACATGGAGGAAGAAGCGCAGATCATCGACGAGGCCGTCTCTACGGTGCTAGACTCAGGTGTTCGGACGCCAGATCTCGGCGGGAAGGCCTCAACAACTGTGCTTGGAGATGCAATTGTGGCTCAAGTTCATCATTTACTCAAGCAGCGCAACCCTAGCTAAATCCCTCAAATCTCCTATTGAAGACCACAAGCATATCAAATCCCAGGTCCTTTACTCTCCAGCCCTCTACCCCTTCGTTTTCCCGTGTGGTCTAGTCCCAGCACATCGCCGAGTAAAGCCAGCCATCGGGGGCATCATAGCACCCGTCCGAGAAGCCGATTGCCGGGTTCCCTGCACAGTCGCTGTTGGTGTACGCATAGCACCACGTCGCCTCACTGGAGGCGATGACGGCCGCGGCGCCGCCGTTGAAGGCGAAGCATTCGCCGTTCGACCAGTTCAAGCCCTCCTCCCAGCCCACCGTCTCACAGCTTTGCCCACAGAAGCATGACTGCGTGAAGAGCCATTCCTGCGCGCTTGCGAGCGAGAAGAGCGTGGCGGCTGCCAAGGCGGTCGTGAGAAACTTCATGGCGTGATGGTTGGAAGGCTGCCGTGGAGGTGTTAGTGGAGAAGAAGCCAGACAGGGAGAAGGGCGCACCTGGTTGACTGCTGGAAATTATATTCTGTGTCTTTATTCGTTAGGGTGATAGCCCGATTCTGGAAACTGGTCAGGGATATCCTTTCAAGATATCGGCGACCTCACCTGTTTTGCTCATGCGAGATCTACAGTAGAATAGACCGTAGGATGAGCACCAGAGGAGTCTTTTATACTTGCGACGGGGCCTCCAATCTCCTCCTCGAGGACCAAATGCTTTCCGGATATTGAAGGTAGAAGTTCCGGTATCAACAAAAGCATGACCTCGCATCTAGCTAACGTGTTAATCAACAAAGGCGTCCATAAGCCCTTAACCTTATTCTCCCTGAAGCCGACACCAATGAAAATCCTGGCGCGAACTTCCACTTCTCCAGCTGAGATTATCTCAGCTAAGGCGACCTTTGGGCGACGTCTGTTCTATGCTGAGGACAGTGATTCCCTCAAATGGTAAACCCAGACCACTTGTTCGGCGACAATCTAGATTTCAGAGCGCGCGGAGTCAGGGGTATATCGGGAGCAGCCCGTGGTAAAGCAGCGGAGCGGCAATGGACAAGGGGCCCACGCCTTATGATAAGCTTATAGTCAAGCTGACCGGGCCGGCCCAGCCCTAAGTTGACTTTCCCCAAAACCGCATCGTTTGCGCCGTGGGTAAGGCGTGCCGGGTGAGATTTTGGGATGGTTGGCCCTTGGGATGGAGTGCTTCTCCATGCGAAATAAAAGCGCATTTTCGGACTCCTGCCTCGGCATATTGTTTGCCTCCTTCGCGGACATTCGAACTGGCGGTGAAGGGACATTGGATGGGTGCTTTATGCTGCAGGGATATGGGTGTGGCTTGCCCTTATTGAATCTTTTTCTTTTTGCCACAGAGTGAACACAGAATGATCACAATCCTGGTCTGCCGCAAGATCCCGCTACAAAATCTTGACTTGTGCAAGGATGTTAGCGTGCAGTCAAGCTAGTAAAGCGATACCCATGGAGTACGCTGACTTCATGAGATAAATGACCATGTTATTCTGATGTCCAACTTTTGTAAAAGTAATTGCTGAATTCCTTGCCACCAAGGTAGACATTTGCCCTCCTTTACTGTACCTTATGCAGTACGAAGTACTTCGTACATGCGGACTGGAGAGGTTTGCATTACTGTGTGGAGTATTATGCTTACTGCGGGTGGTTGGCTTGTCATTTTGCAGCTTCAAACATTACAGGTATTAGCCACTTAATCAGAGGATGGACAGTTGCTGCTTCCGAACCTCAAAGCAATCCACAGTTAATGCAAGACATACCGGCCGCGTGCAGAGAAGACATCTGTTATATCACCCCCTCTTACCGGCATTTGATTGCCAGATATGCGCAATGGAATCAAACTTGCATGTTCTAAGTTCCATCGGGTTTATACTTGACGCTATGCAAAATCCGTACTTGACTCATATCCTTCCATTAAACAAAGAAGTGGCCAGAAGGGAGCAAGCTCTCGCCGTTTTACAGTGCTTGCACAGTGAAATTTTCAGACATAAATAACAGCGTCTCCCGCCCTCCTTCCTCCATTCTTCAATACCTGAGGCCATGGCTTCCAACGTTACCACTGGGTTCATGTCCTTACCCCCGGAAGTACGTACACCGATATACAGGGAGTTATTGGTGCTTGATGACATCAAGAGGGGCCGTGGATATGATGATTCGTGGCCTGGACTGGTAAAACGTACCTATGAAGGGACTGCCATCCTCCGGGTCTGCCGTACCATGCGAGCTGAAGCGAGCAAGGTGTTCCTTGAGGAGAACGAATTCATATTCGATAGCTCTCTGGAGTTCGCTGAGTGGCTGCGTCACCTGGGTCCGATCAACGGATCTCACCTAAAGAACTTGCAGCTCTGCGCCTACGGTTCCGACTGGGCTTTTTGGTATCAGCCTCACAGAGAGAAGAAGAAGGATCTCATCTTCGAAGGGAAAATGTGGTCTGAACTCTTTATTTGGGTTCGTTTTCCCACCCTCAGGCTCATCTCCTTGCTGACGCCCATCAAGGCTATACAAGCGCTGGGTTCTTGCGGTGCAAGACTCAATCATCTGGTCATTGTTCTTGACCTCGATGAAGTCAAACCCTTTGTATCTCAGCTGCCGGAAGTTTGTAATAGACTTCGTTACCTGGATGAGTATCTCGGTCATAAACCCACGCTCCGTCTGCTGAAAATTCCTCTTGAAGACTGCATTGGTTCGCAAAAAGGCAATGAAGAGAATTCGAAATGAGGTTGGCTGGGAGTACGATGAATACGAGTTTGAATCTGTGCAGGATTATATGGACAATTCTGAAGGTGGATGACGGGAATGGATATACCTGGCATTCATTCGTCATTATCGTGCACTGATAGTTCATATGAAGGGTCGAAGCCATTATGAATAGTACAGGAAATGGGATTCGTTCGACATGCTGTTCGGTCGCTTTTTGACAAATCCAAACTTCTCTGCCCCTGTGGGAAATCAGTAGTCATAAAAGGTTTCTGCATGTCTTGTCATAGACAAGACTGCCACAGTCAATAATGGCCTCGCAGGATATTGGTTACAGCGAAGCTTCATTGATCAGACTGAACGGTCAGGTATTGCGTTGGCTCGAGCCACACAATTTCAATAGAGCCAGTCTTATATATATGTTCAGACTAACTGTCTCTGGACCTTCGACTAGCATGTCTTTCTAATGATTCCCATATCTCTTGATAACATAAACCTTCGGGGTCCTAACTAGGTAGGTATGATTCAAACGGTGCGTGCCCCGCTTAGTGGTTCAGATTTGCGCCTAATTTAGAGCACCGAACAAACAAAGGGCCAGCATTATGCGATTGAGCATGACCTTAGAGCTAAGCATCCAAGAGATACTCCCTCTGTCGAGGAGACAGACAGCTGACATTAACATATTGCCTTGAAGGCCTGCTTGCAGGAATTGTGTTTGGTCGTCGAACAAGGCCTATCTGGCGGCTTAGGAACCTTACTCAAGGTGTAGGGATCATGCCAAGTGGGATGGTGGCATCGGCACTTCTTCAGAGGCGGGTATTCTCAGGGAGCCAACAGAGACCCGTGAAGTCATACTTCGTGTAGCACCGAACAACGGCTCCTTAGCCTCCGCATATTCTCTTCTTTCGTGTACGCTGACAACGCGTACATGCTTGCCACCTTGAGACGCACGGTAGGCTTTCAGGGGGTATGGGCATCATTACATGCCATGCCGGCCTCCATGCGCGAATCGGACTTCCAGGAAACCTTAGGCATAAAGGCTCGAGCACGAGGGGACACACCACTCCATCTCCCTCGAGTTTGGTCGATCTCGCGGACCGGCACGTTAGAGCAATCCGAGCAATCCCAGCCATTGGACTATCCGCAGGTACTGCACCTTTGCATCTTGAAGCCTCGATGGTCGGGACTCACATGTGCCATCTGCGTAGTTCCACGGTAGAATGCGTACAAAAGTGCTAACCGTAAGTCCTTAGAGCTGATTGCCGATCCATGCCCACCACTTGCTCACATCCGGGCCGTCAGGTCCGAGAACATTGCCCCCAGCAACCTCGACCGGGACGTTGAACTCATCCATCTGCGCGAGATCAAACCCTCCCTCCCCACCCTCCCCAAGCCAGTCCTTCTCTTCCATGATGTCGCCATCGCCCATGCCAATTCCGGAATCAAGTAACCCTTTCGAACGAGACGTACGAATTCTGGTTATCTCCGTCTCCAAGGCAGACTTGACTCGTGGGACTGGTAACGCTGTAAACAGGTCCATCTTGTTTGCTGCAATCAGGACTGGCATCTGTTTGGGAGCCTTCGAAGTATGGCTCTGAACGGATGCCTTCTGCAGAAGCAGTAATACGTCATGCAGATATTCCGCAGCCTGCCTCAAACCACCGGCTGATCCAGTGGATTCGGTCCATGACAAGTCCGCCGCATCTACCAAGAAAATGAGCCCTTTCAGATTCTCTGGATGGGTCAGGGTTTCAAGGGCGTGGTAGCGTAGCTTTGCATGGCCGGGGGTATCAATGAGAAGAAACTTTTTGTGGACATGTAACGAGGGATCATTAGCCGATCGATATTTCGAAGACGCTGCCAAAGTCGACAGTGGAAGGAACGCTTCCACGCTGAGCGGAGTTTGTGAGGTATGTGTTGCCGCAGCCTCACCCCGTTCCAGCTGCAATGATGAGCAAAACGACGGAAAGGAGGTCAGCAGGAGGATTCCTTACAAGGGTGAGCAACGAGGTCTTTCCAGACCCCGTGGGGCCGATGATCAGAAAGGATGGCAAACTCGAGGAGCGGATGGAACGATGGATGATCAAGTGCAGGATCAGAGGCACAGAAAGCGCGATGACCAGCGCCAGTGCGATGGCTAGGGGCGAGGGCCCCATCAACAAGGACAGCCAGTCTCGAAGATGCGCTTGGATTGCCATGTCCGTTGCAACGTCACCACAGGTCCGCCCGAGCCAGAGACAGGGAGTTGCGACGCCAAATGATGTGGAAGTAATCACGAAAACGAAATCATTCCCGTGCCGTGCGGAGCAGATTAACTCGACGTTGGAAGCACCAGGTCCGCAGAAGAAGCGACCGAGCGGCGTTGACACTTCCCTTTTGCTACGTACCTTAACTTTATCTTAGCCCTATCTTTAGACCGCCGCGTACTCTGGTATAGAAGTAGCTTGTTAAAGGTACGAAGTAGGTACTCCGTACTCTTGCTCCATACGCACAGCCACGCTCCCCAGAGACGCAACACCAAAACGTGCGAACATGCTAGACGCCCGAATGGTGCCTTCGCCCTCACTTTCGAGGCAGCCGTTGAATGTGAAGCAATCCAGTCGCTCATCTTGACCCAATATACGTCCATGTCCGGCGCAGCCGGTTCCCCTGCGCCGACAGGGTCGGGGATGACCAAGAAAGACGCCAATCTGGAGATGGACGACATGCAGGCAGAGGGGCAGTTGCCCGTCGAGAGTGATATCATGCAGTTGGCGAGACTGGGAGAGGTTGGAGCTATACAAAAGCTTTTTGATAGTGGGAGGTTCGATGCAAAGTACAAGGACGACGAGGGCATCACACCGTTGCATGTATGACCACATACCGAAGCACTTGTTCATCGCTAATATGATTCCGGCTCAGTGGGCTGCAATCAATAACCAGTACGCTGCGTGCAAGTTTTTGCTCGACTCCGGTGCAGATGTGGATGCTAAAGGCGGAGAGTCTGTGGCCACGCCGGCCATGTGGGCTGCTCAACGATGTCACTATTATGTTGTCAATCTAATGCTCCAATATGGAGCTGATCCACTGCTCACCGACGTCCAAGGGTATAATCTACTGCATCTTGCCACGTTCGATGGGAATGTCTTTCTGTTGGTGCTGCTGCTACACCAGGGAATACCGGTTGACGTCGCCGACCCGCAGGGTCATACGTCCCTCATGTGGGCAGCCTACAAAGGATATCCAGCCTGCGTGGATTTATACCTCCGCTGGGGTGCAGACGTACATCTTGTGGACGAGAACGGATTTACCGCCCTACACTGGGCTTTGGTCAAGGGCTCACAACCTTGTATACAAAAGCTTATAGAATACGGCTCAGACCGTTTTGTGACTACGAAGACTGGCAAGGCTCCAGCAGCTGTTGCAGAGGAGATGAAGACTACAAGGATATGGCATCGCGCCTTGAATGAATCCGGGTATGATGAGGATTGCCATCCAAAGACGCCACGTCTCCCTTTCGCTTCTCGCATCACCAACCACAAGGGCTTTGCTTCGAAGTTCTTCTTTGCGTGGCCTTTCCTTACGATCTGGTGCTTGTTGATGATGATGAGCCATTTGGTCATTTTCCTCGCCGTGCCAATGACCGTGTTACTGGCTTATACCCTTCAATGGGTCGCCCAACAGGCTTTACAACTTGCTCCTGCTAGCATGAATCACCTTCATAAAACGGTGAGACCCCAGCACCAACGCCAAATCAATGATGCAGCTAATGGATTAGCCCTACCTAGCCGGTGTTTTCGCTGCTTCGTGCTTCTGGGTAGGCGCAAGTTGGCTGATGATCATTCTTCCCAGTATGTATTTTGTGTCCTGTATTGCCCTACTGTTGTCGCTAAGTCACCCCAGATACATACGCTGCGGCTCCATTATTGAACATCTCATTTGCCACTTGCTACGGCCTTTGTACCTACTTCTACTTGTCTGGCATGCTGCGAGATCCCGGTTTTGTTCCCAAGCTTGGGGGTATTAGCGAACAAAAAGCCGTCATCGATGATCTTCTCAGTCTTTGGAAATTTGATGACGAGAATTTTTGCACTCTATGTATGGTCCGAAGGCCATTGCGGAGTAAGCATTGTAAACGGTGTAACAGATGTGTTGCAAAACACGACCAGTGAGTGTGTTCACGTCATCATTTCCTTGTGCAAGCTGACAGATCAGTCACTGCCCGTGGATCAATAATTGCGTTGGCGTCAACAATCACAGGCCTTTTGTGCTTTATATCATCTTCCTGGAGATTGGAATCCTGCTCTTCGATTGGCTCGCTTTAGCCCGTAAGATTCATTCCTGTCTTGAAGTTTTTCCATCCCATCTGAGACTAATTTATAAGATCTGGAAAACCTCCCCGAACCTTCTGACCACAAGTGTAACATACTGTCGGAGGATATATGTCGAATTGTCCTGAAGGATCCCTTCATCATCACCTTAGCTATATGGGCGACTCTCCAACTGTCATGGGTAACGATGCTCGTCATCGTTCAGATGGTCCAGGTGGCTCGTGCTCAGACTACTTACGAGAGCATGCGGGGGCATCAGGGACAAGGGGCGGCTGAAGTCTTTACCTCCGCGATGACCGCCGGATCGACTTCCATGGAGGGTGCACAGTTGACTGGAAGTGGTGCTGGGCCGGATCCTCAGCATCCTCATCACCATGGTCATCGTCATGAAGGTTGCTTTTCGCAGTGGAAAAAGCTGCTGGGCCTAGATGCATTTGTTGCCACAGCTCAGGATGGACTTGACTCATCCGGCCGGAGAAGACGAAGGAATCCCTTCTCAAGAGGGCTCATCACGAATTGCAGAGACTTCTGGTGCGACGGTTTGCCGGTCTTCAGAGACAAGAGATCCGGTAAGGCTATGCTTGGGGGTGAAATTGTCGACTACATGAGGATGTATGAGACACCACCGAGAATGAAGCCGCCGGGATCGAGGGCTCGGGGTGCATACCATAGCGTGGATATTGATGACAACGTCTGAAGGGCGAGAACAACTACACCTCACATGCGCTCTCTTTCAGCCTCCAGATTTGTGTTTTCGGGTGTGCGGATGGGTGCTCTGCCTATCGAAAAGGAGCCCTGGGAATGCACTACAGTCCCGTCCCGGGAAAGGTGGCAGCGGGCCAATCTTGGTAGGAGACGCTTATTTAGAACCCTGAAGGACCTTATGTTGCCGCTTCAGTTTTCATGAGCTGCACAACCAGGTCTGCGCCGGGGTCTGGTCGTGAAGCCGAAATCAGGGTTATGAATGATCAATGCTTTTAAGCTACCTTGAGCCTGACGCCGATCCCAGGCTTGTAATTGATACTTCAGCCCCATGAACACAATCCCGTCAAAGGCTACGTAAATACGATATCTCAGACCTCCCAATGTTAGCAGCCCAGCAGACTCAAACGCAACATGCCCGGACCTAAGCGGAATACTACCTTATCTCCCCCCCTGAAGCCCCTTTTTCCGTTACAGCAATTCTTGCTCCCATTTAATTTCGGCTGTGTAGTAGATCCTCCCCGTAGAGCGAGGCCGTCGCAAGGAGCCTTGCAGTATCAGTAATGACTCCACCGTTTGCTCAGTGATGCCCAGTAATTTGTCCTCTCACACGGCCGGCGAAACTTATAAAAAGGTTCAGACATGAAGCTCCGCTGCGGTTGACTTCTCGATGAAAGTTCTATAAGGCTTGATCTTCTCACCCAACACACCCTCTTCGTTACAGAAGCGCTCGACGATCTCAACGCTGCGCCCGATGTATAGCTCTGGTCTCAACATGTCGTCAAGCTCATCCCAAATAGGTCTGAAGAAGTTGGTGGCCTTGATCCTTGAGACTAGGTCATTCGGCTTGCCCTCGTTCTTCACGGCGCTGCCGGCTTGGTGGGACAGGACTCGTATCTGTTCATGAGCTTCTTGCCTCGACTCTCCCCTCGCGACTAGCTTCATAATGATACTCTCAGTAATCATGAACGGGAGCTCCTCGTGCACGCGCGCTTCGATACGCTTTGGGTACACAACCAGCCCACTTGATACATTGTCAAGGCCAATGAGAATTGCGTCTGCAAGGAGGAACATCTCTGGGATATCAATGCGCCGTATGGCGCTGTCGTCCAACGTACGCTCCATCCATTGGTCCGAGAGTGTGTTAGCAAAACTTGCCGGCTTCGACATCAGCTCACGTGAAAGGCTATAAATCCGTTCAGACCGCATAGGGTTGCGCTTATACGCCATAGCAGAAGAACCTATTTGGTCCTTTTCAAATGGCTCCTCCAATTCCTTCCATGCTGCTAGATGCCGAATGTCCCCACAGATTCTCTGGGCAGTGGCACCGAGGCCCGCAATGGCGTTTGCGATCATCAAGTCCACCTTGCGCGTATATGTTTGAGTGGACACGTCATAGCAACCGGAGAACCCGGACCTCCTGCAGAGCAGTTCGTTGAGCTTGTCGCACTTGGAGCCGTCACCATCAAATATCTGCAAGAACGATGCCTGCGTCCCTGTAGTTCCTTGCGCACCTGCCGGGTTTTGGTGTCAGTACTACCTATTTTCTAACGGTTGTGTGGCTTGTGTTTCATCGTCGCGGGAGGAGCAAACGTTGATATACAGAGCGTGTGCGGATTTTGCTCCAGAAATAGACTGAGGAAGGAATGGGAAAGACTAAGGGGTCGTACCTCGGAACTTGAGTCCATTCCGAACGTGCTCGATGCTTTCCAGGTCGAACATGAGATCTTGCGCCCATTGAGCCGCTCGTTTCCCCACGGTGATTAATTGTGCTGTTGAAAACTGGAGTCAGCTAAAATTTGTTCCGGAAACTTCAAGGAGGTCGCCGAAACCGCACCGGGTTGTAGATGCGTATAGGCCAGAGCAGGCTCCGCTTTCCACTCCACAGCGAACTTGGCAAGGTTCCATATGACCTTCGCCAATTTGGGAAGCAGCAGATCCATCGCATCACGCATGAGTATCAGCTCGGTATTATCCGTGACATAGCAACTGGTGGCCTAGTAGGCTAGGAGCGTCAGTAATTGGGCCTGTTCAAGGGATTGAGAGCCGTGGCTTAGGAGGTATATGCGCTCTCCGAGCTCCTCAAGTGCCAGCCTGCAGAGGTGGCAAGAATGGAAGGGAGGCTTGAACCGGGAAGACTCACCCCGTAGTGGATGATACCGGCCGCAGCCGGGGCCACGGCCCCAAAGACGTGGACATGGGCCATAACATCATGCCGCCGCTTCTTCTCTTCGACCCGCGCAACCTCGAAGTCAGCGTCGGTGACTTCCAGATGGCTGCGCATTTGCTGCAGCGCTTCCGGCGTGATTGTCTCAATGCCGAGCTCCCTTTCGCTCTCGGCGAGATACAACCACAGTTTGCGCCACGTTGAGTGACGAGAGCGCTGGCTGAAGAGTTGCGACATCTCGGCGCTGCAGTACCGCGCAGTCAAAGAGGTCTGATAGGTGTCAAAGGCCGAAGGGCCGGTTTTGGCCTTTGTCTGCTGGCTGTCGGCCATCTTGACCTTACTCGACTTTTCTCGCCGACGGTGGTCGTTGTCGTTTCTCCAAGGGCTAGGAAGAAAAGAAAAAGCAAGAAGAAGCAAGCGGCTGGGCCTTCTTGGAAGCTAAGGTGGGTTGTTTTCAAAGTTTGTCCCCAAGTAACGCCAACCCCACTTCCAGGTAAGCTTAAATCCTGTATCGCCGTGTTTGGGGAGGCCCAGAGCTGGGTCGATAAGTCATCCAATATATCTCTGACCTCGAGTGACATTTTACGACATTTTTGTCTGATCTACAAAGCTTGAGCAGACACAAAGTCTTCCCGAAACGATTGATACTATTCTTTCTAATTCAGCTGACTACGTTAAGGTTCGAGTTCCACTATGACGGTTTGCGTGCGCATATGAACTTCATCGTCGGACCATAACCGTATCGCTTCATCTCCACCAGTAGCCGGTCCAAGAAATCGTCATATTCCTGTGCTGTCTTTGCCACACCAGGTATTCCATCTTCTGCGAGACGTTAGACTAGGGGTCAGAGTAAAGATTTCAGCGAATATCTGGCTGCTTACCATCAATCTTTGATTTCAGATGCCGAAATGACTCGAGCAACAACTCTGCGGACTTGTCCCTCCACTCCGGCGCAACAGCTTTTGCGCCATAGCCGTAGGGATGATTAACAATGTTGATATCCTCGCACCCTGCATCAGCCAACAAAGGTGCGAGTTTACCATGGATCATCAGATCCCTTCCTGCACAGGACCATGCCTGAAGTTTGGCAAATTTCTTAAGCTCCGGCTGATGCTCTGGAATGTCTGGAATCATCCAGTCCACTTCGACAAACTGAATGCACCCACCAGGTCTGACAACTGAAACCAGATTTTTGACGACTTGTGGCCACTCTGTAGACGGAATTCCCCATACCAAAAAGCGTTGATGGACAAGATCAAAGGAGTCCGACCAACTCCAATCTGCTGGAAAGGGTTTGGTGACGTCGTGTTCTCGAAGATCGAGATCTGGGCCCGGCGGGAAAAGATGCGAGCCAAGATCAACGCCATGCAAGCTCAGGGCTCGGTCCGAGTATTGTGACGCTAGATCGCGTAGCCATGTGCCTGGTGGTGGGAGTCTTCATTAGAGAGTCATCTTGAGAGCTGTCCATAGACCATGGGCGTTTTACCATCTGCACAACCACAATCCAGTACGCGAACTTTACCTTTCCCACTCGGAAGTGGAACACCCAAGAGCACCCCGTTTGTAGAGCTTTTCAAGAACTCGTGCTGTCTTTGGAGCCTCGCAATTTCTGTCTGATGGTGCGGCAGTATGTACCACCCTTCAGTGCCCTTGAAATAATGGCTGTCAGTAGTGTGTGGTTGCTGTTGCGACAGTGGAGCCGCTGAATATGGCGAGACAGCAGCCGCCATGATGAAGAAGCACAGCGTGGTCGGTGATCATGCCATGCTTGGAGCCATGGCCTTGATCATATACACACCCTCTTCTCAGCTGCCAGCCGACGGTGCAAGCTGGCCGCCGTGGCGAGTAACAAGCAATGCTGCGGCACATCTGAAAGGGGTCCGGACTCCGGGCTTGTTCGGAAAGAGACCCAACTTTCCGAGCTTGGAGACGAGCACAGCATGGCTACCGGCTACGCTCAGGCTGGATGTGACCCCCTTGCCAGTCGCTGACCTGGCGAGACTCGGTGAGAATGGTGAGACGCGCATAGCCAAAGTGTAGCACCTAGGGCAAGGTAGGGTAAGGTAAGCAGCAATGACAATGACGGAGCGGAGGTGGTTGGCCTACTGCAGGTACCTTAGGTGTCAGTCTCAAGCGAGCTCTCTCGCGTCGGAGATGGCTGTCCTCGATGCATTCACCTATCGGAGCAAGTTGGTCGGATTCTCGGATTTCCTTTGTTGCACGCTCCCACCCGGAAGGGGAAGGATCAAAGATACGTGAAGATTGGCGTCTCAGTGTCTCACAGTGTCATGTATGGGTCAATGATGGCGGGTCGCCGCCGCCATCTATTTCGCACGTTCGCGATTCACTCTGTGTTTCCACAGCCTCAACGCGCTTCTTTCAGATCAATCCAGTATAAACCATACTGCTACCTTCTCCGTGTGAAGACCTAAGAGGCAAGAGCACTGAGATGATGGTTTCCGGCAGCGTCTACCGCATCGCTACTCTAGGCCTGGCAATTGGCCATACGATCTCCCCGGTCCCTGACGGCGGACGTAGGGCCCTGATATCTCGGCCAAAGACTGTTGGATCATGGCGGTTAGCACCTGGGCTATATACACCACGACAGGTCGTCGAGGCTGTCACTCCTCTTCTGGACACTGTTGTACAGCGCCTCGGCCGTGATCCACCTGGCGCAGTTCCCGCGCGAGAGATGCTCCTTGATAATCTGGCATCGAACTTGGCAATGGGGACACGAGAGGCGACATTGTCCTTCCCAAATGCATCAGATCAGGCTAAAAAGGAGATAGCAAGTCAGATCACCAAGATCGGGAAGACCTTGGTCCAATATGCACGGGAAGTGAAGCACGAAGAGGTCGATCCGAACATCAGAATCCGGAGTCCATGTGAAGGGCATCTTTGGACGCATAGTGTGGCCGCTTTATTGTTCGGACCTCGTAGTGAAAGTCACTTGCTACAACTCTTCAATGAGTACCTTCACCAGATTGTCATCCTCAGGGACAGTCTCATTCCGTTCTACAATTACTCCGAGGTGCTCATTCCAATTGAGAGCCATTCGCCGGGTAGCGGGGGCATGCGGGACTATGAAAGCGCCCGCTCCCAGTTCCTGACTGAATTGCTGACACGCAGACTCTCTCAAGCAAGCGTCTTCAAGCTTGCGAAGAGCTTGCTGGCGCCAAAGCTGCCTTCGGAGACTGGTTATGGCTTTCAGTACGCCAATGGAATGGTCCTCCCTTCTTTCCTGGCTGGTCACTCTACGCTGCACCTGCTCGACTACTATCCTGCTAAGCTTGTCGACTCGACGTCAGAGGTACTATTACAGTACGAGTATCCCGACTATTTTAGTGCACCTCGTACGGAGATGGGGGCGGCCGTTGATAAGCTGACCGCTGGTGTTTGGCCTCCTGCCTCTCTCGGGGCCCAAACCTCACGTGTCACACATTGTTCTCTCGGTCTGGCGAAACATTCAAAGGCGGATGATCCTGGCAAGCAGCTCCTGAAGCTTCAACTGCAATTCGGCGAAGGTCAGTGCGTCTCCGTCGATGTTGGACAGATTGCCCGTGGCTGGCGGTATGCCTACAGAGTTCAGGAAGCAACAAACGGCAACGTGGCAGGCACAAGCGAGACTCAACAAGGGTTCACCGAAAATAGCCTGATCTACAATCCACTCAGCGTCCTGACGGATTCAGGTTCGGGCTTGGTGTATTCTTCCGAGAAGATCATTCGAGTCATTCCGATAGATGATGCTCGCGTTGGACTGGCGCTACTAGGCAAGATCTATCCGGAAAATGTAATCCTGCTTAAGAAGGAGCAGCCGGCGCAAGCGGTGGAGGCCATTGGCAAAAGCCTCAGTTCTAAATTCGTCATTTGGGGATGGGACTCGGTAGTGTGACTTTCAAATCTCTTCCATGATATGGCATAGCAAAATACCAATTCGCAAATCCATATGTGATAAAGACTCATGCAGCTGAACAGCCCTGTGAATGAGTTTGTGGAGTGCAAAAGGAATCCACTGCGGCTCCTTGGCATGACCCCCATATGAGGAAAGTGATACAGTACATTGCGTGCTTTGGTTGGTGGCCGCTGGCGGAGTTCCGGCCCCCACCGCGCTCCCGGAGATGGCCAAAGCATCCGACGACATGTGAACCGAGTGAAGATTCCAGGCCACCGCGCCCCCGTCCCCCAGCCGGGGCTCAGCAACGGCGTGTCTCTGCTGAAAGCATCGTCTTCTCAGTGCAACGAGTGCCATTCACCGACGATGCTAGCAGCACCATCGGCTCACCTCCTCCCATGTTCCCAGAAGAGCCCCGAACTGATTGATACTCCCTCGTTTGACCACCACCGGCTGCTCTGTGGGGGAAACCGGTCCTTTGCTTCTAGTCCAGTAAGGTGGCTCCAGGAATGGATTCAAGGCATCAGCGGAGTCTGAAGCTGCTGTCTTAGGCCGCCAGCTCCCTTGTGTTCGCCTCATTCTATATCTCCAGTCTGCAAGCCCTATGATGATGCCAGTTGGCACACTTTGTCACCTCACTTATGGATCTTCCCACCGACTCGGGTGATGCTACGTACTATTGTGGTCTGTGTTACAAGAACTTTGACAGGAGTATGTTGTGCTTGATCGAGTATGCGAGCTTGCATGCGGGCTCGCAGCGGTATCGCCGAAAACGCTGACTTGGGACTTCTAGGAGATCTGCGGGACAGGCATAGGCGTCGCTGTGCTCGCTCGATCGGGAAACCTCGAGCGTCCAAGAGAAAATCATGCCTTGCGTGCGCACGCTCTAAACTGAAGTGCAATTTCCAGGTTCCCTGCTGTCAACGCTGCGCCGATCGTGGGTACTCATGCGAGTATCCAACGCCGGTCTCTGCGTCGACAAAGAAGGACCAACCTACCACCACAGTCACACCGAATACATCACATAGTGATACATCGGTAGGGAGAGACGTCGAGCCAGCTGGGCCGCATGCGCAGAACACGATCGATTACTTGCTCCCGGAATCCGACATGGCCACAACGATGCAGTGGAACAGAAATATCAGCGATTTCGATATCTTCACAACAAATTCAAGCAGCCAGCGTCAGAATTCCTCCTTGTCTTCCCCTGCTCGATATCAGCGGAGCAATTCTCTGCCGAGGGCTGCGGAGTACACGGGACCCAAGGAACAACAAGATCCACCGCCCATGCATGATCCTCCATCAAACGTTCCAGTTTTACATCCATTGGACCTCAATAATTTACGCTCGCTCTCTTCAGAGCATGAATTTCCTCTTGTGGATCTCTCCCTTGTCGACATGTCAACGCTCACGCGGAATGATCTGCCGCATGGCAACGGTCTACCGCATTCACAACCATCATCTCGCCCGACTGTGTTGCCTTGTGACGCCGAGCACGGTTTTATCTCTGGGCTGTCTTCCAATTTTGAACCATCACAAACTGGGTTTGACCCATCAACTTTGTCACGCCCCTTTTCCCTGTCACACCCACTGGACCTCTCCGGTCTCCGCTCGATTTACGACGGCAATGGATCTCCCCTTGTTGACTTATCTCTCGCTGATATGTCGAGACTCTTGCAAGAGGATCAGCCACATGGCAATGGTCTGCCGCATTCAGAAGCGTTATCGCACCCAGCTGCTTTGCCATTTGACGCTGCCAACGGTTTTACTTCGAGCGTTTCTTCTACCAACGGATCACCGCGCACTATATTCGAACGGTCCACATTATCACACGCCGGTGACTGTACAGAGTCATCTCGTGCGTATTCGTCATCCAACTCACCGACCGGTAGTTCTAAATCACTATCATCAAGAAGAGCGGCTCGACACTTTCCGACCGCCGAGAAACTGATAAAGCAGGTCGGACAATATCCCCAACAGATGCTGGCAAAAGATTATTGGTCGCCGTTCATCCACCATAAGCTTTACCGCTGCTCATTGGGCGGAGTTGCTGAACCTCTAGCGGTTGCGCTTTGCTGTGTTTCTGCAGGGTTGAACGCCCTGGAAAGTAGTCGAAGCTTCGTCGGTGATATGGTAAATAGGGAGAGAACACGCCTAGTGCGAGCATTTGTAAGACCTGCTCCCTGTCCACGTTGAGCTTTTGATACGCGCTCAGTAGCGCTAAGTCTCAATCTCCGGCAGCCATCATTATCATCGACGGAGGCTGCATTAGCCGCATTGCATGCGATGTGTATCTACCAGACGATGGGTCTCTTGACTACAGATATCGCACCAAACGCCAGCTCTAATCTGAATTCAGCACAGCTACACCAGCCATTTCTGCTGAAGGTAAGTACAATCTCATAGTTTCTATTGCAGAAGTCTGCTCTTGCTTTTAAAGTCGGTATTGAATCATTCTGGCTACCGCTGCCCACTATTGTACTCAAGGCGTCGGCGTGGTCTATCTCTTGTTACATCTAGGTTAAGGGGACATCACACACCTGCTAGAGGGTTGCATTTGCGCTCAAGAGTGGAGTCGGAAGAATCCTCACTGCATGCATAGCTCTCGTACCGCACCTCTACCCTTCCCAAGCCATCTTCGTCTTCCCGTTCAGCATCCTTCCTTCGTTTTACACTGAGTCTTACCAACGTCCTCCAGATGACGAGACAGCTCTGCCATCGATATGCCACTCTACTAAAGGCAGGCCTCGGGCAAGACCTCGACTGGAAGAATTGGATCCTGGGCGAGACAATGAGGAGAACTGTCTTCCTGGTGAATATCATCAACGTGCTTTCCTACCACAATGACACAATTAATTCAGACTACTATGAGCCCTTGGACGACGATCTACTCTCCACGATTGCTCTGCCAGCCCCTGAGAGACATTGGAAGGCTTGTAGCGCTGAGGAGTGGCTGGAATGTGTGGACGCTGCAGGGCTAAAGGGTCGCAGGGCACCAACCCTGGCTAGTGTCCTCGAGCAGCTTGAAAATGGCAGTTCTGAGGATAGCGGAGGGGGTTCGGATTTCCAGAACATGGAGGAGCTTTCGAAGTTGGTCGTGGCTACCGCTAGATTGAGAAACACACTCCGATAGATGGGCAGGAAAGGAGTTCAGAACAATGGGCGCGCATTCGGACTGACTTCTCAGGCGTAAGGCCAAGGCTACGGCAGGAGCCAGGAGCCAGAGGCCAGGAGCCAAGGGTGTCGGTCAATAGAGGTGCGTGTATAGAATATGCTGCGTTCTTTGCTTTCAAATCGTTTTTATCTGCAGCGAGCCTCAGGTGGACGATCGGACTATTCGGATGCGATCTCTGTCATGGCGGATTACAATTTGTCACAATCAACAGTCATGGGTGACGCAAGGTGCGCCCAGATTACAATACGAGAAGCTGAGCTGGAATGCAAGAGATATTGCTGCAGCAGATTTTCCCTTACCTCCTTTCCATCAACGGGACTCGCTCTTCTCGATACCATCAAATGGTACAAACAGACTCCTAGCGTCATTGACCCCTGGGAACATGTACGCGTTACCCCTTCTGGCTTATGAATCAGCAACCCACAGTGCCACTGATTTCCGAGAGGCTCTTCATTCATTCGGAGTTGTGTGGACATCACGTGACTGAGGTCGGCCATTGGCCTTCTGCTCCATACTCAGATAGCTTTTCTGGTGGAGCTTGACCTGCTCTCAAATAGATGGACTTCTTGCAGACTCTGCGTCGAGACGTCCTGCACGCTCAGCACTCACCGCTACACTTCGTTCCCTCTTCGTAAATCTTCGTCTTACGTCTCTGCTACGCGTGGCTGCTGGACCGGGTCCTCCATACAGTTCGGTTCAAACATCCCATTCACATCCGCGGCCACGCAAGATAATCTTGATAATGGAGTCGGCGTCGATCGAGTCCCCGGATATTGGGGCAGAACACCAAAAGCTTTCTCAACAGATTTCGAAACGCGGCTTGGAAGCAATAGAGACACTCCTCCAGAGTCAACGGGGAACGGATGGGCCGGCATCGAAGCAAGTAGGCCTGTGCTTCAAAGGTCTCTATGTTTCCGCCCCTGAGATTGGGACCGTCTACGTCAAGACTTTGCCTCACGCCATAATCAACACTTTTGGTGTGGACCAGTACAACTTTATCAAGAAATATATCCTCCCAAAATCTTTCGTGAAGCCAGCCAAGACAACTCCAATCCTTAACGACTTCACTGGGCTGGTCAAACCGGGCGAAATGCTGTTCGTCCTTGGCCGTCCAGGTAGTGGTTGCTCAACTTTTCTGAGAACAGCTGCAAACAAATCCGCCCTAATGCTGTCCGGGGACATTTCGTTCTCACACAAACCCGCAGCCGAATTCGCCAAGAAGCATCGACGAGAAACCATCTATTTGCCAGAGGAAGACAGACATATTGCTTGTCTAACTGTCAGCCAGACCATACGGTTTGCTCTTAGAATGAGCCTCCCTCGATCTGTGCGCAATGGGCAATTGATAGAAGAGCTGGTCCACGTTTTCGGAAAGATCTTCGGTATTGAGCATGCTCTGCAAACTACAGTTGGTGGTGCTTTCTTTCCGGGTGTATCTGGCGGCGAACGAAAGCGGTAAGTGCAGACCAATGCAGGAATGAGTCTTCTTGCTGATGCTATGAATCAATCACAGCGTCTCAATTGCTGAGGTATTAGCGGCCGGCTCTTCTGTTCAGTGCTTTGACAACTCTACCCGTGGTCTCGACTCTTCCACTGCGTTAGACTTTGTCAAGGGCCTTCGGACCCTGACTGATGTCGGCAATAAAACGACGCTTGCAACTCTCTATCAGGCCGGGGAGAATATCTATAACCACTTTGATAAAGTTTTATTGATATGCGAAGGCTACGAGGTGCCCGTCTATGCTCCTTCTCTAACTGAAAGTCCACTGATCCCTCCAAGGTTTTCTTCGGTCCTATAGGCGAAGCGAAATCGTACTTTGAACAGCTCGGATTTGTGCATGTACCTGGGCAAACAACGGCGGAGTTTCTGACCGACGTCACAGACCCTCTGCAGAGGCGAGCGACGCCTGGTACCGCCGCTGAGAAGATCTTGACGGCCCAAGACCTTGCTGCTGAATTCAAACGCTCTGCAACATTCACTAGACTTCAAGCCGAGATCAAGGAATATGAGAGCCGCCAGGCTTCCACTGATGCACCGGTTCCCACTTCTTCTTATAATCTCCCTTATCCTCTGCAAGTCTGGGAATGCATCAAAAGGGAGTCCTTGATTGTTAAAGGGCAACTGGTCGTTTACAAGACTAAGATCATTGTGACTGTCGTACTCACACTCGTGATTGGCAGCATGTACTACGACGTCAGCTCTGACGAGGAAGGCGCATTCACTCGGGCCGGCATCCTATTCTTTGCAATCATAATGAATGGCTGGCTGCAGTTTCCCGAGCTCTTCGATGCTCACACAAACCGTCCTGTCCTGGATCGACAAGGTACGCCTCGAATTGCCCGCGGTCTTGAAACGTCTTCGGGTACTGATCAACTGAAATCATAGCATCCCTTAACATGTACCGACCGTCAGCAGTGGCTCTTGCTAGGGTACTAATGGACCTCCCACTGATCGCTATCCAGCATGTCTTCTTCATGCTACCGTTCTACTTCTTGAGCAGGTTGCAAGTGGATGCTGGGAGGTTCTTTTTCTTCTATCTCACACTGTATATCTCTACAGTGAACTTCAGTAACCTTCTGAGGATGTTTGCCTACTACGTTCCTTCGCTGGAAGACTGTAAGCCGTTTTTGCTGCCCAGATCTAGGTAGAGGAATTGAAGCTAATGCATCCCAGGTTTCCGCTACGGGGGAACAGCATGCACAATCTTGATCTTCTTTTCAGGGTTTCTCGTACCTGGGAATCAAATGCGGCGTGACTTTGGATGGCTGCGCTGGATAAATCCTATGTATTATGCATACGAGAACGTAGGTGTCCTTTACAATGCAGGCTCCTCTTACCGATGAACTGATCACTTTTCAGCTTTTTGTCAACGAGTTTGAGGGATTTGACATTGACTGTTCAGACTCTCTAATACCCGCCGTCCGGGGTGCCGATTCGAGGTACCAGTCATGCAATATACGGGGGGCGCTCCCTGGGGAAATCTTCGTTCCCGGCACACAGTATGCCGCAAGCTTTGGGCTACAATTCTCTCATAGGTGGAGAAATATTGGTATCATGATTGCCATAGGTATTGCCTACATCTCAATGAGTGTCTTCGGAAGTGAAGTGATGAAGTTCACGTCGCAAGGGGGTAATCCGATAGTGTATGTGAAGAAGTCAAAGAAATCAGGTCCTGATAGTAATAGTCTGGATGTTGAAAAGGGCGCTGCCGTTCTTACGTCCCAGAAGACTTCAGGTACCTCTGCGGATCCGGGACTGGGGACTGCAAAGCCTGCTCTGACATGGCAAGATCTTACGGTGGATATCGGCGAGAAGCGCGTTCTTCACGGGATATCAGCGTACGTCAGAGCTGGTGATTTCGTTGCAGTTTGTGGGGCTAGTGGTGCAGGAAAGACAACCCTCCTTACAGCGCTGAGACAAAGCAACATGGCTGTCGAGACAGGGGGTGAACTGCTATTCGGAAATAAGCGCCCTGGTCGGTCATTCCAAAAGACAACCGGCTATGTCCAGCAAATGGATCTTCACGACGGCACTGCCACTGTTCGTGAAGCGTTAGAGTTCTCAGCTCTGTTACGGCAACCATCCTCCTATACAAGAGGCGAGAAGTTGGCATATGTTGAGAAGGTCCTCGATTTGCTTGACCTACGAAAAGTTGAACATGCGCTTATCGGCGATGAAAATATGGGGCTTGGGGTGGAGTTGACAAAACGCGTGACGGCAAGTACTCCGCTCTCTCGGTCGACCCTGACAAGTAGCTGATCGAAACAGATCGGAGTTGAATTGGTTGCGAGGCCAAAGATTCTCTTTGCCGATGAGCCTACGTCTGGCCTCGATTCGCAAGGAGCAGAACATATCATTCGTTATCTGAAAGCACTCTCACAACAGGGTCAGGCTGTTCTGGTCACAATACACCAGCCCTCGGCTGCAGTATTCTCTCAATTCGACAGACTTCTTGCTCTATCTTCGGAGGGTAAACAACTTTAGTGGGTGTTTTGCTCCATGATTCCAAAGTTCTGCTGACTCTTGGCATAGTTTCGGGCCTGTCGATGCCGTTCTACCTTATTTTGAGCGATACGGTGCCGTCTGTCCTCCTGATACGAATCCGGCGGAATTTGTATTGGAGACAGTTGGCGCTGGTATCCATGCTCGTACAGACGATAAAGGCGCTACTTGGGGCAAAACTTGGAGCGAGTCACCAGAGTTGGCAGCGGTCACTCAAGAGATCAGATTGCTCAAGCAACAGGGCCAGACTGGGACAGATTTCGACGACGATGATGCTGCACCAGTCAATGCCCCTATTTCCGTCCAGATCTACCTCCTGACTGAGCGAATGTTGAAAAATCAGTGGCGAAACGTACCATATCTCTATTCCAAAACTTGGGTCCACGTCATCAGCGGTATCCTGGTTGGCTTCACTCTGTTCCACATCGGAACCAGTCCGACCGACCTGCAGGATCGGGCTTTCAGCGTCTACTTCATGCTTTTTTTGGTGAACTCCATTGTGAATCCGATCCTTGCCCGTTTTTTCTTCGCCCGTCTCTACTGGGAAGCCCGCGAGGGCCCGTCTTCGGCCTATGGTTGGGTAGCATTATGCACGTCCGCTATTCTCACTGAGGTGCCGGGAGCCGTTGTCTGCACCGTACTTTACTACGTGTTGTGGTACTTCCCAACTGGCCTTCCGCTTGGCAATATTGCGGGATATGTATTTCTCATGACTTTGACATATGAAGTCTATCAGGTATGTCGTGGACTCTCGTTTCGTTCACAGCTGCAATGATCTGACTCTCGCTTCAGTTTCTCCTCGGCCTTTGGATGACTGCCGCGACCCCCGATATGGGCTTGGCAGGCAACTTGCTAGTCTTCATTGTCTGCATCGCCAATTGGTTCAATGGGATCATCGTGCCGTACTCGGAGATTCAAGTCTTCTGGCGCTACTGGGTAGGTTGCCTCTCTTTATTCTGCAACAAATAGTCCTTCGCGTCGAGCTGCTGACTTGGACGTGACGCAGCTCTATTATCTCAGCCCCTTCACCTACTTGCTTGGTGGTCTGGTCACCTCGGTTATTAGTGGCCAACGGGTCGTCTGTTCCAACTCTGACTTGACCGTCTTTTCTCCGCCTCCAGGACAGACTTGTGGTAGCTATGCGGGAGGGTGGGCGAGCGCTGCTGCTGCACAATTGCTGAATCCTGCAGCCACTGAGAATTGTACTGTCTGCAAATGGACCACCGGCGATCAGTTTCTTGAAAGCTTCAACCTGGGTGGTGGCAAGCGGGGCGGAATCTATGGCTATTGGGCGATCTTCTTTTCTTTCACAGTCTCGAATTTGTGCCTTGTATATTTCTTTACATGGGCCACGAAGATCAAGCGGTGGAAGCTATTCTATTTCTTCTAGTATCCTTGGACTCTAGCATCTTGGGATGGGTAGCAGCTGTTGACGGTCCCTGATTATAGCTCATCAAGCTAGCAAGGGGGATGAAGCTGGTCATTTTATCCAGGATACGGGAGACGGTCTCGCAAGGCGCCTGGACCGCGCAATCTGGTCAAAACTACAGTCCCTTCGTTCCGCGTCGCAGCTGGCTTTTCAGACATGATAATAACAATAAAGATCCATAGCATACCGCAGCCGTTTCCCTCCAGGTTGACTTTCCAGCGATACGAAGGGGCTTGCCTTGCATGGAAACCGATGTCTGCATAGTGCCACAATGGTAGTTGCGCAAGGCAACCAGAAAGTAAAGACAGCCATCGGCTCCTTTATTTCGGCGGCCGTGGGCTTCGCTCTTGGATGCATGCAACGGATAACTACCTGTAAGCAAGATATCGGAGGGTTCTAATTCATTTGACTGTTTGTGTTCGCGGACTATTCTCCCTACGCTACCCGTCCTGATCCCCAAGCAACCCCTGAATACCCCCGAATACCCCTTTTCCACGGCTTCGGTCGGATTCATTTAAGCGACCGCCAACCTTGCCGAGGTGAGACTTACCACCGTATGGCAGCAGCCACCCACCCATCCTCATGAACCAGCACCGCCGACCCTACCTTGCTCTACATCACTTCACCTCAACGCCGCCTGAAACACCAGACACTGCAGTCGTTCCTTTCCTCTGCATATCATCAGTCCAATTGTCAATGCTGTGACCGGATTTATGAAGCGCCGCAAGCCGCTCCTGTACGTGTTTCAAAGCAAACACGCCGTTGTACTTCTTCGGCTCCGCCGCGGTGATACAAGGCGCAAGGGGCTCAACCCAAGCATCGCGGTTCGGTTGACCGAAGAACGCGATTGAATAGCGAGCGGGAATGGTACCGTTGTCGGCATCCTTGGCGTCTGGTTTCCGCGGGGGTTCCACCACGCGATGTTCCGTGAATTTGAGCTGACCGTTGAACCAACGAGAGAGCAGGTCGCCAACTGCGGGCCTGAGTCAGCTCTTGATATCTTGTCCACTTCCTGACTCGGTAGACCAGTGGTGTGCTTACCATTCACTATGCAGCATCCCGGCACGGGAGGTGCGTCGAAATACGCGCCGTTGCGATGGCGAACCTGCAAGCCTCCGGCGCTATCGTTGAATAGGAGGGTGAGGGTGCCGTAGTCCGTGTGTGCCTTGGCACGAGCACGTTCTTTGAATGAATCAACCGTCGTCTCCGGATAGTAGACCAGGGAGACGAAATGATCTTTTGCTTGTACAGAGGGAGAAAGAGTTTGACCGTCGAGGCCGATCTGCTCGCACAAGACCCTCAGGAGTACGAGATGTATTTGATGGCACTTTTCGAAAAAGTCGACAAGGTCCTTTCTCATGTTGGCATTGTTTTCTGGCCATTGATTTGGCCTTGTTGGGTCGTTGTCATTTCCGTAACGGAACGTCTCTTTCTGGTCCGAAAGTGCAGGATTGCTTGCTGTACGAATGGGCGAGAACCAGCCGTGAAAATGCGACTCCTCGTTTTCTTCAATCTTTCTCTTCTCTTCTTCCGGTTGGGAGAAAAAGGACTCGGCATGAGAGAAGAGCGTCTGGATCGTTGAAGCTCCAAGCGTGTGCTCTCTCAGGTAGACGAAGCCGACATCTTTGAACGCCCGAAATAGTCTGTCCCTCTCTGCCCTGCATTCTTGCGACGCGACTGCATCACCATTGCTTCCGTCATCAACGAGCTTCGAGAAGGAGATGATTGGAAGACTGGGGGACTCGCTGAGAGCCATGTCAGGAATCTTAGTATGTGTCTCTAGACTGGACTGAAAATCCGAGTATTGGTCCTGCCTTTTCATCTCTTAAAATCTCATCGCAGTTCCTAGGCAGTCGTTTTTGGGGCGGGGCTCGGTCTTTTGGAATGCACCACATCCGTGTCTCATGATCTTGGCCCCGACATGGCTCATGATTAGAGCCGAAGAAATCGATCGGAAACCACTACTGGCCAGAAGCTGGCGGAATACCCTAGAATTGGGCCTTCATTGTGCTGCGCAGCGACAGGGATGTCATAAACTTTCAGCTGTCGCTGCTATCTGCGGCTGAGGCCCCTGTCCTTTGTGCCCACCCATTGTTGGCCTACGGGGCCCGAAAACTCTAACATCATGCCTTTGGACGCGACTCGTGTGCGCAAGCTTCCAATCTACTGGTGCATCATGAGGGGAATACTAGGTACACTTATTTTATAGATTCGAATTGGACACCCCCCGAAGGGGGGTCCCGAAGGGGGGTGTTCAATTCGAAGCGGTGGTCGAGATGGGTCGTTGTTGTTTCTGGATTTCGGGATCTGTTCCTTCCATTTTCAGTCGGTTGACGGTTGGATTCGCGAGCCAAGCCTTATTGGTCTCGTGTACTATAGAGATGCTCATACCTGAAATGGCCGATCTCGTTTCCATGACACCTCCAGCGTCCAGCAGCGGGCCTTCGGGGACATGGACCTGAGAGCCACTGTCCTCCGAGAGGATGCTTGGACTGTTCCGTTGCTATGCACGTTGACTAGAGGCTCCGAGGCGACCAGAGGTAGTGCTTGTCACCCGTGGGCTGACTGCGAAGATGCGATTAGACACGTGGGTCATTTTATAATAGAGCTATGCTTGCTACAAGGCCTTCTCAGCGATGCTTGCTTCACAAGACAACTTCAACAGTTCCACCACCAACAACACCCTGAGTCAACGGTCAAACCATGATCTTCCAATCAAAGCTTCCCAAGCCGTGTCTTCCTAATAGCGACGTTTTCCACTTCATCTTTCATCATGGTCGGAGGAGCTATCCTTTCAACCGGGTTCTCTATAGGATGGACGGCACAGATGAGAGCCTAACATTAGCACAGTTGGAGGAAAGGAGCCGTCGTCTTGCCAGTGTCCTTGTTAGCTCGTATGATATCAAACCTGGCAATTGTGTTTCTATTTTCGCGTCCGATGCAGTATGTGTTGTCCTATTCCTTCCGCCACCTCGAAACGCATTATCAGCTAATCATGAGAAAGATCAATTATCCAATCGCCTTTTTGGAGCGCTTGCGGCTGGTGCAACAGTTGCCCTCATTCCAATCCAAAAGGACGTGAGCGATTTGGATATTGCGGCGAGGCTGGAACAAGCAGGCACCAGACTGTTCATCACTGGCCGAGAATGGCTCCCTCTAGCAGAAGTAGCATCGGTATTGGCTGGCACGGTGCCCATTATCACTCTTGATGAAGCCGATCCATACACTCCTTCCATGGAGAAGCTGCTTGCCAGAGGAGACCCGAATTTTGATGGTTTTCGGCTCGATAAGGCCGAGCAAACGCAGACGCAGGAGGCTTTTCTGAACCGTACCAGCGGCTCTACCGGTAAAATGAAGTCAGTTATAACTACGCACGCACATTACATAGCCACTCTTGAGACTACACGGTTGACAATGCCTTCTAACACCGACCCGGACAAGGATGTCTGGCTTTCGCCTCTTTCTCTCGGCTTTTTCATAAACGCCAAGCTGCATATGTCCCTCAATATCCTGCTTGGAATCCCGGTTATACTCATGAAAAAGCCATTCCAGCCCTCCAACGTGGATGCCCTCGAGCGACACAGGATCACTTTCCTGTTTATCACGCCCCCAATTGCAGCCCAATTTGCAAAGGCAGAGGTGAAAGCGGACGTCAGTAGCTTGAAATGGTTACTGTCAGCTGGAGCCCCTATGCACGCAAACCTTCGGCAGGCCGTTTCCGAGAAGTTTGGAGGCATACACTTAACCCTGGAATGGGCGAGTTCGGAAACAATGCTGATTTCGATCCAGATTGACGAAAAATCCGCGGTTCCTGGTTCCAGCGGCACTCTGGTAAATGGCATGGAAGCCAAGGTGATCGACGTGGAGACTGGAGAGGAACTTGGAGAACACGAAGAGGGGGAAATTCTGGTCAGGAACTCGCTCGCTCGGTTTGCTGGGTACAAGAACAATGACATAGCCAATAAAGATTTCGACTCGGAAGGCTGGTATCATACAGGTGACTATGGCTATTTCGACAGCGCCTGCAATGTCTTCATCACGGATCGTCTCAAGGAGCTCATTCGAGTAGGTGACGGCTATGGCTCGCGCATTTCCGCGAGCGAGCTGGAAGCCGTGCTGTTCGAACATCCAGCCGTGGCTAGTGTCACGGTTGTCGGGATCAAGAATCAAGAGACTCAAATCGACCAACCTACGGCGTTTGTGGTCTTGCAGCCCGCCTATATGGGCAAAGCCACCTTGCAACTGGCCCAAGACATAGAAAACTTTGCAGCGAGCAAGCTCACTGGTTTAAAAAGGCTATCTGGAGGTGTCTTCTTCATACCGAGGAATCCTACAATCGGCTTCAAGGTGGACCGAAGAAGATTGGAAGGGTTGTTGGACCGGGGTATTAATGGCGTCGAGGGGCAGAAACTCATCGATGTGTAGTTGCTTTAGATGCATTGGACCAAATTCAGATCTCTTACTGGATAGACTAGGGAGGAGAATATGCTTAGATAGCCTTGGGGCAATAATAGTCGATAGTTGATAAGTTGGTAATGCAACAAGTATCGCAGCCGCCGATCGTTGATGAGTAGGTACTGTACCCAAGTAAGGTATTCTCGTGTGTTGTGAAAGGCCAATGATCTTCCTGGCGTGATGAGTGTGGACAGGGGGGATCCGATGTCTCGCACGTTTTGACTCGAAAGGGTGAAGGGTGTTGGCACTGCGGACCATGACCATGCACACCCATCTGCATCCTCGGGGCCGACGACAATCGGCGTCCGTCCCTTCCAAAAGCGAATCTCCTCATACGCCGGGGCGCCTTTTCTTGTCGCCACTGCTCGTCCGGACCGCGGCTCTGCCTCGTACATACGAGCCAGACGTAAAGGTAGTCTGGCGAGTAGGTCGTGCGGTAGCTTGGTGTGCAGTACGAGCCCGACGCCGTCCGTACGTTATCATCCGTTTCTTTGCCATGTAACGGCAGCTCTTCTCGACCGCCGTGTTCCTGATACTCAGGTCCCGATGGCAAGCCGACCCGTCCCGGACACCAATGGGGACTGTCGGCTCTCCTTTCCACCAGGCTTGGAACGGCGAGACAGTTCTGGAGCTGACACGGCTTCTAGGGTATCTCGCCCCGGTCCTTGCCCTCCTCGCTACAACCACTGCGACCCTGAGCGAATTAAGAGACGGCGAGCATCCACCATCATGAGGCAATGGCTCAGCTATCGAGCATTGACCTCCAAAGGGGGAACGTGGTCCACGATCTCCGACCACGACTGCCCGATCGTACTTGCTGATACGCCGTTATCGTTGGGGGCGGTGTAATCGTCAGCTGTATGAACAAGACGCCAGCAGGATCTTGGCCATGTTCCTCTCTCGGGACGGAGATGGTTCTCCCGCATACTCGAGTCAGTGATCTTGCTTCGGCATCTCGTACACAGCCCCGTTTTGTCTTGTCATGCCCCCAATGTGCCGTGTTCTACCGGCGTCATGAGTGCCGCTGAATTGGAGGACACTGGCAGTTCAAGTGGCGTGAAAGACCGACAGCGTCTCGAGGTTGGGGAGATTTGAAGCCGCGGATAGCAGCGAGAGATCGTGTTTGTTCTACAGCATACGGCCACTCTCACACTGGATACTCAGCTCTTCAACATCCCTTGTTCCTCCTCGTCAGTCTGTCTGAGATGCAAGACAGTCAACATTTGCCCACACGGACCCTTCCCGAATCCCTGGGCCAAAATGTCAGTGGGCATACCCCTTCTTTGAAGGAACAAGAGAGCTTGATCCTGCCTGCTGATCAGGACGGGTGGTCTATTGATTCCTGGAGATCAAAACATGCTGCGCAAGCAGTCGAGTACGAGGACCCAGAGAGCTTGGAGATGGCATGTGAAACTCTTCGCATGCTCCCTCCTCTGGTGACCACGGCTCAGATTGAGAGTGCTCGTCGGGACCTTGAAGAGGTAGCTATTGGGAAGGCTTTCATGATGCAAGGTGGAGATTGTGCGGAAAGTTTTGACGACGTCAAAGCCGACATCATCTTCAGCAAGGTGTCGCTGTTATAACAACAAGCCCGGATTCTCACTAACGGGCTCTGCGTGCGAGTCGTCAAGATGGGGCGGATCGCTGGCCAATATGCGAAACCCAGGTCCTGTCCGTATGAAACTTTACCTGATGGTAGTCAAGTTCATGCATTCCGTGGGCACAATGTCAATGGACCAGGCGTGCATGAGAGGAAACCGGATCCGCAGCGTTTGCTGCTGGGTTATTTCTACGCGAAGATGACTCTGAATTATCTCCATGTGATGGAACAAATTCCTGTGGATTCTGCTCTGGGAGTGTCTGCGTCATCTGCTGCAGTAAATCCTTCGGAGACCCAAGCAGCGGAGCCATCCTTGACCCGAGGCGCTGTTTCTAAGCTTCACACAGCGAAAGAGGCACTGCATCTTCCTTTTGAATCCGCAGTCACAAAGGGTCGGTACAATACTTCTGTATGTTTCATATGGATCGGGGAACGGACTCGTCAATTGGATAGCGCTCATGTGGAGTACATGCGTGGCCTCCGCAATCCAATTGGTATCAAACTAGGTCCTAGAACTGATCCGACCGACTTGATCAATTTATTGGATACGCTCAGCCCCTCCAAACGAGAATCCGGCAGAATCACCCTCATTACACGTCTAGGAGCCAGTAATGTCGAGGCAGTCCTCCCCAGCCTCATTACTGCTGTCCGACTCAGCGGCCACAACGTCATATGGGTTTGCGACCCGTGCCATGGTAATCCCGTTACTACAAGCACAGGCCTGAAGACACGACGTGTCCAGACGATCATAGATGAACTCACACGAACACACTCTGTCCATTGCAGACTGGGTTCTCGGCTTTGTGGCCTGCATCTAGAGCAGACGGGAGAAGATGTAACGGAGTGCTTGGACAAGACGCCAGTGCTCGGTGGTGGCTATGAAGAAGATGAGTTATTGTTGAATTACAAGTCTCTCTGCGATCCAAGATTATCACGGGCTCAAGCTCTAAAAGTCGTCCAGGAGTTCGTCAATTTTGTACTCGCAGAAGGAAAAGCTGACCCGGTGTCCGATTCAAGCTTCATCTGATGTCGGCATGTTGCTATAGGTTGAAGGATAGATTGGTGTCATCCCTAGATAGACAGAGAGGATAGATGCTAGATGCTAGATGCTAGAATCATGAATGACAGCTGTCATAAATCTGTCGTCTCTCTTATACATGAATACTACATAATACAATAAATACACAGGTGGTTATGTGGTTGGGCCAGGGCAGGCTTGCCGTTGGTATGGTATGGTATGGTATTTGGACCTTTTAAGCTCGCCCGCCAAGAAACTTGACTACATATGGTAGTTCAGACCCCTAGTACCAGAGACCACTAGTTATGAATACGAATACTACCGCCAAGTATTCATTGTACATTACTTATACTGTTTACTAAGCACTTACTAAGTGCTTAGTAAGCAACTTTAAGCGAAACTTAATTTTATCTTGGTGAATAATCAACCTTTTAAAATAATAAAAATACCGTTGTATAGCAAATTTATTGCTGAATAATATCCATTTCGAAATTTTAAAATCCGATTAGGAATGGTTGAGATATCGTCATTTTCTACCTTCTAGGTTCTACAGTGGCCAGGACCTGCAGGATAGCAGCAAGCTGGAAGTGCAAAAACGACTTGGGACAGCAGCTTGGTTAGAATTCAAGAAAATATGAAATATGATTGTATTCTAACCGACCTGCCTCTTTCTCCCTAGCTTACCTCGTATTTATAAGCACTAACAATTAGTGAAACACACTAATACAAACTAATACACACTAATGCACACTAATGCAAGCCATCTTGTATATTAAACCTAATTAGGTATAGCTTGTTACTATAAATATAGTAACTGAACTTGCCAAGTGTTAGTTCTATACCCCTTCCAAAAATGGTAAATCCAAAAGTTTTTTTTCTTATCTTATCTTTTTGATCTGGTGATCTGGTATTATACCATATTTAACGCCGGTAGAATATGGTATCATGACTAAGTACCACTGGTACCAAAATTCGATACCAGACCACATTTAGCGCCAGTGTGGTATATTTGTATTCAGTGGTATATACCATACCAGCGGCAAGCCTGGGCCAGGGGCAGGGGGCCGCAGGGCGGCAAGGGCGTCTTTGGTGTTGAATCAGAACATCCTAGGACACACTCAGGCTCAGGCTTAGAAGCAGTATGTTCAAGCTTGTGGGTGGTATGGTATCTATCAGACTATCATCGAATATGAAGGTATCATACCAGTGTTAAATACAACCTGGTACCAACTTTTGGTAGTATCAGGCTTGCCGTTGGTATGGTATATATCACTAGTTACAAATATACTACACTGGTGCTAAATGTAGTCTGGTATCAACTTTTGGTACCAGTGGTACTTAGTCATGATACCATATTCTACCGGTGTTATATGTAGTATAATACCAGATCACCAGATCAAAAAGATAAGATAAGAAAAAAACTTTGGGATTACTGTTTTGGAAGAGGTATAAAACTAGTACTTGACAAGTTCTGTGACTATATTTATAATAACAAACTATACCTAATCGGGTTTAATGTACAAGGTAGCTTATATTAGTATGTATTAGTATGTATTAGTATGTATTAGTATGTATTAGTATGTATTAGTATGT